>CM060915.1:754943000-756193000 GCA_030737875.1 Allium sativum
ATTGCACAGAAATACGAATCATTATTAGAAAGAAGTTTCCCTTCTATGCCACCAACTTCGTACGTTTGAAGGAATCAACGTACGTAACCCCTTTGGAAATACTCTGTCAGACACTCGTCCTTACAAGTTATCCTGGGTCTGGACAAACCGAAGGCACCACTCTATTAATCCATCTTGGGAAATTTCTACCTAGGGTTAACAGAACAGCCCGTGCATTTTACTCCGTCTCCATAATCTCTTCAACATAAATTGATTCGAACGCTTATGCCAATACAGAGTGGTTTCAGATATTAAATCTAATCTCGGTCCCTCGATATTGACAACGGAGGTATAAAATAAATTAAACTTTGATAGTCGGTGATTTAACTATCAAAGGAACATCTATTCAACCAACGACCCTATTTCCAAATGGAAATTTCTATCGATCCACCATCAAACAATATTGGGCCCTTTTAAATTAATTTCTTATAAAATTTATCATTTCTCATATCTTTCCAGATATTTCTCAAAACCCGTTTAGCCTCTCATGATTTCTGGGAAAACATTCCCAGTTATTTAAACTCTTATTTTTCCATATTTCAGAAGATATACATCTTTAACATCGGAAAATATTTCGAACTCTTTACATTTCTTATATTCTATATTTAGAAAATATACATTATTAATATTGGAAAATATTTCCAACTTCTATTTCTAACTTCCCATTAATTAAATCATTTCAGTTTCTATACTTAGAAAATACTTCTGCTTTATATTTGGGAAATGTTTCCAAAAATCCTTTTTACTCGATTAAACCGATGTTAGATAAAACATCGTGATTATAACTCAACGCATTCATTAACCGAACGTATCACTAACCAACCCTTATCGCCAAACCTTGATCATTTCTCAGTCAATCATGACGTCAATCGAGTTGGGGTATAATTACCTCTCAGACCTTAACTGAACGACATTCTTACTTTGAAATATTTAAAGATCACAACTTTAAACCAAACATCGCTTACGCGACCTTCAGGTCCAATCTAAAAACATACATCTTCCATGGAAAAACTCTAATTATAACGATAGCGTCATACTCGCTGTTCAAATATTTGATTTATAAAACATTACTTTTAACAACAGCGTTACAAGTGCTGTTTAGAATTATAGAACCCTTATTATAATAATAGCGTTAAGATCGCTACAAAACAGTTATTATAACGGCAGCGTTAAAAATTTGCTATTTAGATTTACCCAAAACAGTACCAAATTCTTTTATAACCATTCCACTTTACAAAACATAATTCATTCTGTATTTCCTTCTTTTTGGAGTAAAAATAGTCATTCCCTTTTCATACGTTCATCCATTTCCCCTTTTCAATCCAATTCCAATTTGAAATCATATTTCAAATCTAAATTACCTTTATAGATATCTTATTTTCAAATTACTTGGTTTAAACCATTATTTATTTTAATCGTGAATATATTTCCTTTATATACCATTTGATTTCATACTTGTAAACATCTCTTAAATCCGAACTCTATTTATAACCTTTATTCATAATTATTTATATCGAATCTCATTTTATTCCAACCACTTATAACCCCCTTTATAATTTCCTTTATAATTACCAAGTTCGAATCTCATTTCAAATATTTGTTTAAAAACCGATTTCCACCCTTATGCAAATTCAAATTTGAAATTATAAATTTCAGTTTATCCAAAGATAAATAGTTCACTTAATTTACAACCTCATTTAGAAACAACTTCATGTTCATTCATTTAAACAGATTTCTACTTTCAAATTTATTTGAAACTAAATTTCTATTTTTTTGAAAATAAATTTTCTTTTTAAATCCCGAACTCCTTTTCCCATATTCGAAAATATCTTATGGTATTTAAATACTAAAATTCTAGGGCTAGGGTAGCTCAAACACAACAAGGTCAATCACTGACAATATATATCTCACCACACATCAGAATCAAGGAAAAATAGTAATATAAATATTGAGGAACCCAGTTGGGTCCCTTCAACCTGTTTCCCTGCATCCACAGATGTTAGTCCACATCAATAATATTATTTCACATCAATATGAAATATCAGAACTAATAATTGATCGAATGATGTAATCATATCAACCAATTTTATCAACTATTCAACCAAGCAACCATCACACAGTATAAAATAAATTTAAAAACTCGTTTATATAAAAATATAAACGAAGTAGAGTTAGTGTGTTTACTCACCTTGTTTTGCAGTTGACGGTTCTGCTTTTGGGTTTCATTAAGAATCTAACGGTATTTGATTTTTCTCTGAAATTCCAGTAACTCAGATTTCAGTCACGTTCATTCCATAATGTAGGTCTCGACACTTTGATTCCAACGTGATCGAGTTTGTGAAATTCAAACTTCTACTGTTCACTGTCCCTTCCCATTTGTTTATTCACGCGAGTCCTGCAGTCAACCAAAACCATTTCAACCGAACCCCGCCTCCAAGCCAAAAGCTCTGCCACCACATCACGAACCACCCTGCTCTCTTTCATGTGCCTTCTCTCTCCTATTTACTTTGTTTTTCCCTTCCCATGCAGCGGCGTACAAGGGATCCCTCCTTGCTACTACTGTGCGATCCTTTTTAGCACCAGCTCCCACTAAGAAAATGTACGCCTCCACCATGAATAACATCCCTCGCCCTCCTTACCAACACCAGACACGCCACCAACAGTCTCCACCGCACAAGACAACCTCCGGCACCGTACAGGTCTCTCACATACCCAAAATCTTAAGGCTGGAACCATTCAGATCATCTTACTACAGATCTGGTCACCGGCTATCCTCCTTCCATCACACTAGGTGCGGTTTTATCCTATAGATCCAAATACGTTGTCAACTTCTTGAATCAAAGCTTTCTTTTCCCTAGATCGAACCCATTCGCGCAGTGAAGAAAATAAACGCGACCCAATTCTCTTGCTCGAGCGGATCAACATGGATATTGGACTGAAGCCATCTTGCATACGATTCAAATGAATCCAAAATCACGAATTTTCGTTTCGTTTTCTATTTTTAATTGATTTTTAAAGTTTCGGATATTCACGTGTTATTATTTGTTCTCAGAATGATGGTGAAGAGGGTCCAGTATTTAAAAGGAGGAACAACTTGCGGGTCATGGGATATAGTAGCTTGGGGGTCACGGAACTAAGTTACTTGGCAGGCACGGTTAGCAGTGGTTTGTGGAACAAGGAACTGAAAAACCGTGATAAGCACGTTGCTTGAGTCTCGCACGGTAAGGTAGTACATGGGTTACAAATATATATATTTATTTACGTAGAGTGTTTACCGATCCTTATGAACCCTAAGCATTTATTGTTTCTTATATACGTAAATAGATTCAAATATGCTCGGTTGGACTGTTTACTGAGAATGTGGTTCCATTTCTCTTTGCAAGAAAGATGAGAGACAAGAGATGGCAAAATTCATGAATGAAGAAATGTACACTAATATAAAGATAAAATAGACGGAAGTGAGAATGTTCACGTTCATGTATTTCATAAATTTCTTTTTTATGAAGGCTTAAAGACATGAGTAGAGTATAGAGTGGATAAATCAATATCGAACGTAAACCGTTGGGTACACGTGGGTTGTATATTTGCCTTTAAAGTTCATATGGTCTCTGTTATACAGACCTTCGTTTATTTACGAACTACACGGACTGAAATAAGAGTATGGCCGTGTCCAGCGAGGTACCACGATCCCAAAAATGTAATAATATCGGTAGTTTAACGTATAGTTTGAAACCCCAAAATATTGATATAGGGTGCAAAATATTCCAAATAAAAAGTTGTGTATTTAATTAATTAAAATTTACTGAAAAATTCTAAAAATTAAATTATAACTATGCCCCAAAAGAATCTTGTCCAAATTCAAGACCGATATTTAAATATAGTTAAATAATCGTTATGGCCTATAGGCGATTCTACAATGACTTTCTGAAAATTTGATTTGGATATAACTTTTTATTCCTTCTATGAAATCTGGATTTTTCACATTCGTTGGAAAGATATTTTCAAACAAATTCGAATATTTTTTGTTCTGTAAAAATACGATTTATTTTGAATCCTGTACGTTCATTTGAAATTTGGAATCGAATATTCAAACTATCACGCCATTTTAAACTCGTTTTAAATTATATTCTTAATTATACATTTAAATATCGTTTTATTAAGTAAATTCCTATATATAATTCAAATAAAATATTTAAAATAAATTTAAATATCCAGAATTCAACGGTTGAAAATCCGGGTCGTTACATTCCTTCCCCCTTAAAATAATTTCGTCCTCGAAATTGCTAAGCGTTAGAGGTGTTATAACTCTAACTCCTCACAACCTACTTGGTAGAAATCCCATATATCAACATTTGGTTCTAAATGAATCCACCTTTTGATTTCTAATACATTAGTCAACTTCTTGATTAGTTCATTTCTATCCTACCAATTCAATTTGATTTCTATTTCACTAGTCAATCCACTTACTTAGTTTGGGTTTCAATTTCAATCCATAATTTAATTCCAAACAACACTATCCAATATATGTTCAACTTGTTTATATCGAATTCACTTAAAAATTCAAATATCAACATTCCTCTCCACTTATTCTGCTTGGGCTCAAAATAACTTAACTCCAATTAACGACATCCAACATATATGTATTCAACTTGTTTCATATAAGTCGAATCTATTTTAATAGCTCAAACCTCAAATTACCATATTAAGTCTCAATCGAGATCATCTCCATCTAACTCAATTTTATTTAACTTGACACAAGTTAAATTCCAATCTATTTGATTTACTTTCAACATCTTAATTTATTCAACTTATACAAGTTAATTTTTAATTTTAGAATTTAATTCCTCGTGTTTTATTTCGAATCGGTTTGAAATCATATATAGTTATACACATATATTTCTAATCAATTCAATTCAAAACATTTGAATTTCTAAAATATCTTGCCCTTTTTCAAATAAAATTTTCATTTCCGAAATTACTATGGTAGCAATCCGTCACTCAGAAAATTGAAAATGAATACCGATAATGTCGCGACCCATTATCAGAATTATTTTCTCGCTACTGAAGTGATTTTAGTGCTTAATCCCTTTTAAAATCCATTTAAACATTTCAAATTCAAAAATCCCTTCAAAACAATGCTATAATACCTTTGAAATACTTCAAGAAATATTTTCTAAATACCTGGGATTTAAATCTACAATTATGATTTAAAATAAATCTTGGTTTATCTCCTTTGTATACACTATCCGTATACCACTTCAATATTTCGTGATTCCATTTGATTGTATTAACAATAAACACATTCTTATATAATAATCCAGAAATTATTCTTTTTATATCAAAATAATTTTGGGTAAAATTATTTCATTTACCCATTTAAAACAATACTGTATCGATTTGCTTTGTTCGAGAGTTTAGAAACACCTACCGATACAGTTGTACATCCTGTATCGATCAGAATTCATAAACCACTCAACAAACCAGTCAACACAATATAAAACAAATTTTATATCAAATCTACACATACGCGCTCATAAATATACACTCAAACTCAATCTAGGGTGTTACTAACCCTATCTCTATTGAGTCACGCCACAGAGCCAAGGTTATCACTCAACCTTTAGCTCTGATACCAAATGTAATGGCCCGAACTTCCGTACCCTTTGAGTCGACAAATAACACTACACGTCCAACCCAGATTGCACAGAAATACGAATCATTATTAGAAAGAAGTTAGAGGATGAGAAATAGGAAGAAAGAAATATTAGAATAGAAGAAAACGAAGATCACGAACTCACAGCGGAACGAGTAAAATATATTAGACAACATAACTTTGAAATATAATTTAGTAACTTTATATACATACCATCATCAGAGCACAACAGCTATTTCTGGAACAGTTATAAACTCCTGTTTCCAGATACAACATAGTACACAGCCGAAATATAATAGTTTATAGCTAACTGGTGAAGCCTCCTGCTTCGAGCTCCCCCAAGCGAATCTGGAAAATCCCGACTACTTGACTGCCCATACAAATTTGGGCACCCAAGAGTTTAGGGAAAACAAAACAAAATAAACTCTGGGTCAGTCATGGGACTGGTGTGAGTAAACTCCAAACATTTGTTTAACTTTCAAAATCTTTTCGAAGGAAATGATAATCGTAAGACTGATCCACACATAAACACGGATGGCTTTTACCTTACGATAATCCAAAAACATTTTTATATCAAAATCTGGTGATATTATAATAGTGTCTAAATCAAATAAATAGAATCTAGCAGAACGCTTGCATCTCACGCTCCATATATAATATAAAATCAAAAATCGCAGGGCGCTTATTGGAGATTGGATTTCCATCATGATAAGGTATGGGACAACCTGCCGATAGTGTATCTCTAGAGGCGAATACACTGGGTTCAACAAGAACGTCTTGCAACCCGGCCCTCACATGACCGACCACTCATTTCACTTGAGTGTATCTAATATATATCACCACCGGTTGGCATCAGCAATCGTTTCCCGAAAGGGACAGCATCGATAGATTAAAGAACAAATAGAATATCTCTAGATAGATGATTATACATCCTAATGGGAGCGACCCACATAGCCATGCTCCCTGCCCGATTTTTGTCAATTCCCGGTTGTGAGGCTTGAGGTTTGAATTATCTTCCAGAACATCTGGCCACCATTCACTTTGAATGCCACATCGTCAGATCCATCGGAAATCACTAATTGGTTCCCACAAACACACTTAGATTGTTAGGCTAAAGAAGTTTCCCTTCTATGCCACCAACTTCGTACATTTGAAGGAATCAACGTACGTAACCCCTTTGGAAATACTCTGTCAGACACTCATCCTTACAAGTTATCCTGGGTCTGGACAAACCGAAGGCACCACTTTATTAATCCATCTTGGGAAATTTCTACCTAGGGTTAACAGAACAACCCGTGCATTTTACTCCGTCTCCATAATCTCTTCAGCATAAGTTGATTCGAACGCTTATGCCAATACAGAGTGGTTTCATATATTAAATCTGATCCCGGTCCCTCGATATTGATAACGGAGGTATAAAATAAATTAAAACTTTGATAGTCGGTGATTTAACTATCAAAGGAACATCCATTCAACCAACGACCCTATTTCCAAATGGAAATTTCTATCGATCCACCATCAAACAATATTGGGCCCTTTTAAATTAATTTCTTATTAAATTTATCATTTCCCATATCTTTCCAGATATTTCTCAAAACCCGTTTAGCCTCTCACAATTTCTGGGAAAACATTCCCAGTTATTTAAACTCTTATTTTTCCATATTTCAGAAGATATACATCTTTAACATCGGAAAATATTTCCAACTCTTTACATTTCTTATATTCTATATTTAGAAAATATACATTATTAATATTGGAAAATATTTCCAACTTCTATTTCTAACTTCCCATTAATTAAATCATTTCAGTTTCTATACTTAGAAAATACTTCTGCTTTATATTTGGGAAATGTTTCCAAAAATCCTTTTTACTCGATTAAACCGATGTTAGATAAAACATCGTGATTATAACTCAACGCATTCATTAACCGAACATATCACTAACCAACCCTTATCGCCAAACCTTGATCATTTCTCAGTCAATCATGACGTCAATCGAGTTGGGGTATAATTACCTCTCAGACCTTAACTGAACGACATTCTTACTTTGGAATATTTAAAGATCACAACTTTAAACCAAACATCGCTTACGCGACCTTCAGATCCAATCTAAAAACATACATCTTCCATGGAAAAACTCTAATTATAACGATAGCGTCAAACTCGCTGTTCAAATATTTGATTTATAAAACATTACTTTTAACAACAGCGTTACAAGTGCTGTTTAGAATTATAGAACCCTTATTATAATAATAGCGTTAAGATCGCTACAAAACAGTTATTATAACGGCAGCGTTAAAAATTTGCTATTTAGATTTACCCAAAACAGTACCAAATTCTTTTATAACCATTCCACTTTACAAAACATAATTCATTCTGTATTTCCTTCTTTTTGGAGTAAAAATAGTCATTCCCTTTTCATACGTTCATCCATTTCCCCTTTTCAATCCAATTCCAATTTGAAATCATATTTCAAATCTAAATTACCTTTATATATATCTTATTTTCAAATTACTTGGTTTAAACCATTATTCATTTTAATCGTGAATATATTTCCTTTATATTCCATTTGACTTCATTCTTGTAAACATCTCTTAAATCCAAACTCTATTTATAACCTTTATTCAGAATTATTCATATCGAATCTCATTTTATTCCAACCACTTATAATCCCCTTTATAATTTCCATTATAATTACCAAGTTCGAATCTCATTTCAAATATTGGTTTAAAAACCGATTTCCACCCTTATGCAAATTCAAATTTGAAATTATAAATTTTAGTTTATCCAAAGATAAATAGTTCACTTAATTTACAACCTCATTTAGAAACAACTTCATGTTCATTCATTTAAACAGATTTCTACTTTCAAATTTATTTGAAACTAAATTTCTATTTTTTTGAAAATAACTTTTCTTTTTAAATCCCAAACTCCTTTTCTCATATTCGAAAATATCTTATGGTATTTAAATACTAAAATTCTAGGGCCAGGGTAGCTCAAACACAACAAGGTCAATCACTGACAATATATATCACACCACACATCAGAATCAAGGAAAAACAGTAATATAAATATTGAGGAACCCAGTTGGGTCCCTTCAACCTGTTTCCCTGCATCCACATATGTTAGTCCACATCAATAATATTATTTCACATCAATATGAAAGATCAGAACTAATAATTGATCAATGATGTAATCATATCAACCAGTTTTATCAACTATTCAACCAAGCAACCATCACATAGTATAAAATAAATTTTAACTCGTTTATATAAAAAAATTAAACGAAGCAGAGTTAGTGAGTTTACTCACCTTGTTTTGCAGTTGACGGTTCAACTTTTGGGTTTCGTTAAGAATCTAACAGTATTTGATTTTTCTCTGAAATTCCAGTAACTCAGATTTTAGTCACGTTCATTCCTTAACGTAGGTCTCGACACTTTGATTCCAACGTGATCGAGTTTGTGAAATTCAAACTTCTACTGTTCAATGTCCCTTCCCATTTGTTTATTCACGCGAGTCCTGTAGTCAACCAAAACCATTTCAACCAAACCCCGCCTCTAAGCCAACAGCTCCGCCACCACATCACGAACCACCCTCCTCTCTTTCCTGTGCCTTCTCTCTCCTATTTGCTTTGTTTTTCCCTTCCCATGCAGTGGCGTACAAGGGATCCCTCCTAGCTACTACTGTGCGATCCTTTTTAGCACCAGCTCCCACTAAGAAATTGTACGCCTCCACCATGAATAACATCCCTCACCCTCATTACCAACACCAGACACGCCAACAACAGTCTCCACCACACAAGACAACCTCCGGCACCATACAGGTCTCTCACATACCCAAAATCTTAAGGCTAGAACAATTTAGATCATCTTACTACAGATCTGGTCACCGGCCATCCTCCTCAGCACACTAGGTGCGGTTTTATCCTATAGATCCAAATACGTTGTCAACTTCTTGAATCAAAGCTTCCTTTTCCCTAGATCAAACCCATTCGCGCTGTGAAGAAAATAAACGCGGCCCAATTCTCTTGCTCGAGCGGATCAACATGGATATTGGACTGAAGCCATCTTGCATATGATTCAAATGAATCCAAAATCGTGAATTTTCGTTTCGTTTTCTATTTTTAATTGATTTTTAAAGTTTCGGATATTCACGTGTTATTATTTGTTCTCAGAATGATGGTGAAGAGAGTCCAGTATTTAAAAGGAGGAACAACTTGCGGGTCATGGGATATAGTAGCTTGGGGTCACGGAACTAAGTTACTTGGCAGGCTCGGTTAGCAGTGGTTTAGGGAATAAGGAACTGAAAAACCGTGATAAGCACGTTGCTTGAGTCTCGCACGGTAAGGTAGTACATGGGTTACAAATATATATATTTATTTCCGTTGAGTGTTTACCGATCCTTATGAACCCTAAGCATTTATTGTTTCTTATATACGTAAATGTATTCAAATATGCTCGGTTGAATTGTTTACTGAGAATGTGGTTCCATTTCCCTTTGCACGAAAGATGAGAGATAAGAGATGGCAAAATTCATGAATGAATAAATGTACACTAATATAAAGATAAAATAGATGGAAGTGAGAATGGTCACGTTCCTGTATTTCATAAATTTCTTTTTTATGAAGGCTTAAAGACATGAGTAGAGTATAGATTGGATAAATCAATATCGAACGTAAACCGTTGGGTATACGTGGGTTGTATATTTGCCTTTAAAATTCATATGGTCTCTGTTATACAGACCTTCTTTTATTTACGAACTGCACGGACATAAATAAGAGTAGGGCCATGTCCAACGAGGTATTACGATCCCAAAAATGTAATAATATCGGTAGTTTAACTTATATTTTGAAACCCCAAAATATTGATATAGGGTGCAAAATATTCCAAATAAAAAGTTGTGTATGTAATTAATTAAAAATTACAGTAAAATTCTAAAAATTAAATTATAACCACGCCTCAAAAGAATCATGTCCAAATTCAAGATCGATATTTAAATATAGTTAAATAATCGTTATGGCCTATAGGCGATTCTACAATGACTTTCTGAAAATTAGATTTGGACATAACTTTTTATTCCCGCTATGAAATCTGGATTTTTAACATTCGTTGGAAAGATATTTACAAACAGATTCAAATATTTCTTGTTTCGTAAAAATCCAATTTATTTTGAATCATGTACGTTCATTTGAAATTTGAAATCGAATATTCAAACTACCGCGCCATTTTAAACTCGTTTTAATTTATATTCTAAATTATACGTTTAAATATCGTTTTATTAAGCAAATTCCTATATATAATTCAAATAAAATATTTAAAATAAATTTAAATATCTAGAATTCATCGGCTGAAAATCCGGGTCGTTACATTACCAATGTTTCATACTTTGATGGTGGCTTTGTTACCTTCGGAGATAATTCAAAAGGTTTTATCATCAGCAAAGGAGATGTGTGCAACTATGGTATTTCAAATTTACCCCTTATTACTAATGTTTCCTTTGTTAAAAACTTAAAACATAATATACTTAGTATTAGTCAATTATATTACAAACGTTTTAAGATAACATTTTTTGAAAATAAATGTAGTATTTTTTGACAAATAACAAAACCTTATTTTTTAAGGAAATCGAGATAGAAATAATTATGTTTTAAATATGAAATTTAATAATAATAATAAGGAAATGTGTTTGATAGCCAATAACAACGATTCTTTGTTATGGCACAAGAGTTTTTGTCATATAAACTTTGAAACAATACAGAGACTTTCGAAAAATAAGTTAGTAAAAGGATTACCTAAAATAAATTTTAAAGTAAAAAATCTCTGTGAAGATTGTCAAATAGGTAAATTAACAAAATTCTCTTTTAAATCAAAGAAGGTTATTTCCACTTTACAAACATTAGAATTATTACACATGGACTTATTTAGCCCTACTCAAGTTCATTCTTTAAATCATAATCGATATGTATTTGTAATAATTGATGATTTTTCAAGATATACATAGACTATTTTTATGAAGAATCAGAGTGATACTTTTGGACATTTTAAAAATTTTATTAAAAGAATTCAAAATTCTAAAGATTTAAAAGTTAAAAACATTCGTAGTGATCACGGTGGAGAATTCGAGAATGAATCTTTTGAACAATTTTGTAAATAGAAAGGAATAAGTCATAATTTTTTTCCTAGAACTCCACAACAAAATGGAGTTGTAGAAAGAAATATTAGAACTCTACAAGAATGTGCTAGAACCTTATTGAATGGAAGTACTTTACCAAAACAATTTTGGGCAGAAGCTATAGCAACTGCTTGTTACGTATTAAGTCAAATTTCCATTCGTCCTCTAACTAAAAATACACCCTGCGAACTTTTTAATAGAAGAAAACCAAAAATTTCTTATTTTAAATTTTTTGGTTCTAAATGTTTTATTCTTAACACTAAAGATCAACTCGGAAAATTTGATGCAAAAGCTGATCATGGAATTTCAGTTGGATATTCAGAACGTAGTAAGGCTTATCGTATTTTCAATAAACACACTAATGTTATAGAAGAATCTTTACACGTATCTTTGATGAAAGCTTTGATAAAAATATAAAGAGCAAAAATGATGATGAACTCATTGAAAATGCTAGTCTTGAAAATACTGAAAATAATTCCATAGAAAATATTAGATCACCTCCTAGAATTTTAAGAGACCTTCCTACACAAAACATTATTGGTGAAATCGATTCACACGTTCGAACAAGAAGTCAATTAAATCAAATGGGTCATGTAGCATTTCATTCAACTATTGAACCCAAAAATCCAAAAGAAGCCTCTATGGATGACTACTGGATAATAGCTATGCAAGAGGAACTGAATCAGTTTGAACGTAACGATGTGTGAGAGTTAGTACCTCGACCAAACGATCAATCAGTTATCGGTACAAAGTGGGTATATAAAAATAAGGCTGATGAACTTGGAAATATTACAAGAAATAAAGCCAGATTGGTAACTCAAGGGTATAATCAAGAAGAATTATTGTTATGAAGAAACGTTCGCACCCGCAGCAACACTAGAAGCTATACGCACTCTCTTAGCATACACGATTTTTCATAATTTCAAACTTCATCAAATGGACATTAAAATCGCGTTCTTAAATGGTTTCATTAAAGAAAATGTTTATGTAGAACAACCACCATTATTTATACATGAAAAATATCCAGATTATGTTTATAAACTTAAAAGGCCTTATATGCCTTAAAACAAGCACCTTATGCTTGGTACGAAAGACTTAAAAGTTATTTAATAAATTCCGGTTTTTGTATGGAAAAGAAGATCAAACATTATTTTTTAAAAATACAAATAAATATATTTTAATTGTACAAATTTATGTCGACGATATAATTTTTGGTTCAACTAATGAAGATTTATGTAAAGAATTTTCTACGATTATGAGAAACGAATTTGAAATGCCTTATATGGGAGATTATTGTACTTTCTCGGTTTACAAATCAAACAAGTTTCAAATGGAATTTTTATTTATCAAGAAAAATATTGTAACAATCTAATTAAATGTTTTGGTTTAGTCAACACTTCTGGAACGCCAACTCCAATGAGTACCATAGCTCATCTTGAAAGAGATGAAAAAGGAAAAGTGTTATCAAAATCTATTTAGAAGTATGATCGGCTCATTACTTTATTTAACCGCAAGTCGTCCTGACATAATGATGAGTGCATGTTTGTGTGCACGATTTCAGGAGATCCAAAAGAGTCACATTTAAGAGCAGTGAAATGGATTCTAAGATAACTTAATAATACTCGGTCCTTTTTATCCAAAAGGATGTCCATTCGAGTTAGTTTCTTACAGTGATGCTGATTTTGGTGGATCCCGGACGGATAGGAAAAAGTACAAGTGATACGTGCCATTTCATTGGAAAATCACTTATATCTTGGTTTAGTAAGAAACAGAATTGTGTATCACTCTCTACATGTGAAGCATAATGCATATCTGCTGCTTTAGCTTGTGCACAGGTAATCTATATGCAACAAACACTCAAAATTTTTGGAGTAAATTTAACCAAATCTACAATATATTGTGATAATACAAGTGCCATAAATTTATCCAAAAATCCAATAAATCACTCCAGAACTAAATATATATACATCCGACATCATTTTTTACATGACAACATAGAAATAGATATTATCAATTTAGAAAATATCTTTTTCTAAAAATTAGATTGCAAATATATTCACTAAACCGCTATTAGAAAATTCTTTTATTATGCTAAGACTGAATTAGAGATAATATCAGCTAAAGATATATAGGTTAGTATAATATTACTTTAGTTTGTAAATCAAGTTTGCACTCATATTTAGCCCACTAGCTAAATTTGGCATTTTCCTAAAAGCTCTCTTTTTACTAGAGTATTTCTCTGGCTATAGCTCTCCTATAATACCAACCACATATTTGTCTCTTAAACTCTCTTATATAAACTTATGTTTCTTATCAAAAAAAATGCATAAATTATCAAACTTCAAAATCAACATTGTCTTCTAACAGTTCAAACTCATCAATAAATATTACTTTCACAACGAATAGTTCTTCTGTAACATCCCGCAATTTTTAACGATTTGAATTGCGATCTAAATCGAATTTTATTTTAAAAATATTCTATAATTTCTCGTAATGAGAATTTTCAATTTGAAATACGTTCAGTAAGATGTAGCAGCTGTGAAAGTTTCGTTGGAAAATTTGAATGTTGTCGGTCGCGTAATTTTTCAGTGCAAAGCTGCGCATAACAGTTCAAATTTTAGCAATTTTAAAATCTCTCTAAAATCAGTTCGGACAAACACGAAAAATATTCTATTCATTGTCGGTAATCCAACGGCGAAATTCGTTTCGCGAAAATTGGATGTTTTGACCTCCGTTTTCCATCCGCATTTCTACGTCAAAGGGGTCCGTAACTCGTTTTTGAACAGAGCATGCAAACACTGCAAATTATATACCGTTGTGTCCGTCTCGTCGCGCTGATTACCGAAATATATTCATTTGTCAGTTTCGGTGTTCGATTTGCGCTAAAATTGTGAAAAAGCTTGCACAATTCATTTTTGAAGCGGAGTCATTTGTGCTCGATGTGTCCCATTTACGATCTTACATATCTTTCTAAATATTTTGGGTCTGCAAAAGATGTCTTTTTATTTTTCTAAGCCGACCATTTTTATTTTTATTCTTTAGTTGGACACATTTGTTTTTAGTTAAATAAAATCATGCATGCACGTCCATCCTTCCATGCTTTCATTTAATGCTTCCACTTTCCCATTCCTTAGCATTGAATTCTTCCATACTTAATGTATATCTCACGTAACCTACTGCATAAAAAAGAAAATCATGACCATTTCTTCCTTTCAATGCTTTCTTTATGACAAATGCATGCACCTCACTTCATATTAAATGATTTGCAAACAACACATAATGTACATCCACCCTATAGCCTACATATTAAATGCATGTACCATCACACTTTTAATGGCTTTAGGATGAAGTATGCTTGCTCCTTTTATATATATTCTACACGCATGGACAGTTGGACACTTTCTTTTTTCCATCTTGCTTTTGCATGAAATAAAATATATGGCGCATTCATTTTCAGGCAAATTGGTTTGCCACTTCTCCTTCATAACGCAACTCACCAAAAGAAAGATCACATTTCTTTCATTCTCCACCCGACAGCCTTCACCCACGCCTACCCAAGCCCAACTCGATCGACACTGAAGCCCGCGCCTTTCTTGCCCCTCCTCGCCTCACTTACAGCTCATCCGACCGAGTGCTCCCACATTTCCCACGTCCATCTTCGCCAGCCTACTGTTGTGCGCCAACCGCTCCGAGCTCCGCCACCATCGACATCCACTCCTCCGCCTTAACCCGAACACTCAGGCCACCTAGAACACCGTGACTAACTTCGACCAGATCCAAAGTCCGAACCGCCAACCGTGCCGAGCCCCCCTACACCTGAACCATGCCAAAACCTGTCTGCTCATCCCTTCATTTCCGAGCTCACCAGATCCGAGCCCCTCCGACTGCCTTCACCAGATCCGCTCAAACCCGCGTTGCCTTGTTTTTCTCAGTCCAGGATACATTTAAATTTGTATCAGTATTTACTAGGTAGTGTTTTTATTATATTACTGTGTGTGTAGTTTATTTTATTTTATTTATGTTTTGTTTCTCGCCGGTGTCGTGAGTGTGTATGTGTGCGGCTGAGTAATGTGTTTTGTACAAATGTGTGTGTGTCAACCGTTTTAATGCCTGCGTATATAAGTACTGGTCTGAACGAGTGAGTGTTGTGTGCGTAGTATTTGTTATATTACTGTGTGTGTTGTGTATATTTTGTGATGACTTTATGCTGATGGTGCATGCATAACACTCACTCACTCCAAATATATTTTGTTAATGTATGGGTTATTTTCTATGTATTGTTTTGCGTGTGTATATTTTTATGTATGAAATGGGTTGAGTGTTTGTGTGTGGTATTTGGCATGGAGTTTTATACATACAAATATATTTTTAAAATAAATATATATTTTAATTGTTTTGATAGTATGTATATTTTTGTAACATGTCAGTAGTGTACTTTTGTATGAGTAAATTGCTTTGCAATTTATTTATTTCAAAATTTTATGTATACATATATTTGGTTCAAAAGTTCATATATCCGATTTTACAACTGATTTCGGTGTGCGTTGTAATTTTAAATATATATATATATATAATTTTCACCGTGTATACGTATATAAGTATTATTTTTGCAAAAGTGTTGTGTCTAGTTTCTTGTGTTGAGTTCGGCGTTGAGTTCAAAACCATTCTGAAACCCAATAACCGATCCATTGGAAAATTTCTCAACCTCCTCTTATAAATAAATATATAATGAGTGATTTTTGAGTTGAATCCTTTCTGCGTCGTGCCTAGAAGTTGGCATCGCATTCAGTGTTCATCCGTTTGTCGTCTCCTTATCTGTGCCACGAAAGGTGAGTTTTCTCACACCTGCAAAAATATTCACATTTTTGTGAAATTGAAATCTGTGATTGATTTGATTGTTGACTACTATTTTAAATGGACATCTAATTTAGACTGCTAGAAATTAGATTGACAGTTAGTTTATTTTTTTAATTAAATTGCTAGTTAAACCCCGACATATATAATCAGTAAATTATTGCAAATTGAACTGTTTTGGATGATGGTTGTGATGGATGTCTATTTATGGATATATTGAACTGTATGGATGTTTGTCTATATTTTTATATCATTGTTATCACCTTTGATGTTACGAGCATCATCATAAACTATCACTTCGAATAAATTAAGAAATAGGTTGATATGATATATACCTATGACATTTGACCTTTGGATTGAAATGATATATATCCATTCACTGAAATTAAAAATTAAAAATTTGAAATAACTGATCACTTGGCCATAGGATAGAGAATTATTATACGGACACCAGATTGGTTAAATCTAAAAAATTTAGAATTTGTGAAACCGATTTAAATAAGTGATTCTATGTAAAGAAAATAAATTGAAATTATTTAAATTGAATTATGCATTGGGATTTGAATTTAAATTTGAAATGTTGAAATTGAATTATTTCAAAGGTTTAAATCTTTATTTAAACTTTGAAATTAAATTCAAATTGAAATGATCTAAAATTGTTAATTTGAAATTGAACTAAAAATTGGTTATAATTTAAATTATTTCAAAGGTTTAAACCTTTATTTAAACTTTGAAATTTAATTCAAATTGAAATGATCTAATTTGTTAAATTGAAATTTGAAGTAAAATTTGTTATGAATTGAAATCATTCCAAATTGAATTATATTCGAAATGTTAAAATTTGAATTGTTTCAAAGGTTTAAATCTTTATCTAAACTCTGAAATTAAACTCAAATTGAAATGATCTAATTTGTTAAATTGAAATTTGAACTAAAATTGGTTATGAATTGAAATTATTCCAAATTGAATTATATTGAAATGTTGAAATTGAATTATTTCAAAGGTTTAAATCCTTATTTAAACTTTGAAATTAAATTCGAATTAAATGGCTTAAATAAATATTATGAACTTGAACTTGAACTCGGATTTGATTTGAATCGAATAGATTCAAATAAAATTTTGAAATTGGAAGTTATCCTTTAAAATGGATTGTTCTCAAATAAAATTGATTTTGGGAATCAACTTGAACTGGATATTGGAAATCGATTTGGTTTGTTTTGAGTTTTGAACTTAGGTTTAGATTTATTGAAAATGGAAAGAAACAGTTGATTTGAAATTATTTCTATATAAAAAAAATTATTTATAAACTATTTTATGAAATTTATTTCTTTGATATATGGAGTGCTTTATATAAATTGTTTTTCAAAAAAAAAACATATTCTTTCTATATATATATATAAGTAGTTTATTTTATAAAAATATATAGTTTAATATACATAAAACCATTTCCAACATTCAAACTGTTTTGATTTCCAAGCTATTCCAAATCTCCCAAAATTATTTACAACTAATCAAAAATTTATTTAAACCCTAAAACTATTTCAAACTTACAAACGGTTTTAGAAGTGAAAAGTGTTTACATTTAAATCTGTGATTTAAAAGTAATTATGATCATTTTGGTGTTAAAATCATAAATGAATTCAAAACAAATTTTGAAGTAAAATGAAGGATTCGAAGAAAAATGAGGTTAATTGAAGTTATAACAAATTATTGAATTTGAAATTTATCTCAAAGTAAATATGAATTGTGAAAGTAAATATTATTATGATATAAAATAATATGATATTTTAAAGTGAAATTAGTTTAGGTGGATATGATATTTCGATATCATAACGATTCACTTTTGAAATATAAAATACCTATCGGTGTGTAACATGATGTTTTGTTGTTAAAGAGACCGGGGCCTCTTATTGACATACTCTCTGTCAATACTGGAACCACTTTAACAACTGTGTACGCGGTGGAGTTCCAGAAATGAAGTAGGATGAATTTGGAAGTGATTACTGGATTTGAAGAAAGTGAACGATAATGGATGACCCCGACACTTGTGTCGATTTGAAATGACTAAAACAGGAGCCGTGCCAGACCAAATGAGGCTTGACTACCTCTTAGTAGACATCTGCTCTTCGATTTTCCTGGGCCTCGGGTCCATACTATTACTATTCAATTGTTGTTGTTTTGTTGGTGCGCACCCTCGATGGGATGTATTTCCCTTTGATTCGATATGGGGCAGATGTCTACGGTGGGCCGTTAGGGGTAACCACCAGTCTGGATCAGGCAAACTATTAGCATACTACTTTGGGTATTGCCTCATGTGCCTTATCATACGTTTATCCTTATGCGAGACAACTACGATTTTGATTTTGGCATAGGTCTATAGGGGACTCACTGGCTACCGACGTTCTACTGGTTGTGTTACAGGACCTGCATAGACCATGTGCTTGTAAACTGTGTAAGGGTAATCAATGTAACCCCGCTTACACTATTTTTCTGACAAGTATTTGTGAATAGACACTAGTATAATAGCGAAATTATATTATATAGTATCTAGTTTGACGGATCCTTAGGAGATGAAATTTCCCGTAACATCTCTTGAGTTATGTGTGTGCATGTTCATATGATGTGGATTTGACTTAGATGAGAATATTTTTGCCTGATCCGAGCTTGTTTTATTTTCACGCTATTACGCTCGGGTCAGACTTGAGCATTCCAGTTTCAAAGGTTATCTTCTGAAGGATGAAGACGAAGACGGTATACTATTATTACTATTGTATTCCACTACTATTCTGTTGCATTACTTTGTATTATCAGTTATGTATATAAATGTATAACTATGATAAATGTTGTAAAATGATCAAATGTTTATTTTAAACAGCTTCATGAACTGTTATTTGATTATTATATTTTGTTCATTCCGTTGCGAGATTCTGTGCTTGTTTTCTTCTTTCTTTCTAATTCTAAATTAATACCCTTGATTATCTATATTTTTGACTATAATGGTTAAGATTTGGATCGTCATTTAACAATCTGTAAATACGTATAGTTTTGAGTTAGACATGTGTGGATTATTGTCGATTCAAAAGGTACGGATTTGCTGGTCGTTACAGTTGGTATCAGAGCTTATGGTTTAGCAGTAAACCTTGGCTCTATTGGGATTTACTCATTAGAGATAGGGTTAGTAACACCCTAGAATGAGTTCTGAGTGTATATATATACGAGAGAGCATACTTGTACTTTTGATATAAAAATGGTTTTATATTGTGTTGTTTGGCTTATTGAGTTGAGTTCGGAGTTCCAGTCGATGCGTGTTGCAAGCGTTACCGAATGGGATTTCAAAACACTTGAACAAGGCATTCTAACACAATATTGTTTCCATATATATTTTATATATATAAGATAAATAATTTTGAAATTTGATGGTAAATTAGTCAATACTCTTAACCTATTGACTATAACAATAAATCGATCTTTTATATATGACTTATAATTAATTGTAAACCAAATGAAGTTAAAAGGAGAATATGAGATCTTTAAATTCCGATGATTTGTAAATGTTTTCAAGGTTTTGAAAAATAATAGTAGTAATATTTGAAGTATATTAAAAAAAAATGGTTAAGTACTCTATTTTGCTTCTGGGAAATAAATTTCGGTGATGAGATGATCATAGTCATCGACTTTCATTTTCGAGTCTCAAAGTGGGGGAGACCACTTGGTAGCATTGCTATATGTTCGTTTTGGAAACAATTTTAATTTGAAATCTTGAGTATGTTTGGATATACAAAAATTATGTATAGTATATAGTATTTCAAAATGTTTTGAAAATAAATTGGTATTTAAGATTCTCAAGTCTCCATTTATACAAATTACTCTCCTTGTTGATAATCAATGAAATAAATAAATGTCAGTATTAATATCAAATGAAATTTTGAATAGGTGAATAAAGAAATACGATAAATGAATAAGAGAAATATAAATGAAAATATAATATAATTTATATAAAAAATTGAAACATAAAGTAAGGAAAATGTTAAAGTAAATTAGAAACAAATACACTTGTTACTTTGATAATAAAGAGTAAAGTTGTGAAATACTAAATTTCATTTGTAATATATACAAACCTACCTAAATGAAAAGTTTAAGGGTATATAAATATGTAATGAAATATTTTACAAATGTAATTTAAATAAATAACGTATTCCAAAATGATATGTTGAATCATAGAAATGTTATGAAGATAAAGAAAAGTAAAGATGTTCAAAAAAATGAATTTGAACCAAAGAAATGTTTATAAAGGTTAATCAAGTGGTTGCAATAAAAAATTTAATATGTTAATGTTCTGAAACGATTAACAAATGGATGGAATATTCACAAAGGACAGCGTCATTTAAGTAAATGAAATATCAAACTTAAGTGAGTTATAAGCTGCAGTTGAGAGATAAGTTAATACTAATAAAATTCTAAATTGTTCAATACGAATGTTGAAAAGTTTGAAATTTTATGTGCAATTACAACATAGGAAGTGAGCTAAACAAATTAAACTAATGTAATCAGCCAATATAAGTTAATAAAATAATGAACTTAGATTCTGATTTAATAAAATTCCAAAGATAAGCTTAAGAAAATGTACAATAAGCTATTTCGCGATGTAAATAAGTTTATAAGTTGAATCGATTGTAAATCTATTTAAGCAAGTTAATTAAAAACATAGAGATCTTAGGATGTAGATGAAACTAAAGTATTAACATATATAGAAATTGAAATGAGTAGGTATATATGTAAATTTCAAATATGTCGAGAATAAGTATAGATAAAATGAAACGCCAACATATAGAAAATTTTAATATAGTTGAAATAAGTAGATTTTGAACTAATGAAAACTAAAGACTAAAAAAATTCATTAACACGAATGAATATATGGAAATCAGTAGATGTAAGCAAATTGGATGAGAAACAATTTAATGCGAATACATTAAACATAAAAACATATGTGAACCAATCAAACAAAATTGTACGGGTATGAATAAACTATATAAATTTGATTGTTGTATGTTATTATGTTGCATTTGCTATGTTCATGTGTATTGTTGTTGCATTTTGATGTATGCATGGATGTTGTCTCAAGTACATGATTCGCATATCATTGTTATTGAGTAATTGGTAGGTACAAAAGGTGTTTGATTTAATTTGGAAGCTTGCGCGCGTTTATCGTTTTTCTTGCGTATATAAGCGAACTCTCTTATATATAAATAAAATAAAAAGTACGCCTACACAAAAATATAAATAGGACGTGTATATTGATATATATTGGGTTTTTCGGCCATGAGAGCCGATGTATAAGTTTAATCTTTACTGGCGTGTTGCCAAAGTCTCTCCGTACGAAGGAGGTGCTGCCGAAATTTCCTGTGATTTCGGGCATTTGAAATTTTTGGGAGACTTTAAAATTTGAAACTTACAAATTTTGTTTTTGTAAAATTACTTTGCGGTAAGTATATATATGTACTTATTATCATGCTTCGTTCCTTTTCATGGACGAAAAGTTTTAAGGTAGGGAGAATGTAACATCCCGCAATTTTTAACGATTTGAATTGCGATCTAAATCGAATTTTATTTTAAAAAAATTCTATAATTTCTCGTAATGAGAATTTTCAATTTGAAATACGTTCAGTAAGATGTAGCATCTGTGAAAGTTTCGTCGGAAAATTTGAATGTTGTCGGTCGCGCAATTTTTCAGTGCAAAGCTGCGCATAACAGTTCAAATTTTAGCAATTTTAAAATCTCTCTAAAATCAGTTCGGACAAACACGAAACATATTCTATTCATTGTCGGTAATCCAACGACGAAATTCGTTTCGCGAAAATTGGACGTTTTGACCTCCGTTTTCCATCCGCATTTCTACGTCAAAGGGGTCCGTAACGCGTTTTTGAACAGAGCATGCAAACACTGCAAATTATATACCGTTGTGTCCGTCTCGTCGCGCTGATTACCGAAATATATTCATTTGTCAGTTTCTGTGTTCGATTTGCGCTAAAATTGTGAAAAAGCTTGCACAGTTCATTTTTGAAGCGGAGTCATTCGAGCTCGATGTGTCCCATTTACGATCTTACATATCTTTCTAAATATTTTGGGTCTGCATAAGATGTCTTTTTATTTTTCTAAGCCAACCATTTTTATTTTTATTCTTTAGTTGGACACATTTGTTTTTAGTTAAATAAAATCATGCATGCACGTCCATCCTTCCATGCTTTCATTTAATGCTTCCACTTTCCCATTCCTTAGCATTGAATTCTTCCATACTTAATGTATATCTCACGTAACCTACTGCATAAAGAAGAAAATCATGACCATTTCTTCCTTTCAATGCTTTCTTTATGACAAATGCATGCACCTCACTTCATATTAAATGATTTGCAAACAACACGTAATGTACATCCACCCTATAGCCTACATATTAAATGCATGTACCATCACACTTTTAATGGCTTTAGGATGAAGTATGCTTGCTCCTTTTATATATATTCTACACGCATGGGCAGTTGGACACTTTCTTTTTTCCATCTTGCTTTTGCATGAAATAAAATATATGGTGCATTCATTCTCAGGCAAATTGGTTTGCCACTTCTCCTTCATAACGCAACTCACCAAAAGAAAGATCACATTTCTTTCATTCTCCACCCGACAGCCTTCACCCACGCCTACCCAAGCCCACCTCGATCGACACCGAAGCCCGCGCCTTTCTTGCCCCTCCTCGCCTCACTTACAGCTCATCCGACCGAGTGCTCCCACATTTCCCACGTCCATCTTCGCCAGCCTACTGCTGTGCGCCAACCGCTCCGAGCTCCGCCACCATCGACATCCACTACTCCGCCTTAACCCGAACACTCAGGCCACCTAGAACACCGTGACTAACTTCGACCAGATCCAAAGTCCGAACCGCTAACCGTGCCGAGCCCCCCTACACCTGAACCACGCCAAAACCCGTCTGCTCATCCCTTCATTTCCGAGCTCAACAGATCCGAGCCCCTCCGACTGCCTTCACCAGATCCGCTCAAACCCACGTTGCCTTGTTTTTCTCAGTCCAGGATACATTTAAATTTGTATCAGTATTTACTAGGTAGTGTTTTTATTTTATATTACTGTGTGTGTAGTTTATTTTATTTTATTTATGTTTTGTTTCTTGCCGGTGTCGTGAGTGTGTATGTGTGCGGCTGAGTAATGTGTTTTGTACAAATGTGTGTGTGTCAACCGTTTTAATCCTGCGTATATGAGTACTGGTCTGAACGAGTGAGTGTTGTGTGCGTAGTATTTGTTATATTACTGTGCGTGTTGTGTATATTTTGTGATGACTTTATGCTGATGGTGCATGCATAACACTCACTCACTCCAAATACATTTTGTTAATGTACGGGTTACTTTCTATGTATTGTTTTGCGTGTGTATATTTTTATGTATGAAATGGGTTGAGTGTTTGTGTGTGGTATTTGGCATGGAGTTTTATACATACAAATATATTTTTAAAATAAATATATATTTTAAATGTTTTGATAGTATGTATATTTTTGTTACATGTCAGTAGTGTACTTTTGTATGAGTAAATTGCTTTGCAATTTATTTATTTCAAAATTTTATGTATACATATATTTGGTTCAAAAGTTCATATATCCGATTTTACAACTGATTTCGGTGTGCGTTGTAATTTTAAATATATATATATATAATTTTCACCGTGTATACGTATATAAGTATTATTTTTGCAAAAGTGTTGTCTCTAGTTTCTTGTGTTGAGTTCAGCGTTGAGTTCAAAACCATTCCGAAACCCAATAACCGATCCATTGGAAAATTTCTCAACCTCCTCTTATAAATAAATATATAATGAGTGATTTTTGAGTTGAATCCTTTCTGTGTCGTGCCTAGAAGTTGGCATCGCATTCAGTGTTCATCCGTTTGTCGTCTCCTTATCTATGCCACGAAAGGTGAGTTTTCTCACACCTGCAAAAATATTCACATTTTTGTGAAATTGAAATCTGTGATTGATTTGATTGTTGACTACTATTTTAAATGGACATCTAAATTAAACTGCTAGAAATTAGATTGACAGTTAGTTTATTTTTTTAATTAAATTGCTAGTTAAACCCCGACATATATAATCAGTAAATTATTGCAAATTGAACTGTTTTGGATGATGGTTGTGATGGATGTCTATTTATGGATATATTGAACTGTATGGATGTTTGTCTATATTTTTATATCATTGTTATCACCTTGGATGTTACGAGCATCATCATAAACTATCACTTCGAATAAATTAAGAAATAGGTTGAAATGATATATACCTATGACATTTGACCTTTGGATTGAAATGATATATATCCATTCACTGAAATTAAAAATTTGAAATAACTGATCACTTGGCCATAGGATAGAGAATTATTATACGGACACCAGATTGGTTAAATCTAAAAAAATTAGAATTTGTGAAACCGATTTAAATAAGTGATTCTATGTAAAGAAAATAAATTGAAATTATTTAAATTGAATTATGCATTGGGATTTGAATTTAAATTTGAAATGTTGAAATTGAATTATTTCAAAGGTTTAAATCTTTATTTAAACTATGAAATTAAATTCAAATTGAAATGATCTAAAATTGTTAATTTGAAATTGAACTAAAAATTGGTTATAATTTAAATTATTTCAAAGGTTTAAATCTTTATTTAAACTTTGAAATTTAATTCAAATTGAAATGATCTAATTTGTTAAATTGAAATTTGAAGTAAAATTTGTTATGAATTGAAATCATCCCAAATTGAATTATATTCGAAATGTTAAAATTTGAATTATTTCAAAGGTTTAAATCTTTATCTAAACTTTGAAATTAAACTCAAATTGAAATGATCTAATTTGTTAAATTGAAATTTGAACTAAAATTGGTTATGAATTGAAATTATTCCAAATTGAATTATATTGAAATGTTGAAATTGAATTATTTCAAAGGTTTAAATCCTTATTTAAACTTTGAAATTAAATTCGAATTAAATGGCTTAAATAAATATTATGAACTTGAACTTGAACTCGGATTTGATTTGAATCGAATAGATTCAAATAAAATTTTGAAATTGGAAGTTATCCTTTAAAATGGATTGTTCTCAAATAAAATTGATTTTGGGAATCAACTTGAACTGGATATTGGAAATCGATTTGGTTTGTTTTGAGTTTTGAACTTAGGTTTAGATTTATTGAAAATGGAAAGAAACAGTTGATTTGAAATTATTTCTATATAAAAAAAATTATTTATAAACTATTTTATGAAATTTATTTCTTTGATATATGGAGTGCTTTATATAAATTGTTTTTCAAAAAAAAAACATATTCTTTCTATATATATATATAAGTAGTTTATTTTATAAAAATATATAGTTTAATATACATAAAACCATTTCCAACATTCAAACTGTTTTGATTTCCAAGCTATTCCAAATCTCCCAAAATTATTTACAACTAATCAAAAATTTATTTAAACCCTAAAACTATTTCAAACTTACAAACGGTTTTAGAAGTGAAAAGTGTTTACATTTAAATCTGTGATTTAAAAGTAATTATGATCATTTTGATGTTAAAATCATAAATGAATTCAAAACAAATTTTGAAGTAAAATGAAGGATTCGAAGAAAAATGAGGTTAATTGAAGTTATAACAAATTATTGAATTTGAAATTTATCTCAAAGTAAATATGAATTGTGAAAGTAAATATTATTATGATATAAAATAATATGATATTTTAAAGTGAAATTTGTTTAGGTGGATATGATATTTCGATATCATAACGATTCACTTTTGAAATATAAAATACCAATCAGTGTGTAACATGACGTTTTGTTGTTAAAGAGACCGGGGCCTCTTATTGACATACTCTCTGTCAATGTTGGAACCACTTTAACAACTGTGTACGCGGTGGAGTACCAGAAATGAAGTAGGATGAATTTGGAGGCGATTACTGGATTTGAAGAAAGTGAACGATAATGGATGACCCCGACACTTGTGTCGATTTGAAATGACTAAAACAGGAGCCGTTCCAGACCAAATGAGGCTTGACTACCTCTTAGTAGACATCTTCTCTTCGATTTTCCTGGGCCTCGGGTCCATACTATTACTATTTAATTGTTGTTTTGTTGGTGCGCACCCTCGATGGGATGTATTTCCCTTTGATTCGATATGGGGCGGATGTCTACGGAGGGCCGTTAGGGGTAACCACCGGTCTGGATCAGGCAAACTAGTAGCATACTACTTTGGGTATTGCCTCATGTGCCTTGTCATATGTTTATCCTTATGCGAGACAACTACGATTTTGATTTTGGCATAGGTCTATAGGGGACTCACTGGCTACCGACGTTCTACTGGTTGTGTTACAGGACCTGCATAGACCATGTGCTTGTAAACTGTGTAAGGGTAATCAATGTAACCCCGCTTACACTATTTTTCTGACAAGTATTTGTGAATAGACACTAGTATAATAGCGAAATTATATTATATAGTATCTAGTTTGACGGATCCTTAGGAGATGAAATTTCCCGTAACATCTCTTGAGTTATGTGTGTGCATGTTCATATGATGTTGATTTGACTTAGATGAGAATATTTTTGCCTGATCCGAGCTTGTTTTATTTTCACGCTATTACGCTCGGGTCAGACTTGAGCATTCCAGTTTCAAAGGTTATCTTCTGAAGGATGAAGACGAAGACGGTATACTATTATTACTATTGTATTCCACTACTATTCTGTTGCATTACTCTGTATTATCAGTTATGTATATAAATGTATAACTCTGATAAATGTTGTAAAATGATCAAATGTTTATTTTAAACAGCTTCATGAACTGTTATTTGATTATTATATTTTGTTCATTCCGTTGCGAGATTCTGTGCATGTTTTCTTCTTTCTTTCTAATTCTAAATTAATACCCTTGATTATCTATATTTTTGACTATAATGGTTAAAGATTTGGATCGTCATTTAACAATCTGTAAATACGTACAGTTTTGAGTTAGACATGTGTGGATTATTGTCGATTCAAAGGGTACGGATTTCCTGGTCGTTACATCTTCTGATCCGCAATTTCCTACACCAACTCCCGCAAACGAACCAAAATATTGATGGGAAAACTATCACACGGGATTTACTCCTAATGCAAAAAAGGCAAAAAGAGCATTATTTTCTTCACCGGATACAAAAAGGAAAGTGGATGAAATTCACCACTATCAAACAGAGCAAATATCACTACAAAAAGAATTATATTTTGAGAAGACGGTCACTGTAACTCGTTTAAGCCTTCTCGAAAAGATGATTTATAAATTTTTTGGATCAAATATGAAAGATGTTTCTTCACCTCTACTAATTCCACCAAACCCTAAAAATTCGTCATCATCTTATCGAACTGATAAAAACTCCGTGAATCCTACAACAAAATACTATACCTTCTCTCCCCACCGACCATCATATAGTCCAAACTTTTGGGATAAGAATTACTAAGCTAATGAAGGGAAGAGTTCATCAACACCAACGAAGACCCCACCATCTAAACATTAAACTCTCGTTTCATGTTTTTATTAACTTTTTTTATATTTAACTTGTTATCAATTCATATATAAATAACTGATGCTCTTTTCGCAAAAATTTCTAAAACAGACGTCTGACTTAAAGTAAACAAATGTCTGAATAAAAGATTAAGAATATTTTTAACCTAAAAAACAGATGTCTAACTAAAATAAAACAGACGTCTGGAAAGTAGCCAAAATAAACTATATTCTTGCAGGTTTAAAATTTTCCTAATATCAGACGTGTGACTGGAAAATTCAGATGTTTGAACCATAAATAATTTTTTTTACCCATCCAGAAACATACGTCTGACCACAAATAAATAAACGTCTGAATTTACCCAAAAATGAACTGTTTCCTTGTGGTTTTAATTCAGAACAAAACAGATAACTGTTTACAAAATTTCTGATGTCTGACTGGAAACTGACGTGTTTTTTTTAAAAAGGTATATGTCCTTTACCAACCATAATAACTCTTCATCTTTTCACTTTTACCTTTTCATCTTTTTACCTCCTATAAAACCGTAACCCCCAATTCTCAAATTTACCTCAAATATTCAATCTTCTACCACATAATCATGGCAAATCGGGGTAAACGTACAAGAGAAGAAGAATCAAATCCTCCTTCTAAAGAATTAATTCAAAAATGGCTATGGGATGATACCGCTAAGGCAAGGTACAAGGCAATGAGGATTCCAAATTCTTCGAAGGTGCTTTTTGTAAAATTTTATGCTTTCTCAAATTATTTGCTACAACAATATGCTAGACACTTTCATTTTGAATCACTAGTTGATTACGATACAAATAATGTTTAAATTTGTCCTTACTAGTGATGTTGTTTTTGGCAAATTTAAACCTTGATCGTACTAAGCCCAAGTCAAAAAGGATTGCTTTTGGTCATGGGTTTATGGAAAATGTGTTCTTCTTTTAATGCAACGATTAGGACAAATTTTGAAATGTGCTTGGCAAGGGCTTGATATCGACACAATAGAAGTGGATATGTCTACAAGGGATGAGATATCACACAAATTCCTTTTTGATAATCTCATCAAAAGGCATGAACTTACTTCCACTCATCTCCAACCACAAGCTCGTTTACTAAATCGCGTACTAGTCCGAACCATTCAACCCTGCAAAGAAAGCTATGAAAAAGTCTACAAAAGAGATTTCCAAGCCTTGTACGCCCTATACTCGAATAAGCAAATCAATTGGGCAAAGATCATCATGGATGAATGGATGGATATCACATATAAGCAAAAGTATAAAACTTTAGATACGACACTTATATTACTTGTATCCTTGCCGCTTATGAAATAACCATTCCCAATATCAACTCGCTAAGCATCAAAAAAATTGGATAAAAGACTTTGAAACTTATGGATATTGATCCTAATCCCGCCACTTTGGAGTATATGTCTCTTAAAACTCGGACTGAACATGTAGCGTCGCAACCAGACGCAATTAAAACCGAGCCTTCTCCCCATCGTCAACTTAAGGGAAAAAAGAAGAAGACGAAATTCAGGTCAACTCTTCCGACACATCTTCAAAACAAGCCTTAGTTACGCTTTCCCGAAATCAATCAAAAATTCATAAAGAGCTAAAGAATTTTGAAAAACAAAAAAAATAAGAAATTTGATTCCATCAAAGGTTTCTTAAACAAAATTTGGGAAGCAGTTTCTTGCACTGGCACTTCTTCTAGCCAAGCTCAATCTCCAGCTTCATTTCAATGGTCATCTAGTTCGGCCATAGAAGTTCCCGATAGTGGGTCGAGACATGGCTCTCCCGAAGACAGTGGGACGACTATTGTGGCATCTACTTCTGAAGATTGGAAGCATGGTTGGTGGTATTGTATTTTGACTAGAAACTCTTAAATTAACTAAGTGGTGTGTAATATTTTGGTACTTATCTTTCTACTTTAGCACAAAACTCTAGTATGTGCTATAATATGTTATGTTTGGATATTATGCTTGCTTATCTTATATGATGTGTTTGTGTATTGTTTATACATATTCTAACTTTCAATAGGTATTCCTTTTTTGTCAAATGATAAGGGGGAGAAATTAGTAATGATATATGCATATTGACAGGGGGAGCTTGAGATGACCCGAACTTCCCCGTGAAGGAAAACCCGGATTGACTTGAGAACACGACAAATTAGAACACAAATAGAAGAACATTTCATTGCTTATTACAATAATTTCATCAGAATACAAAAATATAACAGAGTATGAATAAATCATATACATTTGATCAATATCAGAGATTTAAATTACATTTAAATACATAGCAACGGAAAACAATACAAAACACAACTGAAAGTAATACACGGATACAGATCTTTCCGAACATCGCTTCAGTTGTAAATCAGGGTCCTGTGAATATAAATCCGCAAAACCAAAACTACTAGCTGCCCATGCGGAAAATAGGGGCACCCAGAGTTTAGGTTAAAACAATAAACTCCAGGTCAGTCATGTGACTGGTGTGAGAACTAAAACAGTTATTAATCTTTATTTTAAAGTTCGGTAAATCCAGGGACCACGCCATATAACACGGAATGGGTTTCCTCCCAAGAATACCAGTGCATAAAAATAACAACGCAATGCTAAATAAAGAATAATGAAGCTATTACATGACTCAGGTCCCATCACACAATGCAATGCAAGCCGGAGGATAGAGATTTTACCTTATAATAGCCAAGAATGCTTGGTACGTAAAATTTCGTGTTTTATTATTATATAAGTGTATAGTGTCAAAACAATTTCAATCATAAGTATCAATCATAGACGGCATAAGTGCCCCATAACACTATGTCGCTGTAATGACCCGGATCCTTATGGGTTAATTTTTGAATATTTAATATTTAATTTAAATATTGGGTGGATAATATAAGTGGAATTTTTTATTTGAGTTATCAATTTAATAATCAATTTCGATTTAATATCGAATAGATTAAATTATCGTAATACGAAGTAAAATAAATTCAAGTTTAAAACTGAATTAAAGTCAGTTCAAATAATCAATACGAATTTAGTTGAGTTAGAATAATAATATTAAATTATTATTGAAGAATTTAAATGGTTTGAACTTTAAATTATATCAATTTAAATAAATATCTTCCACAGACGATCGAACTGGACTTCGTGACTTATCCCAGTAGATTCAGAATAGGGGTATTACCCTAGAATGGACAGTTGTTGGGTTCAGAAAGGAGCTAGGTATCACGAAGTAATTTAAATTTAAGGATACCTATTTTTAAAGAATTTAAAAATAAAATAAATAAATCTGTTGTATGGACCAGAACAAAAGGGACGGTACCTCCCTTGCCTTCCACAAATCAAAGCAACACCGTGCCTTCTCTCCCTACCACAAACCAAAGGAAATCGTGCTTCCTTTATTTGCCACAAATTAAAATCTGAAACCTCAATATAAATGGCCGCCCCCTTCTTTCTAATGTAGTCTTCTGGAATTCAATTCGCAAACTTCAAATAATATTAGGGGAATCGAGTTTGAATCATTCGAGCGTGTAATTCATTTCGATTTCAGGTAGTCGCCTTTGTTTGAACTCGAACGGATCGAGTTTGCTTCAGCCAAATTTCAAGCAATTTGGATCGCGATATTAAGTGTCGATTCCCAGAGCTCAACGAAGCACTCACAACTGAAGCAAGGTGGAAGAGGGGTGTCGTTCGACAGCTTTGTCGAGTTAGGGTTCATTGGCGCTGACTGTACGGGGTATGCGATTACAGATGGCGATGGATTTTTGGAGGATTTGGGGGCTGGTGAACTTCGTAATCACCGCAATCTCTGGAGTTCGACATTCAGGAGGGTCACAATGGTTTTGGATACTACTCGTACTAGGTAGCGCGATGCATGGTGATGATGAACTATGGTGCGGCAGTTGGCTAGTATGAAGTCTGAAAGTATTGTTGTCAAACTGGAGTAAAAGGCTGATGGATTAGTGGCAGTCGCAACAGCAGTTTCAGTGGTATGGATTGTATTCCTTTGATGATGGTGGTTGGTAGGGGATTTAAGTAGCTGTATAGGGATTTGCAACAGTAGAGCAATGTCCATACGTGGTTAGAAAAGGAGACGGAGAATGGCCAGCAAGGTATTCGATGAAATGCCGTAATAGATGACTGTTGTTTGGGCTGATGGCAGTTGTTTGGAGGTTGAAGTTTTGTTGATGGCGTTTGTGAGGAGGAAAAGATGGGGATTTTTGTATCGTCCATCGGAAATATTAACTGGAAGTAGAGGGTATACTTTGTTAAAGGAAGGAGTTAGAGATTTAAAAATGGATTTAAGTTAATTTATTTCGTTATTTATTTATTTAAGTAAATAAATTTTTATAAACTAATCGCAAAAGTTAGAATTTTAATCAGTGAAAAGGTTAGAATTTTATTTGTAAAGTGGTTAGAATTAAATCAGCATATCAGTTAGGATTTAATCAGCATACTAGTTAGAATTTAATTAGTATATTAGTTAGGATTGTATTGGTATGTCAGTTAGGATTAAATTAGTTTAATCCAAATTCGTAAAATTTTACTAACTAAGGAATATTTCATTAAATATATACAAGATATTATCGAGTGGAATCAGTCGAGAAAGGTGTTGCTCAGGGATACATAATTCAGCATTTAAGAATTTGAAATCAGAATGGATCGATCTAAACTCTGGTGAGTAAATCTCATTCACCTTTTAGTTAGAATTATTTTTATATCGTTAAAAATAATTGTTTGTTGCTTGTCTGAATGTTGTCTGATTGTTTTAAAATATATATTAGTTATTTAGGATATATATATTGGGTTGATGATTGGTTGGATTCCCGCAGTCTCATTAGCGGATGCCCGCAGTACCATTAGCGGATGATTACCCTATGCGCCCCACGCTATGATAGTGGATGACCTTCATACCGCGATATCCTGCCTCGAATCAGGATGGGTATTATTTGTGTTGACTGACATCTGTGGATGCAGGAAAACAGGTTGGAGGAATCCGACTGGATTCCTCAAAAATATATTATCTGTTTGTTTATTTATTTATTTGCATATATACTATCATATATGATGTGTTAGAAAAATAAATAATTGGTTGCTTTGGTGTTTAAAAATCAATGGGGCCTGGATATTGATTAATAAAAATATCGAAAAAGGATATTTGAGATTTGAAAAGGGAATTCTATTTTTATAAATAGTATTTGAATTTTAATGAACTAGGGAAAATATTAACTTGTTTGAATATATAAAACAAGTATGGAATTTATAAACTTTGTTTACAAATCAAAATGTGGGATTTGAATGGAATTTATAAACTTTGTTTATAAATCAAAATGTGGGATTTGAATTGAATTTATAAACTTTGTTTATAAATATATAATGGGGGATTTTAAGTGAAGTTATAAACATTGTTTATAAATAAGGCATAGAATTCGAATAAAATTTAATTAAAGAGAATATATAGAATTTGAATAATAGAATTCAAATGGAGTTTAACTATAGAATTTGATTATAGAAATTCAAATGGGATTTATAATATAGAATTTGGATAAATAGAAGTGAAATAGATTTGGATAAATAAAAGGGAAATAGACTAAAGAGTTAATTAACAAATTAATTAATGAATTGAGTGAAACTGTAACGACCCGTATTCTACGCATCATAGGATCGTAGGATATTTATTTCTTTCACATATGAAGTCGTATGGTCATGTAACTTTGGGAGACTACTATTGGGGTCATTTCCCATGTTCATGATTTTTCCCGATTTTTAAATGACCATTACCCCTAGTTGGTACTGTTTTGGCCATAACTTTTGACTGGAAAGGAATTTTGACCTGAAACTACTTACATTGGCTCCGGATGATGGTTTACAATTCCGTAGAGTGGTCACATTAGCCAAACGGACTCACCGTTTGGGAGATATGGCTGAAACAAGTTTCAGATAGTGAAAAATAGCTTAATTGGGCTTAACGGGTGATTAACAGCTAGGCCCAATGGGGGATTTCGGGATTAGGGTTATGAGGAGGCTGAAATCAGTTAGAGAACGATCTTATTCTCATTTTCCAGCTGCCACTTTCATTCTTAAACCCTAACAATGGCTGCCAACATCTAGAAACATCCCCAAATCACTTTCTAATCAAGTTTTGGCTTAATCTACATCAAATTAAGGAGAGAAAACACGAAAGCAAGGTTAGAGCTGCTGTTAGACACCAGTATTCACCCAAATCAGCGAGGTTTCAGTTCTGAGAATTTTATTTGTGGCCAAGGTGAGTGATTAGCATTGCTTTGACACTAACTACGGTTAATTAAGGTTAATTAGTGAAGATTAGCGAATTTATACATTAATAAATTCTGGAAAAATATCTATAAATTCGAAAATAATATTTTATGCCTCTATTAGAAATTTGGTTTAATTTGGTTAAGTTTTGTTAACCCTAGGATTAGTTTTTCTTAAACATGCTTAAGGGAAAATATGGGGTTTTGGCTATATTTGATCCGTTTTACATGTTATGGTTGATGTTTTGGTGTTTATGGTCATTTCTATTTGTTGCTATGACTATATGAACTGTTTTGTGATTGATTAGTATAGTTAGATTGGTCGAAAACGTCGTCGAATGGCGTAAACAAGTTGCTGGAAAAAGTTGCAGAAAGTTGTGCAGGGTTTCGGATCGGATCGGGTATGGGCTCGGATCGGATAGGGGAGCTGGGCAAGGAATCGGACCCGAACTGAAGTCTGGCACAAAGGAAGTTTGGCAGGAAGGAAGGCCATTGCTTAGAGTTGGAGTTGGACAGAGGATCTGTAACACCCCACGTCCGTTAGTGTCACTCACAAAGGGAATGCACTAAGTTCTGTGGAGCATTTAGGGTAAAAGATGCAGATAAATTACAAGACAGGAAGAAATTAAACAGCGGAAAATAAAACATTGCTTTATTGATAAAATAGTTTGTACAATGATTTCTTTACAATATCAGAGTATCATCTGTCTTACAAAATAAAGAAGCATGAAAATACATTTATATTCCCCAAGTTTAGCAAGAGCCAGCCATAGCATCTGAAAAGAGAATTAAAGCAAACTTCGACAAATCTTCAAGCTGGGAAAGAGTGACATTCCAACTTAACCTGAGCTATACTATTCCCTCCTCTACTACCTGGGGGGAGGGGAACGGAAGAAAAGAAGACGAAAGAAAAATAGAGTCAGACATAAAGCCTGAGTAAATTCAGTAACTTCTAGCATGTGAACATGGAAAAACAAAACGACATGAATTAACTGAATACAAGATAACACCATGATGATGGGGTTGGCAAGATTAGACAAGATTAACACAAGATATGCTAAGCTAAGATAAACTGGATATGCTCTAATACTTTCGTCGCTTCACTGTTTCCTTGTTATACTGGTTTCTATATCTCTGCACCGCCTAACTGGTGTTCCAACTAGTAACGATAACGTGATCCCAACCCCTGTAGTTTCCATTGCCTTCAGGCATACATTTATTATTTATTACCTAGATCTAATCTAGGGTTTTCTATCAAGTGCTTTCTAGATTTAACTAGAGTTTACGCTATCTGCTGAACGCTTGTTGAGTTCAGGGTTTATGCCACCTAGTCCAACTAGGGATTACGCTATCTGTCGAACGATGCCCCCAAGTCTAGGACACACTACCTAGAGTGGTATATGTTCCTATACTTCCCCACGCATGTATCACGAATCGTCATCGCTTGTCTAAATGCACATGTCCTGTAATGTGCGGTCCGAGTCCTACGACAGGGCAAATCAAGGAATACAGAACTCGGTCGGGAGCTTTCAGATATCTGCCGATGCAGATGCTAAGGTCTGTTTTTATTCCAGTGGCTATGGTCCCACTTGACCCCTCCCTCAACTAATGAAAGGCACTCCTTGTAAAATGAGAACTATACGCCGGCCCCCGGTGCCCCACTATCCTATGGCCATCCTCACCCATAACTAGATAGCAAGTATATGGTCTTTTGGAGTTCTCCGCCTTTTCGCTTCACGTATCTCGATTGACTCAAGATGGATGGCAGATGACGAGTTGCTATCACAGGGCTACCGTTTGCTCGCCGAATCACATCGGTCCATCTTAGTCTTTAGGTTGCCATGTATTGCAACCAAGGCATACCCCTGGTTCTTCTACGCAGACCTCAACCTCTGTGGGCCCAGGCGGGTCATCTGCAGCCTCACAGAGGGATACCAAGAGTACCCTCACGTCCCCTCGAAGCCTCGGGCTTCGTAACCCAATTCGTTGGAGCCTTCTTTTTAATCAGACGGACGTTCGCTCCTCCTCGTGTTATACTAAGAATTACTACTTAGTTTTGTCAACTAAGGTTTACCACTTAGTTTCCAGAATCGTTGTTTTCTTAACTAAGGTTTACTACTTAGCTCCTTTTAACTAAGGTTTACTACTTAGTTCTCTTTCCCGTCAATTTGGATTGGCTAAGTGTCATTAGTCAATTCAAGCTAACTTAACCCTCTTCATTTATCCTGTTAAGCTGGTTAAGTGTCATCAGCAATTCACGTTGACTTAACCCTACCACAAACCAAGTTATATTGGTTAAATATTTCTTATTACTTAACCCTACCCCTTCATCCTGTATTGGTTAAGTGTTCCTTTTTAACGTAACCTTGCCTGTCTGTTTTAACTAACATGTTATTAATGGTTAAGTATTATCCCTTCATGTTTTAGACTTAACCTCATTCCTTTATCACAACCTGATGGTTAAGTGTTCAGGTTTACTTAACCCTACGGTCTAGCCCAGCTAACATATCAAAGTTGGCTAAGTGTATTAGATTTTACTTAACCCCAACCTCTAGTCATATTAATTTGGCTAAGTGTATTAACTTTACTTAACCCCTACAAGTCTCGTTTTGCTACCTTGAGTTTGGTTAAGTGTCTCTATGGACTTAGCCCTCCCATTCTAGCTTAACTGTGTTAAGTCGGTTAAGTGTTCCTATGGAATTAACCCTCCCATTCTAGCTTAACTGTGTTAAGTTGGTTAAGTGTTCCTATGGACTTAACCCTCCCATTCTAGCTTAACTGTGTTAAGTGTCAGTCTGAACCTAACCCCACCCATCAGTCTAGTTATCATGTTGAACTGGTTAAGTGTCTTAGTTAACTTAACCCTACCATTCTTGTTCTAGCTTTAACTAAATAAATTAAAGCCGCTACCACTCACATTAGACAGGTATTGTTGCGACTACTGGATATGCCGGTTGGTTCCGGGAAGGTTTACATCGCAACTCAGTCTAACCTCGGGCTAGGCATATTCGTGTTTTCTAAGTTCAAAGGGTTTCAATTTATTTTCAAATCAAGTTTTGAAAATAACCATCCCGTTTGTCGGATCAGTTAGAAATAGCCAGGGAGAGCAGGAAACTTGTATTTTCCAAACCCAAGCCTAGACACTATCCTCTCTGTCACCCTAGAACTTTCTGGTGTGTCATTAAAAGAGATGTCGTTAATAAACCTTTAATTTGTCTAAATTTATATTTCCTCATTCAGGCCAAATTCTATAAGTAAATTATTTCTAATTTACTTATTTCCTAATTACTCTTTTAATGTAAATGGTCTACATTCATTCTTATGGCCCCATTTCCCCTTCTATATCATATTTATGCTTTTTGGTATGTGGACTATACCAAATTAAGTGTTACTAACCATGATTTTTGCTAAACCTGCCAATCACTCCCAATTATGGCCAATTTCACATTTATGCCAATATACTTACCATGCCAAATTAGCTAATCCAATTCCGATTCAACATTCTAATTCGAGACTTATTACTCTAGTTCACTATTCCTGTAAATGCTAGATTTACACGTCAATACTAGATTCAAATTACACATCTTATAATTCATGTCAAATCTATCCAATTTGCATTTCTATGAACATGCCATAATACATGTTCCCAATTTATGCCAATTTCCAAGTTAAACTACGTTTTTAGTAAATTTCATATTTTGCCCAAACCGCATTCCCACCGTTCGTATAATCGTGATTCAGTCTAGATTATAAATAAAGCTAGGTTCGTAGAAAATAGGGAATGAACCAAAGATGCTATGCAAAATATATACATACTAACTGGCATAAAAAGGGTTGAATAACGACGTCGGTTCAAGAACATGGGTAGACCTCACTTAATAGGTAAATTCCCAAGGTCTAAAACCAAAGATAACCAAGAATAGACAGGATAGATGATCGGGTTTAGACCCAATTTCATAGTCACAAAACTTAAGCAACACTTTCCTAGTCATGAATCACAGGTATTTAATCACAGATGTCCTTGTTATGTCATAGGCAATAGTTTATATTTCCTAATCAAAGGCATGGGCTTAGTCAAGGAAATAATCCTCATAGTCACAGTCATAGGCAATGTTCATAGTCATAGGCAATGTCCATAGTCATAGGCAATGTTCATAGTCATAGGCAAATGTTCATAGTCATAGGCATATGGTTTTAAGGTCCATAGTTTCATAGTCATGGTCTTATTTGTCCTCGAATCATAACAGTTCTTAATTAGGTTCAAGAGTATAGGCACTGATTCGAATAGAGAGAGAGAGAGATTTGGCATATTCTTTTATTCCTTTAATTTCATGTCACGAACAGAGAAAAATGTTCAAATCTAGAAATAACTGACTTACAGAGATTAGATTAGAACAGAAAGGAGGCGTTGCTATGATTCGTGCGACGTTTAGCCTTTAATCCTTATCTTGAAGCTTTGAATCTCCTCTAGACAACTTGAGCAGCATAACCTTGTCTTGGATTTTCGTATTATCTTCTTATTTTTATTTATTTATATATTTTCTCAGAGGCAGCATAAGGATAGAAAAGAATTGTGAATAGAGAAGAAGACCAGGGCTGTTTATATAGTGTTAGGCGGATGAACCTGGTCAGAAAACGTGACCAAATACATCAAAACGAACCAGGTGCAGGAAGCTGGAAAAAAACGGGGAGGTCGAAACCCATGTCGACTGGGCAGTCGACATGGGGGGGGTGGTGTCGACTGTGCAGTCGACACCCCTTTCGACTTGACCTGGGCGGAAATTTTCTTGCCCTTCCCCCTGTGCGTTTGAATTCGAATTTGGCTCTAGTTTTAAACTATTTTGAACTTGGAATTTTCTGAAAACTTTGACGGGCCATATCTTGGTCATACGGAGCCCGATTTTCGAAAATTCGGACTCTATTTCGCGTATTTTCCCGAGACGAACGCAAAGGCACAGCCCGTTTCCCTTGATTTCGATTTTAACTTTTAATTCTACCTTGATTTGTGAATCTTAGCGTTACAGAATCATGGGGTGTTACAGGATCGGATCGGAGTTAGGGAGCAGATCGGAGCAGGGAAGCGAGCGGGATAGGATGGAAAAACCACATGAGCTGAATAGGAGCAGGCAAGCTAGTCGAACTGAAGCATCGGATCGGATGAAGGACAATCGAACCGAACTCAAGCAGAGGCACACCCGAACCGAACCACATCAGAGCATCTGAACCGAACCGACGCCTAAAGGGGGAGAATCACCGAACCGAACCGCATCCAGGAGTACACTATGAAGCATTGCACCGAACTGAACCGTGTTATACGTATGTATCCGAACCGAACCGAATTCAGGACCACTTCTACGCGATGACTCTTTTGAAGACCAACTCCAATTCGATCAAAACCCTAGATGCAAAGGAAGTCCAAATGAGGAGCTTTGACTCAAGATCCAGTTGGGAACCAATGAGTGGGCTTCATGATTGGGCTTTGCTGCGGGATGTGTGCCAAGGGGCTATCGATGTCTATGACTTTGGATCACTATGTATGGGAGGTATGTGAAAGGATTCAGGGCCACAATGGCCTAGGTACGACTAAAGGGCTATAGACCAATGAAGTGGGGTCATTTGTAAAGATTTGGTCATGACTTCATGTGGTAGGCTTGGTAGTAGGAGTAGTTGTACAAGTTGAACTCCGTCACTACTTCGATGGGTCTAGTGATTGACAGTGGTGGACATCGTATGCTTTACGCACTGAGTGAGAGGATGGTTGTTATGCTTGATTTGTTTGCCATCATTATGACATACACACCCCACCCCCGTATTCTTTACACTATCTGTTATGGCACCTTAGAGTATGGTATGTAGTGCTAACTCTTTGGTTGCAGGTCGAGGTTCAGGTATGGTTTAGTATACCTGTTATTGTTCTGTTTAGATGCTTACCGCTCATACTAGGCTTTATGTCTGACCCAGATTTTTGTGTCTCCTCTTATTACTCTGGGTGCTCACACGAGCAGACTAGAGACGGGGTTAGCTGGTGATGCACGGGTAGATGATCCGGAGACGAGCAGGAGGCTTCCACGTATGATATATATAGTATTCTCCCTGTGTTGTTGAAGATCACTGCTTGGGCATTAGTAGTGCATCTTCTACTTTAGCTTTCTTTTGTTTTAGAGATAGTAAATTTTGGGAAGTTGTAATAAGCTGTACTTGGATTTCCGCTGCTCTGATGTTGATGTTGGTTTTAGTTATTAGCTTATGTACTGTCTCACCTGTTTTATGTCAAGTATATTATTATTATATTTTGCTCCATGCGCTGTGAGACATTCTACAGGTTCCTCGTTAGTTAATTCCCTTCTTCCCTCTTCTTCTGACGACAGTCCCGTGCTAGTCGGGCATGTGTATAGCGCACTTTAGGAAGAAATGTTGGCTGATGCGGGGCGGGCCGTTACACTTGGTATCAGAGCTCTAGATTGCGTAGTTAACCTAGGGAAAGACACTAGGGAGAGATAGTACGTATATGAGAGCGCGTATATGTGATTATTTTTGTTTTCAAAAGCTATATATATATACTATTAATAGTATACGAATGAAGTCGTACTGCACTAGCACCACTATGGGGTCATTAATCGTTTCCCTTTTCAGATTGACGATGAGCCGACATGCTAGAGGTGCTGGTAGGGGAGCCAATAATGGGAATGCTGCTGACATGAGGACGATGTTTACTGACCTCATGAGATAGTTGCTTAGAGATGTGCAGAGGGCAACTCCTAATGGTGGTAATGGTGGTGGTCCAATAGTGCAGGTGCCGAGGGCCGACTTCGCCAAGCTGAATAAGGATTATACTTGTCTTGGTGGGAAGCCGTTCCACGGAACGTAGTCGGCTACAGATGTTCAGGATTGGTTGGATAGTTGCGAACGTATCTTTGAGGATCTGGGTATCGAGGATGCGATGAAGAGAAAGCTAGCGTCCCGCCAGCTGCAAGGGCGGGCAATGAATTGGTGGAATGCTATAAAGGCAGCTACTCCTAAAGATCATATTACTTGGGAGCAGTTTAAGGTTCGCTTTAGCGAGAAGTTCATTCAAGCTGCTCAGAAGTCAGTGTTGTTTAAGAAATTCTTGGAGCTCAAGCAGAATGGCAGAGCTGTCTCGGAGTATATTGCTGAATTCGACACTTTGTCGAAGTATGGGTTATCTCTTATCGATACTGCCGAGAAGAAGAACGAGAAATTCATAACTGGTTTGGATCAGTACTTGGGGGAAAGGCTTATTAACCACATCGATGAGACGTTTGAATCGATTGTGGGGAAAACATTGAGATCAGAAAGTCTCTACCCTAAGCCGAAGACTGAGGTTGCATCTGCAGAGGAGCCAAAGCCACAAGAAAGTGGTGGAGGCAAGGGTGGTTCCCAGAATAAGAGAAAGAAGAATCAGACTAAGGATGGTCAGAAGAAAAAGAATAAGCAAGATGTTGAGTGCTTCAGCTGTGGTAAGAAGGGCCATTGTGCTAGTAATTATCGGTCCAAGCCAGCGGATAGGAAGTGCTTTAACTGTGGCCAAATGGGACATCACAAGGACAAGTGTCCGCAACCCCCTAAAGAAAAGCAAATGGTGAAAGCATATGCCCTTAATGCTATTCCTTCTTTGTCAAATGCCCCAACTGCAGCGGAGAAGGGAAAGAATGTCGTCATTCAAGGTATGCTTTCTGTTTATGATGTTCCTGTTAGAGTTTTGTTTAATACCGGAGCTTCCAGTTCTTTCATATCTAGTGACCTGGCAGATAAGTTGGGATTGGAGCCCGAGATTGTCGATAGACCTTTAGTAGTAACGAACCCGATTGGTGGTTCGACTAGCCTTAGCATGATTTGTCGTAGTGTGGTCTTATCGAGTCATGGATGCATGTTTGTTTGTGATTGCTTTGTTTTGGGCTTTACTAGGTTTGGCATTATTTTGGGAGTAGATTGGCTCCAAAGATACGTGGTGGTGGTAGACTGTGAGGGCTTTTTGTTGACAGCTAGAGCGGATGATGGGCAGAGGATAATGTTTGGTGGTCTACCCAGTGAGGGGGTATTGGCTAGTTTTCTAAACTCCCTTGACATTCCGCATAGTGAGTTGTCAGGTTTGCCCGTGGTTGGCCATTATCCGGATGTCTTCGAAGAAGTGACCGGGCTTCCACCACATCGAGAGATTGAGTTCCGTATTGATTTGGTGAAAGATGCCAGACCTATAGTGATGCCACTTCGTCGTATGGCACCAAGGGAGCAGCGAGAGCTCGGGGTGCAAGTCAGCGATCTTTTGAAGAAGGGATTTATCAGAATGAGTGTTTCTGAATGGGGAGCACCAGTTGTGTTTTATACCAAGGCGGATGGTTCCCTTTGTTTGTGTGTAGACTAACGCGAGTTGAATAAAGTGACGAGGAAGAACAAGTATCCTCTACCGCGGATGGACGATTTGTTCGATCAGTTGAGCGGCGCGAGAGTATTTTCTCAGTTGGATCTCGCGACAGGTTTTCATCATCTTAGAGTGGAAGCTGAGAGTATAGCTAAAACGGCATTTCGTACGCCGTCTGGATTTTATGAGTGGTTGGTCATGCCATTCGGGCTGACCAATGCCCCAGCATATTTTGTGGATCTTATGAATAGGGTATTCAGAGATCAGTTGAATAAGTTTGTCCTTGTGTTCATGGATGATATTTTGGTCTACTCGAGAATGGAGGAAGAACACAAGGAACATTTAAGAATAGTGATGGAGGTGCTGAGAAAACACCAATTGAAAGCAAAGTTTTATAAGTGTCACTTCTGGAGGAGGGAAGTGAGGTTCTTGGGCCATGTTGTTTCAGAGCATGGTATCGCCGTGGATCCTGCAAAGGTGGCTACGGTACAAGATTGGTCTACGCCCAAGAATGCAACGGACATAAGGAGTTTCTTGGGATTAGCTGGATATTATCGTAAGTTTATCCAAGGTTTCTCCACGATAGCAGCACCATTGACCCAGTTGACCAAGAAGAATCAAGCTTTTGTCTGGGATGAAAGGTGCGAGAATGCATTCAAGAGTCTAAAGGACAAGTTGACATGCGCACCAGTGTTAGTCATTCCTAAGGGGAATGAAGAGATGACGATATACACGGATGCCTGTGGTACCGGACTGGGTGCTGTATTGATGCAAGGCGGTAGGGTTGTAGCTTATGCAAGCCGGCAATTGAAACCGTACAAGAGAAGATACCCTACCCATGATTTGGAATTAGCAGCGATCGTGTTCGCGTTGAAGATGTGGAGACATTATCTCTTGGGAGAAAGATTCGAGTTGTTTACTGATCATAAATCGTTAAAGTATCTCTTCTCCCAGAAGGATCTAAATCTCCGACAACAAAGGTGGTTAGAATTCTTGGCTGCCTATGATTTTGACATCGCATATACACCATGCGGTAGCCGATACATTGAGTAGAAGACATGCCAGTTTGGGGGCTATGTTTCTTGAATGGAAGCAACTGGAGTACATCGCTGGGTATGATTTCGGACCAAAGTGCGAATTGGATCCAGAAATGTTAGCAAGTTTGACGATCAGACCCACTTTGATTGAGCGGATCGGCTCTAGTCAGAGGGATGATCCTAACCTATTGGATATCATCTCCAAGTTAGAGATGGGTATCGACGAGGAGATGAACAAGTATGGGCTTGATCGAGATGGATGGCTTAGAAAGAATGGAAGATTAGTTGTACCCAATGTCAATGGATTGAGAGATGAAGTGCTTAGAGAATGTCATCACTCAAAACTGACTATACACCCCGGTGGTAATAAGATGTATCGAGACATGAGACAGACTTACCCTTGGGAAGGGATGAAAAGAGACGTTGGGAAGTTTATATCCAAGTGCATGAATTGCCAGTTAGTTAAAGCTGAGCAAAAGAAGCCTAGTGGTTTGATGCAACCATTAGAAATTCCAGAATGGAAATGGGAACAAGTGTCAATGGATTTCATTGATGGGTTACCAAGGACTAGATCGGGTCATGATAGCATTTGGGTGATTATGGACCGATTGACTAAGAGTGCGAGATTTATACCCGTCAAGTCAAACAGGATGGCAGCTAAGTTAGCGGAACTGTATATAAAGTGGGTAGTGATGTTTCATGGAATACCCAAGGGCATTGTGAGTGACCGAGATCCGTTATTCACTAGTGGATTTTGGAAGAGCTTACAAGAGGCGTTTGGATCAGAATTACATCTCAGTACCGCGTATCATCCTCAAACCGATGGTCAAACGGAGAGGGTGAATCGTATATTGGAAGACCTCTTGAGAGCTTGTGTACTGGATCATGGGATGATCATTTGCATCTAGTAGAGTTTGCATATAATAATAGCTACCAATCCAGTATCGGTATGGCTTTGTTTGAAGCTTTGTACGGAAGACCGTGCAACTCACCGTCATGTTGGATAGAGACTGGCGAGAAGTTTATGCTTGGACCAGATGTGGTGAGGGAAACTTCAGATAAGATCAAGATCATTCAACAACGAATGAAGGCTGCCCAAGATAGGCAGAAGAGTTATGCTGATAAGAGGAGAAGAAACTTAAAATTCTCCGTTGGCGATTTGGTGTTTGTCAAGATTTCTCCATTGAAGAGCGTGATACGATTTAGCAGGAAAGGCAAGTTGGCACCAAGATTTGTTGGCCTATTCCCTGTTCTTGAACTAGTCGGGAATTTGGCGTATAGAGTTGACTTGCCAGAGAAGATGGCGGGAGTTCACAATGTATTTCATGTTTCCCAACTGATGAAGTTCGTTCACGACCCAGATATGACTATTTCACCTGATCAGTTAGAGGACTTCGAAGTAGAACCCGAGGCGGTTGGGAACCGCAAGCCTACGCGTATTGTTGGGAACGATACGAAGAAACTTCGAAGGAAAGCGGTGAATCTAGTCAAAGTTCAGTGGGGCGAGAATGAAAATGACTATACTTGGGAGATAGAGGAAAGCATTAGGAAGACGCATCCAGAACTCTTCGCCTGGTAAGATTTTAACTTCGATTTAATTTTTCCGCATGCTAGGATAGACTTGTTTGCTTGTTTTGTATGTTTTATTGTTGTATGTGGTTGTTAGGCATGCAGGTTCTTTTGTATGTTTTGGGTTAAGGAATTTCGGGGACGAAATTTCTTAAGGGGGGAGAGTGTAACGACCCGTATTCTACACATCATAGGATCGTAGGATATTTATTTCTTTCACATATGAAGTCGTATGGTCATATAACTTTGGGAGACTACTATTGGGGTCATTTCCCATGTTCATGATTTTTCCCGATTTTTAAATGACAATTTTACCCCTAGTTGGTACTGTTTTGGCCATAACTTTTGACTGGAAAGGAATTTTGACCTGAAACCACTTCCATTGGCTCCGGATGATGGTTTACAATCCCGTCGAGTGGTCACATTAGCCAAACGGACTCACCGTTTGGGAGATATGGCTGAAACAAGTTTCAAATAGTGAAAAACATCTTAATTGGGCTTAACCGGGTGATTAACAGCTAGGCCCAATGGGGGATTTCGGGATTAGGGTTATGAGGAGGCTGAAATCAGTTAGAGAACTATCTTATCCTCATTTTCCAGCCGCCACTTTCATTCTTGAACCCTAACAATGGCTGCCAACATCTAGAAACATCCCCAAATCACTTTCTAATCAAGTTTTGGCCTAATCTACATCAAATTAAGGAGAGAAAACATGAAAGCAAGGTTAGAGCTGCTGTTAGACACCAGCATTCACCCAAATCAGCGAGGTTTCAGTTCTGAGAATTTTATTTGTGGCCAAGGTGAGTGATTAGCATTGCTTTGACACTAACTACAGTTAATTAAGGGTAATTTGTGAAGATTAGCGAATTTATACATTAATAAATTCTGGAAAAATATCTATAAATTCGAAAATAATATTTTATGCCTTTGATAGAAATTTGGTTTAATTTGGTTAAGTTTTGTTAACCCTAGGATTAGTTTTGCTTAAACATCCTTAAGGGAAAATATGGGGTTTTGGCTATATTTGATCTGTTTTACATGTTATGGTTGATGTTTTGGTGTTTATGGTCATTTCTATTTGTTGCTATGACTGTATGAACTATTTTGTGATTGATTAGTATAGTTAGATTGGTCGAAAACGTCGTCGAATGGCGTAAACAAGTTGCTGGAAAAAGTTGCAGAAAGTTGTGCAGGGTTTCGGGTCGGATCGGGTATGGGCTCGGATCGGATCGGATAGGGGAGCTGGGCAAGGAATCCGACCCGAACTGAAGTCTGGCACAAAGGAAGTTTGGCAGGAAGGAAGGCCATTGCTTAGAGTTGGAGTTGGACAGAGGATCGGATCGGAGTTAGGAAGCAGATCGGAGCAGGGAAGCGAGCGGGATCGGATGGAAAAACCACATGAGCTGAATAGGAGCAGGCAAGCAAGTCGAACTGAAGCATCGGATCGGATGAAGGACCATCGAACCGAACTCAAGCATAGGCACACCCGAACCGAACCACATCAGAGCATCCGAACCGAACCGATGCCTGAAGGGGGAGAATCACCGAACCGAACCGCATCCAGGAGTACACTATGAAGCATTGCACCGAACTGAACCGTGTTATACGTATGTATCCGAACCGAACCGAATTCAGGACCACTTCTACATGACAACTCTTTTGAAGACCAACTCCAATTCGATCAAAACCCGAGATGCAAAGGAAGTCCAAATGAGGAGCTTTGACTCAGGATCCAGTTGGGAACCAATGAGTGGGCTTCATGATTGGGCTTTGCTGCGGGACGTGTGCCAAGGGGCTATCAATGTCTATGACTTTGGATCACTATGTATGGGAGGTATGTGAACGGATTCAGGGCCACAGTGGCCTAGGTACGACTAAAGGGCTATAGACCAATGAAGTGGGGTCATTTGTAAAGATTTGGTCATGACTCCATGTGGTAAGCTTGGTAGTAGCAGTAGTTGTACAAGTTGAACTCCGTCACTACTTCGATGGGTCTAGTGATTGACAGTGGTGGACATCGTATGCTTTACGCACTGAGTGAGAGGATGGTTGTTATGCTTGATTTGTTTTCCATCATTATGACATACACACCCCACCCCCGTATTCTTTACACTATCTGTTATGGCACCTTAGAGTATTGTACGGTATGTAGTGCTAACTCTTTGGTTGCAGGTCCAGGTTCAGGTATAGTTTAGTATACCTGTTATTGTTCTGTTTAGATGCTTACCGCTCATACCAGGCTTTATGTCTGACCCAGAGTTTTATGTCTCCTCTTATTACTCTGGGTGCTCACACGAGCAGACTAGAGACAGGTTAGCTGGTGATGCACGGGTAGATGATCCGGAGACGAGCAGGAGGCTTCCACGTATGATATATATAGTATTCTCCCTGTGTTGTTGAAGATCACTGCTTGGGCATTAGTAGTGCATCTTCTACTTTAGCTTTCTTTTGTTTTAGAGACAGTAAATTTTGGGAAGTTGTAATAAGCTGTACTTGGATTTCCGCTGCTCTGATGTTGATGTTGGTTTTAGTTATCAGCTTATGTACTGTCTCACCTATTTTATGTCAAGTATATTATTATTATATTTTGCTCCATGCGCTGTGAGACATTCTACAGGTTCCTCGTTAGTTTATTCCCTTCTTCCCTCTTCTTCTGACGACCGTCCCGTGCTAGTCGGGCATGTGTACATCGCACTTTAGGAGGAAATGCCGGCTGGTGCGGGGCGGGCCGTTACATAAACAATCAGGTATAGTTGAAATACATTGGACAGGTATAAATACAGGAGACAGGTTTGGAATAAAGTGTTAGAAGGTATATACATAGATTGCTCAACAAAAGGTACGTATTTAATTCATATATGATATTTTATGCGCCGTATCGACTAGCCGCTTAGCTTTTCTTTTTCTTTTTGGATTGGTAAGGGCCATGGGAGGCTATTTGAAATATCCCGATGCTCCCGGTACAAAGGAGGTTATGGCGAATTTTTCCGAGAATTTAAGGAGTTAGAATATTTTTGAGAAGTTTGATAACTAGAAATCTATATATATATATATAGAGAAGTCGATAAGAAAACGAACCTAGAAATAGGATAGTATAATCAAAAAGGAAGTCTAGAATAAAATCTAGTAAGAATAGAAAGAGGAAGTGTATACGTGCTTAAAAGTGGATCAGTAGTTGTATGGTATTGATTATTCGAGTAAGTAGTCACATCTGTTTTGACGTTATAAATGTTATTTAGTCAAGGTATGAGAGGTAGTTATACCCCAACTTGAATGATTTCATTATTAAAAAATAAATAGTAAGATTTCAGGCTCGAAGATCAATGTTGGATAAGTGTTAGTTGAATATAGTATTTGGGTTGTCGTAACGATGTTTTACACAACATCCGTTTTAACCCAAATAAAATGTAAGCTTGGAAATAGAATAATAAATATTTCCAAAGTATAGAAATAAAACAAGATTGGAAAGAGATAAGTAATTGGAATATTTTCCAATTATAAATATCATATATTTTCTAAAGTTTAGAAAATAAAGGAAGGCGATATTCGGAAATGTTTTCCAAATAACGTAAAAGGCCAATATGGTTATTGAAAATATTTGGTTAACAAATATTGATAAAGAAATAGAGAAGTGATTTAATTAATGGAATATTAATTAAGGGCTCAGTGATTGTTTGATAATTGGATGAACACTTGTTTTCTTCGATAGTTAAATCATCGACTATCGAAACACTTGTTTTTATTCGATAGTTAAATCACAGACTATCGAAGTTTTGACCATCGTTGTCAATATGGAGAGACCGGTTGCATTATTATCCGAAGAACCACTCCGTATTGGTAGTAGCGTTGCGAATCAGATTATATGAAGATAATCGAAGACGGAGTAGAGTGCAAGGACTTTTTCTATTAATAGAAATTGTGCCTTCGGTTCATCCTGTTCCTGGGTGACTCGTATGGATGAATGTCTAACAAAGTATTTCCAGAAAAGTCACGTACTTTGATTTCTTCAACCGTACCAAGAGTGGAAGCGGAGAAGGAAACTTCTTTGGCTAACACGTAATGTACTGTTGTAGACCTCAATTAGTGATTGTCGATGGATCTGACAATGTGGCATTCAAAGTGAATCTGATGTGATGATAAAGCGTAGCCTCTGGCCTCAACAATCGGTAAATGACAGAAATCGGGCAGGCAGCATGGCTATGTAGGTCGCACCTATTAGGGTGTATAATTACCTGATCTAGAGTTTCATTAACTTCTAAAAATCTATTATCGATGTTGTCCCATTCGGGAAACGGTTGCTGATCCCAACCGTTGGTGATATACATTCGATACACTCAAGCCAAATGAGTGGTCGGTCATGTGTGGCTGAGTTGCAAGATGTTCTTGTTGAACTCGGTGTATTCTCCTCTAGAGATATACCAGCGGAAGGTGGTTCCATACCTTGTCATAGTTGGAAATCAAATACCCAATAGGTGCTTGCGGTTTTGATTGTATATTGTATATGTGGAATGTGAGATGCAAAAGTTCCATTAGATTGTTATTTACTTGATTTAGACATTATTATAATATCAAAAGGGTTTTGATATAAAGATTATCGTTCCTTTCAAAAGGATTTTTGAAGGTTAAATCAAGTGTTTGGATTCTCATAAGGGAAAAACCCGTTCTGTGTTATACAGCGTGGTCTTATGAGATATCATTTAGTTTTCTGAAACTGTTTTAAACTGTTTACTCATACCAGTCCCATGACTGACCCGGAGTTTATTTGTTTTGTTCTACCTAAACTCTTGGGTGCCTAAATTTGTACGGGTAGTCAAGTAGTTCAGGATTTTACAGATATATCTAAAGGAGCTTGGAGCAGGAGGCTTCAGCGTTAGTTATATAGAGTTTTGTTCCGCTGTGTTGTAAGTGTTGTACTCTGATAAGTGTATGTTATAAAGTTAAGATTTTGTATTTCAAAAGTTATGATATATTATATTTTGTTCCGCTGCGATGTGAGATTCTGTGTTGTTGTTTCTGTTCTTCTTCTATCTCTTTCTTCTTAAAAAAAATGTTTCGTATTTTCGTGATATTTGGGTTGGACATATGATGTATATAGTCAACTCCGATATTATGGATTTACGGGTCATTACAATCGCCGTATATAGTTTTACAATTAAAACCGCAAAATGTCGTATTGGAAGTTGGATTTTCATCTGTGAACCAAGGCAAGGGATCATCCTTACCGCTTTGAAACAATCTAGCCTACCATGTCTCAGGACCTAGACTCAGGTGGGCCCTTGGATCGTCAGGGCCGGTCCACTCGATGCGGATTAAAATGCCTAAACACTACGTTTCTCCGTCCTATGGGGCGTAAATGAGCCAAATGACTCCATCGGCCTCGGATCGACCGATATAACTGGGGCGCCTCGCTATCCATCATCCACATAAGTAAAATGTCAGGGCATGCAAAACGCTGACACCACTCCTAGCTAGAAAGAAACGCATGTCCTCCCTGAAGTCCTCTCCCGTTTTTGGTCCACACCGGGATGTGAGGCTCGCAAATTAACGCAACACAAAGCTACGCTATATCAAAGTCATGCTTTGATCATCAACCACAAGACTCTGCTTTTCAACAGAAGCCATGATCATTTGCATCTCAGCATGCCACGCAGGCAATTCACGCTATGCAACCAATGTCTATCAATCACACAGAATGAAATCCGATGTCAGACACACATCCTTTGATAAGTTCGTTCTGGGTCTAAACGAAACCGGAGGCACCTTATTCCTCCCCCATATGTCCAATACAGGGGAGAGGCCCTCGCATATCCGTCGATCTCCAAGTACGTCTGGACGATCACCACTTATTACCTTGTCTTGGGTGTACATCCAATCAAGAAATCAGTAATCGTCCAAACAATGTGAAGACCTCCGGTCTTCAACCACTGTCTTCATCCTCGACACATCGTTGAATCAGTTATTCAGAATGGGATAAACCCTGTCTTTCTAAATAACTCGCGTATATAATAAAAAAGTGCTATAAAAACATAACATACGCCTCATTCCAATCCAGAATATTCCTTTATTCAAATATTCTTATACTTTGGGAAATGTTCCCATTAATTTTATCAAAGATAAATTATTTAAATTTATTCTTTAATCTTCCTTTAATATCATTTCAATCTAATTAAAGATGCATTAAAACTCCACTTGGTTTCAATCTTCCCAAAAATCAAAATTAACGATTGTTTAACTTGGGAAATCATATCCTGCCTTTAACTGGGTTAAAGAACCAATGTCATTTAAAACACGGTTCACGATAAACCTAAAATCACATTCCATTCCATCAGCCTTTAGCCGTAAATTAGCAACTGAATAATTCCCTAAGTATTAACCCCGAAGGCCAAAACTAACAACAGATCAATACCCAGGAAACCATTCAACTTAACTAATCTCCAGTTAGTTTCTGATTTTCTTAACTTCATTGGGTCTGAGAACAGTATTATTAAAGATGCCATTCACGACAACCCAAAATCTTATTCCTCTCTTTAACTGGGTTAAAGAACCAATGTCCTTCAAAACCTAGTTCGCGATAAACCCAAAATCATATTCCATTCCATCAGCCTTTAACCGTAAATTAGCAAGTGAACAATTCCCTAAGTATTAACCCCGGAGGCCGAAACCAACATCAGATCAATACCTAGGAAACCATTCAACTTAACTAATTTCCAGTTAGTTTCTGATTTTCTTAACTTCATTAGGTCTAAGAACAGTACTATTAAAGATACCATTCACGAAAACCCAAAATCTTATTCCATTGTTAATCGGGTTAAAGAACAATTGCTATTTAAAACACCATTCACGATAAACCCAAAGACCAATTTCAATTTCCTTTCCAATTAAATATCAATTAATTGGTATCCTTCATTAAATCTAAATAAAAAGATTTAATCTTTTTCTCAACTGGGTTCAAGAACAGTGTTAATGAAGACACCATTCACGACAAACCCAAATCACATTTAACATTAAATACAAGGCTCTGAATAGAAAATATATCGGCATATATTCAATATCGAATTCTGGAATCAACAAATACCGTATTGGGATAATGATATATATCTCTTCCAAATTCCTCCACAATATCCATATAATCATGGAACCCAATATCGAAATATTCCGAAGATAATTTTGATTCAAATCCATTCCAATTCATATATTGAAATTCCAGTTATTTTTAAAACCATTTCAAATCCAATTTATTTATTTAAAAATATTGGATTATAATTCTAGTTAATAACTAGTTCATTTCAATAAAAATGTATTTTGATCTTTTCAAATATGGAACTTTTCATCCCAATTCTTTCCAAATCATTTATTATGATCTTACACAAATTATTGATATTTTTAATAATTTTATCAAGGCCCGTACAGTCGATTTCCATAAACGGTCATCAAACTGCACCTACATCGACCATTTCCAAATTTGATTTGGACATAATTCCAAATCCAACCGTTAGATTTCAAATCTCTAATATTCTTTAGAAAGCTCTTTTCGATACGAATCTAACGGTTCTGGTTTTAGGAGAATCCGACGGTCGGATCTCCCATAATGTCCATTCGAAGTCAATGGTCGAAATCCACGAACTGCCGCAGCGCGTCGCGTTCTATTCAGGCCATTATATATATATTATATATATTATATATATTTCGTCGATTTCCATTTAAAACATATTTTATAAATCGTTTTAAATTCAATTTCAAAATGATTTCAACTTCATATTCAATTTCAAATCAAAATTGAATATTCCATATCATCGATATACAAATGATAGTACTTTCAAACCATTATATTCCGAAATCATTTCTTTTTTGATACTCATTATAGAAATGAATAAAATCGATATAAATATCATCACGTCAAAATGGCGTTAATCTAATCAACACGGCTTCATACATTTAAATATATTCGTGTCCATCCCAAATCGGACATCAAAATCAGATTTTGATCATTTACTAAATATTATTTCAAAATATTCATTATTTAAACATATTCGTTATTTTAAAATATTCATTCTTTCTGACTGGAATCAGACACAACCAATTACCATATAATTTGAATTATATGGATTTCATACAACACATGTACACAACAACAATCAAACACAGTCAACCATCATCCAGAGTGCATTCTACACTACATAAGCATTAAATATAAATATTTAACGCTTATAACAGTCTGTCAACCAATTGATTGACATACTACTTAGCGATTGGGATTAGTGTATGTCAAATATCATCCCAATACCCGTGTGGCATTTCAATCAATCAAGCAAAATTTTATTTGTGCAGTTAGGCGATGTGTGAAATTTTATCGTCCCAATCAATGTAAGATAAATGTGTGTGCATAAACAAATCGTCCATTTGTAAATGAATATTTATTTTATTCATATCAACGTTAAAAATTATATTTTTAACGATAAAATATCTTATTCAACATATGAATATTCTATTCAGCTCATTTATACAATAAAAATGATATTTTTATTATACTAACATTGTTTTAGAAAATTTTGGTGGCATAACGGCGCGATATCAAAATTGGGTAATGTCTAGCATTACCCCTCTCCTGATATTGGCTCGCGCCATACACACATAACAATTCTAATCAATTCATTTCACCCAAATTCAACCAAGTAATCTAATCAACCAAACCAAACAATCAAACAAGTTGTCCCTGGTCTGTGAACGATGGGGAATAGTTCATATATGCAGTTATAAAATAAATAACTGTATAAGAAAGTTATAGTGAGGAGTTCTCACCTTTGGGTTCCTGTAACACCCCATAATTTTAAATATTAAAATTAACAAATTTAAGAATACTTAATTTTTAAAATGAAAATTAAGGGAAATGGGTTATGCCATTGCGTTCGTCTCGAAATTCTGCATGGAAAAGAGTCTAAGTTTTCGTAAACCGGACTTCGTATGAGGAAGTTATGGCCCTCGGAAGTTTCAGGAATTTTATATAAATTAAAACAGTTCATAATAAAAATTCAAAATTCAAAATTCAAATGAGAAGCGGGCTGGGCGGGATTTCTCCAATCCAAGGCTAGGTCGACCTGGAGGTCGACCTACCCCCGGGGCAGATCTGAAATAAGACGATTCTGACTTGTTTCTGAGTCTTTCATGGGCTGTTGCTGAGTCACAAGGGCATAGGTGGCAATTCTGGATAACTCTATCTAGTTTGGACGGTTGTGATTGCTCGTATGATAATCTAACGGCTTGTGTTGATTTAAATTTCTATATAAGTACACATAGACTCAACCCCTAAACCTAAATTAAATTAGTCTGTTGGCCACCATGTTGCTGCTAGAATAGTTCTCCTTCCTAAAGCTTAGGGATTGGAAAATCAGAATTCTAATTCAAAAGACAAACGAATCGTTCTCTTCTCTAACCCGTCTTTGTGAGTACAATTTCTTTCATAAAATAATTAATAAATTAATTATGATGAGTTATAATTGGGATTATGAGAACATGTATGTTGAATCATGTGATGTTACTTAACCTTGTTATCGTCTGTTGGTGAACATATGATAGTTTTGTTAATTTATGTCGGTAGATCTATTTCATATGTCCAATCACATATGTTGAACTTGATTCATTTTATGACGTCAGTTTATATGCAAGTTTGGGATGTAAACCATATACTAATTTGTATGTGAATCTTATGCAAGTCTTTTTTTACATATGCTAGTTGTATGTGAATCTTATGCAAGTTTTTTTTACATATGCTAGTTGTATGTGAATCTTATGCAAGTCTGTTATTACATATGCTAGTTGTATGTGAATATTATACAAGTCTGTATGCGAATTATACACAAGTTTATAAGTGAGTCAAGTATATACATATGCTAGTTTATATGCAAAACATGTGATAAATTCATATGCAAGTTTGTAGAAATCCATATGCAAGTTTAGGTGAAAACTATATTCATATTTTTAGGTGAAAACTATGAATTCATTTGCAAGTTTAGGTGAAAAACCATATTCACATATGCAAGTTCACAATTTCATGTTTAGATCTATATTTAGATCCATGGAAGTACATAATTTATGCAAATTTATGTTATATATGTTTATTGCCTATGCAGGTTATTGGCTATGCAAACTTATGTCATAATTCTAATTTGCAAGTAAGATCTATTTTGTGTGTTATGAAAGTTGTGATGTTTCTTTTCTTTTTATGAGTTAGGCTATTTGCGAGTCTAAAATATTTCATATAAAAACGTACGAATAGCGTGGGGACAATGGGAAAATATTAATTATGCAGAATTGTGAATTGACATAAAATGGCTTTAAAGGCATATAATTAAATTGAGACATTAATTGGTATAATATATATACTTAAAAAGTATGGAAATAATTTAGGTGACAATTATGGACATAGATTAATATGGAAATTAGTTGACAATTTGAATAGGGATAATTAATTCATTTAAGGGTGAAATAATTATATGTAATAATAAACGCCTAAGACATGAGGTTAGACTCGTTTGTGGTATAAGACTGCCCGGACCCACCCGGCTTATCCAGCAACCACAAACGGTAGTCTAATGTGAGAGGTTGAAGGCATAAATTAAACGCGAAACAATTGTAAAGACACGAGGTTAGATACGTTTGTGGTATAAGACTGCTTGGACCCGCCCGGCAAATCCAGCAACCGCAAACGGTAGTCTAATGTGGGAGGTCTTACAAGGTTACAATTGTAATGAATTAAGTAACACTTAACCAAGATAAACATGTGGTGGGACATGGGGATTAAGTGGGTAACATGGGTGACATGTGAAATATGATTAGAAACACTTAACCAAATTTAAACATGTAAGAAGACATGAATAAGTAGGTGGTTAAGTGGGAAATCTTAGTGGGGATCAAGCATAGGTGGAAAGCTTGTGTCAAGCATGAGGGACCCTTTTCAAACAATTAACCCATTAAGTATCTTTGTGAGCTCGAGTTAGATCGAGGATGGGACATGATTACTGGGTTTGATTGTAAGAGGTCAAAATGAGTTAACGGTGGCAACAGGAGTCCAACGGGGTCATGTGCATGCGTGGGCCTAGACTGGTAGGTAAGACGTTGTTGCATCGTGTAGATATAAGCCGTGCATCTTTAGTGGTATCGGGTTGCCACTTTGGGAAGTGATACACCCCATTGTGGGACCAGCACGGGTATCTACGAGTTAGGGAGCCGATCACATGGGGGTACTGGGTACAACTAGTGGAGATAGGGGCAGGCGGCACCTATGAAGACAGCTAGGGGTACACGAAACTACCATTATGATTTTTTTGTCCAGTAGGCGGGATCAACTTTTAGGGTGACTAGTAATGGTGCAGTATAGTAATTGTCCTATAGTGGTTAGGTGCGAGATTAACGCCAGAATATTCCTCTTGTTTGTTTTGCCTTGCCCACTTGTTTCACAGTCATTCCTTGTTTTACCAGTTTATGCCTTATCCTAATTACTTTAATAATTATATTGTTAAAGTTATTGGACTCGCCAGACTTTATGTCTGACCCCCTTTGTTTTTGCCTCTTTTCTTCCTTCCCCCCCCTAAGGTTCTCAGGGTAGGACTAGTGCTAGTGGAGCTTGATCTTGATTTGGATCTTTCTCTCACTTTTGGAAGTGCTTGGATTACTGAAAGTAAAGTTCAGCTCTTCTCTTTTATGGCTACTTATGTTGGGGTTATGCTTTTTTACTTTATGTACTCAGATTTTTTTTTTGTCAAGATGGATACTAAGTGTACTTGGTTTTACTATTAGTTATGATGTTGTTGTAACCAAACTATTTCTCCGCTGCAATAAAAGTTGTTTTAAAATTTTCAAGTACCAATATATGTATATATCTTGTTATATTCTGTTCTGTACACCAGTAATACTCCATGAAAGTTAATGCATTCCCTTTGAGAGTGACATTAATGGACGTGGGGTGTTACACGGGGTATCAGATCTGAAGGTTAACAGAACAGATAAGAGATTTTGAAAAACAGGTTTTTCAAAAGCATTTTATAAAGAAATACTTTTAAAAGTATGCTTTAAGGAGAGTATTTTCAAGAGAAAAGTTTGTTTTGAAACCATAACCCCTAGGAGCCATATATCTTTCCTTCGATTCCCCATTTTGAATCTCTTCATTTTTCTTTTCAACATGTCTGGGTTACCCAAGATACCCGAGGGAATACCGAAACCAACCTGGTTCAGAAGGTATATGGAGGCTAGGGCCACCGCCGTAGGCCCAACAGGCATTCCTCCTCCCCCGGCTGCAGCTGCTCCTCCCTCTCCCCCACGTTGATACTTTTTCGAAGATATGCAAAGACTTTCGGGCAATGGGCGAGAAACCTTTTCACGGGTCAGAGACGTTTGTTGAAGCTCGTAATTGGCTTAAGGAGGTAGAAGATTTGTTTGGTATCTTCGAGATAGAAGATGGAAGGAAGGTCCAATTAGCTGCTTGGTTAATGAAGGACGAAGCCTCATTTTGGTGGGAGGTCACGAATGGAGAGCATCTAGTGGAGACATGGATGGATTTCAGACATTGGTTCGAGATGAAATTTCTCTCACGAGCAGAAGAAAATTTATACATGGAAAGGTTCTTGGCGTTGAAGCAGGGGAATTTATCAGTAAAGGAGTACGTCAACAATTTCATTCAGTTGGTGAGATTTGGCTTAGACTTGGTGAACACACCTGAAAAGAAGGCACTAAGATTCGTTAATGGTTTGAATGAGCCGCTACTTGGGTTAGCTATGACCCACATTCCTATGGGGGCTACCTTTGAGAAACTAGTTGACATGGTGCTTATGCATGAAGAGGAGATAGGCACTAATGCTAATAAGGCACCGGAAAAGAAAGGGGATCAAAAGAAGCCACAGCAGCAACCTAAGAAAGGTTGTAAGGATAACAATAGCAAAGGAAAGAAAATGTGCTTTAATTGTGGAACACCAGGCCATCTGAGAAAGGACTGTAGGAAGAAGAAGATGACTGGCTACTTCAACTGTGGCGAGGTAGGACATTTGATCAAAGACTGGCCGAGAAGGAAAGGGCAGAGGATAGTGTCTACTTCTGGAGGGCAAGTTCAGGCTATCATGGCACCAGGGCAGGCAAGAGGGCAGGTTCATGCTCGCATGGCACCAAGATAGGAGAGAGGTAGAAACATTTCTGTTGAATGTCTGGTTTTACTGTTTGATCATCCTGTCCGTATTTTGTTTGATTCTGGTGCTTTACACTCGTTTGTATCTGCTTCGTTAGTTGAAACACTGCACCTAAATTCTAGTCTAGTTATGGATCCCATAGTAATCTCAAATCCTATTGGTGGTTCTTCTCATCTTTCAATGGTTTGTCGGGATTTGAGAGTGTCTATCTGGAGCGTTGAGTTTGAATGCAATGCCTTCGTTCTTGGCTTCACGGGCTATGGGTTGATTCTAGGCATGGATTGGTTATCCAGTAATGGTGCTATCCTCAATTGTGAAAAGAAAGTGGTTAGACTTATGACTCGCCTCAGCAACACTCTCGAAATCTCTTGTAATCCCATACATTCTGTTATGCTTAGCTACCTAGAATCTCTTTATGCGTATGTCGAAAACTTGCAGTCTGTTAGAGTAGTCCGTGAATACTCAGATGTATTTGAAGAGGTGAAAGGCTTACCTCCAAAGCGGGAGATAGACTTCCACATATACCTTGTTGATAATGCAAAACCCATAGCTCTACCCGTTAGACACATGGCTCCAAGGGAGAGAAAAAAGCTCAGTAAGCAAGTCAAAGAGTTGCTCGAAAAAGGGTTTATAAGGCGGAGTATTTCTGAATGGGGTGCTCCAGTAGTATTCGCAACCAAAGCGGATGGTTCACTTCGCCTATGCGTTGATTATAGGGAGCTAAACAAGCTGACCAAGAAAAATAGGCACCCACTTCCAAGAATAGATGACTTGTTTGATTAACTTGTAGGTGCATCAGTTTTCTCCCAACTAGATCTGGCTACCGGGTTTCATCAGCTAAGAGTGGCTGAAGACAGCATTGATAAGACTGCGTTCAGAACCCCAGATGGTTTCTTCTCATGGCTTGTCATGCCTTTCGGCTTGACAAACACACTCGCTTACTTCATTGACTTGATGAGCAGGGTGTTCAAGGAGTTCCTTAATAAGTTTTTGGTGGTCTTCGTAGATGACATTTGGATTTTCTCGAAGAATGAAGAAGAGCATGCTTTGCATTTAAGGAAAGTCATGGATACTATTCGTGCACATCAACTGAAAGCCAAATTCTCCAAATGCCATTTCTGGAGAGAAGAAGTGAGGTTTCTTGGACATGTGGTGTCCAAAGAGGGGATAACTGTGGACCCCGCAAAAGTAGTTGTAGTGCAAGATTGGAAGGTTCCACGGAATGCAACCGAAGTCCGAAGCTTTCCCGGGCTAGCAGGATTTTACTGAAAGTTCATTAAAGACTTTGCATGAATCTCAGCCCCACTCACAAGATTGACAAAGAAGAACCTAACTTTCTCTTGGGATTTGGATTGTGATATTGCTTTCCAACGTTTGAAAAAAGCTCTAACTACAGCCTCAGTTCAGACATTGCCCGATGGGAGAAAAATGTTTACCGTATACACAGACGCATGCGGTACAGGGCTGGGTGCTGTCTTGATGCAAGAAGGCAAGGTGGTTTGTTATGGAGTAAGGAAATTGAAAGTACATGAGAAGAACTACCCAACTCATGATTTGGAGCTAGCTGCAATTGTTTACCTAGTAGGAGAAAGGTTTGAATTGTTTATTGACCATAAATCATTAAAATACCTTTTCTCACAGAAAGATCTTAACTTAAGACAACAAAGGTGGATGGAATTTCTGGCCTCATATGATTTTGAGATTTCCTATACCCCAGGCAAGGGCAATGTGGTAGCAGACGCCTTGAGTAGACAGAAACTAACCTTGAGTCCTCTCTTTGTAGAAAGGCAAAGCTTGGAGTACATAGCAAACTTTAACTTTAGATCCTCCTCTGAAATTGTACCTGGTCTGTTAGCATCGCTAGAGTTGCGACCTAGTCTTTTGGACTCAATAGGAACTGCGCAACGAGAGGAACCTCAGCTAGTTGATGTGATGGATAGGGTAGTTACGGGTGAGACTTCTAGTCACCTCAATAGATACTCCATCGATGATAAGGGTTGGTTGAGACGAGATGGAAGGCTATGCATCCCACAAGCAAGGGATTTAGTGAAGACGGTTCTCGAAGAAGCACACCATTCTAAGCTGACCATACACCCAGGCGAAGACAAGATGTATAAAGATATAAAAGGGTATTCTTTTGGAATGGCATGAAGAGGGATGTAGCTGAGTTCATCGTTAAGTGCTTGATATGCCAGCAAGTCAAAGCAGAGCAAAAGAAGCCTGGTGGTCTGCTTCATCCTCTAAAGGTCCCACAGTGGAAGTGGGATAACATTTCGATGGACTTTGTTGATGGGTTGCCTAGGTCAAGAAAGGGCAATACCAGTATTTGGGTAATAGTGGACAGGCTCACTAAAAGCGCTCACTTTATACCTGTTAAGAGGAGAAGGACTGCCTCGTCCCTAGCATCCATTTATCTTAAAGAGATAGTTCGACTCCATGGGATACCCTCCAGCATAGTGAGTGATCGAGATCTCAACTTTACGAGCGAGTTTTGTAAGAGTTTGCAAGAGGCTGTAGGCACACAATTATGCTTAAGCATAGCCTATCACCCCCAAACCGATGGTCAGACGGAAAGAGTGAACAGAGTATTGGAAGACCTCTTGAGATTGTTCATTCTTGACTTTGGAGGGACATGGGAGGATCATTTTCCTTTGGTGGAATTCGCCTACAACAATAGCTACCAAGCCACCATAGGCATGACGCCCTTCGAAGCTTTATATGGAAGACCATGCTGATCACCAACTTGTTGGTGGGAGTCTACAGACAAGCTCGTACTTAGGCCAGACATGATTAGAGAAACCTCAGAAAAGGTGGACTTGAAAAGAAGACGAATGAAGGCTGCACAAGATAGACAAAAGACCTACGCAGACTAAAGAAGGACCGACCTTGATTTGAGGTTGGAGATAGGGTGTTCCTTAAAGTATCTCGTTTGAGGAATGTCATTCGCTTTGGGTCCGTAAGAAAGCTAGCACCAAGATTTGTAGGACCATTTCCTATCCCCGAAAGGATTAGGACGATGGCTTACAGAGTAGAGCTACTCGAAAGACTGGCTGGAGTTCATAATGTTTTTCATGTTTCTCAACTACGAAAGTGCTTACATGAGTCTGCGGAAGTTGTGGAGCCAATTATGCTAGAGGAAGTAGAAGTTGAACGAGAAGCGACTGTGAGAAGCATTCTAACTCGTATCATGGGTACGGAAGTCAAAAAGCTACGCAATCATGACGTCAAGCTTGTTAAAGTTCAATAGAGTGATGCTTAGGAAGATGCAACTTGGGAAACTGAGAGGAAAATACGCGCAACCTACCCTTTTCTTTTTGAGGGTACCTCCTTGATCTCTTTTTCCATAAGTTATTCATACTTATATCTATCATTTAATTATATTTCCTCAGTCCTACTCTTTATCCTTAGGTAGAAACTAATGGATGTAAACATGTATTTGAAACATGTTATGATTGATGGTTGCGAGTGGTTGCAAGTGGTTTCTAGTGGTTGCTCTGGATGCACGTACACACACGTTAGGCATTAGATCGGCTCAATCACTTTCATATTGCATATAAATGTGTGTGCATATTTAAATTAACGGATGTATAATGGTTGTGTTATCATATGGATGCTGCATTTTGATGAATGGTTGTGCACACATCTAGAAGTAATATGTATCTTTAGGATTCTTTCGCATACATAATGGACGCATGTCACTATCATGATTTACATTAAGGAGGTCAACTGAATCAGTGGACCGCCTGATTTTGCATTTGATAAGGAACATATACACAGACTTTTTGCATATGTTCATACGACATTAGAAATCTTGTAAGGACAATGGATGCCTATGTTTGATGGTTGAGTAGATGAATGATTGGATGTTAGGATATACATTCTCCTTAACTTGGAGATTTCGGGGGCGAAATCCTTTAAGGAGGGGAGAATGTAACACCCCGTAATTTTAAATATTAAAATTAACAATTTTAAGAATACTTAATTTTTAAAGTGAGAATTAAGGGAAATGGGTTACGCTATTGCGTTCGTCTCGAAATTCTGCGTGGAATAGAGTCCAAGTTTTCGTAAATCGGACTACGTATAAGGAAGTAATGGCCCTAGGAAGTTTCAGGAATTTTATATAAATTAAAACAATTTAGAATAAAAATTCAAAATTCAAATGAGAAGCGGGCTGGGCGGGATTTCTCCCGCCCAAGGCCAGGTCGACCAGGGGGTCAACCTCTCCTATACAGGTCGACCTACCCCCGGGGTAGATCTAAAATCAGACGATTCTGACTTGTTGCTGAGTCTTTCCTGACCTGTTGTTGGATCTTTAGGGCATAGGTGGCAATTCTGGATAACTCTATCTAGTCTGGATGGTTGTGATTTCTCGTATGATAATCTAACGGCTTGTGTTGATTTAAATTTCTATATAAGCACGCATAGACTCAACCCCTAAACCTAAATTAAATTAGTCTCTTGGCCACCATGCTGCTGCAAGAATAGTTCTCCTTCTTAAAGCTTAGGGGTTGGCAAATCAGAATTCTAATTCAAAAGACGAACGAATCATTCTTTTCTCTAACCCATCTTTGTGAGTACAATTTCATTCACAAAATAATTAATAAATTAATTATGATGAGTAATAATTGGGATTATGAGAACATGTCTGTTGAATCATGTGATGTTACTTAACCTTGTTATCGTCTGTTGGTGAACATATGACGGTTTTGTTAATTTATGTTGGTAGATCTATTTCATATGTCCAATCACATATGTTTAACTTGATTCATTTTATGACATCAGTTTATATGCAAGTTTAGGACGTAAATCATATACTAATTTGTATGTGAATCTTATGCAAGTCTCTTTTTACATATGTTAGAGTTATGTGAATATTATGCAAGTCTGTTTTTACATGTGCTAGTTGTATGTGAATCTTATGAAAGTCTGTTATTACATATGCTAGTTGTATGTGAATCTTATGCAAGTCTGTATGCGAATTATACACAAGTTTATATGTGAATCAAGTATATACATATGCTAGTTTATATGCAAAACATGTGATAAATTCATATGCAAGTTTGTAGAAATCCATATGCAAGTTTAGGTGGAAACTATATTCACATTTTTAGGTGAAAACTATGAATTCATTTGCAAGTTTAGGTGAAAAGCCATATTCACATATGCAAGTTCACAATTTCAAGTTTAGATCTATATATAGATCCATGGCAATACATATTTTATGCAAATTTATGTTATATATGTTCATTGCCTATGCAAGTTATTGGCTATGAAAACTTATGTCATAATTCTTATTTGCAAGTTAGATCTATTTTGTGTGTTATGCAAGTTGTGATGTTTCTTTTCTTTTTATGAGTTAGACTATTTGCAAGTCTAACATATTTCATATTAAAAAGTACGAATAGCGCAAGGACAATGGGAAAATATTAATTATGCAAAATGGTGAATTGACATAAAATGGCTTTAAAGGCATATAATTAAATTGAGACATTAATTGGTATAATTTATATACTTAAAAAGTATGGACATAATTTAGGTGACAATTAGGGACATAGATTAATGTGGAAATTATTTGACAATTTGAATAGGGATAATTAATTCATTTTGGGTGAAATAATTATGTGTAATAATAAACACCTATGAAACGAGGTTAGACTCATTTGTGGTATAAGACTGCCTGGACCCGCCCGACAAATCCAGCAACCACAAACGGTAGTCTAATGTGAGAGGTCGAAGACATAAATTAAATGCGTAACAATTGTAAAGACACAAGGTTAGACACGTTTGCGGTATAAGACTGCCCGTACCCGCCCGACAAATCCAGCAACCGGAAACGGTAGTCTAATGTGGGAGGTCTTACAAGGTTACGGTTATAATGAATTAAATAACACTTAACCAAGATAAACATGTGGTAGGACATGGGGGTTAAGTGGGTGACATGTGAAATACGATTAGAAACACTTAACCAAATTTAAACATGTAAGAAGACATGAATAAGAAGGGGTTAAGTGGGAAATCTTAGTGGGGACCAAGCATAGGTGGAAAGCTTGTGTCAAGCATGGGGGACCCTTTTCAAACCAGTAACCCATTAAGTATCTTTATGAGCTCGAGTTAGATCGAGGACGGGACACGCTTACTGGGTTTGATTGTAAGAGGTCAAAACGGGTTAACGGTGGCAACGCAAGTCCAACGGGGTCATGTGCATGCGTGGGCCCGGGCTGGTAGGTAAGACGTTGTTGCATCGTGTAGATATAAGCCGTGCATCTTTAGTGGTATCGGGTTGCAACTTTGGGGAGTGATATACCCCACTGTGGGACCAGCATGGGTATCTACGAGTTAGGGAGCCGATCGCATGGGAGTAGTGGGTACAACTAGTGGAGATAGAGGTAGGCGGCACCTATGAAGACAACTAGGGGTACACGAAACTACCATTATGATTATTATGTTCAGTAGGTGGGATCAACTTTTAGGGTGACCAGTAATGGTGCAGTATAGTAATTATCCTATTGTGGTTAGGAGCGAGATTAACGTTAGAATATTCCTCTTGTTTGTTTTGCCTTGCCCACTTGTTTCACAGTCATTCCTTGTTTTACCAGTTTATGCCTTATCCTAATTACTTTAACAATTATATTGTTAAAGTGTTTGGACTCCTCAGACTTTATGTCTGACCCCTTTGTTTTCGCCTCTTTTCTTCCTCCTCCCCCCCCCCAAGGTTCTCAAGGTGAGACTAGTGCTAGTGTAGCTTGATTTGGATCTTTCTCTCTCTTTTGGAAGTGCTTGGATTGCTGAAAGTAAAGTTCAGCTCATCTCTTTTATGGCTACTTATATTGGGGTTATGCTTTTTACTTTATGTACTCTGAAAACAATTTGTCAAGATGGATACTAAGTGTACTTGGTTTTACTGTTCGTTTGTGATGTTGTTGTAACCAAACTATTTCACCCCTGCAATAAAAGTTGTTTTAAAATTTTCAAGTACCAATATATGTATCTGTCTTGTTATATTCTGTTCTATACACCAATAATACTCCATGAAAGTTAATGCATTTCCTTTGAGAGTGACATTAATCGATGTGGGGTGTTACAGTTCCACTCCGCCATTTTTTGTTTCTGAATTTCAGAACAGTCCTGACTTGCCTGAAATTCCAACGCAATCTTCTTCATGCTGTTCACAGTAAAAATCACATTTTTATTTCAATTCTAAAAGTTATATTTTTACTTTGCTAAAAGTTATATTTTTAATACCCTACATATATATAAAAAATCATATTTTTAATGTCGCTACATGTACATAAATATTATATTTTTATAATGCTATTACATAGGTAAAAATCATATTTTTAACACGATGTTTACTTTGTAAAAATCACATTTTTATATCGCTACTACATATATAAAAATTGGGTTTTTAGCCAACTAATAATTATTTCTTTGTATGACCATTTTATAAATAACATATATAATCTAAAATTATATTTTTATCTTTCTAAAAAACATTCCCATGCCATACGCTAGTTAAAAATCATACTTTTAATCTTGCCAAAAATATTTCCTTCCTACGATAAAAAAATCATATTTTTAACTAACCAAAAATGATATTTTTACATAACTAAAAATCATAATATAATGTAATTAAAAACCATGACTTAATATAAATAAAAATCATAACTTTATATAAATAAAAATCATAACATTATATACTTCATACGTCAAAAACCATAGAAGCTTTAAAGCGGAGAAAACTCACATATTTTCTATCGTCCGGATTTGTTGTTCTGGTTCCAGAATTTGTAAACGAGCTCCAATCTTCACACCATCTTTTTTTTCTAGCTTAAACGCGTCATTCCGGACAACTTGTGCCTGGGGTCTTCCTTTAGAAAATGTGCCATTTCCCCGAAAATCGCGAAAGGACGGTATTTTGACAGTGTTTGGACAGCAGACTTTGGACGCGTTTTCCAAACAACTCCGTAATCCAAAATAGGACTATCATATACCAAATCGAAGAGAAAATCGTGCTCTTCGACTTTGGTAGTGTGGGGTTTTGCCTAGAAATGCTCGGTTTGGAAGTTATTTGCGAAACAAGGTCACGGGCTGTTATGTAAAAATGAAAATTTGGTGAAAAACGGGGATTTTGTTGAAACGAGGCCCACGACCGGAGGTGGGTGGTGCAGGCGGCGGGGACCTGATTGGACGTGGGGGTGGAGCAGTAAGGTGGCGGTGGCGGTGGCGGTGGAAGGGCGCCTGGAGGCGGGTTGGGCTGATTTGGGGGTTAGGGTTCTTGAAATTGGAAGAGAGAAAGAAGGAGGAGAAAGAGGAGGAGGAGAGGAGGAGGAGGAGGGGAGAAGGAGGAGGGGAGGTGGTGCTAGGTGGGGGCGCAGCGGTGGGCTGAATGGAGGAGCGACATGAACGATCGTTCTCTCTTCTTTTTTTCGATTTTGAACGGTGAAAGAGAAAGAGAAAGATGAGGGTTGACTTTGGTTTTATAATATATATAATTAATTTAATTAGATCCCAAAAAGTTACTTTTTTATTCGAGCTCCAAATCGAACCCAACGACTATCACCCCTAGCTAAATACCCCCAATCCGGACAACATAGGATTTTTCTCGTAAGCCAATTCGAGTGTTTCCATCAGTTTTTCCCAAAATTAAAATATGAATCAATATATTGAATTTTAACATACATTTTAATTTACTAGGGCCACATACTGACTCCAAAAATTCCATAAAAATAAATCTAGCTTTGTTTTGATGATACGGTCCTAACAAAACTAATTTCGTCGAATTTGGAGATCGTTTGAAAATAGTCATTTTTCAATCGATTAAAATTGACCAAAACTGCCAAAACACGTTTAACTTCGTCACGCTCACATATTGATTCAAAAAATTATGAAAATTGGAATCTAGCAATAATTTGACATCTCGGATCCAACAAAAGTGGTTTCGTCGAAAACGGAGGTCGTTTGCAAAATCGCTATTTTTAAGTGCTATATTTCCATAGCGACTATTCTGAATTTTCAACTGGGCATAACTTTTTATTCCAGCTATGAAATTTCAATTTTTCGGATTCGTTGGAAATATATTTCCAAGTAGATTCTAATATTTTTAATTTTGCTAAAATTCGGTTTATTTTGAATCCTGTACATTCATTTGAAATTTGAAATCGAATTTTCAAACTACCGCGCCATTTCTAATTACATTTATAATAAAAATAAATATTTATATTCTAATGTTGATTCAAATAAATATATATGTTCTAATTTTATTCAAAATAAATTTCTCTTCGTTATTATTTAAAATAAATCATTTTAAATATTCAAAATTCATTAAAATTGCTAAAATAAAAATTTTAAATTGGTTCGGATTTTCCGGGTTGTTACAGAGCTTATGTAGTTGTCATTAGTCAAAAAGGGGTAGAATGTTGAATCTCGCTGTATAGCGTTTGACTATGAAAACTAAACAAAAGCATATATTATATATCGACTAACTCTGTTTTGTAGGAGGATATTCGACAAGCAGATTCAAGGACACAAAATGAATATTATATATGTTGTAAGAGTCTGTTCATCCTAGATTTTTATGTTTAAGTCTTCCTTGATGATTACACACACGCATTTTATATATATATATATATATATATATATATTTCATTGAAAAGAGCCAAGGAATAAGTTTTACCCAGAAAATGGACGTTTGCAATAATTCAGATAGACGTTTGTTTGCCGAGACAAACTAAAATTTAACATTATATTCATACGTCCATTTTGATTTTTTCAGACGTTTGAATCTGCTACGAAATACACTATTTCCTTGTTTTTTTATTTTTCAAATCAAAACAGACATCTGAAAATTATTTTCAGACATCTGATTACGAAGAGTTGCAACCTATTATGAAAAGTCACAATTTTCTAATCCATATCTCTTGATCAAATCTCTTTGTGAAAAGTTGTAGCTATTTACATATTATAAATAGAGACTTGATTAAGAGAACAAATCATCGAAATTCATTCTAACTCTTTCTATATTATTCAAAGCTCTCTAATCTCCAAAAGAACTTTACTTTCAATTATTTGATATTTAAATCTTCCATAATCTTTCACAAACTTCACGTCTATCATCAAGGAAAGACTATAGAAAGGGTGTACTTCATTTTTGACATGTTCGTGTTATCAAGAACACATAAAGTCATCAATTATTTTGTAATGAGAAAGTCCTCTTCAGCGGTTGAGGCAAGAAATCCCGCTCGGCTGTTCAGGTAATTGTGAATCTATTCCTTCGGGTTAAGTGAGGGTGTTTGCGTTAGTGAAATACCAAAAGGGAGTCTAAGACTGGACGTAGGATAGTGGTCCGAACCAGTATAAATCGATTGTGTGATTTTTACTTACAGCTACTACTCTACTATATACATTCTATTATATTCTCCATATGATCCTACCGCTACTTAGTCACTTTCATTTATATATTATATAATTTAGAATTTGACCAGATTGTTAATATTTGATTTGAAATCAATAAATTATAATCGAATATGTAATCGAGATTAAGTTATAACTTATAAAAGGAGTTTAGGAAATGAAATATGAAGTATAAATTTATAAAATAACTCGATAGATAGGAATTGAACCTATAATGGTAATTGTAAATAAAATCGAGATTTTATTTGATAAAACAAGTCCTGTTTTCTGTAAAGGAATAAGATTCACATATCAAACTGAATAATGGTTTAAAATCAAACTTTTTGCAAATTGGAATGGTGATGAAAGGAAATTGGGAAATGTTGGAAGTGATAAATTCAAAAGTGAATTTAGAAGTTGGGTTGACCTGAAATGGTGAGTTTATTCCAAAGTTCGGGACGTTAAGCAAATAGAGATTATTCGAAAGAGAGTTATAAGTTGATACTCGATTATATCCAATTCAGGAAGGTACTATTTACTTTCCATTTTTATTAAGATTTAATTAACTAATTAGATACTATTTGTTTATTCTAAATAAAGAATCAAAGTAATATTTTAAATGTTTTGGGAAACAGGTATTATAACGCTATTGTTATAATCAATGTTTTATATAACGTTAATCTAAATCTATATAAATGGATTTTGAAACATTTTTCCAAATATAACCAGAAATGTTTTCTAAGTATAGAAAATGAAATGATATTGAAGTTAAGAATGGAGCTAAGGGAATTAGAAACTGACTAGGGATTAGTTAAGTTAAATGGCTTTTTGAGTATCGATCTGATGTTGGTTCCGGCCTTCGGGATTAATGCTTAGGGAATTCTTTTATTACTAGTTTACGGTTAGGGACTGATGGTTGTAAAAGAATAGTGATGCGTGAATAAGATATGAAAATGTTTTCTAATGTTAATAACGTATATTTTCGAAATGCGGAAAATAAGGAGTTGTGAATATATGGAAACGTTTTCCAAGAAATCGTTAGAGGCTAAGCGAATTGAAAAATATTTAGGTAAAGGTATTCAAGGGAGATTCGGAAATGAATAATTAAATGATAAATTGAATTAAAGGGGCTCAGTGTTGATTGATGGTTGATCGATATAATTTCCATTTGTAAATAAGATTATTGTTTGTATGAATGTTTTCCTTTGTTAGTTAATAACTGGCTATCAAATATTTTGACCATTTTTCCATTGTCAATACTAAGAGACTGGGATCAGATTTATTATCTGAAAACTAGTCTGTACGGGCATTAGCATTGCGAATCAAATATGTTGAAGTTAATCGAACATGGAGTTTATGCAAGGGCTATTCTGGCGATCCTTAGTGGAAATTGCCTAAGAAGGATTTACAGAACAGTGCCTTCGGTTTTCCCAGTCCCAGGAAAACTGGTATGGATGAATGTCTGATGGAGTATACCTAATAGATCGCGTAAGTTGACCTCTTGAAATGCATTTCATTTGGTGGTAGTGAAATTCATTTCTCTTAACTTTACACCCATGTTATTTTTGGGGAATTCAATTTGTGATTCGGCGAGTTTGACGATGTAGCATTCAAAGTGAATGGTGACCAGATGTTCCGAAAGATACGTTATGATCTTAAGCCTCATCAACCGGGCAATGGAAAAAATCGGGTAGGCAGCATGACTAAGTGGGTCGCCTCCAATTAGGGTATACTTTCACCATCTAGAGAATATTCATTTTTGTTCTTCTTTCGCTTCTATGTCTCCCGGGAACGGTTTTGTTGGTATATCAACCGTAAGGTGACAATATATTCGGAACATTCAAGCGAAATGAATGGCTAGTCATGTGTGGTTGAGTTGCAAGATGTCCTTATTGAACTCCAGTGTATCCCCTCTAGAGTACACTAATCATAAGGAAGTTCTATACCTTGTCGTAGTTGGAAATCCATTATCCAATAAGAGCCCGTGTTTTGATTGGATATTATGTATATGGAGCATGAGATGCAAGCATTATGCTAGATTGTTATTTACATGTATTAGAAACTATTATAATATTACAATAGTATAGATTTTGAAAACGTTTTGGGTTATCGTAAGGTAAAAACCATCCCTATTTATGTGTGGATCGGTCTTACAATCATCATTTCTTTGAAAAGGATTTTGAAAAGGATTTTGAAAAGTTTAACCGAAATGATTGGAGTTTACTCACACTAGTCACATGACTGACCCATAGTTTATTTTGTTTTTGTTTTACCCCAAACTCTTGGGTTCCCAAATTTGTACGAGCAATCAAGTAGTTGGGATTCTACATATATACTTGAGCTTGGAGCAGGAGGCTTCAACATTAGTTATTTATAGAGTTTATTTCCGCTGTGATGTTATGTGTCATACTCTGGTAATGGTATGTAAATACAGTTACAGTTTTGTATTTCAAAAGTTGTTATATTATATATTTTGTTTGTTCCTCTATGAGATTCATGTTACTCTGATTTTGTTTCATTGTGATCTTCTTTTTCTTCTATTCTAACTTTCTTTCTCTCTATTTCTCACCCTCTAACTTCTTTCTATTAATGATCCGGTTGGCAGGGGTTTTATGTTGATTTTCAGGGTCGAAAATTCCTAGGTCGTTAAAAAATCATGTAATTAAATCAGAGTTGATTAAGGGTTTTTAAACCCTATATATTAACTAATTCATCATAGGCAATTTGCGCATCGAAACAAAACAACAAACCAAGCAATTATCAGAGAAGTTAAAATACTTACAATCGTTTTGAAGTTTCGATTGCAACCCACCAAATCGTTGACAAGAGAGGAACAAGCATCACAAGCCATCAGAGAAGAAAATTCAACAAAATTACAAGAGTCGTGATTTTGGGAAATAAACAAAAACCCTAATAAGTTCACCGGTGACCATCAAAGAGACGAATAGAGGAAGCCACATTTACAAAGTGAGAAAGGGGCCGACTATTTTATTTATTCAAAGTTTTTTTTTGTTTTGTGTTTATTTTAAGTTGTTTTAATTTTTGTAAATCGTTCTACATTTTTCTAGTTTTCTGTAAACTAGGGTGTCTAGCTATAGGATTTATAGTTAGAGTGTACGAGTTACGAGTTTGTAACTCGGGGAAATTCTGATCTTGGGGATAAAGATCAGTGTAGGGTTTTGGGCGTAGTATTAGAATAGTTGGGAGAAGGTGTCGTGAGTTACAGAGAATTGTAACTGTAGAGAATGTTTTAATTCTAGTAGAAACCTTGCGGAATGTAGCAATAGGCAAGGGTTTTTCGAAGCTGCGTAAAATTTGTGGCATTTACTTTTCGCATTTATTTATCCTGTTGGGATCTGTGTTGAGATACTTTTATATTCCTCAAATATGCAATTAACCCTATTCACCCCCTCTAGGGTTAATCTAGATCATACACTTGCAATTAGAATTGCTTCAAGTACGTTCGGATCGCTGTCACAATATAATCTCATAACGGGAATCCTCTCGAGGCATTAATAAGTAATCCATATGATATGAAGGTCAATGGTCTTCAATCAGTTATCATCATTTTCAATTGCTCTTATTACGTCGTATAGTTATTCACAATGGGTTGAAACCTAGTCTTTCCGAATAACTAGCGCATCTTTAAAACTAGTATAATTATACAATAATATCATGAGCCTCATTCCATTTTGGAATATTCTTTAACTCAGGTCATTCTTTATAGTGGGTATACTCATTTAAATCTTTTCAAAGATTTATATACTTTAAACTCTTGTTTAAATCTTCCCATGGATCATTTCAAATGATTATAAAGTCTCATTCCACAAATTTAACCTAAACCAAGGTTTCTATGCTTTATCAAGATTATTTAACCTTACGAAAAGGTAATTTCTCAATCATTATCCCATTTCCACCCTATGCATCACATGGAGCAAAACTGGCAATACTCCATATCTAATTGGCCTCGTATTTTGGTAAGTTTAATCACCTTTATTGTTTCATTCTTTCATTTTAAATCTTTATTCAAAGATTTATTAAAACTCTAACTTAGTTTTAAATGTTCAAGATCATCCTTTAATGATTGCTTAACTTAAATCAAGGGTTAAATCTTTCAAATAATCCTTAATGATTATTCAGTCTTCTTTTTACTGGAAAACACACTTACCCAATCCCAACCCATTCATTGATTATTGATAAGGGTAAATTACTTTAACTAGCTGTAATAACCCGGAAAATCTGGGCCAGTTTAAAATTTTTATTTTGGCAATTTTAGCGAATTTTGATTATTTAAAATGAATTATTTTAAATAATATCGACGAGAAATTTATTTTGAATTGAATTCGACGTATATATTTATATACGTCGTCGTTAGAATATAAATATTTATATATAATTATAAATAGAATTGAAAATGGCGCGGTAGTTCGATAATTCGATTTCAAACTTCAATTGAATGTACCGGGTGCAAAACAATCCGGATTTTAGTGAAACCAAAAACATTAGGATCTAATTGATAATATCTTTCCAACGAATCCGACCAATCGAAATTTCATAGCGGGAATCAAAAGATATGTCCAGTTGAAAATTCTGAATAGTCGCTATGGAATTCAGGCCCTTAAAAATGGACATTTTGCAAATGACCTCGGATCTCGACGAAACTAGTTTTGTTGGGTCCGTGATGTGAAGTTATTGCTAGATTCCAAATTTCATAATTTTTCGAATCAATATGTGAGCGTGGCAAAAGAAAACGCGTTTGACCAGTTTCAGTTGATTTTAATCGACTGGAAAATGACCATTTTTCCAACGGTCTCAGAATTCGGCGAAACTAGTTTTGTTAGGACCGTATCGTCAATACGAAGCTAGAAAGTATTTTTCAGGAATTTTTAGAGTTAGTACGTGACCCCGGTAAATTAAAATGTACGTTTAAAATTCAATAAAATGATTTAAATGTTAAATCTAACGAAAACTGACTGTAACGATCGAATTGGCCTACGTGGCATATCCCATTGTGTTCGGAATGGGGGTAATTAGCTAGGGACGACAGTCGTTGGGGTTTGTTTGGGGTTAGAAGCGTCAAACAAGTAAACAGAAAATTAAATAATAATATTTATAAATTATATACATCCACATAAGGGTCAAAACCCTATTTCTACTCTCCCTGGTCAACGTGAAAGTTAGTCGCCCCTCTCTCCTAAACGAACGAACCCAACGCTCCTGTCTTCTCCACTAAAATTCGTGAGATCCGTCCAACTATTTTTCGAGTTCTACATACCAAATCGAAGCGCCCCCGGAGATCATCACCTTCAACGGAGGTGATCGCGAAGCACGTTTTCTGGTGGCGGAAATCTCCATTGGAATCGGCAGACTTCGGAGGAGGTTTTAGCTTCAGGGGGGACTTCGAGCTGAGCGCGCCGCCTGGCATGTGAAGAAGGAAGAACGGCCGATGATGTGGTGACCTTGGATCAACGTCCAGCGCCTCGACAGTGGAGCAATAACGAACCCTAGCCTCTGAGCCTCAGTTCGACGAGTTTATTTCAGTTCAGACTGAAGAGAAAGGTGATTTTATTTTCATTTCTATTTATGATATAAAACATTGTTAAAAATCAGAAATATATATAATGTTTGAAACAAAGATAAGATTTCAAAATAAATTTACATTGATTAATTTTCTGTTTTTAAATATATAATTAGCATTGTTTTAAAAATATAAAATACCTTTTGTTTTTAAAATATAAACATAGAAATAGCAGAATAAAAATATGATTTTTATATATATTAAGTCATGATTTTTATGGAAGTGAAGTCAAGATTTTTATAGAAGTGAAGTCATGATTCTTATAGAAGTGAAATTATGATTCTTTTATATAAGTAGAAAAGAAAAAAAATGTATATTTTTTATATATGTAGCGAAATAAAAATCTGATTTTTATTCTATATACGTTGAAGTGGAAAAGTGATTTATGTATTGAAGTAAAAATTCGATTTTTATATATTGAACAACGAAGTAAAAATTCGATTTTTATATATTGAACAACGAAGTAAAAATTCGTTTTTTATATATTGAACAACGAAGTAAAAATTCGATTTTTATATATTGAACAACAAAGTAAAAAATTCGATTTTTATATATTGAACAACGAAGTAAAAATTCGATTTTTATATATTGAACAATGAAGTAAAAATTCGATTTTTATACATTGAACAACGAAGTAAAAATTCGATTTTTATATATTGAACAACGAAGTAAAAAATTCGATTTTTATGTATGTAGTGGCTACGGTCAACGAAGGAGACAAAAAGGCGAGAACGAGGAAGACTTCTGCAAAAGAAGAGTCGAGATGGTTGGATAGCTATCGGTGAGAATTTCTCACTCTTCAATTTCTATTTCTAGTTATATATATATATACTAGGATGCAGACGGTGTTTAGTAGCACCCGACACAATCGTCCACAGACCATGGACTTGTTTGTTTGATTGCAAAAATAAGTTAGAATATTTGATTGAAATTTGTTTGTTTGATGAAATGAAATTGGTTTGATTGATGTGTGAATGGCGTGGGCCTTCACTAGACCGGGGATAAGGCTAGGCCTCGTCCCGTTTCTAGTATCGTGTTATTATGCCGCCGAAATTTTCTAAAATATGATAGAAAAATAAAAATATCATTTTTATTGTGTGAATGAACTGAATAGAAATTCATGTGTTAAAATAAAATGTTTTATCGTTAAAAATATAATTTTTAACGTGAAAATGAATAAATAGATATTTATAAACAAATCAGCCGATTTGTTTATATACACTGATTTGACTGATATTGATTGGGTCGATAAATTTTACACATCGCCCAACTGCACAAATAAAATATGTGTTTGATTGTTTGAAACCCCAGACGGGTGTTGGGATGAAATTTGAAGTTCACTCATCCTGGTTGATTAAATATGTCGATCGATTGATTGACAGGCTGTTATAAGCGTTAGATATCTATATTTGATGCTTATACAGTGTAGTGCACTTTGGTTGATGGTTGATTATTTTTCAATGCTATTATATACGTGTGATGAATGAAAACCCATATAATTAACATTATATGGTGATTGATTGGGCCTCATTCCAATTTAGAAAATAAAGATTTATAAAAAATAAGGGTTCATGTGTTGACTGTACTCATCCGTTGAGATTAGTCATGTGTTGAACGAAATATTTTAACAATGAAATTTATATCTTTATTTATATAAAATAAAGGTTCATGTGTTGATTGTACTCATCCGTTGAGATTAGTCATGTGTTGAACGAAATATTTTAACAATGAAATTTATATCTTTATCTATATAAAATAAAGGTTCATGTGTTGACTGTACTCATCCGTTGAGACTAGTCATGTGTTGAACGAATTATTTTGATAATAACAAATATTTTGATAATAGGAAATATTTGCAATAGAATATTTGAAAATAGAAATACATTAAGCTGTATTGATTAGATGGACGCCATTTTGACGTGAACGATATTTATATCGATTTTATTCATTTTAAAATGAATATTGAAAAATGATTTCGAAATCGAATATTTTGAAATGAAATTTGAATCGAATTGAAAAGAAAACGAATTTGAATCGAATTGAAAAGAAAACGAATTTGATTTCAATTGAATATATAACGAACTGGATTCGAATTGAATATATAACGAATTTTATTTCAATTGAATATATAACGAATTTGATTCGAATTGAATATATAACGAATTTGATTTCAATTGAATATATAACGAATTTGATTCGAATAGAAAACCAATTTGAATTGAATCGAATAGAAAACCAATTTGAATTGAATCGAATAGAAAAGAACTCTGGAATTGAATTGAATTGAAAACGAATTCAAATTGAATTGAAAGCGAATTGAAATGAATTCAAATTGAATTGAAATTTGAAATGAATAGAAATGAATTTTAAAACGAATTTATAAGGAAGAATTCAATTTTTATTTGAATTGAAATGGAAGTTGAAATTGCTCTTGAAACGAATTTAAAACTATTTATAAAATTCATTTTAAATAGAAATCGACGATATATATATTATATATATAATATATATAATATAATGGCCTGAATAGAACGCGCCGCGCCGCGGCAGTTCGTGAATTTCGACCATTTATTTCAAACGGACATTACGGGAGATCCGACCGTCGGATTCTCCTAAAACCGGAACCGTTGGGTTCGTATCGAAAAGAGCTTTTTAACGAATATTAGAAATTTGAAATCTAACGGTTGGATTTGGAATTATGTCCAAATCAATTTTGAAAAAGGTCGCTGTAAGTGTAGTTCGATGGCCATTGATGGAAATCGACTGTACGGGCCTTGATAAAATTATTAAAAATAGTAATAATTTGTGTAAAATCACAAGAAATGATTTGGGGAAAATTGGGATGAAAAACTCCATATTTGAAAAGATAAAAATAGATTTTTATCGAAATGAACTAGTTTTGAACTAGAATTGTAATTCTATTTATTTTTAAATAAATAAATTGAATTTGAAAATGGTTTTGAAAATAACCAGAATTTCCAATGATTGCATTGGAGTGGATTTGAATCGAAATTGTCTTCGGAATATTTCGATGTTGGAATTCGGGATTATACAGATGTTGTTATGGAAATTTGAAAGATATATACATATATATCGTTATTTCCAATACGACATTTGTTAATCGTAGAATTTGATATTGAATATAAGCCGGGATATTTTCTATTCAGAGCCTTGTATTTAAATATCAAATCTGATTTGGGTTTGTCGTGAATGGTGTCTTCACTAACACTGTTCTTGAACCCAGTTGAGAAAAGATTAAATCTTTTTATTTAGATTTAATGAAGTGTACCAATTAAATAATATTTAATTGGAATTGAATGGATATTGATTTTTGGGTTTATCGTGGACAGTGTTTTAAATAACACTCGTTCTTTAACCCGATAATTAATGAATGTGATTTTGGGTTTATCGTGAACTGTGTTTTAAATGACACTGATTCTTTAACCCAGTTAAAGATTAAAACTAAGTGGAGTTTTAATGAATCTTTAATTAGATTGAAAAGATCGAAAATGGAGTACCACCAGTTTTGCTCCAGGCGATAGTTAAATCTTTAATTAGATTTGAACGTGAAATGGTAATTGAATTTACCGATAACACCGTGGTGTTAGATATGAAGTATAACCAGTTTTACTTCATGGGATGAATAGGTTGGGATTGGGAAATTAAAACAAATGATTACTTCGGTAAGGTTCACTAATCCCGACTAGTTTGAATTGATATTCAAAAAAAAATAGATTAAAGAATAAATTCAAGAAATTTATCTTGGATAAAATTAATGGGAATCTTTCCCTATGAATGTGAAATTTAGAAACTAACTGTCGGTTAGCTAAGCAGAATGGTTTTCTGGATATTGATCTGATGTTGGTTTCGGCCTTCGGGGTTAATAATTGGGGAATTATTCTCTTGATTAATTTACGGTTAGTAACTAATGAATTGGAATGAGGTGTATGTTGTGTTTATGTAACATTTATTTTTAATATATGCGGGTTGTTCGGAAAGGCCGGGTTTATACCCATTCTGAATAACCGATTCGACGATATGTCGAAGATGAAGACGCTGGTGGAAGACCGGAAGTCTTCACATCGTTTGGATAATTACCGACGATCCTGATTGGGCTGTACACCCAAGAGGATGGAAATAGTTGGTGGTCGTCCAGATGTACTTGGAGATGGATGGATATGCGAGGAAAGTGCCTCCGGTTTCGTTCAGACCCAGAACGGACTTGTAAATGGATAGTGTGTCTGACGTTGTATTCCTTTATACTGTATTGGTGATCTCTGCTAAATATATATCTGTTTGGTGGCAGAGAATTTATTCTCTTGCTATACACCCTTCTCTGAGACGTACGAGCCTAGAGGTTATATATTGGCAGAAATCAGTGGTACAGTATGGACTGACAATGTGGCATGCTGAGTTGCATGGATCAAGGCTTTTGTTGAAAAGCAAAGTCTTGTGGTTGATGATCAAAGCACGGCCTTGTATGGCGTAGCTTTGTGTAACGTTGATTCGCGAGTATCACACCCGGTATGAACTAAAAACGGGAGACGGACCTCAGGGAGGACATGCGTTTCTTTCTAGTTAGGAGTGGCGTCAGTGCTTGAACTGGCTGACGAGTTTGACTCATGTGGATGTTGCTTATTATTACTTGCTGAAAAGCGAGGCGCCTCGTGATATCGGTTTCGGCCGATGCTTCTGGTCGGCTGACGGGCCAGGCTTACGCCCCAAAGGGCGGGGAAACGCAGTGTTCAGGCATAATAATCCACATTGGTGGACCGGCCCTGACGATCCATGGGGCAGTTGCGGCTGTTCCTGAGGCTCGGACTAGACAGTCTCGAATCGGTGAGGGTCTTACCCCTAGCCTCGGTTCATACCATAAATGATAACCCAACTTCCAATACGACATTTGCGGTTTTGATTGTATAACCTATATATGGCGACATAGTGGTATGGGGCATTCATGCCGCCTATGATTGATACTTATGATTTGAAGTTGTTTTATACGCTATACACTTATAATAGTATCAAATGATTTCTTTTAAACGTATCAAGCATGCTTTGGCTATTATAAGGGAAAACCCTATCCCCCGGCTTGTGTTGCATTGTGTGATAGGACCTGGGTCTTATAATAGCTTCATTTTTCTTTATTTAGCATTGCGGTGTTCGTTTTATGCACTGGTATTCTTGGGAGGAAACCCGTTCCGTGTTATACGGCGTGGTCCCTTAATTTACCTAACTTTAAAATAAAGATGTATAACTGTTTTAGTTCTCACACCAGTCCCATGACTGACCTGGAGTTTATTGTTTTAACCTAAACTCTGGGTGCCCTTATTTTGACACGGGCAGCTAGTAGTTTTGGTTTTGCAGATTTATATTCACAGGATCCTGGTTTACAGCTGGAACGATATCCGGAAAGCTTTGTATCCGTATATCTCCTTCAGTTGTGTATTGTATTATTTTCCGCTGCTATGTTTTTAAATGTAATTTAAATCTCTGATATTTATGTGTAATATTCATTTATACTCTATATATTCTTGTAATCTGATGCATTGTTGGGATATACAGTGAAACGTTCTTTTGTATGCGTTATATTTTGTCATGTTCTCAAACGATAGGGCGTTTCGAACTGTCTAGATCGGTTTAGCGACTGGTTCGGACCGAGCGAAATTCCTTTTCGTCACAGTTGGTATCAGAGCTTTGGTTTACAGAGCTCGAGAACAAGACACATTAGAACCATATGAAAGGATTCATCAGATAATGGATTAGTAATATCCAATTAGAATGACTCGTTAGAGATAGGATCAGTAGTATCCTAGAACGAGTGTGAAGAGTATATTTTTCAAATGGAAACAATTTTGTTTTGAAAATTTAAATCACTTTATGCGTATTTGAATATTTATTTGTTTTTGAATATGGACAATCGAGTATATAAAGATTTCGCGTATACGCGTCATGAACGTATAGTCGAAGTTTTAATATACTGGATAGATATAGAATCATACTCTAGTGGCCCGAAGATGATTCTGATGGTTGAGTACTCGTCGTCAGAATTTATGTTCGTGTTACGAAGGTGTGATTTTCTATACATTTCCATTAGACTGGTGTGAGAACCAAAACTAATATAGTTAAAACACATTGTTGTGAATTGGCATCAAAAACATGATTTTTGTATATATATCAAAATTATGAATTTGAAAACTCTAATCCACTAATTGATTGATGTTTGTGTTGTTTGTTTGATAATTTTTAACCATTATGCCTAATTAAACCAAATATTGAATTGTATTGAAAATTGGTCGCATTTGCTTGCATATACATATACTTACATTGATCAGGTCATAGCAAGGAGGCTAGAGCCGAAGAATAAAATTTGTTTGCCCGACAATTTGGTACATGTTTACTATAATTTACTGTTTTGTTTGGGTGATGATGATTTTATGAGCCTATTGGCTAGCCGCTTGGCTTTTTCTTTTTCTTTTTGAGATTAGAAGGACCGAGGAAGCTATTTGAAATTCCCCGATGCTCCCGGTGCAGGGGAGGTTATGGCGAAATTTTTCGAAAATTTAGGGTGTTAGCCAAATTTTTGAATATTTGAAAATTCTCAGAAACTGAAAAGTTGGAGAATGGAAGCCTGATCGAACGTAGAGCTGATTAATCAAACCACTTTCGACTTTGTTCCTTTTCGGGGACGAAAAGTTTTAAGTGGGGGAGATTGTAATAACCCGGAAAATCTGGGCCAGTTTAAAATTTTTATTTTGGCAATTTTAGCGAATTTTGATTATTTAAAATGAATTATTTTAAATAATATCGACGAGAAATTTATTTTGAATTGAATTCGACGTATATATTTATATACATCGTCGTTAGAATATAAATATTTATATATAATTATAAATAGAATTGAAAATGGCGCGGTAGTTCGATAATTCGATTTCAAACTTCAATTGAATGTACCGGGTGCAAAACAATCCGGATTTTCGTGAAACCAAAAACATTAGAATCTAATTGATAATATCTTTCCAACGAATCCGACCAATCGAAATTTCATAGCGGGAATCAAAAGATATGTCCAGTTGAAAATTCTGAATAGTCGCTATGGAATTCAGGCCCTTAAAAATGGACATTTTGCAAATGACCTCGGATCTCGACAAAACCAGTTTTGTTGGGTCCGTGATGTAAAGTTATTGCTAGATTCCAAATTTCATAATTTTTCGAATCAATATGTGAGCGTGGCAAAAGAAAACGCGTTTGACCAGTTTCAGTTGATTTTAATCGACTGGAAAATGGCCATTTTTCCAACGGTCTCAGAATTCGGCGAAACTAGTTTTGTTAGGACCGTATCGTCAATACGAAGCTAGAAAGTATTTTTCAGGAATTTTTAGAGTTAGTACGTGACCCCGGTAAATTAAAATGTACATTTAAAATTCAATAAAATGATTTAAATGTTAAATCTAACGAAAACTGACCGTAACGATCGAATTGGCCTACGTGGCATACCCCATTGTGTTCGGAATGGGGGTAATTAGCTAGGGACGACAGTCGTTGGGGTTTGTTTGGGGTTAGAAGCGTCAAACAAGTAAACAGAAAATTAAATAATAATATTTATAAATTATATACATCCACATAAGGGTCAAAACCCTATTTCTACTCTCCCTGGTCAACGTGAAAGTCAGTCGCCCCTCTCTCCTAAACGAACGAACCCAACGCTCCTGTCTACTCCACTAAAATTCGTGAGATCCGTCCAACTATTTTTCGAGTTCTACATACCAAATCGAAGCGCCCCCGGAGATCATCACCTTCAACGGAGGTGATCGCGAAGCACGTTTTCTGGTGGCGGAAATCTCCATTGGAATCGGCGGACTTTGGAGGAGGTTTTAGCTTCAGGGGGGACTTCGAGCTGAGCGCGCCGCCTGGCATGGGAAGATGGAAGAACGGCCGATGATGTGGTTACCTTGGATCAACGTCCAGCGCCTCGACAGTGGAGCAATAACGAACCCTAGCCTCTGAGCCTCAGTTCGACGAGTTTATTTCAGTTCAGACTGAAGAGAAAGGTGATTTTATTTTCATTTCTATTTATGATATAAAACATTGTTAAAAATCAGAAATATATATAATGTTTGAAACAAAGATAAGATTTCAAAATAAATTTACATTGATTAATTTTCTGTTTTTAAATATATAATTAGCATTGTTTTAAAAATATAAAATACCTTTTGTTTTTAAAATATAAACATAGAAATAGCAGAATAAAAATATGATTTTTATATATATTAAGTCATGATTTTTATGGAAGTGAAGTCAAGATTTTTATAGAAGTGAAGTCATGATTCTTATAGAAGTGAAATTATGATTCTTTTATATAAGTAGAAAAGAAAAAATGTATAATTTTTATATATGTAGCGAAATAAAAATCTGATTTTTATTCTATATACGTTGAAGTGGAAAAGTGATTTATGTAACGAAGTAAAAATTCGATTTTTATATATTGAACAACGAAGTAAAAATTCGATTTTTATATATTGAACAACGAAGTAAAAATTCGATTTTTATATATTGAACAACGAAGTAAAAATTCGATTTTTATATATTGAACAACGAAGTAAAAAATTCGATTTTTATATATTGAACAACGAAGTAAAAATTCGATTTTTATATATTGAACAACGAAGTAAAAATTCGATTTTTATATATTGAACAACGAAGTAAAAAATTCGATTTTTATGTATGTAGTGGCTACGGTCAACGAAGGAGACAAAAAGGCGAGAACGAGGAAGACTTCTGCAAAAGAAGAGTCGAGACGGTTGGATAGCTATCGGTGAGAATTTCTCACTCTTCAATTTCTATTTCTAGTTATATATATATACTAGGATGCAGACGGTGTTTAGTAGCACCCAACACAATCGTCCACAGACCATGGACTTGTTTGTTTGATTGCAAAAATTAGTTAGAGTATTTGATTGAAATTTGTTTGTTTGATGAAATGAAATTGGTTTGATTGATGTGTGAATGGCGTGGGCCTTCACTAGACCGGGGATAAGGCTAGGCCTCGTCCCGTTTCTAGTATCGTGCCGTTATGCCGCCGAAATTTTCTAAAATATGTTAGAAAAATAAAAATATCATTTTTATTGTGTGAATGAACTGAATAGAAATTCATGTGTTAAAATAAAATGTTTTATCGTTAAAAATATAATTTTTAACGTGAAAATGAATAAATAGATATTTATAAACAAATCAGCCGATTTGTTTATATACACTGATTTGACTGATATTGATTGGGTCGATAAATTTTACACATCGCCCAACTGCACAAATAAAATATGTGTTTGATTGTTTGAAACCCCACACGGGTGTTGGGATGAAATTTGAAGTTCACTCATCCTGATTGATTAAATATGTCGATTAATTGATTGACAGGCTGTTATAAGCGTTAGATATCTATATTTGATGCTTATACAATGTAGTGCACTTTGGTTGATGGTTGATTATTTTTCAATGCTATTATATACGTGTGATGAATGAAAACCCATATAATTAACATTATATGGTGATTGATTGGGCCTCATTCCAATTTAGAAAATAAAGATTTATATAAAATAAAGGTTCATGTGTTGACTGTACTCATCCGTTGAGATTAGTCATGTGTTGAACGAAATATTTTAACAATGAAATTTATATCTTTATTTATATAAAATAAAGGTTCGTGTGTTGACTGTACTCATCCATTGAGATTAGTCATGTGTTGAACGAAATATTTTAACAATGAAATTTATATCTTTATCTATATAAAATAAAGGTTCATGTGTTGACTGTACTCATCCGTTGAGACTAGTCATGTGTTGAACGAAATATTTTGATAATAACAAATATTTTGATAATAGGAAATATTTGCAATAGAATATTTGAAAATAGAAATACATTAAGCCGTATTGATTAGATGGACGCCATTTTGACATGAACGATATTTATATCGATTTTATTCATTTTAAAATGAATATTGAAAAATGATTTCGAAATCGAATATTTTGAAATGAAATTTGAATCGAATTGAAAAGAAAACGAATTTGAATCGAATTGAAAAGAAAACGAATTTGATTTCAATTGAATATATAACGAATTGGATTCGAATTGAATATATAACGAATTTGATTTCAATTGAATATATAACGAATTTGATTCGAATTGAATATATAACGAATTTGATTTCAATTGAATATATAACGAATTTGATTCGAATAGAAAACCAATTTGAATTGAATCGAATAGAAAACCAATTTAAATTGAATCGAATAGAAAACAACTCTGGAATTGAATTGAATTGAAAACGAATTCAAATTGAATTGAAAGCGAATTGAAATGAATTCAAATTGAATTGAAATTTGAAATGAATAGAAATGAATTTTAAAACGAATTTATAAGGAAGAATTCAATTTTTATTTGAATTGAAATGGAAGTTGAAATTGCTCTTGAAACGAATTTAAAACTATTTATAAAATTCATTTTAAATAGAAATCGACGATATATATATATTATATATATTATATATATAATATAATGGCCTGAATAGAACACGCCGCGCCGCGGCATTTCGTGAATTTCGACCATTTATTTCAAACGGACATTACGGGAGATCCGACCGTCGGATTCTCCTAAAACCGGAACCGTTGGGTTCGTATCGAAAAGAGCTTTCTAACGAATATTAGAAATTTGAAATCTAACGGTTGGATTTGGAATTATGTCCAAATCAAATTTGAAAAAGGTCGTTGTAAGTGCAGTTCGATGGCCATTGATGGAAATCGACTGTACGGGCCTTGATAAAATTATTAAAAATAGTAATAATTTGTGTAAAATCATAAGAAATGATTTGGGGAAAATTGGGATGAAAAACTCCATATTTGAAAAGATAAAAATAGATTTTTATCGAAATGAACTAGTTTTGAACTAGAATTGTAATTCTATTTATTTTTAAATAAATAAATTGAATTTGAAAATGGTTTTGAAAATAACCAGAATTTCCAATGATTGCATTGGAGTGGATTTGAATCAAAATTGTCTTCGGAATATTTCGATGTTGGAATTCGGGATTATACAGATGTTGTTATGGAAATTTGAAAGATATATACATATATATCGTTATTTCCAATACGACATTTGTTAATCGTAGAATTTGATATTGAATATAAGCCGGGATATTTTCTATTCAGAGCCTTGTATTTAAATATCAAATCTGATTTGGGTTTGTCGTGAATGGTGTCTTCACTAACACTGTTCTTGAACCCAGTTGAGAAAAGATTAAATCTTTTTATTTTGATTTAATGAAGTGTACCAATTAAATAATATTTAATTGGAATTGAATGGATATCGATTTTTGGGTTTATCGTGGACAGTGTTTTAAATAACACTCGTTCTTTAACCCGATAATTAATGAATGTGATTTTGGGTTTATCGTGAACTGTGTTTTAAATGACACTGATTCTTTAACCCAGTTAAAGATTAAACCTAAGTGGAGTTTTAATGAATCTTTAATTAGATTGAAAAGATCGAAAATGGAGTACCACCAGTTTTTCTCCAGGCGATAGTTAAATCTTTAATTAGATTTGAACATGAAATGGTAATTGAATTTACCGATAACACCGTGGTGTTAGATATGAAGTATAACCAATTTTACTTCATGGGATGAATAGGTTGGGATTGGGAAATTAAAACAAATGATTACTTCGGTAAGGTTCGCTAATCCCGACTAGTTTGAATTGATATTCAAAAAAAAAAATAGATTAAAGAATAAATTCAAGAAATTTAACTTGGATAAAATTAATGGGAACCTTTCCCTATGAATGTGAAATTTAGAAACTAACTGTCGGTTAGCTAAGCAGAATGGTTTTCTGGATATTGATCTGATGTTGGTTTCGGCCTTCGGGGTTAATAATTGGGGAATTATTCTCTTGATTAATTTACGGTTAGTAACTAATGAATTGGAATGAGGCGTATGTTGTGTTTATGTAACATTTATTTTTAATATACGCGGGTTGTTCGGAAAGGCCGGGTTTATACCCATTCTGAATAACCGATTCAACGATATGTCGAAGATGAAGACGGTGGTGGAAGACCGGAAGTCTTCACATCGTTTGGATAATTACCGACGATCCTGATTGGGCTGTACACCCAAGAGGATGGAAATAGTTGGTGGTCGTCCAGACGTACTTGGAGATGGATGGATATGCGAGGAAAGTGCCTCCGGTTTCGTTCAGACCCAGAACGGACTTGTAAATGGATAGTGTTTCTGACGTTGTATTCCTTTATACTGTATTGGTGATCTCTGCTAAATATATATCTGTTTGGTGGCAGAGAATTTATTCTCTTGCTATACACCCTTCTCTGAGACGTACGAGCCTAGAGGTTATATATTGGCAGAAATCAGTGGTACAGTATGGACTGACAATGTGGCATGCTGAGTTGCATGGATCAAGGCTTTTATTGAAAAGCAAAGTCTTGTGGTTGATGATCAAAGCACGGCCTTGTGTGGCGTAGCTTTGTGTAACGTTGATTCGCGAGTATCACACCCGGTATGAACTAAAAACGGGAGACGGACCTCAGGGAGGACATGCGTTTCTTTCTAGTTAGGAGTGGCGTCAGTGCTTGAACTGGCTGACGAGTTTGACTCATGTGGATGTTGCTTATTATTACTTGCTGAAAAGCGAGGCGCCTCGTGATATCGGTTTCGGCCGATGCTTCTGGTCGGCTGACGGGCCAGGCTTACGCCCCAAAGGGCGGGGAAACGCAATGTTCATGCATAATAATCCACATTGGTGGACCGGCCCTGACGATCCATGGGGCAGTTGCGGCTGTTCCTGAGGCTCGGACTAGACAGTCTCGAATCGGTGAGGATCTTGCCCCTAGCCTCGGTTCATACCATAAATGATAACCCAACTTCCAATACGACATTTGCGTTTTTGATTGTATAACCTATATATGGCGACTTAGTGGTATGGGGCATTCATGCCGCCTATGATTGATACTTATGATTTGAAGTTGTTTTATACGCTATACACTTATAATAGTATCAAATGATTTCTTTTAAACGTATCAAGCATGCTTTGGCTATTATAAGGGAAAACCCTATCCCCCGGCTTGCGTTGCATTGTGTGATAGGACCTGGGTCTTATAATAGCTTCATTTTTCTTTATTTAGCATTGCGCTGTTCGTTTTATGCACTGGTATTCTTGGGAGGAAACCCGTTCCGTGTTATACGGCGTGGTCCCTTGATTTACCTAACTTTAAAATAAAGATTTATAATTGTTTTAGTTCTCACACCAGTCCCATGACTGACCTGGAGTTTATTGTTTTAACCTAAACTCTGGGTGCCCTTATTTTGACACGGGCAGCTAGTAGTTTTGGTTTTGCAGATTTATATTCACAGGATCCTGGTTTACAGCTGGAACGATATCCGGAAAGCTTTGTATCCGTATATCTCCTTCAGTTGTGTATTGTATTATTTTCCGCTGCTATGTTTTTAAATGTAATTTAAATCTCTGATATTTCTGTGTAATATTCATTTATACTCTATATATTCTTGTAATCTGATGCATTGTTGGGATATACAGTGAAACGTTCTTTTGTATGCGTTATATTTTGTGATGTTCTCAAACGATAGGGCGTTTCGAACGGTCTAGATCGGTTTAACGACTGGTTCGGATCGAGCGAAATTCCTTTTCGTCACACTAGCCTTGACCATATCCATATCCCAAAATCGTACTTACCATTTCCAAATCTTATCGTTAGGGAAAACTATTCATTAACCAGAATTAGTTCTCGATTGCGCAATGCCAAGAGAATAATATATCAAGTGTATGATCTCCAAGGCCTAAACCAACATCAGATCAAACACCCAGAAGATCACCCAAATCAAAGATAAAACAATCAGTTCAAATTTCTTTCTTTATCCCAGGATCTTACATAAGATTCAATCTTATCTTTACACGAAAAACATGCTTATCTTCTTTTAAGTGATCCTTAAACTTTGTTCCCATTATCATTTGCTAGGGGAAGCTCATTCACTAAATCTTTATAGTCAAATTAAATAAAGGTTTAATTTCAACTTAACTTGGAAAATCATCTTTCCTTTAAATGGGTTATAGAACAAATATTATTTTAGACATCGTCCTCGATAAACCCAAAATCATGTTTTCAATATAAATGAAATCATTACGAAAATCATAACAAATCATAATCAATATAAATTCCCATATGGGACTAATACTATAAGCGGAATAATGGCAAAGCCTTTTAAATTCCTTAAATACTAAAGGTCTTCATCCACAGAGACTTATCCCAATTATCTCCAAATCGATTCTCATTCAATTCCAATTAATTCGTTAATTGGAAAAATTAACCTTGTTACATACTTCTCAAATCCTACAATATCTTAAAATCTCCATTTTAATCCTTTAGATATGTTTGCAAAACCATTGGATAACATTGGTTATATCAAAACCTTTTTATTTCAACACGTTCCAAAAATTGGTTCCCAAAAATAGCTAGTTTTCACAAAATAGCTTTATATCATTTAAAACTTGATATATTCGATCCAAATCGCTTTTAAATCATTTATTATGATTTATCATAATTTATTCCTATTTTTATAATTTAAAAATAGCTTATTTCACAAAAATCCAATTTCGGGTCCCAAACTGCACTAGCGTGATTTTTATTTAAATTTGATTTGGACTTATTTCAAAATCTAACCATTGGATTATAAAAATTTCTTTTGCATTTGAAAACTCTTGTCATTTCAAACCAAAAACCTTTTGTTTTGGGAAAATCTTATGGTTGTATCTCCCAGTACGTCAATTTGAAGTCAACAGTTGAAATTTGCGAATTACCGCTGCGCGATTAGTCCTATTCAAACTAAACTTCGACTTATATTTAAGACCAAGTTGAATTGCATTCCAAATAATTTATTAATTATATAAAACACATATAATAATTATTGAAAAATATATTTCCAATATTTAACTTTAAATTTAAATATTCTATTATTTAAATATTTTAATATTATTTAAATCATTAAAATAATATTATGTTTCAAATTTCATCATTTGAAATCCAAATTTTTTTGAAGTCAATAATAAAAAAAAGATAGTTTGGATAATAAAATCTAGTTAAAACACGATCTACATATAAAAACTGAACTTCACTTTTTAAAGTTATTATTCGTTTTCAAATTCAAATTTGAAACATACCTTATTTACTTGAAAACTTATTCAAACAAATTTTCCACCTTTACGAAAACTATTCATGATTACTTAAAGGGACAATTAACGACAAGGACAAAATTAAGGGATTTTTTATTCATAAGGATAACCCATTAAAAATTTAATCAAAAGGATAATACACTAATTATATTTTGATTCTCTAAATCACGTGTCCTGTTTCCATGATTTTTTTTCTCGTTCTATTTTCCTCCAACGCAGTTTTTTCTCAATGATTTGAACTTCAAACCTCTCTCTCATTTGATCATCTTCAGAATTGTTCGAGCTCCTCTACTAATTCGATTTGCCCTAATTTTATCGTTTCAATCTTCTTCGTCGATTCATGAAGGTGCCGTGGATTTTGATTCATTTGGCAGTAAATATGATTTCGTGATTTTTTGATTTTTTGAATTCGTCGTAGAAAATTGAACGAGAGAGATGAACGAGAAAAAAATCATTGGAAAAAACTTTTTTTATGGTGAAGTTAGCAGCAGTTTTTAGGTATCAGTTTGCTATTTTTTAGGGTATCAGTTTTCGTGTTTTAACAGTATTATGCTTTTGTGTTTATAATTTTGATTCTATATATATCAGTTTTGTACTTGTATCGTTGCATTAGATTTGCAACTCAATCGAAATTATGTCATTTTAATCAATCAAAGTGGGATGTAAACATTTTTTCTATTAGTTTTACTTTAACATATCAAAGCAGTTTTTAGGTATTAGTTCTATACTTTTTTAGGTATCAGTTTTATATTTTCTAGTTGAATTTAAATCATAGCAGTTTTAAGGTATCAATTTTATATATTTTTTAGGTATCAGTTTTTTATTTTCTATCTGAATTTACATCATAGCAGTTTTTAGGTATCAATTTTATATTTTTTAGGTATCAGTTTATATTTTCCAGTTGAATTTTCATTGTAGCAGTTTCTAGGTATCAGTTTTATATTTTTTTAGGTATCAGTTTTATATTTTCTAGTTGAATTTACATAGGTATCAGTTTTATATTTTTTAGGTATCAGTTTTATATTTTCTAGTTGAATTTACATCATAACAGTTTTTAGGTATCAGTTTTATATTTTTTTAGGTATCAGTTTTATATTTTCTAGTTGAATTTACAGTATTATGTTGGTATAAGTTTTGATTGCGTATGAAATATTGCAGATACTGCATGCTGCTGGAATTTACTTGAATTCAAGACTGGATTGAGTACAAGTAAAAGTAAATGCATGAATGAATGCTTGGAATGGGGAGCAGTGTTCTATGTACTTAGATTGTGTAGGGAAACAATGTACCTTATTAAATCAGTTATGTATCATTGTAGGTATCATATGATACAAGTGGGTATTATTGTGTATTACTGAGAATAATCTCATTTTTGTGATAATTGAATTGAATTGATTGCTACTATTTTTTTAATCAGTATGTATTATTGAGAATAAATATTATTTTTGTGAGATATGAATTGAGTATGTGGGTGTTTTTTTTATCAGTGAGTATCAGTTGGAATTAATGTTGTGTATCGAAAAAGTCAATTACCAAAGAAAACAACACAAATATACCTACCTGCAACAGTTCTCATACACTAAACCATGAAACTGATACCTAAAAAAAATACAAAACTGATACCTAAAAACTGCTATAATATTTAATGACAAAAGTAATACAGAAAATGTTCGAATCAAAATTTGATTGTTTAAAATGAAATAAATTCGTTTGAGTAGCAAAACTGATGCAGCAGCACAAGAACAAAAGTAAAATAGCACCAAAACTATAAACAAAATAACATAACTCTATTAATACAAGAAAACTGATCCCTAAAGAAATAGCAAAATGATACCTAAAAACTGCTGCACTAATTTAAAACTGAAACTAATGCAAAAAAATGTTACATAACAGTTTGGTTGATTATAATGAAATAAGTTTGACTGTAATACATAGATAATGCAACAATACAAATATAAAATAAGTACAATATTAAAAACCCAACAAACGAATATTAAACAGTGTTAAATAAACAAAAATGATACCTAAAAAAATAGAAAATTGATACGTAAAAACTGCTGAAAGTTTGAATATTAAAATTGGAGAACAAAAAAAACCATGAATCACCTTGCAAAATAAAAAAACCTAATCGGCAGAAATGAACATTAAATTATAATGATTATAGCAAAAAAAAACAGTTGAGATTGATTTTTAAGATCGATTTCGTGCCAAATTTTGCTGTTTCAATTGATGTTTAGGGTTCGATTATAGAACATGCCGCGGATTTGATTTCATTCGATTTCCAGTTGAGATGATTTCGTTAATTTTGATTTGTTAATTTCCACGTATTTGAAATCGGAGAAGAGAGAAAGGAGCGACGGAAAGTTTTAGGGTTATGTCCTTTCGGATAAAATTTTAAGCGCGTGTCCTTATGGATAAAATATTAAGGCCGATTTTCCTTGTCATTAGTTTCCTGTTACTTAAAGTATCTTTCCAAATCATTTCGAATTTAAAATTCAAACTTTTATTTTTCTTCATTTATTTAATTGAATATAATATTCAATTAAATCGTTAAAATGAAATGGGGCTTAGTCAATCACCATATAATCCAACTTATATGGGTGTAACACATAATTAACATCCTTTAACCACCATTAACACCCAATTATCATACAGTGACATCATTGACATAAGCGTTAAGGTCATTAACAGTTAATTACTACTTCAAATCACTTTAACTAAATTATTAACCATCGTTAATAATTTATTTGTTATTATTAGTAAATCCAATCATATTAAATTAATGTTAGCACACATCACATCAAGTTGTTAATCAATGTTACATCAAAATTAATTGATGTCACTGTTCATCCATTAACAATCCATCCATAACAACCACGTTATCAACCAAACTAACCAATTTTTTTATGGTTTAACTTCATAACCATTACATTATCCACTTTAATTACTAAACTACCATGTAATTTACTTACTAAGATAACTATTATCTTCATTAACAACCCATAATTACTTAACCAATTAGCATTTATTAAACAAAACATAATTAGCTATACTAATTATACTAGTTAACCAAATATGAGCAAAGTGTGCTCACCATTGCTTCTTCATTCCGCCAAACTTTAGCGTAGGACTTCTCTAGCTTCACTACAACTTCAAACTTCACTTGGCAACCAAGTTACTAACTTTTTCAACTCGAACTCTTCATAAACTCAAGCAATATAAGTGTGTGTGTGTGTGTATATATACATATATTTTTTTGTTTGCATTTAAGAGAGGAAAGGTAGGTTTTTTTACACAAAAGGAGGAATCTTTAAGTTTTTAGGGCATAGCTAAGGGGCGTGGGGACCACAGTCAAATCTTAGAGGGTGAGGGGGTGGTGATGACATGGCAAGGAGGTAGTGTAGGGGTCGGTGGTGGTTCATGTTGTGGTGGTTGCTTAGATCTAAGGTTTAAAGTGGTTTTAAGACATAAAAATGTGATTTTTGAAGCAAAGATGGGACCTTTTAGGAAGTGGAGCTGTAACGACCCGCATTCAACGCATCGAATGATCGTAGAATATTTATTTCTTACACATACGAAGTCATACAGTCATGTAGCTTTGGGAAGCAACTAGTGGGGTTATTTCCCATGTTCATGATTTTTGCCAATTTTTAAATGACCATTTTGCCCCTAGCTGGTAATGTTTTGGCCATAACTTTTAATTGGAAAGGAATTTTGACCTAAAACCACTTCCATTGGCTCCGGATGATGGTTTACCTTTCCGTAGAGTGGTCACATTAGCCAAACGGACTCACCGTTTGGGAGATATGGCTGAAACAAGGTTTAGAAGGTGAAAAACAGCTTAACCGGGCCTAATTAGGGTGATTAGCAAGAGGGCCCATGACCCATTTTGGGATTAGAGACGTATAGGGGCTGATTAGGGTTAGAAAACATTTCTTTCAGCCGCCACTTTCATTCTTGGAACCCTAGCAATGACCTCCAACACCCAAATCAACTTCTAATCACTTTCTAATCAAGTTTTGGCCTAATCTACATTGAATCAAAGAAGATCTTCACAAATCAGTATTAGAGCTGCTGTTAGACATCAGTATTCGCTCACATCAGCGAGGTTTCAGTTCTGAAAATTTTATTTATGGCCAAGGTGAGTGATTTGCATAGTTTTGCACTACTTACGGTTGATTAAGGGTAATTAGTGAAGATTAACGAAATTAGACATGATAAAATTCTGGAAAAATACTTATAAATTCCTAAATAATGTTTTAGACCTCGGCTATAAATTTGGTTTGAATTGGTTAAGTTTTGTTAATCATATCATTAGTTTTGCCTAAACATGCTTAAGGGAAAATTGAGGTTTTAGGCTATGTTTGATCCATTTTACGTGTTATGGTTGTTCTTTTGATGTTTGAGGTCACTTCTCTATGTTGCTATGACTATACGGTATGTTTTGTGATTGATAAGAACTATTAGATTGGTCGAAAACGTCGTCGTATGGCGTAAAACAGTCGCTCGAAAGTCATAGGAAATATGCAGGGTTTCTAACCGGATTGGATCGGATAATTAGGCTCGGATTGGATAGGAGAACTGGGCAAGTGGACTCGATTCGGATTGGAACTTATCATAAGGGGCTTGGTGAGAACGAAGGCCATTTTCTTAGAATTGGAGTTGGGCAGGGGATCGGATCGGAGAGAAACTAAAGGGGATCGGATCAGAGAGAAACTAAAGGGGATCAGATCGGAGAGAAACCAAAAGGGATCGGATCGGAGGCAAGGGCATAGGGATCGGATCGGAGGACCTAGCTTGGAGCTGGAGTTGGAGCAAAGCACCAGATCAGATCGGGACATCTAGGAGGGAGTAACCACCGAACCAGACACAGGGCATCCTAACTGAACCGATGGAGCAAGAGTACACCGAACCGAACTAGGCCAGAAGGGGAACACAGAACCGAACCGTACATATTCTATTACTTCTACGCGACGATTCTTCTGAAGACCGACTCCAATTCGACCAAAACCCGAGATGTAAAGGAATTCCAAATGAGGAGCTTTGACTCAGGATCCAGTTGGGAACCAATGAGTGGGCTTCATGATTGGGGTTTGTTGCTGGACGTGTGTTAAGGGGTTGTCGGTGTCTGTAACTTTGAATCACTATGTGTAGGGAGTATGTGAACGGATTCCGGGCCGTAGTGGCCTAGGTACGACTAAAGAGCTATAGACCAACAAAGTGGGGTCATTTGCAAAGATTTGGTCATGACTCCATGTGGTAAGCTTGGTAGTAGCAGTAGTTGTACAAGTCGAACTCCGTCACTACTTCGATGGGTCTAGTGATTGACAGTGGTGGACATCGTATGCTTTACGCACTAAGTGAGAGATGTGAGGATGGTTGTCATGGTTGATTTGTTTGCCAACATTATGACATGCACACCCCCGCCCCCGTTACCTTTACATCATTTGTTCAGTGGCGCCTTAGAGTATTGTACGGTATGTAGTGCTAACTCTTTGGTTGCAGGTCCAGGTCCAGGTATGGTTTAGTATACCTGTTATTATTTTGTTTAGCTACTTATCGCTCATACCAGACTTTTTGTCTGACCCAGAGTTTTATGTCTCTTCTTATTACTCTGGCTGCTCTCACGAGCAGACTAGAGACAGGTTAGCTGGTGATGCACGAGTAGTTGATCCGGAGGCGAGCAGGAGGCTTCCATGTATGATATTTATAGATATTCTCCCTGTGTCGTTGGTGGTCACTACTTGGGCATTAGTAGTGTACCTTCCTTATTTTGCTTTTACCTTTAGAGACAGGTTGAAAGTTGTAATAATGATGATATGGAACATAAGCTGTATTTGGATTTTCCGCTGCTATGATAGTTTGTTTCAGCTTATGCACTGTCTCACCTGTTTTACGTCAAGTATATGTTATGATTACATTTTATCCCATGCGCTGTGAGACATTCTACAGGTTTCTTTGTTAGTTCCTTCATCTTCTTTCCTTTCTTTGGCGACCGTTCCGTACTAGTTAGGCATGTGTACAGCGCACTATCAGAGGAAATGTCAAATGGTGCGGGGCGGGTCGTTACATTTAGTATCAGAGCTCTACGTTGCGTAGTTAACCTAGGGAAAGACACTAGGGAGAGATAGTACGTATATGAGAGTGCGTATTTGTGATTACTTTGGTTTTCAAAAGCTATATATATATATACACACACACACCATTATTATAGTTAAGGATGAAGTCGCACTGCACTAGCACCACTATGGAAATGGTTAATCGTTTTCTCTTTACAGATTGAACGATGAGCCGATACGCAAGAGGTGCTGGTAGAGGAGCCAACAATGGGAATGCTGCTTACATGAGGACGATGTTTACTGACCTCATGAGAGAGATGCTTAGGGATGTGCAGAGGGAAGCCCCCAATGCTGGTAATGGTTGTGGTCCAATAGTGCAGGCGCCTAGGGCCGATTTCGCTATGCTGAACAAGGATTATACTAGTCTTGGTGGGAAGCCGTTCCACGGAATGGAGTCGGTCACGGTTGTTCAAGATTGGTTGGATAGCTGTGAGCGTATCTTCGAAGATTTGGGTATCGAGGATGCGATGAAGAGAAGGCTAGCATCCCGTCAGCTGTAAGGACGGGCAATGAATTGGTGGAATGCTATAAAGGCAGCTACTCCCGAGGATCAGATTACTTGGGAGCAGTTTGAGGCTCGCTTTAGTGAGAAGTTCATTCAAGCTGCTCATAAATCAGTGTTGTTTAATAAATTTTTGGAGCTCAAGCAGAATGGTAGAGCTATCTCGGAGTATATTGCTGAATTCGATACTTTGTCGAAGTATGGGTTATCTCTTATTGATACTGCCGAGAAGAAGAATGAGAAGTTCATAACTGGTATGGATCAGTACTTGGGGGAGAGGCTCATTAACCACATCGTTGAGATGTTTGAATCGATTGTGGGGAAAGAATTATGGTCAGAAAGTCTTTACCCTAAGTCAAAGACTGAGGGTGCATCTGCAGAGGAGCCAAAACCACAAGTAAGTGGTGGAGGCAAGAGTAGTTTTCAAAATAAGAGGAAGCAGAACCGGAATAAGGATGGCCAGAAAAAGAATAAGAAAGAGGTTGAGTGCTTCAGTTGTGGTAATAAGGGCCATTATCTAGTAATTGTCGGGCCAAGCCAGCGGATAGGAAGTGCTTCAACTGTGGCCAAGTGGGACATCACAAGGACAAGTGTCCGCAACCCCCTAAAGAAAAGCAGTTGGTGAAAGCATATGCCTTTAATGCTATTCCTTATTCGTCGAATGCCCCAACCGCCGCAGAGAACGGAAAGAATGTCATCATTCAAGGTATGCTTTCTGTTTATGATGTTCCTATTAGAGTTTTGTTTGATACCGGAGCTTCCAGTTCTTTCATATCTAGTGACCTGGTAGATAGGTTGGGAATGGAGCCCGAGATTGCCGATAGACCTTTAGTAGTGACGAACCCAATTGGTGGTTCGACTAGCCTTAGCATGATTTGTCGTAATGTGGTCTTATCGAGTCATGGATGCATGTTTGTTTGTGATTGCTTTGTTTTGTGCTTTACTGGGTTTGGCATTATTTTGGGAGTCGATTGGCTCCAAAGATACGGGGTGGTGGTAGACTCTGAAGGCTTTTTGGTGATAGCTAGAGCGGAGGATGGGCGGAGGGTAGTGTTTGGTGGTCTACCCGGTGATGGGGTAATGGCTAGTTTTCTAAATTCCCTCGACACCCCGCATAGTGAGTTGTCAGGTGTGCTCGTGGTTGGCCAGTATCTGGACATTTTCGAGGAAGTGACTGGGCTTCCACCACACCAAGAGATTGAGTTTCGTATTGATTTAGTGAAAGATGCCAGACCTATAGTGATGCCACTTCGTCGTATGGCACCAAGGGAGAAGCGAGATCTCGGGGTGCAAGTCAGCGATCTTTTGAAGAAGGGATTTATCAGAAGGAGTGTTTCTGAATGGGGAGCACCAGTTGTGTTTGCTACCAAGGCGGATGGTTCCCTTCGTTTGTGTGTAGACTATCGCGAGTTGAATAAAATGACGAGGAAGAACAAGTATCCTCTACTGGGGATAGATGATTTATTTGATCAGTTCAGTGGCACGAGAGTATTTTCTCAGTTGGATCTCGCAACAGGCTTTCATCAGCTAAGAGTGGAAGCTGAGAGTATAGCTAAAACGGCATTCCGGACGCCGTCTGGGTTTTATGAGTGGTTGGTCATGCCATTCGGACTGATCAATGCCCCCAGCATATTTTGTGGATCTTATGAATAGAGTATTCAGAGATCAGTTGAATAAGTTTGTCCTTGTGTTCATGGATGATATAATTGTTTATTCGAGGATAGAGGAAGAACACAAGGAACATTTGAGGATAGTAATGGAGGTGTTGAGAAAGCACCAGTTGAAAGCAAAGTTTTCTTAATGTCACTTCTGGTGGAGGGAAGTGAGATTCTTGGGCCATGTTGTTTCAGAGAATGGTATTGCCGTGGATCCTACGAAGGTGGCTACGGTACAAGATTGGCCTACGCCCAAGAATGCAACGGACATAAGAAGCTTCTTGGGATTAGCTGGATATTATCGTAATTTTATCCAAGACTTCTCCAAGATAGCAGCACCATTGACTCAGTTGACTAAGAAGAATCAAGCTTTCGTCTGGGATGAAAAGTGCGAGAATGCATTTAAGAGTCTAAAGGAGAAGCTGACATGTGCACCAGTGTTAATCATTCCCAAGGGGAATGAAGAGATGGCAATATATACAGATGCATGTGGCACAGGACTAGGTGTTGTGTTGATGCAAGGAGGTAGGGTTGTAGCTTATGCAAGTCGGCAATTGAAACCGCACGAGAGAAGATACCCTACCAATGATTTGGAATTAGCAGCGATCGTGTTCGCATTGAAGATGTGGAGACATTATCTCTTGGGAGAAATATTCAAGTTGTTCACCGATCATAAATCGTTAAAGTATCTTTTCTCTCCAAAGGATCTAAATCTCCTACATCAAAGATGGTTAGAATTTTTAGCTTCCTATGATTTCGACATCTCATATACACCAGGAAAGGGCAATGCGGTGGCTGATGCATTGAGTAGAAGACATGCCAGTTCAGGGGCCATGTTCCAAGAATGGAAACAACTGGAGTACATCACTGGGTATGATTTCAGACCCAAGTGCGAATTGGATCCAGAAATATTTGCAAGTTTGACGATCAGACCCACTTTGATTGAGCGGATTGGTTCCAGTCAGAGGAACGATCCTAACCTATTGGAAATCATCTCCAAGCTAGAAATGGTTATGGACAGAGAGATGAACAAGTATGGGCTTGATCGAGATGGATGGCTTAGAAATAATAGAAGACTAGTTGTACCCAATGTCAATGGATTGAGAGATGAAGTGCTTAGAGAATGTCATCACTCAAAATTGACTATAGATCCCGGTGGTAACAAAATGTGTCGAGAATGAAGCAGACCTACTACTGGGAAGGGATGAAAAGAGACATTGGAAAATTTATATCCAAATGTATGAATTGCCAGCTAGTTAAAGCTGAGCAAAAGAAGCCTAGTGGTTTGTTACAACCATTAGAAATTCCAGAATGGAAATGGGAACAAGTGTCAATGGATTTCATTGATGGGTTACCAAGAACTAGATCGGGCCATGATAGCATTTGGGTGATTGTGGACCGATTGACTAAGAGTGCAAGGTTTATACCCGTCAAGTTAAACAGGACGACAGCTAAGTTAGCGGAACTATATATAAAGTGGGTAGTGAGATTTCATGGAATAGTTCACTAGTGGATTTTGGAAGAGCTTACAAGAGGCGTTAGGATCAGAATTACATCTCAGTACCGCGTATCATCCTCAAACCGACGGATAGACAGGGTGAATCAGGTGTTAGAGGATCTCTTAAGAGCCTGTGCATTGGATTTTGGTGGATCATGGGATGACCATTTGCATCTAGTAGAATTTGCATATAATAATAGTTATCAATCCAGTATTGGTATGGCTCCGTTTGAAGCTTTGTACAGGAGACCGTGCAACTCACCGTCGTGTTGGTTAGAAACTGATGAGAAGTTTGTGCTTGGACCCGATGTGATAAGAGAAACTTCAGCTAAGATTAAGATTATCCAACAGCGAATGAGGGCTGCCCAAGATAGGCGGAAGAGTTATGCTGATAAGAGGAGAAGAGAATTAAAGTTCTCCATTGGCGACTTGGTGTTTGTCAAGATTTCTCCGTTGAAGAGCATGATACGATTTGGCAGGAGAGGCAAGTTGGCACCAAGATTTGTTGGTCCATTCCAAGTTCTTGAGCAAATTGGGTATTTGGCATACAAGGTTGAATTACCAGAGAAGATGGCAGGAATTCACAACGTATTTCATGTTTCCCAGTTAAGGAAATTAGTGCATGGCCCAGATGTGACTATTTCACCTGATCAGTTGGATGAAATCGAAGTGGAACCCGAGGCGGTTGGGAACCGCAAGCCTATGCGTATTGTTGGGAACGATACGAAGCAACTTGTAGGAAAGCGGTGAATCTAGTCAAGCTCCAGTGGGGCGAGAATGAGGATGACTATACTTGGGAGACAGAGGAGAGCACTAGGAAAACGTATCCAGAACTCTTCGCCTGGTAAGATTTTAACTTCGATTTAGACTTTTCACATGCTAGGATAGGCTTGTTTTTTTTTTGCATGTTTGGTTGTTGTATATGATTGGTAGGCATGCGGGATCCTTTGTATGTTTTAGGTTAAGGAATTTCGGGGACGAAATTTCTTAACGGGGGAGAGTGTAACGACCCGTTTTCTACGCATCGAATGATCGTAGAATATTTATTTCTTTCATATACGAAGTCGTACGGTCATGTAGCTTTGGGAAGCGACTAGTGGGGTTATTTCCCATGTTCATGATTTTTGCCAATTTTTAAATGACCATTTTGCCCCTAGCTGGTACTGTTTTGCCTATAACTTTTGATTGGAAAGGAATTTTGACCTAAAACTATTTCCATTGGCTCCGGATAATGGTTTACCTTTCCTTAGAGTGGTCACAATAGCCAAACGTACTCACCGTTTGGGAGATATGGCTGAAACAAGGTTTAGAAGGTGAAAAACAGCTTAATCGGGCCTAATTAAGGTGATTAGCAAGAGGGCCCATGACCCATTTCGGGGTTAGAGATGTATAGGGGCTGATTAGGGTTAGAAAACATTTCTTTCAGCCACAACTTTTGTTATTGGAACCCTAGCAATGGCCTCCAACACCCAAATCAACTTCTAATCACTTTCTAATCAAGTTTTGGCCTAATCTACATTGAATCAAAGAAGATCTTCACAAGTCAGTATTAGAGCTGCCGTTAGACATCAGTATTCGCTCAAATCAGCGAGGTTTCAGTTTTGAAAATTTTATTTATGGCCAAGGTGAGTGATTTGCATAGTTTTGCACTACTTACGGTTGATTAAGGGTAATTAGGGAAGATTAACGAAATTAGACATGATAAAATTCTAGAAAAATACTTATAAATTCCTAAATAATGTTTTAGACCTCGGCTAGAAATCTGGTTTGAATTGGTTAAGTTTTGCTAATCATATCATTAGTTTTGCCTAAACATACTTAAGGGAAAATTGGGGTTTTAGGCTATGTTTGATCCATTTTACGTGTTATGGTTGTTGTTTTGATGTTTGAGGTCACTTCTCTATGTTGCTATGACTATACGGTATGTTTTGTGATTGATAAGAACTGTTAGATTGGTCGAAAACGCCGTCGTATGGCGTAAAACAGTCACTGGAAAGTCATAGGAAATGTGCAGGGTTTCTAACCGGATTGGATCGGATAATTGGGCTCGGATCGGATAGGAGAACTGGGCAAGTGGACTCGATACAGATTGGAACTTAGCATAAGGGGCTTGGCGAGAACGAAGGCCATTTGCTTAGAATTGGAGTTGGGTAGGGGATCGGATCGGAGAGAAACTTAAGGGGATCGGATCGGAGAGAAACCAAAAGGGATCGGATCGGAGGCAAGGGCATAGGGATCGGATCGGAGGACCTATCTTGGAGCTGGAGTTGGAGCAAAGCACCGGATCGGATCGGGACATCTAGGAGGGAGTAACCACCGAACCAGACACAGGGCATACGAAACGAACCGATGGAGCAAGAGTACACCGAACCGAACCAGTACAGAAGGGGAACACCGAACCAAACCGTACATATGCTATTACTACTACGCGATGACTCTTCTGAAGACAAACTCCAATTCGACGAAAACCCGAGATGCAAAGGAAGTCCAAATGAGGAGCTTTGACTCAGGATCCAGTTGGGAACTAATGAGTGGGCTTCATGATTGGGCTTTGCTGCGGGACATGTGTTAATGGGTTGTCGATGTCTGTAACTTTGAATCACTATGTGTAGGGAGTATGTGAATGGATTCAGGGCCGCAGTGGCCTAGGTACGACTAAAGAGCTATATAACAATGAAGTGGGGTCATTTGCAAAGATTTGGTTATGACTCCATGTGGTAAGCTGGTAGTAGCAGTAGTTGTACAAGTTGAACTCCGTCACTACTTCGATGGGTCTAGTGATTGACAGTGGTGGACATCGTATGCTTTACGCACTGAGTGAGAGATGTGAGGATGGTTGTCATGGTTGATTTGTTTGCCATCATTACGACATGCACACCCCCACCCCCGTTATCTTTACACCATTTGTTCAGTGGCACCTTAGAGTATTGTACGGTATGTAGTGCTAACTCTTTGGTTGCAGGTCCAGGTTCAGATATGGTTTAGTATACCTGTTATTGTTCTGTTTAGCTGCTTATCGCTCATACCGGACTTTTTGACTGACCCAGAGTTTTATGTCTCTTCTTATTACTCTGGGCGCTCTCACGGGCAGACTAGAGACAGGTTAGCTGGTGATGCACGAGTAGCTGATCCGGAGGCGAGCAGGAGGCTTCCACGTATGATATATATAGATATTCTCCCTGTGTCGTTGGTGGTCACTACTTGGGCATTAGTAGTGTACCTTCCTTATTTTGCTTTTACCTTTAGAGACAGTTTGAAAGTTGTAATAATGATGATATGGAACATAAGCTGTATTTGGATTTTCCGCTGCTATGTTAGTTTGTTTCAGCTTATGCACTGTCTCACCTGTTTTACGTCAAGTATATGTTATGATTATATTTTATCCCATGCGCTGTGAGACATTCTACAGGTTTCTTTGTTAGTTCCTTCATCTTCTTTCCTTTCTTTGGCGACCGTTCCGTACTAGTTAGGCATGTGTACAGCGCACTATCGAAGGAAATGTCGACTGGTGCGGGGTAGGTCGTTACATTTGGTATCAGAGCTCTACGTTGCGTAGTTAACCTAGGGAAAGACACTAGGGAGAGATAGTACGTATATGAGAGTGTGTATTTGTGATTACTTTGGTTTTCAAAAGCTATATATATACCATTAGTATAGTTAAGGATGAAGTCGCACTGCACTAGCACCACTATGGAAATGGTTAATCGTTTTCTCTTTATAGATTGAACGATGAGCCGATACGCAAGAGGTGCTGGTAGAGGAGCCAATAATGGGAATGCTGCTGACATGAGGACGATGTTTACTGACCTCATGAGAAAGATGCTTAGGGATGTGCAAAGGGCAGCCCCTAATGCTGGTAATGGTGGTGGTCCAATAGTGCAGGCGCCTAGGGCCGATTTCGCCAAGCTGAACAAGGATTATACTAGTCTTGGTGGGAAGCCGTTCCACGGAACGGAGTCGGCCACGGATGTTCAGGATTGGTTGGATAGATGTGAGCATATCTTCGAAGATTTGGGTATCGAGGATGCGATGAAGAGAAGGCTAGCATCTCGTCAGCTGCATGGACGGGCAATGAATTGGTGGAATGCTATAAAGGCAGCTACTCCCGAGGATCAGATTACTTGGGAGCAGTTTAAGGCTCGCTTTAGTGAGAAGTTCATTCCAGCTGCTGAGAAATTAGTGTTGTTTAAGAAATTTTTGGAGCTCAAGCAGAATGGCAGAGCTGTCTCGGAGTATATTGCTGAATTCGGTACTTTGTCGAAGTATGGGTTATCTCTTATTGATACTGCCGAGAAGAAGAATGAGAAGTTCATAACTGGTTTGGATCTGTACTTGGGGGAGAGGCTCATTAATCACATCGATGAGATGTCTGAATCAATTGTGGGGAAAGCATTATGGTCAGAAAGTCTTTACCCTAAGTCAAAGACTGAGGGTGCATCTGCAGAGGATCCAAAACCACAAGTAAGTGGTGGAGGCAAGAGTAGTTCTCAGAATAAGAGGAAGCAGAGCCGAAATAAGGATGGCCATAAAAAGAATAAGAAAGAGGTTGAGTGCTTCAGCTGTGGTAAGAAGGGCCACTATCTAGTAATTGTCGGGCCAAGCCAGTGGATAGGAAGTGCTTCAACTGTGGCCAAGTGGGACATCACAAGGACAAGTGTCTGCAACCCCCTAAAGAAAAGCAGATGGTGAAAGCATATGCCCTTAATGTTATTCCTTCTTCGTCGAATGCCCCAACTGCGGCGGAGAAGGGAAAGAATGTCGTCATTCAAGGTATGCTTTCTGTTTATGATGTTCCTATTAGAGTTTTGTTTGATACCGGAGCTTCCAGTTCTTTCATATCTAGTGACCTGGTAGATAGGTTGGGATTGGAGCCCGAGATTGTCGATAGACCTTTAGTAGTGACGAACCCGATTGGTGGTTCGACTAGCCTTAGCATGATTTGTCGTAATGTGGTCTTATCGAGTCATAGATGCATGTTTTTTTGTGATTGCTTTGTTTTGGGCTTTACTTGGTTTGGCATTATTTTGGGAGTCGATTGGCTCCAATGATACGGGGTGGTGGTAGATTGTGAGGGCTTTTTGGTGACAGCTAGAGCGGAGGATGGGCGGAGGGTAGTGTTTGGTGGTCTACTTGGTGATGGGGTAATGGCTAGTTTTCTAAATTCCCTCGACACCTCGCATAGTGAGTTGTCAGGTTTGCCCGTGGTTGGCCAGTATCCGGACGTTTTCGAGGAAGTGACCGGGCTTCCACCACACCGAGAGATTGAGTTCTGTATTGATTTAGTGAAAGATACCAGACCTATAGTGATGCCACTTCATCGTATGGCACCAAGGGAGCAGCGAGAGCTCGGGGTGCAAGTCAGCGATCTTTTGAAGAAGGGATTTATCAGAAGGAGTGTTTCTGAAAGGGGAGCACCAGTTGTGTTTGCTACCAAGGCGGATGGTTCCCTTCGTTTGTGTGTAGACTACCGCGAGTTGAATAAAATGACAAGGAAGAACAAGTATCCTCTAACGCGGATAGATGATTTGTTTGATCAGTTAAGTGGCGCGAGAGTATTTTCTCAGTTGGAACTCGCGACAGGCTTTCATCAGCTTAGAGTGGAAGCTGAGAGTATAGCTAAAACGACATTCTGGACGTCGTCTGGATTTTATGAGTGCTTGGTCATGCCATTCGGACTGACCAATACCCCAGCATATTTTGTGGATCTTATGAATAGAGTATTCAGAGATCAGTTGAATAAGTTTGTCCTTGTGTTCGTGGACGAATACTTGTTTATTCAAGGACAGAGGAAGAACACAAGGAACATTTGAGGGTAGTAGTGGAGGTGTTGAGAAAGCACCAGTTGCAAGCAATGTTTTCTAAGTGTCACTTCTGGAGGAGGGAAGTGAGATTCTTGGGCCATGTTGTTTCAGAGAATGGTATTGCCGTGGAACCTGCGAAGGTGGCTACGGTACAAGATTGGCCTACGCCCAAGAATGCAATGGACATAAGAAGTTTCTTGGGATTAACTAGATATAATCGTAATTTTATCCAAGACTTCTCCAACATTGCAGCACCATTGACTCGGTTGACTAAGAAGAATCAAACTTTCGTCTGGGACGAAAAGTGCAAGAATGCATTTAAGAGTCTAAAGGAAAAGCTGACATGTGCACAAGTGTCAGTCATTCCCAAGGGGAATGAAGAGATGACAGTATATACAGATGCATATGGCATAGGACTAGGTGCTGTTTTGATGCAAGGAGGTAGGGTTGTAGCTTATGCAAGTCGGCAATTGAAACCGCACGATAGAAGATACCCTACCCATGATTTGGAATTGGCAGCGATCGTGTTCGTATTGAAGATGTGGAGACATTATCTCTTTGGAGAAATATTTGAGTTGTTCACCGATCATAAATCATTAAAGTATCTTTTCTCTTAAAAGGATCTAAATCTCCGACAACAAAGATGGTTAGAATTTTTAGCTTCCTATGATCTCGACATCGCATATACACCAGGAAAGGGCAATGCGGTGGCTGATGCATTGAGTAGAAGACATGCCAGTTCAGGGGCCATGTTCCAAGAATGGAAACAACTGGAGTACATCGCTGGGTATGATTTCAGACCAAAGTGCGAATTGGATCCAGAAATATTAGCAAGTTTGACGATCAGACCCACTTTGATTGAGAGGATTGGTTCCAGTCAGAGGAACGATCCTAACCTATTGGAAATCATCTCCAAGCTAGAAATGGGTATCGACGGAGAGATGAACAAGTATGGGCTTGATCGAGATGGATGGCTTAGAAAGAATAGAAGAATATTTGTACCCAATGTCAATGGATGGAGAGATTAAGTGCTTAGAGAATGTCATCACTCAAAATTGACTATACATCCCGGTGGTAACAAAATGTATCGAGACATGAAGCAGACCTACTACTGGGAAGGAATGAAAAGAGACATTGGAAAGTTTATATCTAAATGCATGAATTGCCAGCAAGTTAAAGCTGAGAAAAAGAAGCCTAGTGGTTTGTTACAACCATTAGAAATTCCAGAATGGAAATGGGAACAAGTGTCAATGGATTTCATTGATGGGTTAACAAGGACTAGATCGGGCCATGATAGCATTTGGGTGATTGTGGACCGATTGACTAAGAGTGCAAGGTTTAAACCTGTCAAGTCGAACAGGACGACAGCTAAGTTAGCATAACTATATATAAAGTGGGTGATTGTGGTCACATTAGCCAAACGGACTCACTGTTTGGGAGTTATGGCTGAAACAAGGTTTAGAAGGTGAAAAACAGCTTAACTGGGCCTAATTAGGGTGATTAGCAAGAGGGCCCATGACCCATTTCGGGTTTAGAGATGTATAGGGGCCGATTAAGGTTAGAAAATATTTCTTTCAGCCGCAACTTTCATTCTTGGAACCCTAGCAATGGCCTCCAACACCCAAATCAACTTCTAATCACTTTCTAATCAAGTTTTGGCTTAATCTACATCGAATCAAAGAAGATCTTCACAAATCAGTATTAGAGCTGCTGTTAGACATCAGTATTCGCTCAAATCAGCGACGTTTCATTTCTGAAAATTTTATTTATGGCCAAGGTGAGTGATTTGCATAGTTTTGCACTAATTACGGTCGATTAAGGGTAATTAGTGAAGATTAACGAAATTAGACATGATAAAATTCTGGAAAAATACTTATAAATTCCTAAATAATGTTTTAGACCTCGGCTAGAAATTTGGTTTGAATTGGTTAAGTTTTGCTAATCATATCATCAGTTTTGCCTAAACATGCTTAAGGGAAAATTGGGGGTTTAGGCTATGTTTGATCCATTTTACGTGTTATGGTTGTTGTTTTGATGTTTGAGGTCACTTCTCTATGTTGCTATGATTATACGGTATGTTTTGTGATTAATAAGAACTGTAAGATTGGTCGAAAACGCCGTCGTATGGCGTAAAACAGTCGCTGGAAAGTCACAGGAAGTATGTAGGGTTTCGAACAGGATTGGATCGGATAATTGGGTTCGGATCGGATAGGAGAACTGGGCAAGTGGACTCGATTCGGATTGGAACTTAGCATAAAGGGCTTGGCGAGAAGGAAGGCCATTTGCTTAGAATTGCAGTTGGCTAGGGGATCGGATCGGAGAGAAACTAAAGGGGATCGGATCGGAGAGAAACCAAAAGGGATCGGATCGGAGGCAAGGGCATAGGGATCGGATCAGAGGACCTAGCTTGGAGCTGGAGTTGGAGTGAAGCACCGGATCGGAACAGGACATCTAGGAGGGAGCAACCACCGAACCAGACACATGGCATCCTAACCGAACCGATGGAGCAAGAGTACACCGAAATGAACCAGGCCAGAAGGGGAACACCGAACCGAACTGTACATATGCCATTACTACTACGCGACGACTATTCTGAAGTCCAACTCCAATTCGCCCAAAACCCGAGATGCAAAGGAAGTACAAATGAGGAGCTTTGACTCAGGATCCAGTTAGGAACCAATGAGTGGGCTTCATGATTGGGCTTTCTGCGACACGTGTGTTAAGGGGTTGTCGGTGTCTATAACTTTGAATCACTATGTGTAGGGAGTATGTGAACGGATTCAGGGCCGCAGTGGCCTAGTTACGACTAAAGAGCTATAGACCAATGAAGTGGGGTCATTTGCAAAGATTTGGTCATGACTCCATGTGGTAAACTTGGTAGTAGTAGTTGTTGTACAAGTCGAACCCCGTCACTACTTCGATGGGTCTAGTGATTGACCGTGGTGGACATCATATGCTTTACGCACTGAGTGAGAGATGTGAGGATGGTTGTCATGGTTGATTCGTTTGCCATCATTATGACATCCACACTCCCACCCCTATTATCTTTACACCATTTGTTCAGTGGAACCTTAGAGTATTGTACGGTATGTAGTGCTAACTCTTTGGTTGCAGGTCCAGGTTCAGGTATGGTTTAGTATACCTGTTATTGTTCTGTTTAGCTGCTTATCGCTCATACCAGACTTTTTATCTAACCCAGAGTTTTATGTCTCTTCTTATTACTCTGGGTGCTCTCACGAGAAGACTAGAGACAGGTTAGCTGGTGATGCACGAGTAGCTGATCCGGAGGCGAGCAGGAGGCTTCCACGTATGATATTTACCCTGTGTCGTTGGTGGTCACTACTTGGGCATTAGTAGTGTACCTTCCTTATTTTGCTTTTACCTTTAGAGATAGTTTGAAAGTTGTAAAACTGATGATATGGAACATAAGCTGTATTTGGATTTTCCGCTGCTTTGATAGTTTGTTTTAGCTTATGCACTGTCTCACCTGTTTTATGTCAAGTATATGTTATGATTATATTTTATCCCATGCGCTATGAGACATTCTACAGGTTTCTTTGTTAGTTCCTTCATCTTCTTTCCTTTCTTTGGCGACTGTTCCGTACTAGTTAGGCATGTGTACAGCGCACTATCGGAGGAAATGTCGACTAGTGCGGGCGGGTCGTTACAGAGGCCCATTTGGAAGCTATAGTACATGGGCCTACTATGGTTTGTCATGGTGGTGGTCGTGGAGGAGCGCTGGTGGTAGGAAGAGGTACTAGAGCTTGGGTGGTGAAAAATGGGGTAAAGGTGGAGTTTTTGGACTTTAAAGAGGGAAGACGGGGTCTTTGGCTAAGGGTGGTCCACGACAAGGGGGCGGGGGTTTGTAACAACCCGTATTTTAATAACATGTTAAAACCATAAATCAAGGCAGAATCAAATTTTAAAATAAGAATCAAGGGAAACGGGTTGCGCCATTGCGTTCGTCTCGAAATTCTACTTAGAAACGAGTCCGAGTTTTTGAGAAACGTAGTACGTATGAGGGAGATATGACCCTCCGAAGTTTCAAGGATTTTCAGAACAGAAAAACAGCTCGAATTCTAATTCGAAATTCGAATTCAAACCCCAGCGCAGACTTGGCGGGAATTTTCCCGCCCAGGACTAGGTCGACCTGGGGGTCGACACTATGGTCGAACTCCCAAGGACCAGGTCGACCTAGGGGTCGACCTGGTGCTGAAACCCAGTTTTGAGCCTGGGTTCATTCTGATGTTTCTGGTCTCATTTTCAGTCTAGATTCGTCCGCCTAATCCTATATAAACAGACCCATAACCCCATTCACTTTACACCATTCTTCTCTGACCTTATGCTGCACAAATTCTTGATGGACATGGCTTCTTCTTCTTCTTCAAATCAAATTAAAAATAAATTAAAATAAAACACGAAGACTATTTCTTGAAGACTACGGCTAGGAATTGCATATTGGGGATTTTCTTCTACAATCAAATCGAGATTCAATGATTCAACAATCCGACGACTAGTTTCTAGATTCAACTTCTGCATCTCAATTTCTTAGTCCACAATCTGTAATTTATTGAAAAAGCAGGCATTGGGCATCCGTAGGTTTACACTATGCGTGCTTGACTCGTGTCGGTGGTTGGCACTCTATGGCTTGATACACCCTATGGGGGACCTAGCATAGGTGATTACATTCGTGATAGGGCCGTATGACATAGACACACGATAAGCTAGAACTTGAAGGAAGCCGATCGAAAAATGGATCGTTCCGTAAGACCCCGAAATGGGTCATTTCATGATATTGGGCCAAGGGATCATTTCATGGTTAATATATAACATGGGTTTGGGATACTAGTACAGTTGGTGCAGCGAATCTTGAACATGCGATGCTATACTTGATTTATACTTGAATTATCATGTTATCTTAGTCTATCTTGCCCATCTTGACAGCATCCTTATGTTTACTTTCAATTTATACATGTCATGTTACCTTTACCTGTTTTTTTTTGCTGAAAGTCACTAGGACTTACCAGTCTTTATGACTGACCCGTTTTCTTTCGCCTCTTTTTCTTTCGTTCCCCTCCCCCCAGGTTCTCAGGGAGGAAACTCTAGCACTTAGCTTGGATTTCGCTTGCTTTCGGTTCAGCTCATGTACGGTTTGATCTTGAGCTATGCTATGGCTGCATTTCTGCTACCTTTGGGGAATTAAGCTACTTTTGTTGTTTTAAGTTTAATGCTTCTTTATTTATTCAAGGCAGAACTTGTTGTAATGGAAAATGATAGTTGGTATTTTGGATGTAAAAGGTTTTAACTTATTTTGAAAGTAATGAAATTTATCTTTTGATTCTTCCGCTGTTTTATTTATGTTCTGTCTTGTAATATTTCTGTGTTTGTTTCCTCGATAACGCTCCTCCAAAACTAGTGCATTTCCTTTGTGAGTGACCCTAGCGGAGGTGGGGTGTTACAGGGTTTGTAACGAACTGGTAATATTGACATTTTAAAATATAAATTTATTGTAGATTTAAACGATAAAATAATAAATTATATTGCGATTTTGTTATATAATTTGGAATTTTGTTTATTTTGAGCGATATTAAGTTTATTTTAAATAAAATCATTTTCATAAATTAGACTACTTCGTGAAAGGTTTGAGGGAAATATAATAAATTTGCATTTACTTTAAAATAGAATTCCTTACGTAAATTTCAATATGAATGGGTATTAGCGTATTTGGAATTAATTGTTTAAACTAAAATAAACGTTGAAGAATACATTTTGTAATCTTGTAAAGAAATTTGAATTGCATAATAAACGACATTTACATGATATAATAGGTTGATAATTGTTGAAAAAAATAATTTATTAAGTGTATCATCGCGTCGCGCTAAATTTAAATTACTAACAGTAGTTGTTAACTTGGAACAGATAACTGATTGGTAAATTTGTAATGAAAGAAGCGTTAAGCATAAAGTTGAAATCAGATGGTTATTTAATTATTTTAGAGCATTAAGTTGAATTTTAATTTGAACTGTTATTTGACTTTGTTTGAAAAAAACGTCAAGTATAAATTTATGTAGATACGGTTGAACAAAGAAATAAATTATGGAATAAATTTTGCATATTTTTGCGGTTAACATTTAATTTAATTTACGGTTAGTGGCTGTTAAAATTATAACATGATAAAATAAATAAACAACGTTGCATTTCGTGCGTTTGTAGTGTTTGTTCAACTAACCTCTTTTACGCAGCAATGTTCAAACCATTTTCACCATTCAGCCCAATGTTTGAAATCAAACCATATCTGATACAATATTTGGGTAGTAGAAATAAATTGCTACTTGCCTTAGTTTAGTTGTGTAAAACAACACTTGGCCTTGCCGCTCTATTTTGTATTACACGTGTTGTTTATCTCCTGTGTCCGTTCTCCTGGTTTACGTTATAAATCTGTGCATACCCCTTCCATCCCTTCACAAAAAATCCATTCTCCCATTTATTTCGTTAGCAGCATAATACTTTTTGCACTTTCCCCAAGTTAAATTCCTTCACCGTAATCTAAATCCCAAATCAAAATTAGATTTTCCCAAAACCATCATACATTGCCATCGCGAATTCAATTCAGCCGTTGCCTCCTCTTTTGATTGGAACCCCAACGCCATCGCCATCAATGCCTACCGCAAATCAAACCCGCAACCATCAAGGCTCCCACCTCAATTTGAAGGCCACCATTGGTTTAGCTGTATTGTGCTTCTCCTCAGGGCCTCGCTCACTGTAGTCAATGGTGGCTACTACAATGAAGACCGCCATCGTCCGTACACTCGAACCCGTGAACCACCATCGCTCGTTGTCATTCCTCCCACCGCAATCTCCTCTCTACCTTCAGACTGGTCTGCCAAATCGAAGACCAGACCCCGACTTGTTGCAGCGCTTGAGCTTGCCAGAGCTGTTGCTTTCCCTTTCTAAAGCCATTTGAGTCACCACTGTTTTCTCTTCTCTTCCATCGCCAATTAAAGGTAAGTTTAACTTATGGTTCGACTTGTTTCAAGTTATATAACTTCGCTCTCTACTAAATAAAATTAGTATTGGTTCTTTGCTACTGTGCCGGTCACTCGAGTTTACTGTCTTGCTGTGCATTTAGTCATTGATTTTGGGTTTTGATATTGTGGAACTTCCATACAAATACTACATGCTTGTGGTTTGAATTCCTATAATTGATAAATTTAAAACCTGAGGCAACTTAAATTGGGTACCTGCATGGGCTATTTATATTGTTGCATAATTAAGTTGTCTTCTTGGTCGCTCCTTGCTGACACCATCATATATCACTTGCCTCTTGATTGACCTTGTATAAACACGCAAACCTCTTATAACCTTACTACTCACTGCATTGCCATGTTGCTGCCATACCTTTTAGTTCACGTATGTCCTTATGTTAGATTTAAACATATATATGCATGGTAGTTGCTTGCTTTAAATATTCTGCAAATTCGAGGCCACCATTTTTACTTTGGGTTAATCAGTTGTCCTTAGTGCTTGCTGCATGTACGTGCTACATATTATAACGGTCATTTTACCCTTACTTCTCTACTCACAGACTAGGAAGTGTGAACTTCGTCACCACATAAATGCATACATGTTTAGTCCGGTAGTGCCTAGTGTTACCTCTGTTTCGCATGGCATACACACCTTTTTATCCATACTGGGTGTCGTCGCTTAAGTTTGCATACAAGCATATGGTTTACTTCCCTTAGTAGCTGGACTCAGACATGCAAGTGTTTCCCATAGTTGTATCTGGATGTTTCCTTTGACCCTCCATGCGTAATGATTATGCCATATATTGCACCAATTAAATTATGCCCCTCTCTTCCAGTTGTTGAATTGAATCGTTATGGACTATCATGCCCATTTTCTTGGTAGCCTCATGTGTGCCTGTCATTGGTTGGGCAAGACACCATCGCATGTTGATTTTGTCATATATATAGTACTGTAGCAGCTTGGATGAATATAATTTATTTTGGGTCTTTGAATATATCACTTCTAATATATAGGTATTGCCACCAACTGTGCACACACATTACATCTTTGAACATGGCATATATTTATACATAGTTTATTTGAGGAAAGCTAGGATCCCAATCTTGGGTACGTGCATATTAGAAACAGGTTAATTTTGGCATGAAGTTATTGCCTGTTAAGTAAATATTGGTGCACATGCAAAATTTTCAGGCCACTCTACACATTCCCCTCGTCCTACATTCATTTCCAGACTATGTTTAGGAAATTTGTACATATTCGCCTGTGCACCCAAACATATGACTTCTTTACATAGTTTGTCTTATGGGTGTTATACCTACTGCCTACAGTTCACACATGCTTCCGCTATTTAAACCCAACTGTCATCCTTTATATCATCGATATTAGTGTTTGTCTTTTTTTCTCTCTTACACGCACGCTATATCGTTTTATATGCCCCATGATATCTTGGCATTTCACGGATTATTATACTCGAAATTTTTAATATATTGGTTGGGATTAAAACTAATTTTATTTATGTGTTTATCGAAGTTTACTGACTTGAAATAAGTTTAATCCTGACTCGGGTGTTTTGTGTATTGTAATAACCCGGAATTTCGGAGCCAATTAAAATTTTTTATTTTGGCAATTTTAATGAATTTTGAATATTTAAAATGATTTATTTTAAATAATAACGACGAGAAATTTATTTTGAATAGAATTAGAAAGAATATATTTATATAGATCATCATTAGAATATAAATATTTATTTTTAATTATAAAAGGAATTGAAAATGGCGCGGTAGTTTGAAAATTCAATTTTAAATTTCAAATGAATGTACATGATTCAAAATAAACCGGATTTTAGCGAAACCAAAAATATTAGAATCTATTTGAAAATATCTTTCCAACGAATCCGAAAAATTGAAATTTCATAGCGGGGATCAAAAGTTATGCCCAGTTGAAAATTCAGAATAGTCGCTATGGAATTCTGGCCCTTAAAAATGGAAATTTTGCAAACGACCTCGGTTTTCGACAAAACCACTTTTGTTGGATCTATGATGTCAAGTTATTGCTAGATTCCAAAATTCAAAATTTTACGAATCAATATGTGAGCGTGGCAAAGGAAAACGCATTGGTCTAGTTTCAGTTGATATTAATCGACTGGAAAATGGTCATTTTTCAAACGGTCTCGGAATTTGACAAAATTATCTTTGTTAGAACCGTATCGTCAATACGAAGTTAGAAAATATTTTTCGGAAATTTTTAGAGTTATATGTGGCCCTAGTAAATTGAAATGCGAGTTCAAATTCAATATATAGAGTTATATTTTGATTTTGACGAAAACTGATCGAAACGATCTAATCGGCCTACGATACATATCCCATTGCGTTCGGAATGGTGGTAATTAGCTAGGGACGACAGGCGATGGGTCTCGTTTGAAGGTCGAAATAAAAAGTACCTTTTTGGGAATTTAAATATTAAATTTAATAGATTGGTCAACCCTTTTATCTCAGCCCCCCCCCCCCCCCCCCGTTCATTTCGAATTCAAAGAAAAAATAAAAAAAATAAAAAGGAAACCCCGATCTACTTTCAGGCATCGCCCCTCCCCCTAGCGATCGCCACCTCGCCGCAGCCCACCACACCGCGTCTCCTCTTCCTCCATCTCCTCCGCACCTCTCTCCCTTCCTATACACCCTGACACGCCCCCTTCTGAGCACCGCCCTCCTCTCTCTTCCCTCCTTCTTCTTCTTCTTCTATAAACCGCACCCCCCTCTGAATAGAAACCACCGCCGCACCAGGGGAGCAGCGCCACCTCCGGCCTTGCGCGCATCCCTTCAGCCCCTTCCACCTTCGTCCGACGCAGACTCCCCTCCTCCCCAGTCAACATCGAGAAAGTGAGCCCCTTTTTTACTTTATTTTAAATTCATTTAATTTAAATACATTGCTTTGAATTCTGTTTGAACTTTGATATGTAAAGGGTTGATCTTTATCATCAAAAAGATTAGATTTTTGAAATTAGAAAGTATAAAGATTTAATTTTTATATTATAGAAATATAAAGATTTAATTTTTATATTATAGAAAGTATAAAGATATAATTTTTATATGATGTGAAGTATAAAGATATAATTTTTATATGATGTGAAGAATAAAAATATAATTTTTATATGATGTGAAGAATAAAAATATAATTTTTGTATGATGTGAAAAATAAAAATATAATGTTTATATGATGTGAAGAATAAAAATATAACTTTTATATGATGTGAAGAATAAAAATATAATTTTTATATAAGTAGTGGGTTAAAAATATGATCTTTATTATATGAACACCGTTATAAAAATAGAATTTTTATCTATATAGTAGTCGCATAAAAATGTGATTTTTATATACATAGCAACAATATAAAAATGTGATTTTTATATATGTAGTGGCTACGGACAATGAAATTGACAAAAGGCGAGCACGACGAAGATTTCTACATATGAAGAGTCGCGGTGTATTGGTTTAGCTCTTGGTGAGAACTCCTCACTTTTAATTTATTTCTAGTTTGAAATATACACTAGGATGCAGACGGTGCTTAGTAGCACCCGATACCCATCGTCCACAGACCATGGATGACTTGTTTGTTTGATTGCTGTGTTGTGAAATTTGATTGTGTGTTGTGGAATGAAATAAAATATTTTATAGTGGAAAATATTTTATAGTTAAAAATATGATTTTTAACGTGTATATAAAATAAATAGTAATAAACAAATCGGACGATTTGTTTATATACACTGATTTGACTGATATGGATTGGGACGATAAATTTTACACATCGCCCAACTGCACAAATAAAATCCGTGTTTGTTGATTTGAAACCCCACACGGGTGTTGGGATGAAATTGGACATACACTAATCCCAATAATTAGCTGTTTGTCGATCGATTGATTGACAAGCTGGTATAAGCGTTGAATATTTATATTTGATGCTTACACAGTGTAGAATGCACTCTGGATGATGGTTGATTATTTATCGTTGCTATTATATACATGTGTTGTATGGAATCCATATAATTAACATTATACGGTAATTGATTGGCCTCATTCCAATTTGGAAAATAAAGAATATTATAAAATGAAGATTCATGTGTTGAACAAAAGAAAATTCATGTGTTGAATAGAATAAATAGTCATGTGTTGACGATACTCATGTGTTGAGAATATTCATGTGTTGGAACTTATCATGTGTTGAGTAAAATATTTAACAATAAAATTCTCATTTTTATTAAATATGAAATTAGAAACTAACTGGAAATCATTTAAGATGAATGGTTTCCTCGGTATTGATCTGATGTTGGTTTCGGCCTTCAGGGTTAATATTTAGGGAATTATTCTCTTGCTAATGTACGGATAGAGTCTGATTAAGAATTAAATGATATAAAACACAATTTTATAACATATATTATGCAATAAATAGTCATGTGTTGACGATACTCATGTGTTGAGAATATTCATGTGTTGAAAGAAATATAGATTCATGTGTTGAATAGAAAAAATATTCATTTGTTGAATAAAATAACGAAGTTATAGAAATATATATAGCCGTGTGGATTAGATTTGCGCCATTTTGATGCGAACGATATTTATATCGATTATATTCATTTTTATAATGAATATAGAAAAGAAGTGATTTCAAAATATAACGTTTTGAAAATATTATCATATATATATATATATATATATCGATGATGTGGAATATTCAATTTTGATTCGAAATTGAATATGAAGTTGAAATCTTTTTGAAAACAAATTTAAAACGATTTATAAAATACGTTTCGAAAGGAAATCGACGAAGTATATATTATATATATTATATAATGGCCTGAATAGAACGCGCCGCGCCGCGCAGTTCGCGAATTTCGACCATTGACTTCGAATGGATATTGCGGGAGATCCGACCGTCGGATTCTCCTAAAACCGGAACCGTTGGGTTCATATCAGAAAGAGCTTTCTAACGAATATTAGAAATCTAACGGTTGGATTTGGAGTTATGTCCAAATCAAATTTGGAAAAGGTCGCTGTAAGTGCAGTTTGATGGCCGCTGATGGAAATCGACTGTACGGGCCTTGATAATATTATTAAAAATAGTAATAATTCGTGTAAAATCATAAGAATGATTTGGAAAGAATTGGGATGAAACGTTCCATATTTGAAAAGATAAAAATAGATATTTATCGAAATGAACTAGTTTTGAACTAAAATTATAATTTATTTATTTTTGAAATAAATGAATTGGATTTGAAATGGTTTTGAAAATAACTAGAATTTCTAGTATATAAAGTGGAAATTGATTTGAATCGAAATTGTCTTTGGAATATTTCGATGTTGGATTTCGTGACTATACAGATATGGTTGTGGAAATTTGAAAGATATATTTATATCATTATCTCCAATACGATATTTGTTGGTCGTAGAATTTGATATTGAATATAATCCGATATATTTTCTATTCAGAGCCTTGTATTTAATATCAAATGTGATTTGGGTTTGTCGTGAATGGTGTCTTCATTAACACTATTCTTAAACCCAGTTGAGAAAAAGATTAAATCTTTTTATTTAGATTTAATGAAGTGTACCAATTAAATGGTATTTAATTGGAGTTGAATTTGAATTGATTTTTGGGTTTATCGTGAATGGTGTTTTAAATAACACTTGTTCTTTAACCCGATAATTAATGGAATGTGATTTTGGGTTTATAGTGAACCGTGTTTTAAATGACATTAGTTCTTTAACCCAGTTAAAGACAGGATATGATTTCCCAAGTTAAATAATCATTGATAGTGATTATTGGGAAGATTAAAACCAAGCGGAGTTTTAATGAATCTTTAATTAGATTGAAATAATCGAGAATGGAGTATCACCAGTTTTGGTCCATGCGATAGTTAAATCTTTAATTAGATTTGAACGTGAAATGGTAATCGAATTTACAGATAACACCGTGGTGTTAGATATGAAGTATGACCAGTTTTACTTCATGGGATGAATAGGTTGGGATTGGGAAATGAAATAAATGATTACTTTGGTGTGGTTCGCTAATCCCGACTAGCCTGAATTGATATTCAAAGGAAGATTAAAGAATAAATTTAAAGAATTTATCTTTGATAAAATTAATGGGAACCTTTCCCAAAGTATAATAATATTTGAATAAAAGAATATTCTGAATTGGAATGAGGCGTATGTTGTGTTTGTGTAACACTTGTTTATTATATATGCAAGTTATTCAGAAAGACCGGGTTTATCCCATTCTGAATAACCGATTCGACGTGGTGTCGAGGATGAAGACGATGGTACAATGTTAAATGGTTTGAAAGAATATTTGGAAAAGGAAAATCCAAGTGTATTCTTGCTAAAAGGACTTGAGCCAAAGATAAAAGTTATGATAATGTTCTTCATATTATAGTAAACGATAAATTTCATTATTATAGCATTTGTTTCTTACATGAAATGTATTTAAGAATGAAATTAATAATGGAGTTTAATTGGATATTCAGAGAGGATTGGTAAGGAGATTTTGTAAATAAAAATACAAATGTTGTGAAGGTTTATTAAAAGAAATTAAAGCAATAAATTTATAGAGAAGTTTTACTTATAAATTGAATTAAGTTAAAATGGCCTGAGTCGAAAAAGAAATATTGAAAGGACAAAGACATACGATGTTAATAAGTGGATTTTGGCTATAAATCCAAGAATTTTGTATTATAATATAACGTTAAAAATGGTTTAGGTAAAAATGTGGTATACGGATTTTTGTAATGTAATTTCCATATTAAATGAAATCAATATAACAAAGTTAAAGCAGAGTATTAATGTTAAATAAAAATGGTCGTAATCGACCGAGTTTTCCAAATTAAGGTAGTGGTTTATCAAAACCATACATAAAATAAATTTGAAAATAAGATTGGTGATGTTATAATTAAGGCGAGATTTGAGTTATGAATTTATATTTATTCTGGGATAAGAACATTGTCGATCAAGGTCTGAAAGGTAAATGAAATACCCCAACTTGGACGACTTCACTATTATCGAGAAATGGTACTAGTTTGTAACGATAAAAAGATTGGAATGAGTTTTGGAATTCAATTGCAAGATTTGTGTAACAACCCGCAATTTATGTACCAATTTGAAATTTTATTTTAAGGAAATTTCGTTAGAAAATGCATCAAAATATAAAAATTCCATTTTTAAATTAAATTATTTTTACAAGTTTTATGATGTATTAAGGAATGATTTCCATTTTATTTCTAATAAACAATTTGTAATTAGATAAATGGTGATTATAACAATTGAATTGTTTATGAATAAATTTCATGAACGAATACTCAAAACAGTTAATTTTTATTTGACTGTATAAATCAGTTTATGATATCCATTTTGAGATTTAAAATATAAATTAAATTAAGGTGCAATGTAAAATAAATATTTATATTTGAGATTTTGTTAATTCTTGAACAATAGGTGCGAACCATTTCATAAATTTATAAACAAACGTGATTTTCATTACTAACTGATTTGAATATTTAGCGTTAAAATTTCTTCGTTGTTTAAAAATGAATATTATGGAAAGAGTTGTACCGTCATAAGTTTAGAAATGAATTTAATGCTTATCATGCGACTTGATAAGAAGAAAATATATATTTGAAATCAATTTTTAATTTACGAGTTGAGATTTTTAATATGAATAGTAATAAATTTGTTTTGAGTAAACCACTAAAATCTAAATTTATTACAGTATTAATTGGGATAAAGTTAATGAGATTTTGATGTACAAACAGTGTCACTAAACTAAAAATATAACGCATATTTATATAAGCAATACATTATTTTTGTCCCATTGTTTCATGCATGTGCATGCGTTATTTTTTTTTGTAATCTTTGAAAACAAACTAATTAAAAGATATGCACGCATTGTTAGGTCCCGCAACATAAGTAAAATGTCTTATATAAATTAAAATTGCAAATTCATTTAATTCTCAATTTGCCTTATCCGCTCGTTTGAATTGTTGCCAAAAACCATGTGAATTTAATTTCTATATTTTCTTTTAATTTACAATTAATGTTTACCATTTAAGGTTTAACATTCATTCATCATATCATTTCTTTCCTTGAGCGTTCTCAAGATAAATAAAATAAAATCAAAACATTCATTGCTATTGGCCTCTTACCCTTTTTACAAACCATTCAATCCTTCCCAAAACACACATGGTCCCCAGGAAATTTAATATAGACTATGTAGTTTCTTTTTTCTTTTTTTCGTTTTCTTCTTATATATCCATACATTAGCAAACCATATACGAAACTCTAATTCCTATGACTGAGCCGCCACTACAAACCTTCAATGGCCAAAATCATTCTGAATTCAAACACTAAATTCCCCAAAATCCTTTCAAAATTAATTCAAACCCAAAAGAAAAAAAATCAAAGGCCAATCTATGATCTTCCTTTCAATACGGATAGATCGTGTATCATACAAAGGAATTGAGAGAAATCGCAGCACAAAATGGCGGGTTTCGAACCCGTTTCCAGGGAAGGTGGGACCAGCGAGCTGGCTCCCCTTGGCGGCGGTGACGGGTGGCGCTCCGGCATGCGAAGTGGCGAAGGCGGATCGGGATCCAATGGCTTCAAGGAGGCGGCAATTGTGGAGTTGGGTTCTGAACGAATTGGGTTCGACTTCCTGTAGTTTGTAATGTAGAAGAAAGAGGATTAAAGATGGTTAAGTATGTAATTATCCAACTAATTAAAATTTAATTATCCATCAATGTAATGAAAGTTTAAACAAGCATATTTCTCTCATATGAGTTCAGCATCAGACGAAACAACTTGCGTTGGAATCGCAGAAACAAGATCTACCAGATAGAACCGACTAGAATCAAAACGGAGCAGATCAGATTTTGGATAAATTTCAGATCTGAATTATTCGGTGAGATTTCTTTTTTTTTAATTTAAAATAAAAAATTATATATACATATTATAATAATTCTGATTGTAATATATTATACGTGGTTCGAAATTTAGATTGGTTGTTTGGCCTCTGTTGATTATTGTTTGTGATAAATTGTGGTGATGATTATTTGTTGAATGATATGTTTTTGTTCGAATATAAATCTAATCTTGAATTGGTTAGATCATGTGTGTCAACATAAGATTGTCACCTTGTTATAATTTGTCATGTTAGAAACAAAAATAACACTATCAGTAGAAAGGTTAACATTAATAATGTTAGGCTAATATAAAAAAAATCATCATTAATGTTAAGATAAAGTAAAATAACATTTTAGTGATAAAATGTTAAGATAGAGAAAAGTAACATTTATTGATAAAATGTTAAGATAAAGTAAAATAACATTTTAGTGATAAAATGTTAAGATAGAGAAAAGTAACATTTTAGTCATAAAATGTTAAGAAAATGTAAAATAACATTTCAGTGATAAAATGTTAAGATAGAGAAAAGTAACATTTTAGTGATAAAATGTTAAGATAAATGAAAATAACGTTTTAGTTATAAAATGTTAAAGATGAATAAAAATAACATTTTAGTTATAAAATGTGGAGTTGACAAATATATCACTTTATATGTGTTTTGTTGAGTTAGAGTTGTCAACAAAACAAATATCTCATTTTTATATGTTTTTGTTGAAATAGAATTGTCAACAAAAACAAAGTTATCCTTTTTATTTGTTTTGTTGAAATGTTAGAACTGATTTAATTTCGAAAATATCCTTTTATGTAAATATGAAATGTTAGGAATGTTTTTTTTGAAGTAAAAGGTAGTGAATCAGCATGATTCACGCCTAAAATATATACCATTCATCAAGTAACCGTGCGTGTATTTACAATGTATGTACAACCAAAACAGCAAAACAGCAAAATAGGCCATCACTACATACGGCCATACAAAAAGGAGCCATACATCATAGTTAACATTACATAGCATTAGACATAACAGAAAAACAGCAAAAGGCTAGTGAAACAGTAAGCATCATCTTCAATCATGTGGTCCAGTGATCCGCCCCCTCTTACGAACTCGGTCTGCAATGCTCTCAACGTTTCTTTTGCGCTACATGCCTGCCCAATCATAGACAAAATTAAGAATAGAGTAAATAATACTGTTAGGGGCTTTGAATTTGCGGTTAAATTTTCTGGAGTTTCGTTCATGCCAGAGCAACCAAGTGTAAGCGAAGTTCAACAAAGCAAAAAGAAGACTATCATGAGAGGCATGCAAGGACGGGTAAATTGCGGGCCAAAAAACAAATTGGTCTGCAATGAAATCACTCCAGTGCAAGTCAAGGTAAAGCGCAACCAAACATTTTGTCCAAATATAAAAAGCAAAGTCACAGGCCAAAAATAGGTGGTGGTAGTCCTCGTCGTCATGACCACAAAAAATACAGCCATCCAGAACATGCACTCCTCTCTGACGAATTCTGTTAACCGTATTCAATCTACCATGAATCACGACCCACGTATGAATTTTGACTTTATCAGGGATTTTGAATCGCCACATAAGCTCAAACCCCAACCTCCTAACCCCAGCAAAATTAAACAACTTATAGATGCTACGAACACTAAACAACTTCCTTTCCCCCTCCAACATCCAAATAAAATCATCCCGTTCATTATTCAAACTCACCGCTTCAAGCAACTCGAACAAACTGCATAGCTGAATCAATGCATTACCAGCTACAAGTCTTGAGAAATTCAATCTCCATTTGAAACCCGCTGAATCATTATCATACATCTCTCTAACAGTGAAATTTTTGTTACAAGCAATACCAAAAAGCTCTGGAAACTCCACACTCAAAGGGACATTAATTAGCCAACTATCCAACCAAAATGATGTATTGTGTCCATTCTTCACCACAATCTTAGTACCCAACTTCATCCACTGTGCATGAACCATGACATTACGCCAAAACGCCGAGCATCTTGAAAAATCAGTATTCCAACCAAAATTACCATTGTAATATGTACTAATGATCCACTCCTTCCATAAAGCGTGCTTATCAGAAATCATAAACCACAACCACTTACAAAGAAGAGCCGAATTCATTGTCTTTAAGTTTATAACATCAAGGCCCCCTTGCTCTTTAGATTTGCATACTTGGTTCCACGATATCAAACAGCTTAGCTTCTTCGTCTCTTTAGAACCAGTCCAGAAAAAGTTACGACGAATTGCATCAATCCTTTCCACCACCCAACCTGGAAAGTGATAGAAGGACATCCAGTACAATGGAATCGACGATAGGACAGAATTGACAAGCACAATACGACCAGCTCGGGATAATGAGTTGCCTTTCCACCTAGCCAGTCTAGTGTCCACCTTTTCAATCAAGTGCTGCCAGTCTTTCTTCATTAATTTCTTGGGGCGAATGCACATACCCAGGTAATTCAAAGGAAAAACTTCAGCCTTGCAATTAAACATTTCAGCACAAGACCTGCGTAAATCATCACTACAACCCAACGTGTAAACACTGCTCTTATGAAAGTTAATTTTTAAGCCTGATAAACTTTCAAAAGCATATAAAATAAATTTAAGTGCAGCAAGGAATTTACTGTCAGGTTTACTGAATATAATGGTGTCATCAGCATATTGCAAAGAATTGATGCCCCCAACCACATGGTCACTGCCAAAACCACTAATAATCCCCTTTGCACAACCCAGCTTCAGAATTTTGGAAAAAACATCTGCCGCCAAATCAAAAAGAAGAGGGGAAAGTGGATCACCCTGTCTCAGTCCACGCATTGAATGGATGGTAGAGCCGGCAACTCCATTAACACAAATGTTGGATCTACTTGATGAAAGAATCATGGAAATCCAATCAATCCACTTGGTGGGGAAGCCTCTTGCCTTCAGCACTTCAACCATAAATCGCCAGTCAACTGTGTCAAAAGCTTTGGCGAAGTCCAGCTTAAGGATAACACAAGGGACGTCAAATCTATCACAATGAGAAATCACTTCGCCAACCAACGCAGCACCATCCAGAATGTTCCTTCCTTTAATAAAAGCAGTTTGGGATATATCTATCAACGAATCCATCTTAGCTTTCAGCCTATTGGCCAAAACCTTCGTAATTAGTTTGAAACTAGTGTTGAGAAGGCTAATCGGTCTGAAATCAGCGGCAGAGACATTACCTTCTTTTTTGGGGATTAAAACTACGTTAGCATAGCTAATCAAATCCAACCTCAAAGAGCCTTTGTGGAACTCGTCAAACAAACGCAAAACATTATATTTCAACATGCCCCAGTATTGTTGAAAGAAAAAGGTGGGAAATCCATCAGGCCCAGGTGCTTTGTCACCCGGCATCTCCTTCAAAGCATTCAAAATTTCCTCTTCAGAAAAAGCACTTGCAACATCCGAGAGATCAGTTACAACAGGATACAATTTGCTCCATTCAACAGAAATACGGTTCTCAACACGAGAACCCAAGATGCTTTTATAATATTCAGTGAAAGTATCACTCAAAAGTTGTTGCTCACAGATCTCCACACCATCCTTCCAAATACTGTGAATCAAATTGGTACGGCGTCTACCATTGGCAACTCTATGAAAAAACGCTGTATTTCTATCCCCTTCCTTCAGCCACTGAGATCTTGATCGCTGTCTCCAAAAAATCTCTTCCTGATCCAAAACTTTGTTGAGTTCTCGTTCTCGCTGCTGAAGCAAATCTCTTTCAACATCATCGAGTCCTCTTTCCTCTTCCAGTGTATTAAGATCAAGAATTTGTTTTTCTAACCTCTCCTTTTTAATTCTAATATGACCAAACTCCTCAGAATTCCACTTTTTAAGAAATTTCCTCAAAAGTTTAAGTTTATTACAAAGGGTTCTCGCTGCATCACCACTCTCCCCAAATTCAGACCATTTATTGTACAACAAATCGGTAAAGTTATCTTCCAAGCACCACATTTTTTCAAATCTAAAAAAAGGCTTTTTCCTAATGGCATCTCCAGAATCTAATACAACATGGCAATGGTCGGAAATAATTGTAGATAAGCCTTTTTGGGCGGTTAAAGGATGAAGATCCTCAAAGTGAGCATTGATGAAAAAACGATCAAGTTTCACAAGTGTCGGTGGAGTTCTGCCATCAGACCAAGTGAACTTTCTATTAGCGAGAGGGAGGTCAATTAACTCACACTCCCCAACAAACTCACTAAAATTAGCCATGTCACCAAAATGATTAGCACCAGAGTTACTTCTTTCATAACCAAATCTCGTAACATTAAAGTCTCCTCCAATAACCCAAGGGCCGTACATCAAACTATGAAATTCCATCGCTTCTCTCCACAAAGTTTTCCTTTCACTTCTAGTGTTTGGACCATAAATGTTTGAGAAAAAATAAAGCTTCTTAGTCGTTACACATTCCAATGCAACATGTAGGCAATGTGTTTGACAAATCTCTTGTTTAAAAGTCCACAAATTACTATCCCAGCCAGTGAACAAACCTCCAGCACTTCCAGTGGCCGGTATAAATCTCCACTCATGTATAACCCCCCAACCCAGAGTTTTAAAAATAAGAAAATCAGGATTTTCAAGTTTAGTCTCTTGAAGCAACACAATGTGGGGCTTGACCGACTTGAGATAATTTTTAACTCTAAGACGTTTGTCATAATTACCCAAACCTCTAACATTCCAGGTTAAAACAATCATTGGGGTGCGTCAGCCCTATCTAACTCTTTACTTCTAATGTCACTAGCAACAGAATCGTTTAACAAAAAACTAGAGCTACTAGCAACAGCATGCATTTGATCAGGAGATAAAGAATTAAGGATAGCAGGGATAAAAACGCTACCTTCCAGAGGATGAGGAAGGCCACGAGCACTTCTCCTTAGGATAACCACACCGGAGTCCACTGGCATCTTGCCTTTTCTTTTGCTTGTTGCACAAGAGCGTTCATCGGAATCTGAAACGGCCAAAGCATTACTCCCTCCACCAAGATCGTAATCATTATCATCCCCCCCAAGATCGTAGTCCTCATCATTATCTTCTCCAAAAATATTCCTCAAGCCATCGAATCCACTCTCCTCCCTACCAGTGTCTTCAATACCATCATCAACAGCTTCCGCTTCAAGAGCTTCCACCTTATCCTTAGCAACATTATGATCCATCACATCATCTTCTCTATCAACAGGAATTGGTGCGAAAGAATTACTGCCCAATCCAACATAAGCAGTGGGAGCGCTAACGCTTCTAGCCTTAAGTACTTTCATCTTGCCATTCTCCCCTCTAACAAAAACCGTTTTACGAAGTTCTTGTCTGTCCACTTCCTCAGAGGATTCACCGTCGACTTTCGTAATGGAGACATTATGGAAAAAGCCCTCAACAGGAACCACAATCGAAGGAGGAAGCTCCAAATCCTCATCAATCCACATCAACGCCTTCAGGGAGGAAAAATCGGTTACATTCCACACTCCATGCTGGAGTCTAATCACTTCACCTACCTCCGCCAACGCCGACTTGAGGGAATCAACACTTCTACACACTAGTGGAAAATTTTTAAGTGAAACCCAGACTTCAATCCTCTTTTTCGCCATGCTCCCAATTTGCGGGCCCCAACGCTTCAAATTAATTACACCCTTTGAGTCAAAGAGTGAATAGTAAAATGTTTCAGTCAACAAAAAGGGAGGAAATTTCGCTATGAAATCATCGCCAAATCTACGCACCGTCCACACCCAGCCCGGCGCACGCTTGCCAAAATGAGTTCCCAATAAAGTCTCCATTTCATTGATCGAGAAAGCACTACGAGCGATGGAGAGAACCACCATCGATCTATCCTTTTTAAAATCGTCAGGGTAAAACGCCGCCGAAAGAGGAGGGAGCGATTTAGGGTTTTCCATTTTTTTCGGAATTTTGAGATGAAATTTGCAGTTGAAGCCCTTATGCCCAATTTTGTTACAGCGAAAACAAACCATAGGATTTCGACAGCTCCTAGCCCAGTGATCTGGAGAGCCGCATCTGAAGCAACCATTATCAGATTTGATGTTTTTTAATTTTTCCAAGTAATTGTTCGAATTACGAGGCGGCGGCTGAGGAGTAATGCGAGGTTTAAATATATTATTTCGAGGAGCGTTACGCTTTACACCTGGCCGCAGCAAGATCTCCTTGTACGATGGAAGTACACCTTTGTTTTTATCTGATCTGTCGTCTAGTGAAGAAGAAACGTGATTAGAGATAGAGGAAGTGAGATTATTGATCACGTTTTTGGAATTCTCCATTAGGGTTTTGAAGGTCACCATTTTCCATTAACTTATGTACTTATGCGAACAGTTATATGATATTCATGTAAATGTTAGGAATGTTTACATATAAAATACTCTTTTATATGATATTTGAAAACATAGAAAAATGTTAACATATAAAATATTCATTTATATGATATTAGAGTTTATAGAATAATGTTAACGCAGAAAATATTCATTTATATGACATTAGAAACATGATTATAAAGGTTGACATTTATATTTATATTTTAGAGATAATAAAAACATGAATTGAAAAAGGATATTTGTATTTATATTTTAGATATAAATAAAAACATGAAAATAAATGGTACATTTTTATTCACATTTTAGTTGTGAATATAAACTTGAATTAAAAAAAGTGCATTTTTATTTACATTTTAGATGTAAATAAAAACATAGGAATAAAAAGAATACATTTGAAGTTATACTTTTTGTTCACATTCTAGTTGGAAACTAAAACATAGAAATGAAAGAATTATTTTTATTTACATAGTCTATGTAAATAAAAGATATGAATGAAAGAAATATTTTTATTTACATTATCCATGTAAATAAAAGACATGAGAAATAAAAGTCATATTTTTGCTTACCGGTTAGATGTGAAATAAAAACATAGAAATAAAAAGTGCATTTTTATTTACATTATAGATGTAAGTAGAAATATAGAATTAAAAAGTATATTTTTATTTACATTTTAGATGTAAATAAATGAATAGATTAAAAAGTTATATTCTTATTTACATTTTAGATGTAAATAAAAAGAATAGTTTTAAACGACATTTTTATTGACATTCTTTATTCAATAAAAATCTTAGAATAAAAAAAAGTATTTTTATTATCGTTCTAGGGACGATAAAAAGAGTAGAAATAAAAGGATTTACATTTTTCCATGTAGACCAAGGGAATTAAAGAATTTACATTTTTCAGTGTAAATAAAGGAATTTACATTTTCTGTGTAAATAAAAAGGTTTAATAGAAATTTACATTCTATATGTAAATGAAAGATTAAATAGAAATTTACATTTTATATGTAAATAAAGGATGAAATAAAAGTTACATTTTCAATATAATAATATATTGAAATGAAAGATTATATTTCCAATGTAAATGAACATTGAAATAGAAAGTTACAATTTCAATGTAAATATATATTGAAATAAGAGATTTCTCGTTTTTAATGTAGTATTGTATTGAAGTAAAAGAATATACTTGGTGCAATAAATAAAAAATTACATTTTTGTTTCAATTGTAATATAAAAATGATTAAAGATTACATTTTAATGTAATAACAAAAGAAAAGGAAAATTACATTTTGATGTAATATTTGATTTCATATATATAAAAGAAATAGATGTTGAAATAAATTAATATATAACGAATCGCGCTGCTACAGTTCGCGATTTGAAATCGTAACTTCAAAAGGTTATACCGAAAGTTCCGACTATCGGATTTTCCCAAAACTGGAACCGTTAGGACCGCTTTGGGGAGATCTTTCCGACGATATAAGCTTTGTTAAAATCCAACGGTTAGATTTCAAGATAAGTGTAAATCAAGTTTGATTAAAAACAGCGTCAGGGCCGCCGATCGACCCAAAGCATCGTTAAATGAAAATAGTTATTTTCATAGCGATAAATCGTTATTAAATCCTACTAACGATATGGAATGATTTTAATATATATATATATATATATATATATATATATATGTGTGTGTGTGTGTGTGTGTGTGTGTGTGTGTGTGTGAGGATCATTTGAAAAGTCCGAGTTCAATCTCATTTCAAATGATCATACGTCGATCTAAGTCGAAGAGTTGAAGACGGTGATTGAAGATTGGCGATCTTCACATCGAATGGATGTGTTGCTACTGAGACCCATGATGGGAGTAGCTACCTTGAAAGGGCTTCAGTGGTAGCCGTTCGGCTGTACTTGTTGATTTTCGGATGTGACGGCTGGGAATTTCGCTCGATCCGAATCAGTCGTTAAACCGATCCAGACCGTTCGAAACTCCTGATCGTTTGAGGACAAGACAAATCAGAACGCAAATAGAAGAACATTTCATTGTTATTACAACAATTCCATCAGATACAAGAATATACAGAGTATAAATGAATAAATTACATTCAAAAATAATAATATCAGAGATTACAATAAATTACATAGCAGCGGAAAATAATACAAAGCACAACTGAAGGTGATATACGGATACAGAGCTTTCCGGATATCATTCGAGCTGTAAACCAGGATCCTGTGAATACAAATCTGCAAAACCAAAACTACTAGCTGCCCGTGCGGAAAATTGGGGCACCCAGAGTTTAGGTTAAAACAATAAACTCCAGGTCAGTCATGTGACTGATGTGAGAACTAAAACATGTATTTAAAACTTTACTTTAAAAGAGAGTAATTCAAGGGACCACGCCGTATAACACGGAACGGGTTTTCTCCCAAGAATACCAGTGCATAGAATAAACAGCGCAATGCTTTTTCGAAAAATGAAGCTATTATAAGACCCAGGTCCCATCACACAATGCAATGCAAGCCGGAGGATAGGGTTTTACCTTATAACAGCCAAACATGCTTGGTACGTTTAAAACAAATCATTTGATACTATAATAAGTGTATAGTGTCAAAAAGAATTTCAATCATAAATATAAATCATAGGCGGCATGAATGTCCCATACCACTATGTCGCCATACTAGTTCTACAATTAAAGCCGAAATACACGTATTGGAAATTGGGTTTCCGTCATGAGTCGAGGCAAGGGGAAAGCTCCTCTCCGCTTTCAAGACACTCTAGCAAATGCCTCAGGACTACACACTCTGGGCAATCCTGGATGCTTCAGGGTCGGTCCTCACTTACGTTAGAGGATTATTTATTCCTGAACACACGTTTCTCGGTCCTTACAGACCTAAAATCGAGGCGCCTCATCCAACAACCACATAGGTGAAAAGTATATAAATGTCAGGGCTAGTAAGTCACTGACACCACCAAAGCTAGAAAGAAACGTCGTGCTCTCCATGCAGTTCGTATCCCGTTTTTGACTCATACTGAGGTGTGAGGCTCGCGAATTCACGTTATACACAAAGCTACGCCCCAAAGACCGTGCTTTGATCATCAACCACAAGTCTTTGCTTTTTAACAGAAGCCTTGATCTATGCAACTCAGCGTGCCACACAGGCAATTCATGCCATGCAATTGATATCTATCGATATATAACCTCTAAGCTCGTATGTCTCAGAGAAGGGCGTTAAGCAAGAGAATAAATCATCCGCCGCCAAACAGAAATCAATCAACATAGAATAAAATCCAATGTCAGACACACAATCCATTTACAAGTTCGTTCTGGGTCTGAACGAAACCGGAGGCACTTTCCTCGCATATTTATCCATCTCCAAGTACGTCTGGACGACCACCAACTATTTCCATCCTCTTGGGTGTACAGCCCAATCAGGATCGTCAGTAATTATCCAAACGATGTGAAGACTTCCGGTCTTCGACCACCGTCTTCATCTTCGACTTATCGTCGAATCGGTTATTCAGAATGGGTATAAACCCGGCCTTTCCGAACAATCCGCGTATATTAAAACGAATGTCACCCAAACACAACATACGCCTCATTCCAATTCATATTCTCAGGGAAAGGTTCCCATTTATTTTATCCAAGATAAATTCTTTAAAATTTATTCTTTAATCTTCCTTTGGATGTCATTTCAAACCAAATTATGGTTTTTCCAACTAGTCGAGATTAGCGAACCACACCGAAGTAATTATTTATTTTATTTCCCAATCCCAACCTATTCATCCCATGAAGCAAAACTGGTAATACTCCATATTTAACACCACAGTGTTGTCGGTAAAATTAATTACCATTCCACGTTCAAATCTAATTAAAGATTTAACTATCGCTTTGGAGCAAAACTGGTGATACTCCATCCTCGCTCCCTTTCTAAATTTGATAATTTAGATTATCAATTCACAATTCCTATCTAATTGCAGATTCATTAAAACTCCTTTTACTGGGTTAAAGAACAAATGTCATTTAAAACGCAGTTCACGACAAACCCAAATCAATTCTATTTACAACCCATTTCAAATCCAATTTATTTGGTTAAAAATAAATGGGTTTTGATATTAGTTCAAAACTAGTTCATTTCGATAAAAATCAATTTTTATCTTTTCAAATATGGAGTTTTTCATCCTAATTTTTCCCAAATCATTTCTTATGATTTTACACAAATTATTACTATTTTTAATAATTTTATCAAGGCCCGTACAGTCGATTTCCATCAACGGCCATCGAACTGCACTTACAGCGACCTTTTCCAAATTTGATTTGGACGTATCTCCAAATCCGACCGTTAGATTTCAAATTTCTAATATTCGTTAGAAAGCTCTTTTCGATACGAACCCAACGGTTCCGGTTTGGGAGAATCCGACAATCGGATCTCCCGTAATGTCCGTTCGAAGTTAATGATCGAAATTCGCGAACTGCCGCGACGCGGCGCGTTCTATTCAGGCCATTATATAATATATATAATATATATAATATATATTTCGTCGATTTCTGTTTTAAAACGAATTTTATAAATAGTTTTAAATTCATTTCAAAAACAATTTCAACTTCAATTTCAAATTCAAATCAAAATTGAAATTTTCCTTATAGATTCGTTTTAAAATTCATTTAAATTCAATTCAAATTTCAATTCAATTCGAATTCATTTTCTATTCAATTCAATTCGAATTCCTTTTCTATTCAACTCAATTCGAATTCGTTTTCTATTCAATTCAATTCGAATTCGTTTTCTATTCAATTCAATTCGAATTCGTTTTCAATTCAATTCAATTCGGATTCGTTTTCTTTTCAATTCAATTCAAATTCGTTTTCTATTCAATTCAATTCAAATTCGTTTTCTTTTCAATTCAAATCAAATTCGGTTTCTATTCAATTCAATTCAAATTCGTTTTCTTTTCAATTCAAATTCGAATATAATCGATATAAATATCGTTCATATCAAAATAGCGCATCTCTAATCAACACGGCTTTATATATTTCAATGACTTCGTTATTCTATTCAACAAATGTATCTATATTTCTTTCAATACATGACTCAATATTTTTGTCAACACACGACTAATCTCAACGAATGAGTACTGTCCACGTGTGACTATTTTTGTTATTTAATATATTTTATAAAAATTATGGTATCTATCGTTAAAATATTTCGTTCAACACATGACTAATCTCAACGGATGAGTACGGTCAACACATGAACCTTTATTTTATAAAGAAGTAAATTTTATTGTTAAAATATTTCGTTCAACACATGACTAATCTCAACGGATGAGTACGGTCAACACATGAACCTTTATTTTATATTATTCTTTATTTTCTAAATTGGAATGAGGCCCAATCAATCACCATATAATGTTAATTATATGGATTTTCATACATCACACGTATATAATAGCATTGAAAAATAATCAACCATCAACCAAAGTGCACTACACTGTATAAGCATCAAATATAGATATCTAACGCTTATAACAGCCTGTCAATCAATCGATCGACATATTTAATCAATCAGGATGAGTGAACTTCAAATTTCATCCCAACACCCGTGTGGGGTTTCAAATAATCAGACACAGATTTTATTTGTGCAGTTGGGCGATGTGTAAAATTTATCGTCCTAATCAATGTCAGTCAAATCAGTGTATATAAACAAATCGGCCGATTTGTTTATAAATATTTATTTATTCACTTTCACGTCAAAATTTATATCTTTAACGATAATATATTTTATTTTAACACATGAATTTCTATTCAATTCATTTATTCAATAAAATGATATTTTTATTTTTCTAACTTATTTTAGAAAATTTCGGCGGCATAACGACACGATACTAGAAACGGGACGAGGCCTAGCCTTATCTCCGGTCTAGTGAAGGCCCACGCCATTCACACATCAATCAAATCAATTTCATTTCACCAAACAATTCAATCCAAATAATCTAACCAACTACTCAACCCAAACAAACAAGTCCATGGTCTGTGGACGATTGTGTCGGGTGCTACTAAACACCGTCTGCATCCTAGTATATATATATAACTAGTAAATGAAATTGAAAGGTGAGAAATTCTCACCGATAGCTATCCAACTTCACGAAGCTTCATTTATAGAAATCTTCATTGTTCTCGCCTTTTGTCATCTTCTTTGCCCGTATTCTCTACATATGTAAAAATCACATTTTCACTTCGCTATTCAATATATAAAAATCGAATTTTTACTTTGCTATTCAATATATAAAAATCGAATTTTTACTATGCTATTCAATATATAAAAATCGAATTTTTACTATGCTATTCAATATATAAAAATCGAATTTTTACTATGCTATTCAATATATAAAAATCGAATTTTTACTATGTTATTCAATATATAAAAATCGAATTTTTACTTCGCTATTCAATATATAAAAATCGAATTTTTACTTCGTTACTATATAGGTAAAAATTCTATTTTTATCACACCATTTTCTATATAACGTTTCCGCCTTTTCAAAAATAAATCTTTCACTTTTTCTAAAATAAAGATTTCGCCTTTTCAAAAATAAAAATATCGCCTTTTCCATTGTTAAAAATTCGACCTTTCTATTATTAAAAATTCTAACTTTTCCTTTATAAAAATTTTTAACTTTCCATTTTAAAAATTCGAACTTTCCAATTCAAAAATCCTAACTTTCTAATTTAAAACATATACAAAAACTGATTTTCTCTGTTTGCTAATCATACATAAAAGAAATAAATAACTTAAATTAAAACAAATAAAAACTTACTGTGGTTGGTCGGACGGGGAGGAGAGTGTCGCTGGGGGTGGGGGGGGGTCTTCGGGGGGTTGGTGGCTCGCGTCGGTCGACATCAGGATGGGGGGGGTTTGTCGCGTCGATCGAAGAGGGGGGGGGGGGTTCGGAGGTGGCGCCGATCGAAGGGGAAGGGAGGAGAAGAAGTGGAAGGGGCGGGCGGCGAACCGCAAGGTGGCGGCGGCGATTTTCAGGGGGGGGGGCGACGAGGTCGCGATCCCCCCTTTTCGCTATTTTTTTATTTTATTCTGCTAAAATCGATTTGATTTTGAAGAGGGGGGGCCAATCTAAAGAAGATAAAGGGGAGAGGGTTATTTTTTATTTTTTTATTTAATTATTTTATTATGAAAAAGTTGACTTTTACATACGACCTCTAAACGTGGCCCACCGCCTGTCGTCCATAGCTAATTACCCCCATTCCGAACATAATGGGATATGTATCGTAAGCTGATTCGATCGTTTCGATCAGTTTTCGTCAGAATCAACATATAACTCTATATATTGAATTTGAACGCGCATTTCAGTTTACCGGGGTCACATACTAACTCAAAAAATTCCAGAAAAATATTTTCTAGCTTCGTATTGACGATACGGTCCTAACAAAACTAGTTTCGTCGAATTCTGAGACCGTTAGAAAAACGGCCATTTTCCAGTCGATTAAAATCAACTTAAACTAGTCAAACACGTTTTCCTTTGCCACGCTCACATATTGATTCGAAAAATTATGAAATTTGAAACCTAGCAATAACTTGACATCACGGACCCAACAAAAGTGGTTTCGTCGAAATCCGAGGTCGTTTGCAAAATTTCCATTTTTAAGGGCCTGAATTCCTTAGCGACTATTCAGAATTTTCAACTGGACATAACTTTTGATTCCCGCTATGAAATTTCAATTTGTCGGATTCGTTGGAAAGATATTATCAAATAGATCCTAATGTTTTTGGTTTCACTAAAATCCGGTTTGTTTTGCACCCGGTACATTCAATTGAAGTTTGAAATCGAATTATCGAACTACCGCGCCATTTTCAATTCTATTTATAATTATATATAAATATTTATATTCTAACGACGACGTATATAATATATACGTTCGAATTATATTCAAAATAAATTTCTCGTCCATTTTATTTAAAATAATTCATTTTAAATATTCAAAATTCGTCGAAGTTGCCAAAACAAAAATTTTAAACTGGCCCAGATTTTCCGGGTTATTACATCGGATATGCGAGCACCTCACCTCTGTATTGGACATATGGGGGGCGGAATAAGGCGACTCCGGTTTCGTTCAGACCCAGAACGAACTTGTAAATGGATTATATGTCTGACGTTGTATTCCTTTATACGATATTCGTTGATCTCTGCTAAATATATATCTGTTTGGTGTTTAACACCCTTCTCTGAGACGTACGAGCTTAGAGGTTATATATTGGTAGGAATCAATGGTATGGTACGGATTGACAATGTGGCATGCTAAGATGCATGGATCGAGGCTTTTGTTGAAAAGCAGAGCCTTGTGGTTGATGATCAAAGCACAGCCTGTTTATGCATAGCTTTGTGTATAGCGTGACTTCGCAAGCCTCACACCCTGGTATGAGTCAAAAACGGGATATGGACCGTAGGGAGTGCACATGTTTCTTTCTAGTTAGGAGTAGTGTCAGTGCTTAAAATGGCTGGCATTTTACTTATGTGGATGATGGATTGAGGTACCTCGGGTTTATAGGCCGGAAGTGGTCATATGGAGGTCCAAAAGGACAGGGAAGCATGTGTTCAGGAATTGCCAATCCACTACCGTTAGGTGGGGACCGGCCCTATCGCTCCAAGGGTTGCCCATGGATGTGATCCTGAGGCATTTGTGTGAGTGTCTCGAATCGGAGAGGACGATCCCTAGCCTCGATTTCATGATGGAAAACCCAATTTCCAATACGACACCTTGCGGTTTTGATTGTAGAACTAGTATGGCGACATAGTAGGATAGGGTACTATGCCTTCTATGATTGATACATTATGATTGAAATGTTTTTGAAACATACATAGACTAATAATAATATCAAATCCGTTTTTATCGTATCAAGCATTTTTCTGACCATTATAAGGTAAAACTCTATCCTCCGGTTTGCGTTGCATTGTGTGATGGGACTTGAGTCTTATAATGGTTTCATTTTTCTAAAGAGCATTGCGTTGTTTAACGATTTACTTTATTTTATGCACTGCAATCCAATGGAGTAAACCCGTTCCGCGTTAGCAACGTGGTCCTGTGATTAGCCTTTTATTTAGATTAGTTAAGTTAAGATTTCTCATACCAGTCCCATGACTGACCTGTAATTTGTTTCACTGGAAAACTCGGGTGCCCATATTTTTTTTCACACGGGCAGTCGAGTAGCTTGTTTGCAGATATATATCTTTCAGCAGGATTCTAGATCGAAGCTTAAAGCTGTGTCCAGAGCATAGAAAGTCTTCCGCTGTGTACTGTATTTTTAATGTAAAATTTATCTTCCGCTGTAATTTAATTTCGATGTACTATGATATTCTGTACTCTGATGTTATATTATCATGATGTAATAAAAGTCTGCTGTTATTATTCTAATGTGTTGTATTCCCAAAGTTAAAGTATTTGTGAATTTCCAACTTTGGGTCAGACTTGTGTGGTTTATGGTCGATCCATAACGTGGAAATTTATGGGTCTTTACAGTTGGTATCAGAGCTCTGGTTAGCTCAAAATCTTTGGGGTACAACTCGTTAGAACTGAACAAAAGAGTCATCAGAGGTAGGATTAGTAATATCCTATAGAAGAATACCCATTAGAGATAGGATCAGTAGTATCCTAGAATGAGAAAACTCGTTAGAGATGGGGTTAGTAATGCCCTAGAACGAGTCGAAAGTGCCAAGTCTATAATTAACGTATTTGTGATTATATATATAACCCGAGCTAGGAAAATATGATATTTGAATATATTAAAGTTATATATATTTGAAAGGTTAATCAACTAATAAAATTATTGAAACCAATAAAGATAAAAAGAAAATTTAGTTGGTTAATTAAACAACTTTTTGCTTCGTTCCTTTTCGAGGACGAAAAGATTTTAAGTGGGGGAGATTGTAACAACCCGCAATTTATGTACCAATTTAAAATTTTATTTTAAGGAAATTTCATTAGAAAATGCATCAAAATATAAAAAATCCATTTTTAAATTAAATTATTTTTACAAGTTTTATGATGTATTAAGGAATGATTTCCATTTTATTTCTAATAAACAATTTGTAATTAGATAAATGGTGATTTATAACAATTGAATTATTTACGAATAAATTTCATAAACAAATACTCAAAACAATTAATTTTGATTTGACTGTATAAATCAGTTTATGATATCCATTTTGAGATTTAAAATATAAATTAAATTAAGGTGCAATGTAAAATAAATATTTATATTTGAGATTTATTTAATTCTTGAACAATAGGTGCGAACCATTTCATAAATTTATAAACAAACGTGATTTGCATTACTAACGGATTTGAATATTTAGCGTTAAAATTTCTTCGTTGTCTAAAAATGAATATTATGGAAAGAGTTGTACCGTCATAAGTTTAGAAATGAATTTAATGCTTATCATGTGACTTGATAAGATGAAAATATATATTTGAAATCAATTTTTAATTTATGAGTTGAGATTTTTAATCTTAATAGTAATAAATTTGTTTTGAGTAAACCATTAAAATCTAAATTTATTACAGTATTAATTGGGATAAAGTTAATGAGATTTTGATGTACAAACAGTGTCATTAAACTAAGAATATAACGCATATTTATATAAGCAATGCATTATTTTTGTCCCATTGTTTCATGCATGTGCATGCGTTGGTTTTTTTGTGTAATCTTTGAAAACAAACTAATTAAAAGATATGCATGCATTGTTGGGTCCCGCAGCATAAGTAAAATGTATTATATAAATTAAAATTGCAAATTCATTTCATTCTCAATTTGCCTTATCCGCTCGTTTGAATTGTTGCCAAAAACCATGTGAATTTAATTTCTATATTTTTCTTTTGATTTACAATTAATGTTTACCATTTAAGGTTTAACATTCATCCATCAAATCATTTCTTTCCTTAAGCGTTCTCAAGATAAATAAAATAAAATTAAAACTTTCATTGCTATTGCCCTCTTACCCTTTTTACAAACCATTCAACTCTTCACAAAACACACATGGTCCCTAGGAAATTTAATATAGACTATGTAGTTTCTTTTTTTTGTTTTGTTTTCTTCTTATATATCCATACATTAGAAAACCATATACGAAACTCTAATTCCTATGACTGAGCCGCCACTACAAACCTTCAATGGCCAATATCATTCCGAATTCAAACACTAAATTCCCCAGATCCCTTCAAAATTAATTCAAACCCAAAAGCAAAAAAATCGAAGACCAATCTATGATCTTCCTTTCTATACAGGTAGATCGTGTATCATACAAGGAATTGAGAGAAATCGTAGCACCAAGTGGCGGGTTTCGAACCCGTTTCCAGGCAAGGTGGGACCCGCGAGCTGGCTCCCCTTGGCGGCGCTGACGGGTGAGACGACCCCAAACCCCGTACTGACGGTGGCAAGGGTAATCCGTGGAATATAACACAGAAACAGATAATAGCAAAACAGAAATAAATAAATAAATACACCAGATAATGAACAATAGAGTATACTTGATAAAGGTAATCATCAGAGTTACACAGTATACAGGATCACACTTAGTACAAATACAGTTCAACTCTATATATATGTCTACAGCGGAAAACAAACATAATGTACAATAGGAGCTGAACAACATAAAAAGAGATAAATGATAGAATCCATCTTCAGCTCCAGCTATCCAGAAAGAACCAGCTAAACCTGAATACAAGGCTGCCCATGTAGAAAAAGGGGCACCCGAGTTTGAAAGTGAAACAAACTACGAGTCAGTCATGGGACTGGTATGAGAAATCTACTCAATACATTTATAATATGGCTAATCACAGGACCACGCCACTTTCGTGGAACGGGTTTACTCTATTGGATTGCCAGTACTTTAAAAACAAATCTTTCTTTTAAACATCCCAATGCTTTTTATAAAAATGAAGCCATTATAAGACTCAGTTCCCATCACACAAAGCAACGCAAACCGGAGGATAGAGTTTTACCTTATAATAGCCAAAATATGATTGATACGAATAAAACAAAAGCATTTGATATTATGACTAGTGTTTATATGTTTCAAAAAACAATTTCATTCATAACTATCAATCATAGACGGCATGGGTACCATATATCATGTCGCCATATATATATACAATCAAAACGGCACGGTGTCGTATTTGGAAATTGGATTTCCGTCGTGAACCAAGGCAAAAGGTAGTCCTTACCGACTTCAAGACAATCTAGCCCATGTCTCCGGAACAGCCGCAACTGCCCCTTAGAGCGACAGGGCCGGTCCACACGGAGTGGATTATAGTGCCTGAACAATACGTTTCTCCGCCCTTTGGGGCGTAAATGAGCCAACGAATGACTCCATCGGACCTGGATCGTCCGATCAAACCGAGGCGCCTCGCAACAGCAACAACCACACAGGTGAAAATTATATAAATGTCAGGGCTGGTAGGTCACTGACACCACCCTAGCTAGAAAGAAACGCATGCCCTCCCTGAGGTCCTTCTCCCATTTCTGTTTTATACCGGGGTGTGAGGCTCGCAAATTCACATTATACACAAAGCTACGCCACACAGGCGGGGCTTTGATCACCACCACAAGACTTTGCTTTTCAACAGAAGCCTTGATCATTTTCCACTAAGGCATGTCACACTAGCAATTCATGCCATGCGACTGATGTCCATCGATATACAACCTCTGAGCTCGTGCGTTTCAGAGAAGGGCGTTAAGAAAAAGAATAAATTCTCCGCTGCCAAACAGATGTATATTTAATAGAGATCAATCAACACAGAATAAAATCCAATGTCAGACACACAGTCCATTTGCAAGTCCGTTCTAGGTCTGAACGAAACCAGAGGCACTAAATACCTCGCAAACCAATCGATCACCACGTACATCTGGACGATCACCACTCATTATCCATATTTCGGGATGCCTCCCAATCAGGACCTCGGTTACCATCCAAACGAGGTGAAGATCTCCGGTCTTCGACCACCGTCTTCATCTTCGATTAATTATCGTCGATTCAATTATTCAGAATGGGATAAACCCGGTCTTTCTGAGCAACTCGCGTATATAATAAAACAAGTGCAACACTAACATACACACGCATCATTTCAATTCATTAGCCACTAACCGTCAATCAGTAAGAGAACGATTTCCTAAATATTAACCCCAAAGGCCGAAACCAACATCAGATCAATACACAAGAAACCATTCGACTTAGCCAACCTTCAGTTAATTTCTAAATTTGCATCCATATCGTTTATAATATTTTATAACGATTTATCGCTATTTTTATTTATTTTTAAAATAGCCATTTTATTTCAAACGACGCTACAGGCCATAACGCGGTCGTGGCGCTGTTTTTCTTCAGATTTGATCTACACATATCTGAAAATCTAACCGTTGGAACTTTACAAAATTTACATCATTAGAAAGATCTTTTCAAAACGAATCCAACGGTTCCAGTTTCGGGAAATTCCGACGGTCGGATCTCCCGGTACAATCGTTTGAATTTTCGATTTCAAAATACGAACTGCAGCGTCGTTATTCGATTAAATATAATTATATATATATATATAATCGATTCTGGCGCTGTTTTTCGTTAGATTTGAATTAAACATTCCAGACAATCCAACCGTTAGATTTTTACAAAGTTGGTGCCGTTGGAAAGATTTTTCCAAAACGAACCCAACGGTTGCGATTTCAGGAAAATCCGATGGTCGGATCTCCCGTACTAATCGTTTGAAATCACGGTTTCAAAATACGAACTACACGGCCACGTTTCGTTTTAATTTTATTTATATTTATATATTTATATAAATATAGTTCATTCAAAAATTCCTATATTGTTTCCACTTCTAATATCTCACTAACGCCTTTAAATTTTGGAAAATTTCGCCATAACCTCCTTTGTACGGGAGGGGCTGGGAAAATTCCCAAATAGCCACACGGGCGTCTCATGTCAAAAGAAAAAGAAAAATCCAAGTGGCTAGCCAACAGGCTCATAAAATCATCACCCAAACAAAACAGTAAATGTATACCTATTTGTCGGGCACAAAAATTTTATTCCTCTTCTCTAGCCCCTTTGCTATAACCTGTTCAATAAATATGCATGTACATATATACAGTTCTTATCACTTATCATTTTCCATACAACTTCATATTTGATTCCATTTGGTTTAAAAACACCGTTCATTCTAATGTTGCATGCATAGGTAAAAAATCATATCATTAGCTAATTAATGAATATTTCAACTCATGCATATTTATTTGAACGAGTGGCTATTTTTAACACTTGACATTTCAATAATTCATGTATATAATAAAATTGTGATTTTTATTGTAAAACAATTCATTTCAAAACACTATTATTTCATATAGTTAATATAGGTGATAAAAATAGGATTTTTATTGTAAAACAATTTATTTCAAAACACTATTATTTCGTATAGTTAATATAGGTGATAAAAATAGGATTTTTATTGTAAAACAATTTATTTCAAAACATGATTATTTTATAAAGTTTATATAGGTGATAAAAATAGGATTTTTATTGTAAAACAATTTATTTCAAAACAGGATTATTTTATACATTTCATATTGATGTTAAAAATGGGATTTTTATTATAAAACAATTTCTTTCAAAATATGAATACCATTCAACACATGAATTTCAATTCAACGAATGAATATCGATTCAACACATGAAGGTTTTCTATTCAACGAATAAATATAGTTTCAGCAAATGAAAATAATTCAAACACATGAATATTATTCAAAATTTCGGCAACATAACGGCAGGGTAGTTAAAACTGGGACCGTCCTTAGTACGGCTCCTCGCTCTACCTTAAAACCTGGCGGTTTTTGACAATGGTGATCATGCATCTAGTTCGCACGCAGGCGGTATGTATATATTTATTTCATTTCCACAAAACTAATCCTATGTGGTTCCAACCAAATATTTCTCAACCACAAACGGGTATTTTTCAACCACAATCAATCAATATCAACCACAAACAATCCCAAACAACCATTCGCTATCAATCAATTTTCACACCAATCACAACCAATAAATATCGTCCATGGTTTGTGGACGAGGGGCGTGTGTATATATATATATATATATATATATATAGATATAGATATTTATACATAACAATTCACTCCCATTTCAACACATATATAATTTTTTTTACAATGCATATATAACTTATACATCGAACGTACAACTTATACAACGCTTATACAAGAGGTGTACAACGCTTGTATAACTCATACATCGACTATATAATTCATACATCGTCGTTTTCCATATCGTTTATAAATTAGAAATCTCACATTGGGTTCCACTCCACCAAAAATAGCAGAAGGCTCAGAAAAATATGCGGTCTCTTCTAAAATGTAGAAGACGTCCACACGGTCACGATGTTTCCTGTTTCATCGAATTTCGTCAAGAAACGAAAAAGATATGATTTTTATAGTGAAATCACCAACGGTAGCGCTTTTAAAACGCTATAATATAGTAAATAAAAAAAATAGGTCGTTACCTCAGAAAACTGTTCGAAACTAGGTTTCGATTTCTCTCTCGATCCGAAGCACGATATGCAGATCAGCCTACGCCAGATCGACGAGCTTGGAGGGGCTCATCATCGCGCCGAACGCCGTTGAACTCGGTGGCGGATCTCGGCCAGGATTCGGGTGCGAACGGCGTGACTTCAGTGCCCTGGATCTCCCAATATAATCGACGATAATCCCTGAAACTTAGATGGATTTAAAGCTTGGAGAAATCCCTACGAAATCCTCTAAAGAAGGGTTGAATTTTATTGAGCGTGGAAAGAGATAAGGAGGAGAGAAGCGGGGAGCTTTTGTCGCCGTCGAGTTTGAGGGAGAAGCGGGATTTCCAGGTCAACGGTTGAGTGAGAGAAGACACGTGATTGGCCCATAATTTATATTTAATTTTTAATTTATTTTAAATCCAAAAATACCCTCTTCTCCATATGTACACCAATCAAAACCCAACGACTGTCGTCCCTAGCGTTTTACCCCCATTACGAACACAATGTGATATGTTTCGTAGGCCCATTCGACTGTTTCAGTCAGTTTTCATTCAGTTTAAAATATATAATATTCAATATTCGATTTGAACGTACATTTCAATTTGCCAGGCCCACAAACTGATTCGAAAAATTCCAGAAAAATAAATCTAGCTATGTTTTGATGATACGGTCCAAAAAAAACTAGTTTCGTCGAATTCTAAGACCGTTTGTAAAATGGCCCATTTCTGGTCGATCCAATTTAACTATAATTGACCAAAACACATTTTCCATTGCCACGCTCACATACTAGCTTCAAAAATTATGAAATTCGAAACCTAGCAATAACTTCACATCACAGATCCAACAAAAGTGGTTTCGTCGAATTCCGAGGTCGTTTGCAAAATGGTCATTTTCGCGGGCTATATAAATTCCATAGCGACCTTTTTGAAAATTCATTCGGCCATAACTTTTGCTTTCCGCTATGAAAATTCGATTTTTCAGATTCGTTAGAAAGGTATTCACTAACAGATTTAAATATTTTTGGTTTCACTAAAATCCGTTTTGTTTTGCACCCGGTACAGTCCGACAAAGTTTGAATTCAATTTTTGAAACTGCTGCGCCTTTTCAGGCCTTGTTTATAACTATAATTAATTATATTCGTTTTCAAATGTTGATTCAAACTCCGTTTTCATTGCTATTATTTAAAATATTTATTTTAAATATTTAAAATCCATTATTTTAGCCAATTTTAAAATTTTAAATTGGTTCAGATTTTCTGGGTCGTTACTATCTCCCCCACTTAAAACTTTTCATCCCCGAAAAGGAACAAAGTCGAAAGTGGTTTGATTAATCAATTCTACGTTCGATCTGGCTTCAATTCTCCAACTTTTCAGTTTCTGAGAATTTTCAAATTCTTCAAAAATTTGGCTAACACCTGGAATTTTCGAAAAATTTCGCCATAACCTCCTTTGTACGGGGAGGGGTTTGGAAATTTTTTGGGCCGTATTAGGTACCCAATAAATCCTAATAAGCATACACATATTTATAGTGATATATTCTGGTGTTTACAGGGGAGCATGTATTGATAATAACTCCAGAGAATAAATTCTCGTCACCCTGCCCCGTGTGGGAAATAAATAGTCCATGTGCCGTATCTAATAACTAGAGAGACATGATTATTGTCAACTCCAGACCCGTGTGGGGTTTTTATTAATCTGGCAATTTAATTGTTACAATTTAAATAGTCCATATCAGTCATTAGTTCAACCTGTAAAATATAGTCATCGCCATACAAGCCTCTCGCTCGTATGGTAAATCTTCCACCTCGTCACACAAGCTCCAAATGCTTATGTGGTATATGATGAAGTATGCCTATCTTCTGAAGTATGCCATGTAATGTAGTTCAAAATTAATTGTTACTATCCTATGGCGACGTTTATTATTTCACACAGAATAACTAGCACTCCGCATCCAATAGCATTCACAGGAGTTGATATAATAATATTTCGCATCCAACTCATTAAGGTTTACCTATTTGTCGGGCACGCAAATAAAATCTGTACTCAACAGCTAATCCATTTACCTGTTCAAACATATATAATACACATGTATATATATTTCTATTTATTTTCTAATCAGTTCAATGTGTGATATAATCGAATAAATTCTAACATTATTCTATTGTTGATTAAATTAACTATCGTTTCAATAATTTTAATTAATCTAATCTACAATCACACAACACAACCAACAAGCAATTTGTTTTTAACTTTTCAAAACCATTTAAACTAATTCCTATTCTCCTTTTAAAATCATTCAGACTATAGAGTTAAAAGTGCACATCCATGGAAAGAAAATAACAATAGAATAGAGAATTAAATGGTGATGTAAAGTATGGTAAATATACCTTGCACCGAAGTCAATCAGAGATATCCACTCGGCATTTAGGATAAGCTTTCTGAATGCTCTCCTCAGTTTCCCAAGTACAATCTCGCGGATCTCCACTCCACTGCACTTTGACTAAGTGAACCTTCTTGTTCCTCAGTTCTTTGGTTTCTTTGCCGATGATCTTTAGCGACTCTCTTATCACAGCTAATTATGGAGTAATTTCAATATCCTGCTGAGCTGCTTCTTCCACGATCAAGTCTGGATCATGAACATGCTTTCGAAGTTGAGATATATGAAATACATCATGAACTCCAGGCAACCAGTCAGGCAGTTTGACCCTATTAGCGAGAGTTCCGATCCGTTCCAGAATAGGAAATGGACCAATGAATTTGGGCGCCAACTTTCCACTTTTACCGAACCGGATAACTCCTCTCATCGGCGATACTTTCAAATATACGTAGTCGCCAACAGCAAATGATATATCTCTTCTTCTCCTATCGGCATAGCTCTTTTGTTGGCTTTGAGCGGCGAGTAATCGCTTCTTAATAAAATCGACTTTGTCAGCAGCTTCTCGGATCATATCAGGCCCTAACACAAGTCTATTTCCAGGTTCGACCCAACAAGCAGGAGATCGGCACGGTCTACCATACAACGCTTCGAATGGCGACATTGTCAGGCTCGCCTGGTAGCTGTTGTTATATGAGAATTCAGCCAAATGCAGATGGTCTTTCCATGATCCACCGAAATCTATAACACAAGCCCGCAATAGATCTTCTAAAATAAGATTCACCCTCTCAGTCTGACCGTCTGTCTGAGGATGATAAGCGGTGGTCAAGTTCAACTTCGTTCCCAGCTCGACTTGAAATGCCTCCCAGAATTTGCTAGTGAATATTGTATCTCTATCACTGACTATACTGAGCGGCACTCCATGTAGTCTAACTATTTCCCTGAAGTATATCTGCGCCAGACTCTGAGCAATTCTGTTTGATCTGACAGGTATAAAATGGGCGGTCTTCGTGAAGCGATCTACGATCACCCAAATACTGTCATTCCCTTTTCTGGTTCTGGGCAGACCATCAACGAAATCTATAGAAATATGTTCCCACTTCCAGCCTGGAACGTCTAGCGGTTGTAATAATCCAGCTAGTTTCTGTTGGTCGCTTTTGACTAGCTGACAAGTAGGGCATCGGCTAACATATAAAGAAATGTCCCTCTTCATCGACTTCCACCAGAAAGTGCGTTTAATGTCATTGTACATTTTTCTTACTCCCGAATGGATACTAAGTTTTGACTTATGGCATTCATCCATTACTTCCTTTCGAAGCTCAGGAACGTTAGGGACACAGATTCGACCTTTGAGCCTTAGAATCTCATCATTATCAACTTGAAAACTCGAGGGTTCGCCTTTCTGAATTATCTCCCTGATCTTCTGAATAAAGTGATCATCCTTCTGAAGAGCAGATATTTTATCTATTAATGAAGTCATGATAATAAAGCTGGCGATCATCTCATTCTTTCGGCTTAACGCATCGGCCACGACATTGGCTTTCCCTGGAGTGTATATAATTTCAAAGTCATATGCTGCAAGAAACTCCAGCCAACGCTGCTGCCTCAGATTCAAGTCCTTCTGGGTGAACAAATACTTCAGCGACTGATGATCTGTAAACAGTTCAAATCTCTCACCCAGAAGATAGTGTCTCCAGATTTTCAAAGCGAACACAATAGCCAATAACTCAAGATCATGAGTTACGTAGTTCTTTTCGTGCAGCTTCAGTTGACGGCTAGCATAAGCAATCACTTGGCCCCTTTGCATTAACACTGCGCCAAGGCCTTCTATAGAAACATCAGTCCAGACTTTCAAATCCTGATTGTCATCGATGATGGTTAACACTGTAGCAGCCGTTAGTCTTAACTTTAGCTCTTCGAAAGCCTCCTCACTTTCTGGAGTCCATATGAATTTAGAGTGCTTCTTCGTAAGCTTCGTTAAATGACCAGATATCTTCGAAAAGTTTTTAACGAACTTCCGGTAATAGCTAGCCAATCCGAGAAAACTGCGGACTTCAGTGGGGGTATTGGGCTGTTTCCAATTCTGAATAGTTGTGATTTTACTTGGATCCACAGCGATTCCTTCTTTTGATACGATGTGGCCTAGAAATTTTACTTCATCTTGCCAGAAGATACATTTGGAAAATTTGGCTTTTAATACATTCCGTCTCAGAATTTGTAGAACCTATTCCAGATGCTTTTCATGTTCGGCCTTTGATTTAGAGAAGATTAGAATATCGTCAATAAAAACCAGAACAAATTTATTCAAAACTCCTCTGAACACTGTATTCATCAGATCGACGAAGTAAGCTGGAGCGTTACATAAGCCGAACGGCATTACTAACCACTCGTAGAACAAGTCTGGACCGCTGAATGCTGTCATTGGAACACACTCTTCGGTAATTCGAAGTTGATGGAAGCCTGTAGCTAGGTCCATTCGTGAAAATACTTGTGCTCCATTTAGACGATCCAATAAATCATCTATTCGCGGCAATGGATATTTGTTCTTTATTGTCTGTTTGTTCAAATCACGATAATCCACACATAACCGTTGAGTACCGTCAGATTTTGGGACAAAAACCACTGCTGCTCCCCAATCAGAGAAACTAGGCCTGATCAGACCTTTCCATACTAGTTGTCGTGTTTAATTGTCTAATTCCTCTTTCTCTTTCAAGGACATTCTTTGAATAGCATGAACTACCGGCCTTGCATTCGGAATTAAAGCAATTTTGAAATCTATTTCTCTCTGCGGAGGTAAGCGAACAACTTCTTCGAACACATCCGCATAGTTCTTGACGACAAGAATGTCTTTGATGAGGTCAGGAATATTCTCTGTGACTTCTGGGATATTTTCTATTTGAGCTGGAGAAACATCGAGAGCTGACCAGAAATCTTTTCTATTTGAAGTCGGGCCTTCACATGGTATGGTTATATAATTCCCCGATTGGGCCTTTGCTTTAACCACTCTCTCGGCGCATCTAACCTCAGCTTCGTATTTGGTTAGCCAATCCAACCGCAATATAAGATCAAACTCCTTAAAATTCATGATGATGGAGATAATAGGGAATTTATAGCAGGAGAAAGAGACAGGTACTGCACAAACCCAGCTGAGATCGATGGAACCCCCAACCGGATTTTGGACAGTCATTGGTTCTTTGAGCTTCCTCAATTTCAAATCTAACTTCTTAGCTGCATTCTTTGAAATAATGCTTCGTGACACGCCGGTGTCAAACAATACTTTAACTGGAATATTTTTGACATTAAGCGCGCCTTCTAAAACATTAGACCTTCCCTGCCTATCTGAGGGTGCTGAGGTTTCTGCTACTTCATTTACCTGAGCCTCCTTGGTTGCCCTTAACAGCCGGCAATCCTGCTTTATATGGCCAAATCGATGGCAAATGCTGCATTCTCTGGTCTCTTGAAAGTTGTTCTTTGACTTCGGTTTACTCTTCTTTAGTTTCTTTAAAGATCTGCATTTTCCTTGCAAATGCCCTTGCTTATGGCAGTTATTGCATACGGCGGTCGTTACTAGTTCTTTCTCTGATCTGGCCCTTTTTCGATTTACTTTGGGCTCCTTACCGACTTCAGACTTTGTACTGGCCTCCGGACGATCAGTTTCAGGCTCAATTTTATTACTAGAGCTGACTTCCTCTTCGTCGCGCAACATGCCTTTCTTATGCAGATCTTCATACTGATAAGCCATATAAATCATTTCTGAAAAAGGGAGCTTCACATGCCCCTTTACTTTATTCTGATATTTCCTTTGAAGCCCGTAAATAAATCTCAGATTCTTTCTCCTCATATTCTGAATTAGATGGGGAGCAAAGTGAGAAAGTTCATTGAATTTCTTATGATTTTTTGGGATGGTCATATCTCCTTATATCAAATAAGAAAATTCATCACATAGTCGCTCGGTCGCTTCGGGAGGAGTAAATCTTTCCAGGAAAATCAATTTGAATCTATCCCAGGTGATATCACCATCTGGATTATTCTTAATAACTGAATCCCACCAGAACAAAGCTTCGTCTTTGAGTGCCCAGGAGGCCAGTAATCTTCTCTGGTCATCCCTCAGCTTTAAACCATCAAAGATCTTTTCAGCCGAACGAATCCAAGCCTGTGTCTTCATAATAGATTCTTCACTAGAGAATGGTATTCCACCCATATTTCGATATTTGATTAATAGGGCCTCAATATCCGGTTCTGTATTCCTCCTGTTTCTGACACTCATTTTCTAGTACTTCTGCAAATAGCAGATCAAGTGTCAGGTCAACAGAAAAGATATTTTAAAATATAGAAACAAATACTTAAATGTAAATGCGTCTATCGAGGTGTTATTTCATTCTGCTACTCATACTAGGATATTACTAATCCTATCTGTATAGAGTTACCCATCCTAGAACACTACTGGTTCTATTTCTGACGAGTTCATTCAAATGTTATATTCCAGAACTAAGCTTAACCAAGGCTCTGATACCAAATGAGACGACCCCAAACCCCGTACTGACGGTGGCAAGGGTAATCCGTGGAATATAACACAGAAAAAGATAATAGCAGAACAGAAATAAATAAATACACCAGATAATGAACAATAGAGTATACTGGATAAAGGTAATCATCCGAGTTACACAGTATACAGGATCATACTTAGTACAAATTCAGTTCAACTATACATATATGTCTACAGCGGAAAACAAACATAATGTACAATAGGAGCTGAACAACATAAAAAGAGATAAATGATAGAATCCATCTTCAGCTCCAGCTATCCAGAAAGAACCAGCTAAACCTGAATACAAGGCTGCCCGTGTAGAAAAAGGGGCACCCAAGTTTGAAAGTGAAACAAACTACGAGTCAGTCATGGGACTGGTATGAGAAATCTACTCAATACATTTATAATATGGCTAATCACAGGACCACGCCACTTTCGTGGAACAGGTTTACTCCATTGGATTGCCAGTGCTTTAAAAACAAATCTTTCTTTTAAACATCGCAATGCTTTTTATAAAAATGAAGCCATTATAAGACTCAGTTCCCATCACACAATGCAACGCAAACCGGAGGATAGAGTTTTACCTTATAATGGCCAAAATATGATTGATACGAATAAAACAAAAGCATTTGATATTATGACTAGTGTTTATATGTTTCAAAAAACAATTTCAATCATAACTATCAATCATAGATGGCATGGGTACCTTATATCATGTCGCCATATATATATATACAATCAAAACCGCACGATGTCGTATTTGGAAATTGGATTTCCATCATGAACTAAGGCAAAAGATAGTCCTTACCGACTTCGAGACAATCTAGCCCATGTCTCCGGAATAGCCGCAACTGCCCCTTGGAGCGACAGGGCCGGTCCACACTGAGTGGATTATAGTGCCTGAACAGTACGTTTCTCCGCCCTTTTGGGCGTAAATGAGCCAACGAATGACTCCATCGGACCTGGATCGTCAGATCAAACCGAGGCGCCTCGCAACAGCAACAACCACACGAGTGAAAAGTATATAAATGTCAGGGCTGGTAGGTCACTGACACCACCCTAGCTAGAAAGAAACGCATGCCCTTCCCGAGGTCCTTCTTTCGTTTCCGGTTCATACCGGGGTGTGAGGCTCGCGAATTCACATTATACACAAAGCTACGCCACACAGGCGGGGCTTTGATCACCACCACAAGACTTTTCTTTTCAACAGAAGCCTTGATCATTTGCCACTTAGGCATGTCACACTAGCAATTCATGCCATGCGACTGATGTCCATCGATATACAACCTCTGAGCTCGTGCGTTTCAGAGAAGGGCGTTAAGCAAAAGAATAAATTCTCCGCCACCAAACAGATGTATATTTAATAGAGATCAATCAACACAGAATAAAATCCAATGTCAGACACACAGTCCATTTACAAGTCCGTTCTAGGTCTGAACGAAACCGGAGGCACTAAATACCTCGCAAACCCATCGATCACCACGTACGTCTGGACGATCACCACTCATTATCCATATTTCGGGATGCCTCCCAATCAGGACCTCGGTTACCATCCAAACGAGGTGAAGATCTCCGGTCTTCGACCACCGTCTTCATCTTCGATTAATTATCGTCGATTCAGTTATTCAGAATGGGATAAACCCGGTCTTTCTGGGCAACTCGCATATATAATAAAACAAGTGCAACACTAACATACACACGCATCATTTCAATTCATTAGCCACTAACCGTCAATCAGTAAGAGAACGATTTCCCAAATATTAACCCCGAAGGCCGAAGCCAACATCAGATCAATACCCAAGAAACCATTCGACTTAGCCAACCTTCAGTTAATTTCTAAATTTGCATCCATATCGTTTATAATATTTTATAACGATTTATCGCTATTTTTATTTATTTTTAAAATAGCCATTTTATTTCAAACGACGCTACAGGCCATAACACGGCCGTGGCGCTGTTTTTCTTCAGATTTGATTTACACATATCTGAAAATCAAACCGTTGGAACTTTACAAAATTAACATCATTAGAAAGATCTTTTCAAAACGAATCCAACGGTTCCAGTTTCGGGAAATTCCGACGGTCGGATCTCCCGGTACAATCGTTTGAATTTTCGATTTCAAAATATGAACTGCAGCGTCGTTATTCGATTAAATATAATTATATTTATATATATAAATATAATCGATTCTGGCGTTGTTTTTCTTCAGATTTGAATTAAACATTCCAGACAATCCAACCGTTGGATTTTTACAAAGTTGGTGCCGTTGGAAAGATTTTTCCAAAGCGAACCCAACGGTTGCGATTTCAGGAAAATCCGATGGTCGAATCTCCCGTACTAATCGTTTGAAATCACGGTTTCAAAATACGAACTGCACGGCCACGTTTCGTTTTAATTTTATTTATATTTATATAAATATAGTTCATTCAAAAATTCCTATATTGTTTCCACTTCTAATATCTCACTAACGCCTTTAAATTTTGGAAAATTTCGCCATAACCTCCTTTGTACGGAAGGGGCTGGGAAAATTCCCAAATAGCCACACGGGCGTCTCATGTCAAAAGAAAAAGAAAAAGCCAAGCGGCTAGCCAACAGGCTCATAAAATCATCACCCAAACAAAACAGTAAATGTGTACCTATTTGTCGGGCATAAAATTTTTATTCCTCTTCTCTAGCCCCTTTGTTATAACCTGTTCAATAAATATGCATGTACATATATACGGTTCTTATCACTTATCATTTTCCATACAACTTCATATTTGATTCCATTTGGTTTAAAAACACCGTTCATTCTAATGTTGCATGCATAGGTAAAAAATCATATCATTAGCTAATTAATGAATATTTCAACTCATGCATATTTATTTGAACGAGTGGCTATTTTTAACACGTCACATTTCAATAATTCATGTATATAATAAAAATGTGATTTTATTGTAAAACAATTCATTTCAAAACACTATTATTTCGTATAGTTAATATAGGTGATAAAAATAGGATTTTTATTGTAAAACAATTTATTTCAAAACACTATTAATCCGTATAGTTAATATAGGTGATAAAAATAGGATTTTTATTGTAAAACAATTTATTTCAAAACAGGATTATTTTATAAAGTTTATATAGGTGATAAAAATAGGATTTTTATTGTAAAACAATTTATTTCAAAACAAGATTATTTTATACATTTCATATTGATGTTAAAAATGGGATATTTATTATAAAACAACTTCTTTCAAAATATGAATACCATTCAACACATGAATTTCAATTCAACGAATGAATATCGATTCAACACATGAAGGTTTTCTATTCAACGAATAAATATAGTTTCAGCAAATGAAAATAATTCAAACACATGAATATTATTCAAAATTTCGGCAACCACAATCAATCAATATCAACCACAAACAATCCCAAACAACCATTCGCTATCAATCAATTTTCACACCAATCACAACCAATAAATATCGTCCATGGTTTGTGGACGAGGGGCGTGTATATATATATATATATATGTGTGTGTGTGTGTGTGTGTGTGTATATATATACATAGCAATTCACTTCCATTTCAACACATATATAATTTTTTTTACAACGCATATATAACTTATACATCGAACGTACAACTTATACAACGCTTATACAAGAGGTGTACAACGCTTGTATAACTCATACATCGACTATATAATTTATACATCGTCGTTTTCCATATCGTTTATAAATTAGAAATCTCACATTGCGTTCCACTCCACCAAAAATAGCAGATGGCTCAAAAAAATATGCGGTCTCTTCTAAAATGTAGAAGACGTCCACATGGTCACGATGTTTCCTGTTTCATCGAATTTCATCAAGAAACAAAAAAGATATGATTTTTATAGTGAAATCACCAACGGTAGCGCTTTTAAAACGCTATAATATAGTAAATAAAAAAAATAGGTCGTTACCTCAGAAAACTGTTCGAAACTAGGTTTCTATTTCTCTCTCGATCCGAAGCACGATATGCAGATCAGCCTACGCCACATCGACGAGCTTGGAGGGGCTCATCATCGCGCCGAACGCCATTGAACTCGGTAGCGGATCTCGGCCAGGACTCGGGTGCGAACGGCGTGACTTCAGCGCCCTGGATCTCCCAATATAATCGACGATAATCCCTAAAACTTAGATGGATTTAAAGCTTGGAGAAATCCCTACGAAATCCTCTAAAGAAGGGTTGAATTTTATTGAGCGTGGAAGGAGATAAGGAGGAGAGAAGCGGGGAGCTTTTGTCGCCGTCGAGTTTGAGGGAGAAGCGGGATTTCCAGGTCAACGGTTGAGTGAGAGAAGACACGTGATTGGCCCATGATTTATATTTAATTTTTAATTTATTTTAAATCCAAGAATACCCTCTTCTCCATACGTACACCAATCCAAACCCAACGACTGTCATCCCTAGCGTTTTACCCCCATTCCGAACACAATGGGATATGTTTCGTAGGCCCATTCGACTGTTTCAGTCAGTTTTCATTCAATTTAAAATATATAATATTCAATATTCGATTTGAACATACATTTCAATTTGCGAGGGCCACAAACTGATTCGAAAAATTCCATAAAAAGAAATCTAGCTATGTTTTGATGATACGGTCCCAACAAAACTAGTTTCGTCGAATTCTGAGACTGTTTGTAAAATGGCCCATTTCTGGTCGATCCAATTTAACTATAATTGACCAAAACACATTTTCCTTTGCCACTCTCACATACTAGTTTCAAAAATTATGAAATTCGAAACCTAGCAATAACTTCACATCCTGGATCCAACAAAAGTGGTTTCGTCGAATTCCGAGGTCGTTTGCAAAATGGTCATTTTCGCGGGCTATATAAATTCCGTAGCGACCTTTCTGAAAATTCATTCGGCCATAACTTTTGTTTTCCGCTATGAAAATTCGATTTTTTAGATTCGTTAGAAAGGTATTCACTAACAGATTTAAATATTTTTGGTTTTACTAAAATCCGTTTTGTTTTGCACCCGATACAGTCCGACAAAGTTTGAATTCAATTTTTGAAACTGTTGCGCCTTTTCAGGCCTTGTTTATAACTATAATTAATTATATTTGATTTCAAATGTCGATTCAAACTCCGTTTTCATTGCTATTATTTAAAATATTTATTTTAAATATTTAAAATCCATTATTTTACCCAATTTAAAATTTTTAAATTGGTTCAGATTTTCTGGGTCGTTACAACGGGTGGCGCTCGGGCGTGCAAAGTGGCGAAGGCAGATAGGGATCCGATGGCTTCAAGGTGGCGGTGATTGTGGAGTTGGGTTCTGAACGAATTGGGTTCGGCTTGCTGTAGTTTGTAACGTAGAAGAAAGAGGATTAAAGATGGTTAAGTATGTAATTATCCAACTAATTAAAATTTAAGTATCCATCAATGTAATGAAAGTTTAAATAAGCATATTTCTCTCATACGAGTTCATCATCAGACGAAACAACCTGCGTTGGAATCGCAGAAACAAGATCTACCCGACAGAACTGACTAGAATCAAAACAGAGCAGATCAGATTTTGGATAAATTTCAGATCTGAATTATTCGGTGAGATTTCTTTTTTTTAAATTTAAAATAAAAAATTATATATACATATTATAATGATTCTGATTGTAATATATTATACGGGGTTCGAAATTTAGATTGGTTGTTTGGCCTCTGTTGATTATTGTTTGTGATAAATTGTGGTGATGATTATTTGTTGAATGATATGTTTTTGTTCGAATAAAAATCTAATCTTGAATTGGTTAGACGTAACGACCCAGAAAATCTGAGCCAATTTAAAAATTTTAAATTGGCTAAAATAATGGATTTTAAATATTTAAAATAAATATTTTAAATAATGACAATGAAAACTGAGTTTGAATCGACAATTGAAAACGATTATAATTAATTATAATTATAAATAAGGCTTGAAAAGGCGCTGCAGTTGCAAAAATTGAATTCAAACTTTGTCAGACTGTACCGGGTGCAAAACAAAACGGATTTTAGCGAAACCAAAAATATTTAAATCTGTTGGTGAATACCTTTCTAACGAATCTGAAAAATCGAATTTTCATAGTGGAAAGCAAAAGTTATGACCGAATGAATTTTCAGAAAGGTCGCTATGGAATTTATATAGCCCGTTAAATTGGCCATTTTGCATACGACCTCAGAATTCGACGAAACCACTTTTTTGGGTCCGGGATGTGAAGTTATTGCTAGGTTTCAAATTTCATAATTTTTTAAGCTAATGTGTAAGCGTGGCAAAGGAAAATGTGTTTTGGTCAATTACAGTTAAAATGGATCGACCAAAAATGGGCCTTTTTGCAAACGGTCTCAGAATTCGACGAAACTAGTTTTGTTGGGACCGTATCGTCAAAACATAGCTAGATTTATTTTTCTGGAATTTTTTGAATTAGTTTGTGGCCCTGGCAAATTGAAATGCACGTTCAAATCAAATATTGAATGTTTTATATTTTAATTTGAAGGGAAACTGACCGAAACAGTCGAATGGGCCTACGAAACATATCCCATTGTGTTCGGAATGGGGGTAAACGCTAGGGACGACAGTCGTTGGGCTTGGATTGGTGTTCGTGTGTGACGAGGGGTATTTTCGGATTTAAAAAAAAAAACTTTATAAATAAAAAAATATGATTGGTCCACGTCAGAACGCACCCCCCCCCCCCGCTTTTCTCTCTCCCCGACTCGAACGACGACGGAAATTGGTCGCTGCCTTCTCTCCTCTTTTTCTTCTGATCCACTCAATGAAATCCAATGCCACAGTTAAGGTTTTTGTAGTACTTCTCATGATCTTCAAATCCATATAAGTATTGGATTTTTTCGTGGCCTATGGGGGGAGAACCACCCTCGAGAAGTTCAGCCGTTCGCACCCCGATTCCGCCGCCTAGGGACCACCTAGCTCGGCCCCCTCCCTGGCGCACGTGCGCCTCTCCTAGCCCGACAAGGTGGCGCTGGCCGATCGAAGCAACAATCAACGGTTTGCCTGAAAGATCGAAACCTAGTTTTGAAGATTTTGAAAGGTAATCGGCTGTTTAATTTAAAACTGATTTTAATAGTTTAAAACCGTTGCAAACTTTGAAAAATCATATCTTTTTGCTGTGTTAACGAAATTCGATGAAACAGGAAACATCGTGAACGTGTGGATGCCTTCTACATTCTAGAAGAGACCGCATATTTTTCTGAGCCTTCTGCTATTTTTGGTGGAGTGGAACCCAATGTGAGATTTCTAATTTATAAACGATATGGAAAACGACGATGTATAAATTATATAGTCGATGTATGAGTTATATAAGCGTTGTACACCTCTTGTATAAGCGTTGTATAAGTTGTACGTTCGATGTATAAGTTATATATGTGTTGGCTCGCTTTTTGACCAAGCCACCCAGGATCATTCGTAGGAGGAAAGCAGGAAACCACTATATCTAAGGACATGAAAAAATGGATCGCGCGCCATCGTCTCGCCCAATATCGACTCGCGCACCATCGTCTCGCCCAATATCGACTCGCGCACCATCGTCTCGCCCAATATCGGATCGCGTCTCTACGGATCGCCCCATCTCATCAGCGAACGACGCAGCCGGGCGATCCGATCCGAACTTGCATTGTTACCCCCCGAGCGAACCGATCCGATCCCCTGGTGCATGGCGAACCCTCTGACCTGTTCAAGCGCGAGCTAGTCTTCAGCGATTCGAATCGCACGGATCTGGCGACACGTGTCCCTAACCGTCACTTGGACCGATTCTCCCCATCTGCACGATCCGATTTTCAAGCAGATCACGACACCTGTTCACAATGGCTAATTTGACTGTTTCTCCAATGGTGGCGATGCGATCCGATGCTCTCGGGATTCGTGCCACGTGTCCACGATCCGCCTGATAAAATCAGCTATAAGTAGCCCAGAGTTTGGCATTTTTCGGGATCTTTTTGGCAATACTGAGTACTGAATCCGCCATTGTTGTCAAACTACTGAAATACTGAGAGAAATATTTGTTGTATTAGCTTTTAAAGCATAATCAATAAGATATAAAGTGGACGTAGGCTCGTTAACGCCGAACCACTATAAATTCTGAGTGTTATTTTCTTTTTCCTTGCTCTTCATTTGAGATTCTCTACTGTTCATAACAATTTGGGTGTTAGGTCCAAATTTCGATCTAACATTTTTGGTGCTTTCACTGAGAACCTCAGTCCTAAAGTTTCGCTATTCGCTTCTTTGAGGATTCCAGCGATTCGGATATCATGGCTGGAAAAAGATCTAAAGTTTCGCAGACCAACGAAACGATTGAGGAGAGTGTGCACGAACTGGGCAACGAAGAAACTCTGGATCGCGGAGCGCAGGGGACGATCCGATCCGACGAAGACACCTCGTTCCGAGTCGATGAGAACGAGACGATCCGTGCCACTGAAAGGGTTGTTACTCTATCATGAGGCAACACCTCGCAGCCTCCGCGTACCACGACCACGAGTCGATCTCAGGGCGGCGCAGCGAATTGCCCTCCATGAACCGCAGCTATCCGAACTGATGGTCAGAATACAACTCGACCTGGAAAAGAACCTATGACCCACTCCTATCGTCCTGGAACCTCTGCTCGACCCGGTTCGAGCTCTTTGCGCATAAGAGAGAGTGATGATGACCACTATGATCCTGCCGCTCCTGTCACTGAGGGGGATCTCTCTCGCTTCGTCGAAATGTGGGATAGGTTGTTTGATGAGTTGGCTGCCCAAAGGCAGGAAAGTTCCATCCTACGGCAAAATTTGACGGCTATGGATAGAAGACTTGATGAGCTAGCAAGGCAAAGAGCATCGCCGGTTCGTCCACTCACCCTAGTATATTCTTCTTCATCTGAAGAATCGCCAAGACCTCCGCGGCGACCGTATGAGAGAGCCGAAAACATAGAACAGCTTCGGTTCGGGACCCTGCCCTCACAGGAAGAAGAAGAACTAGGGGCGGGGCCCACAAACCGTAATGTGAATGGTCAAGCAACGGCTCTCAGGACTCGAGATGTGAACAGTCCCGTGCATGACAGACCACCTCAGCCCCGTCGCCGCACGCATACCCATGATAATAGGGGGCAGCGAAGCCCTGTCCGAGCCCCGGATTTTGTGGCTGCTTCCCGAAGAGAGATCAGAGAACCTCGTCGGGCCAGAGGCACTGACCCTGAACCTCCCTTGACCAGTGCAAATGTCGCAGCCATGGTTCACCAAATTCTGGCCGATAGCCGTGGACAGCGGAACGAAGATTGGGGGATCGACCGCAGTCATACCCCTTTTACTGACGATATTTTGGATGCGACTTTTCCAAGGCGTTTCAACATGCCACAAATGAACCGATATGCGGGAAGATCTGATCCTGTTCAGCACCTAATGAGATACTCTTGGTCGATGACCGCTGCCGCCGCTTCTGACGCGGTTAAGTGTAAAGCGTTTCCCATATTCCTGGAGGACGTGGCTTTGCTATGGTTTACTCGCCTGCCGGCGAGATCGATTTCTAGCTTCAGGGAGCTGAGCGAGAAGTTCGTAGAAAAATTCCGTATCTACGCACAGAAGACAAAAAGCGTGATCGATTTATTCCTTGTCAAACAGCGACCAGGCGAGAGTCTAAAGATGTACCTGGATCGTTTCAATTTGGCCGCCACTGAGGTTAAAGATCCTCATGAACCGACCATTGTCGCAGCACTGATTGACGGAGTGGATAAGGACACTGAATTCGGGAGGTACTTGGCAGGCAAACCGCCCCACACCAGAGAGTTATTCTATGAGAAAGCCAATGTACATCTACGCCGGGAAGAGGTATACGCAAACCGAAAGGTTAAAACAACTGATAAGGAGGAAATTCAGAGCAATGTCGCCATCAAACAGACTGGAGACAGCTCGGGGAAAGTTGAAGTTAACGTCGGAAATCAGAGTCAGGGTGGTCGCCAACCAGGTAACAACAAAAACAACAATAACAATGGTAACGGCAACAACCGGAAGAGGGGCCGAGGGAACGACTCCCAGAGAAGGACTCGTCCCAGGGCCTTTGAAAGTTATACACCCATAAGTGATACTCTGGAAAATATCTTCATGGATGCGTACGAAGTCCTCCAAAATAAGAGGCCACCTCCTAGAGAGTCGACAGAGAAAGAGCGTGAGACAGGGAAGTTTTGTCTCTTTCATCAAATTCACGGCCATTCGACGAATGAATGTCGTCACCTGAGGGATGTAGTCGAAAGGCTGCTTCGAGAAGGGAAGCTAGATGAATACAGAGTAACGCCTAGGGACAGGGGGCAAGCAGTGCAGGCCCCGAATCAGAATCAAAATCAACTTGCTGCTAGGCCGACTGCTCAGCAAAAAGGAAAGAATATTGTTATCAATACCGTGATCGGTGGACTTTATCTTGCTGGGCACAGTTCCAAAGCATTAGATCAATACGTCAATGCAGCCAAACAACACCTCGAGGTGGGGGAATGTAGCAACCCCGAGGACAGTATCCCGGTGAAGCAGCAGAAGATGATGACCGATGACGTTGTTTTCCGAGAACGAGAAAGCATCGGAGTCCATGCTCCAACTGAAGATCCACTTGTAATTACGATACCCATTGGGCCAGCCACTGTTCATAAGGTTCTGGTGGACAACGGGAGTTCCGTTAATATTCTTTTCAAAAAGGCCTTTGACCAGATGAATCTAGAAATAAAAGACTTGAAGCCCTGCTAAGGATGGATCCGTGGATTCAACGGAGCATCCACCGCTCCAATGGGTTATGTAGAGTTGCCAGTTACACTTGGGGAAGGAGAACGCCAGAGAGTGAGAATCCTTCCCTTTGTGGTTTTGGATGTTGAATCGCCATACAATGCCTTCTTGGGCCGACCGGCCCTCGCAAAGTTCAGAGCCTGTATAGCCCATTGGTGCTTGTTATTGAAATTCCCCACAGAAGCTGGCATTGGTATCGTCAGAGGGGATCAAGTTGCCGCGCGAGCGTGTTATGTTGCCGAACTAAAGTTACTTCGCAACGGAGGGGATATCGAAACTAAAGGCACTTCTCCCCCTTCGGGGGCGGAGACCTTATAGCAACCAAAGAGGATAATCGTTGGAGAGTTGCTCAGAGAGATGCCCGAGGATATAGATCCCAGAGAGGATCAAGAACCCGGGGGCAGAATGGCGACTCCCAACGAGGCAACTGTGGATGTACCAATCAATGACAGTGACCCGGAGAAGGTCCTTAAGATTGGATCCCAGTTAAGTCCGAATCTTGCTGAAGAATTGACGAATTTCTTAAAGAACAACTAGGATGTATTTGCTTGGACCCACGCGGACATGTGCGGGATATCCCCATCAATCATGAGCCATTCTTTGAGCATTAACCCCAAACATCCTCCAGTAAAGCAAAAAAGGCGAATGCTGGGCCCAGAGAGGTCCGCTGCCTTGAAAGAAGAGGTTGGAAAGCTAAAGAGTAATGGGTTTATCAGAGATTCAACCTACCCCGACTGGATTTCAAATCCAGTCCTGGTAACGGGAAGTGGCGAACGTGTATCGACTTCTCAGATTTAAACAAAGCTTGTCCAAAAGATAGTTTCCCATTACCTCGAATTGACCAGTTGGTAGACTCGACGGCAGGTCATGAGCTTCTCTCATTTATGGATGCTTATTCAGGATACAACCAAATTCCGATGCATGTTCCAGATCAAGAGCACACTAGTTTTATCACTGATCTGGGATTATATTGTTATGTGGTAATGCCCTTTGGTTTGAAGAACGCAGGCGCTACGTACCAACGTTTGGTCAACAGAATGTTCTATAACCAAATCGGGAGAACAATGGAAGTATACGTCGACGATATGTTGGTTAAATCCAAGCAATCCTCTCAACACACTACTGACTTGGCGGAGATGTTCGGCATTCTTCGAAAGTATGGAATGAAACTCAATCCAACCAAGTGTTCATTTGGTGTTGCTTCTGGAAAATTCTTGGGATTCATTGTCAGTTCCCGCGGTATCGAGATTAATCCAGACCAGATCGCGGCAATCAGAAACATTCAGGAACCTAGGCAAATTAGGGATGTGCAAAGCCTTGCCGGAAAAGTGGCCGCACTAAGCAGATTTATCTCCAGGGCTACGGATAAATGCATCCCATTCTTCGAATTAATAAAGCGAGGAAAACGCCACTTTAAATGGACACCTGACTGCGTAGAAGCGTTTCAGAATTTGCTCAGGCACTTGGAGAAACCTCCGATTCTATCTAAACCAATAGATCACGAGGATTTATTCGTGTATTTGGCAGTGTCATCCCATGCGATCAGCTCAGCGTTGGTAAGGGAAGAGGATAAGGTCCAAAGACCTGTGTATTATGTGAGCAAAAAATTGACAGCAGCAGAGCGTAATTATCCACGGGTAGAGAAACTGGCGTATAGTTTACTGATTGCCTCCAGAAAACTTCGGCACTACTTTCAGGCACATCCTATCACCATATACACCGATCATCCACTCAAGCAAGTTTTACAGAGACCGGAAGCATCTGGAAGGTTACTCAAATGGAATATTGAGTTAAGTCAATTTGACTTGAACTTTCAGCCCAGACGGTCAATTCGGGGGCAAGTGATAGCCGACTTCATAGCAGAGTTCACTGTTCCCGAAGAAGATATAGCAAACGAAGAAGTGGAACCTTCAAAGTTACTTTTCGATCCTAATGCCTAGAGATTGTATACTGATGGCGCTAGGAACGACGAAAGATCCGGCGCTGGAATAGTGCTTGAAACCCCCGAGAAACGATTAGTAACCTATGCAATCCGAATGGAGTTTCAGGCCACTAACAACGATTCCGAATATGAAGCTCTGATAGCCGGATTAAAGATTGCAAAGGAACTAGAAGTCACAAAGCTGAACATCTTCTGCGACTCCAAGTTAGTTGTGAATCAAGTCACTGGAAGATTCCAAGCTAAAGGTGCAAGATTGATTCTATACTTAAAGAAAGTGAAAGAACTGCTGAATGAGTTTGATCACTACACCATATCTCATATTCCGCGGTCAGAAAATCAGCAGGCAGACAAGTTGGCAAAGATGGCTAGTTCTAACGATCCTGAAGTGATTGGGCTAGCCCCCGTTGAAGTACTTCGGTCCCCCAGCATTGATCAGATGGAAATCGACCTAGTACTAGAGACGGAACCAGAAAGGGAGTCTTGGATGACCCCTATAAAGAATTTCCTAATGGATGGAGCGCTTCCGACCAAGAAAAGCGAGAGGCGTAAAGTGATTCGTAAAGCCGCCCGATACGTTCTGCAAGGCGGAGTTCTTTATAGACAAGGGTTTTCAATGCCCCTCCTTCGGTGTATAGCCCACGATGACATCAAACGTGTGCTGCAAAAAGTCCACGAAGGCGAATGTGGCGACCACACTGGAGGGCAAACTTTGGCGAAAAAGGTATTGCGGCATGGTTATTTCTGGCCTACCATAAACAAGGATGCAGTAAGATATGCACGACGATGTGATGCGTGCCAGAGGTTTTCAAAGATACCTAGAGCGCCTCCAAGTCAGTTAAAAACAATGATGAGTCCATGGCCATTTGCTATGTGGGGAATTGATATCATAGGAAGTCTCCCCATCGCAAGGGGCGGAGCAAAGTTCGCTATTGTGGCCGTAGATTATTTCACTAAGTGGGTCGAGGCAGAACCACTAACTACAATCACAACTAAACGAGTGATCAACTTCATCGTGAGAAACATCATCTGTCGATTTGGGATTCCAAAGATTGTGATAACAGACAACGGGACTCAGTTCGATAGTGCTGAATTCAGAAACTTCTGCCAAAAATACCACATCGAGAATCGGTACACCTCCGTGGCACACCCACAATCAAACGGGCAAGTCGAAGCCGCAAATAAAGTAATTAAGTCCATTCTGAAAAGAAGAATGAAGCGGGCTAGAGCCATGTGGGCTGATGAATTGCCCTTGGCGCTATGGGCCTACAGGACGACATATAAATCAGCGACATGACATACCCCGTTCTCCCTTTCTTTTGGAACGGAAGCAGTCATCCCGGTTGAGATAAAGGTACCTTCTCATCGGGTGACCTATTATGATCCAATGACCAATAATGAGTTGCTCCTTGAGTCCCTGGATATGATCGAAGAAAAGAGGGATGAAGCAGACCTGCGTGCCCTAAGATGCAAACAATAGGTCGCCCGATATTACAACAAAAAGGTCCGAGCCCGAACCTGGGAACCCGGAGACTTGGTTCTGAAACGTGTCTTTCCACCCCCAACTCATATGGGAGCGAAGTGGGAAGGACCGTACTCTATTCTCAGCAAGCTTGATAACGGAACCTTCAAGCTGGCAACCGTAGATGGAAAGGAAATCCCCAGAGTGTGGAATGCCCAACATTTACGGCCATATTTAACATGAGAAGTTTCAAATTTATTCTTTTGCTTTGTTAAAAAACTATGTACAGGGCATGACTTGCCTAGAACAGTCTAACTCCTTAAAGCAAGAGATTATAAAGTGGACGTAGGTACCCGAAGTCCGGTGTCAACGGTTCCCCTAGTAAACTAATCAGAGGAACCCAAAGCTTGGGCAAAGGCTCCAACTGCTTGTCCGACTAGCTTTAATCCACGGAGCACGGGTTAAAGTACACATCAAGGATGAGTTTGATGAGAATGCATGATTGCAGACTGCGTGATCCGTGACTCTAACTCTCCAGAGTAGAGAGAGTATAAAGGACACGAAAATCGACATCCACGAATAACGGCGGTGTACCATGATCGGAGCTGCCTAAGCACGAACTCTAACTCTCCAGAGAGGGAGAGAGTATAAAAGCGTCTCCGATTGAGCGCTGAGAAAGAGCTCCTTTCCCGCTGAAGGCTCGGGAAGCGAGTGAATCGCTGAGCTCGAACTCTAACTCTCTAGAGAGGGAGAGAGTATAAAACCGTCTCCGATTGAGCGCTGAGAAAGAGCTCCTTTCCCGCTGAAGGATCGGGGAGCGAGTGAATCGCTGAGCTCGAACTCTAACTCTCCAGAGAGGGAGAGAGTATAAAGGCGTCTCCGATTGAGCACTGAGAAATAGCTCCTTCCCCGCTGAAGGATCGGGGAGCGAATGAATCGCCAAGCGCAAAACTCTAACTCTCCAAAGAGAGAGACAGTACAAAAGCGTCTCCGATTGAGCGCTGAGAAAGAACTTATTCCCTGCTAAAGGAACGAGGGTTGACTGAACTACTGATATCCCATGAAATCTCTTATACCCCCGTATTCAGAAATAGGGGGCAACTTGCCGTCAGTACTAATCAATCCCTGGTAAACCCCAGTCAGATGCTACGGTAACAACTGATTGGGGGGCACCAGGCACTCAAATGCAAACACTAAACTTTGATACAACAGTGTAACATAGCATGAACGTTCTTCTTCTTGTTGATTGACTGATTTATAATTATTAATAGTTGGCTAACGACTAAACATGGAAAGTTTCTATGAATACAGGTACGCAATGATGTAAGGAGATATAAATCCTTGTTTATATACTACGAATCAACAAAGTGAAAAACAACCTAGAAACAAAAGTGAGGACCAGTCTCACAATTACACTTCCTGGCCAGTGGAAAACCTAAAGACAAAATATCCACAAACTACAAACATCCTATTTACGCTTTGATTTCTTCTCTTGCTTCTGCCTCTCCAGCCTCTCCTTGTCGGCTTCAGATGGATCCCCCTTCTTCCTCTTCCTCTTTTCTACAAGGGGAACATCCGAATCCTATGAGGTCTCCTCTTCCACCTCTTTTCTCTTGCTTCTACTGGAGAGGGAAGCCGGGAAGTCATCGGGGTTTGCGAAGTGAAGCTGCCGGCTGATGGACTTGGGCTGGATTTTCACAATCATCCCAGTTTTGGGATCGAATTCTGCAAGAGGGACTACGTCCAAAGCCTCATCTCCCACCTTCTTTGAAACCAACTCTTTCTCTTGTCTGGCTTTTCGACTGGCCAGGGGTTCCTCGTCATCATCGTCATCGTCGGCCTTTTTGGTGCCGGTAATGTCCTCTTCGTCATCCACATGACGACCATCCAAGTCTTTTAAAGCTTCGATAGTCTCAGCATCTTTGGGTACATCGGTGCTAGGCGCCAGGATGCTTCCTTCTACTATTGTGACCTCGACCCGCTCTGAAACATCAATACCAGCACCCGGTAGGGCAGTCTCCTTCTCCACTTCTCTCTCTTTTTCAGCACCCTTGTCGACGGGCTCGCCACCTGCATTACGAGAGACACACATTACTAACTCAATTGGTTGTTCTGCCAGGCGACGACAATTCGCAATTGCTTTAACAAATTGCTGGGAAAAGAGAGAGATACCTTCAGCAGATGCTCCCTCTTGAGTAGTTCCAGATGCTCCACCAACCACGGGAGTTAGGCCCAAAGGGATTAGCGGATCATCAGGATGGTACTCCTCAACTCCGGAGGTTTTAGGCTTCGCGGCGGAACTGGAACCTTCGTCAACTTTGCTTTTACCTTTAGCTAAGGCTCTCTCCTTTTCCATTTCCGCCAGGATTAGGCGTCGACCCTCTGCCAGGTCCTCAGGCTCGTTGTCTCTTAGGATGCTCTTCATCAATTCATCCTCATTGATTTCTTCGACCCCTAGTCTATGTCCTTCACCCTCCACAATGGCATCCCATAAGTTGGCCAAAGTAACATGGTAATCCGGGATCCATGAGATGTTGCGAGTTTTGAGAACCTGGCCAAGGAAATCGAAAATCATCTCTTCAAACCCCTCAATCTCTTTCTCTCTTGCAAGGAGTTTGTTGTTAGAGGCAGTGGCCATTTCAATGGCGCTTTCAACGTTCTTTTCGGCGAGAGCTGCCCGTCTCTCCGCGTCCGCAACCTGGTCATTCAAGATCACCTTTTCTGCTTTTGCCAGAGCCAAACTTTCTTTTAAACTCGCTTTTTCCGCCTCCCAAGCAGCCTTCTCAGCTTCAAAATGACCTTGTGCTGTTTTCAACTCGATATTGGCCATTTTGAGATCTTCAACCTCCTTCTTTAAAGCCATTTTTTCTTGGCTATTGGAGTCCAGTTCTGAATGAAAGCGCTGCTTGGCATTCTCTAATTCAGTCTTATAATTTTCAATGTCCCTCCGTGCTAAAGCAAGCTGGGACTGAGCATCTTCCAGGTCCTTTTCCAATTTTGTCCTAGCCCTTTCGTTATTTTCAAGTTTTGCTTTAGACCTGTGTGCTTCCACTTCGAGTTTTCGGATGACTTCCGAAAGGTTAACCGCGTGCTTTTTCATCATCTCATATTGCTTGGCTGCGTGGTGGATGTGTCCGATAACTTCATCATCCCAATTTTTAGGGACCGGTTCCAAGGCAGGAACAAAGACCATCCTGTTAAAGAACATTCCTGGAAATTGTTCCCGCAGCTTTTCTAGCCTACCTTGGATCTCGGGACCATGGACGTAATCCCGTGATCCAGGGGCAGCTAACTTTGGTTGGTTGGTGGGGACAATGTCACTTCTCTCTTTCTCAGTTTCTTTGGATGAATCTCTGTCCCTATCTTTGGATTCGTGACGCCTTTTGGACGACCGACTGTGGGAAGGCGCACTCTTTGGAGGAGTCAACTCTTTTGGAAGTTTCTTTCCCCCGGTCGGAATTGTCGGATGACTCGAAGGCCTGGTAGAGGTTGATTTGGGTGGAGATTGAGGTTGTGAGGAACTCGGCCTATGAGGAGGACCGCGAGGGCGCTCAGTATCCGGACGAAGGCTGGGTGTGCCCTCGCGGAGAGAACGATACGAATAAGATTTCCTGCGGGACATCGTTCCTACAAAAAAGAAAAGAGTATATTAAAACTTTGAATACCTGCAAAATTAGATTGCAAGGTCAAACAGTGTGTGTGAGGTGTGCATCCCATATAATTCCCCCTAACAGACCCGGGCCTGGAGACAGGCTCATCTGACCCGTTTCTCGTCCCCTTGTTGAAGCAATCGCCTCTTCGGGAGCAGAAAAGAAAGGCTCCTCGCCGAAGTCTTTTTCTATATATTCAACATCGGGTAGAGCGATTTTATTCAGTTCGTCAAATAACTGTTCTTCTGTCAAGTCATCGTCAGCAACAGTTTCCATTGGAGCAGAGATAGGGATTTCTTTCGACACATCACCACGGGACTCATCCCCTCTGTATATGTTCAAGTCTTCATCGTCTTGGATGACTATCGGAGAAGGACTTTTGCGAAATTTAGTTGTTTCTACCGCTTGTGAAGTTCCCTCTCCCTCTGTTGGGGGCAAGTACTTATAGGGTTTGCCGCCGCTGCCAAGTCCAAATCTTCTGTCTAGGAGGCGATGCTTATGGAGATTGTCGTCAGTGATGCATTTTTTGATCCTTAGAAAGTCAGATCTGCTTTGTGAAAGAATGGATAACCGATTGTTGTATAAAGGACCCTCCGTTTTCGGGAAGACATGATCTATTCGAAACAAAGGAAAAAGCGGAAGAATGTTAGTACTTAGACTCCTCGAGCAAGATATTCGATTATGTGATCAAAGCTTACTTGATTTAAGCCATCTTCGTGAGCATCCGGCCTGTCTCTTTATATAAAACCAGTCCGATTTAGGGTCCCCTATATTGCTGTACCCATCGTATAAAACCTTCCTATTCGCCACCGACTCAAAGAAGGAGAAGTTTGGAGTTGCCGAAGAACGGTGCTTGAAAAGAAAGAAGAACGTCAAATCTCTAAATTTAAGTTCGGCATGTAAGATCTCCGCATATGCAATGTACAGGGTATATAACGATGCGTAGGCGTTTGGATGGAGCTGCATCGGAGCGATGCCCAGTCGTCTTAAAATTTCGATGGCAATCGGAGGGAATGGAGGGATAGCTCCTACTAGACACATTGTTCGACTAATCTCCATATACCCTTCCGGTGCTAGGTGGGGTCTGTCTTCGCTTCCGGGCGTCAAGACATCGTCCCAAGGAATGCCGTGTCTTAAGCAGATTCTCTTAAGTTTTATCTCGTCAAGCTTCGACGCTAAAGAATCAGAGAATTTATCTATCCCGAGCGCGCCTGGGATCTCGTCAGGAGCTCGCTCATCAGTCTCAGAGTTGTTGCTGGATGAAGTACTTTCTGTCGGATCTGATTCTGTGGCTTCGTACTCAGATCCAGAATCTTCACCTCCCGGATTGATTGGGGGAATTTCAGGATTATACTGTTCAGGAGTCTCGGATTCCGCTTCTGCTACAGATCTTGAGGAAGAGTGATCGTTCGACATTGCTGCTAGGACGAGAAAATATGAACCATAAGATTAACACTACCCGTCCCCCGTGTTTGCAAGTGCCGGTGTGTGTGCTTGTGTGTGCGCATTATCAAAAAATAAAGCATAAAAGCAATCAAGGTTATCAGAAGCATTAGTCGTTATATGCAATCAGATTATGAGGTCATTTAGTCCAGAAAGTCCAACGTCGCGGCTCTAGCCTAACTGTTCAGAATTTTATGGTGACAAGACGTTGATTAAAGTCTGAAATTTCTTCGTATCGTTAGATATGAAACGGATCGCAAAGCAGAGGGATCGCCCCCCTTTCGACTCGCAAAGCAGAGGGATCGCCCCCCTTTCGACTCGCAGAGCAGGGGAATCGCCCCCCATCGAATCGCCGGGCGAAGGGATCGTCCCTTCATGAACCGTTGCGACCCCCATGATCCGTCCCTTCGCTGCCACCTCGATCTTTCGTCTCGCCACTCGCGTTCGTCTTCTATCTTTGACCACGATCCGAGTCGGCTTTCCTTCTCCTTCTGCCTCCTTCGTTTTCCTCCTCTCCTTCCCATCCTCGAATTCCGAGCTTGACGCCCGATGGCCATGGCAACTTGGTAATTTCTTCAGGAAATGGCGGATTTCCACCAGTTCTCCCTCGAATCAGTCATAAAAATTCAGGAAAGTGCTGCGTTTACAAATGAGAATGTTCTCTATGAAGTTACCTTTCTAAAAACTGAGACAATACTTGAATTTTCGAAAGATTGCAAAAGTGGGGTTCGTTTCTCAAAGGCTAAGGCGAAACGATACGGTAGAGGGAAAGAAGAAGGAGAGTGAAGAGGGGAAAGTCGGCATATATAGGCAACGGGGGTGACCGTTCGTCTCCCCTTCTTTGTCCTGCTCGATCCACGAAAGACCCATGGGCCGCGAACCAAAGGCCCACCACAACTCGAGGGGGAGCCCACTTCGTTCCGAGGACCAGGTCCATACCTATGAACGAAACAAACGTCTCACTGACGTTACGCGATTCGAAACCGCGATACGAATCGGTGAATTCGGAAATAAGGATTCTGAGAAAATCACAGAAAAAGAAGAGTTTTGTAACCCACAATTCGATGGAAAGATAGAATCTTCGAAGCATGTTCCATCATCGATAAAACTTACTTCGAGGGGGCAAAATGTTGGCTCGCTTTTTGACCAAGCCACCCAGGATCATTCGTAGGAGGAAAGCAGGAAACCACTATATCTAAGGACATGAAAAAATGGATCGCGCGCCATCGTCTCGCCCAATATCGACTCGCGCACCATCGTCTCGCCCAATATCGGATCGCGTCTCTACGGATCGCCCCATCTCATCAGCGAACGACGCAGCCGGGCGATCCGATCCGAACTTGCATTGTTACCCCCCGAGCGAACCGATCTGATCCCCTGGTGCATGGCAAACCCTCTGACCTGTTCAAGCGCGAGCTAGTCTTCAGCGATCCGAATCGCACGGATCTGGCGACACGTGTCCCTAACCGTCACTTAGACCGATTCTCCCCATCTGCACGATCCGATTTTCAAGCAGATCACGACACCTATTCACAACGGCTAATTTGACTGTTTCTCCAACGGTGGCGATGCGATCCGATGCTCTCGGGATTCGTGCCACGTGTCCACGATCCGCCTGATAAAATCAGCTATAAGTAGCCCAGAGTTTGGCATTTTTCGGGATCTTTTTGGCAATACTGAGTACTGAATCCGCCATTGTTGTCGAAATACTGAGAGAAAACATTGTTGTATTAGCTTTTAAAGCATAATCAATAAGATATAAAGTGGACGTAGGCTCGTTAACGCCGAACCACTATAAATTCTGAGTGTTATTTTCTTTTTCCTTGCTCTTCATTTGAGATTCTCTACTGTTCATAACAATTTGGGTGTTAGGTCCAAATTTCGATCTAACAATATGCATTGTAAAAATTATATATGTGTTGAAATAGAAGTGAATTGCTATATATATATATATATATATATATATATATATATATATATATATATATATATACGCCCCTCGTCCACAAACCATGGACGATATTTATTGGTTGTGATTGGTGTGAAAATTGATTGATAGCCAATGGTTGTTTGGGATTGTTTGTGGTTGATATTAATTGATTGTGGTTAAAAAATACCCATTTGTGGTTGAGAAATATTTGGTTGAAACCACATAGGATTAGTTTGTGGAAATAAAATAAATATATACATGCCGCCTACGTGCGAACTAGATGCATGATCCCCATTGTCAAAAACCGCGAGGTTTTAAGGTAGAGCGAGGAGCCGTACTAGGGACGGTCCCGGTTTTAACTACCCTGCCGTTATGCTGCCGAAATTTTGAATAATATTCATGTGTTTGAATTATTTTCATTTGCTGAAACTATATTTATTCGTTGAATAGAAAACCTTCATGTGTTGAATCGATATTCATTCGTTGATTAGAAATTCATGTGTTGAATGGTATTCTTGTTTTAAATATAAAAATCACATTTTTATCTATATATAGAAACTATATAAAACCTTCATGTGTTGAATCAATATTCATTCGTTGATTAGAAATTCATGTGTTGAATGGTATTCATATTTTGAAATGAATTGTTTCATAATAAAAAAATCACCTTTTATCAACTATATGGACTATGTAAAATAATCTCGTTTTAAAAGAAATTGTTTTATTATAAAAATCCTATTTTTATCACCTATATAAACTATATAAAATAATAATATTTTGAAATGAATTGTTTTACAATAAAAATCACATTTTTATTATACACATGAATGGTTGAAATGTGAAGTGTTAATAAAAATAGCAACTCGTTCAAATAAATATGCATGAGCCGAAATATTCATTAATTAGCTATTGATATGATTTTTGCCTATACATGCAACATTAGAATGAATGGTGTTTTTAAACCAAATGGAATCAATAAGAAGTTGAATAGAAAATGATAAGTGATAAGAACTATATATATGTACATGCATATCTATTGAACAGGTTATAGCAAAGGGGCTAGAGAAGAGGAATAAAATTTTGTGCCCGACAAATAGGTACACATTTACTGTTTTGTTTGGGTGATGATTTTATGAGCCTGTTGGCTTTTCTTTTTCTTTTTGACATGAGACGCCCGTGTGGCTATTTGGGAATTTTCCCAGCCCCTCCCGTACAAAGGAGGTTATGGCGAAATTTTCCAAAATTTAAAGGCGTTAGTGAAATATTTGAAGTGAAAACGATACTGAAATTGTTGAATGAACTATATTTATATAAATATATATAAATAAATAAAATTAAAACGAAACGTGGCCGTGCAGTTCGTATTTTGAAACCGTGATTTCAAACAACTAGTGCGGGAAATCCGACCATTGGATTTTCCCGAAACCGCAACCGTCGGGTTCGCCTTGGAAATATCTTTCCAACGGCACCAACCTTGTAAAAATCCAACGGTTGGATTGTTTGGAATGTTTAAATCAAATCTAAAGAAAAACAGCGCCAGAATCGGTTATATTTATATATATTTATATATATATATATAATTATATTTAATCGAGTAACGACGCTGTAGTTCGTATTTTGAAATCGAAACTTCAAACGATTGTACCGGGAGATCCGACCGTCGGATTTTCCCGAAACTGGAACCGTTGGATTCATTTTGAAAAGACCTTTCTAATGATGTAAATTTTGTGAAGATCCAATGGTTAGATTTTCAGATATGTGTGAATCAAATCTGAAGAAAAACAGCGCCACGGCCGCGTTATGGCCCGAAGCGTCGTTTTGAATAAATTGGCTATTTTAAAATAAATAAAAATAGCGATAAATCGTTATAAAATATCATAAACGATATGGAATGGAAATAAACTGAATTTGCTCGATTTATGGGGTATTTGATGGTTGAATGTGTTTGGTGTGAAAATTACATTAAAGAACAAAATTGGTGTTGTCGAATGATTTAACCATTGAAATAAATTGATTTGAAATTCTAAATATACGTGAATTATTTGAAAAGGCCGAGTTAATTCTCATTTCAAATAATTGACCGACGATTGAAAGTCGAAGATGAAGACGGTGGTCGAAGACCGGAGATCTTCACCTCGTTTGGATGGTAACCGAGGTCCTGATTGGGAGGCATCCCGAAATATGGATAATAAGTGGTGATCGTCCAAACGTACGTGGTGATCGATGGGTTTGCGAGGTATTTAGTGCCTCCGGTTTCGTTCAGACCCAGAACGGACTTGTAAATGGACTGTGTGTCTGACATTGGATTTTATTCTGTGTTGATTGATCTCTGTTAAATATACATTTGTTTGGCGGCGAAGAATTTATTCTTTTGCTTAACGCCCTTCTCTGAGACGCACGAGCTCAGAGGTTGTATATCGGTGGACATCAGTCGCATGGCATGAATTGCCTGTGTGGCATGCTAAGATGCAGTGATCAGGGCTTCTGTTGAAAAGCAAAGTCTTGTGGTGATGATCAAAGCACCGCCGGTGTGGCGTAGCTTTGTGTATAACGTAAAATCGCGAGCCTCACACCCCGGTATGAACCAGAAACGGGAGAGGACATCAGGGAGGGCCTGCGTTTCTTTCTAGCTAGGGCGGTGTCAGTGACCTACCAGCCCTGACATTTTTATACTTTTCACCTGTGTGGTTGTTGCTGTTGCGAGGCGCCTCGGTTTGATCGGACGATCCGGGTCCGATGGAGTCATTCGTTGGCTCGTTTACGCCCAAAAGGGCGGGGAGACGTAGTGTTCAGGCATAATAATCCACATCGGTGGACCGGCCCTGACGATCCAAGGGGCAGTTGCGGCTGTTCCTGAGGGGTGGGCTAGAGCGTCTCGAATTCGGTAAGGACTATCTTTTGCCTTGGTTCATGACGGAAATCCAATTTCCAAATACGTGGCTGTGCGGTTTTGATTGTATATATATATGGCGACATAATATATGGTACCCATGCCGTCTATGATTGATAGTTATGATTTGAAATTGTTTTCAAAACATATAAACACTAGCAATAATATCAAATGCCTTTGTTTTATGCGTATCAAGCATATTTTGGCCGTTATAAGGTAAAAACTCTATCCTCCGGTTTGCATTGCATTATGTGATGGGAACTGAGTCTTATAATGGTTTCATTTTTATAAAAAGCATTGCGATGGTTAAAAGAATGATTTGTTTTAAAGCACTGGCAATCCAATGGAGTAAACCCGTTCCACGAAAGTGGCGTGGTCCTGTGATTAGCAAAATTATATATGTGTTGAATAGCTTTCTCATACCAGTCCCATGACTGACTCGTAGTTTGTTCCACTTTCAAACTCGGCTGCCCCTTTTTCTACACGGGCAGCCTTGTATTCAGGTTTAGCTGGTTATTTCTGGATAGCTGGAGCTGAAGATGGATTCTATCATTTATCTCTTTTTATGCTGTTCAGCTCCTATTGTACATATTTTGTTTGTTTTCCGCTGTAGACATTTATGTATAGCTGAACTGTATTTGTACTAAGTAAGATCCTATATACTGTGTAACTCTGATGATTACTTTTATCCAGTATATTCTATTGTTCATTATCTGGTGTATTTATTTAATTCTGTTCTGCTTTTATCTGTTTTTGTGTTATATTCCACGGATTACCCTTTCCACCGTCAGTACGGGGTTTGGGGTCGTCTCAATTTGGTATCAGAGCTTTGGTTAAGCTTAGTTCTGGAATATAACATTTGAACGAACTCGTCAGAAATAGAACCAGTAGTGTTCTAGGACGGGTAACTCTATATAGATAGGATCAGCAATATCCTAGTATGAGTAAAGCAGAATGGGATACACCCCGGTAGACACATTTACATTGAAGTATTTGTCTCTATATTTTGAAATACCTTTTCTGTGACCTGACACTTGATCTGCCATTTGCAGAAGTACTAGAAAATGAGTGTCAGAAATAGGAGAAATGCAGAACCCCATCTTGAGGCTCTATTAAAGAGATATCAAAATCTGAACGGAGCACAGTTCTCGGGCAATGAATCTACAATTCAGACTCAAGCTTGGATGAGTTCTGTCGAAAGAATATTTGAGCGCATCCAGCTGAGAGATGACCAGAAATGGTTAGTAGCATCTTGGGCGCTCAAAGAAGAAGCTTTAATCTGGTGGGAAACAATCATCAAAGATAATCCAGAAGGTGATATCACTTGGGACAGATTCAAAGTGATTTTCCTGGAAAGATTTACTCCTCCCGAAGCGACGGAGCGATTATGCGATGAATTTTCTTATCTAATACAAGGTGATATGACCATCCCAGAATATCATAAGAAATTCAACGAACTTGCTCACTTTTCTCCTCATCTGATTCAAGATCCAAAGAGGAAAAATCTGAGATTTATTCATGGCCTGCAAAGGAGATATCAGAATAATGTAATGAGGAATGTGAAGCTTCCTTTTTCTGAAATGATTTATATGGCTTATCAGTATGAAGATCTCCACAATAAAGGAATGTTGCGCGACGAAGAAGAAGTTTGTTGTAGTGACAAAGAAGAGTCGGAAACTGATATTCCTGAAGCCGGTACGATGTCTGAGGTCAATAAGAGGCCCAGTGCCAAGTGGAAAAGGGCTGAATCTGGGAACGAACGAATAACGATCGCCACGTGCTCAAGCTGCAATAGAAAAGGACACTTAGCAATAAGTTGCAAATCTTGGAACGAACGAAGAAGGAGAGGATCTAAATCCAAGAAGGATTTTCAAGGAAAGAAAAGGTGCAATAAATGCCATCAGTTTGGTCATGTAAAGCAAGATTGCTGGAAGATGAAGAAGCCTGAAGTAGTTCAAGTGAATGAAGTAGCAGAAACTTCTGATCCCTCAACAAGTCAGGGAAGATCTGATGTTTTGGAAGGAACGCTTACTGTCAAAAACATTCCAGTTAAAGTACTGTTTGACACAGGCGCGTCACGAAGCTTTATTGCAAAGAGTGCCGCTAAGAAACTAGATTTGAACTTGAGGAAGCTCAAGGAACCAATGATTGTCCAGAATCCGGTCGGGGGTTCTATCAATCTCAGTTGGATTTGTGCAGTACCTGTCTCCTTTTCTTGCTATAAATTCCCTATTGTCTCTATCGTCATGAATTTTAATGAATTCGATATTATTCTGGGGTTGGATTGGCTAACCAAATATGAAGCAGAGGTTAGATGTGCCGAGAGAGTTGTTAGAGCTAAGATTAAATCCGGGAATTATATAACCATACCATGTGAAGGCCCGACATCAAATAGAAAAGACTTCTGGGCAGCTTTGAATGTTTCTCCAGCCCAAATAGAAAATGTCCCTGGAACCACAGAGAATATTCCTGACCTAGTGAAAGATATCCCTGTCGTCAAGAACTATGCGGATGTGTTCGAAGAAGTTGTTCGCTTACCTCCGCAGAGAGAAATAGATTTCAAGATTACTTTGATTCCCAATGCAAGGTCGGTAGTTCACGCTATTCGAAGAATGTCCTTAAAAGAGAAAGAGGAATTAGACAATCAAACATGACAGCTAGTATGGAAGGGTCTGATCAGGCCTAGTTTCTCTGATTGGGGTGCAGCAGTGGTGTTTGTCCCAAAATCTGACGGTACTCTACGTCTATGTGTGGATTATCGTGATCTGAACAAACAGACAATAAAGAACAAATATCCATTGCCGCGGATTGATGATTTGTTGGATCGATTAAATGGTGCACAAGTATTCTCAAGGATGGACCTAGCTACAGGCTTCCATCAACTTCGAATTGCCGAAGAGTGTGTTCCAATGACAGCGTTCAGAGGCCCCGACTTATTCTACGAGTGGTTAGTAATGCCGTTCGGCCTATGTAACGCTCCCGCTTACTTCGTCGATCTAATGAACAGAGTATTCAGAGGAGTATTGAATAAATTTGTTCTGGTTTTTATTAACGATATTCTAATCTTCTCTAAATCAAAGGCCGAACATGAAAAGCATTTGGAACAAGTGTTAGAAATCCTCAGAAGGAATGTATTGAAAGCAAAGTTTTCCAAATGTATCTTCTGGCAGGATGAAGTAAAATTTCTAGGCCATGTCGTATCTAAAGAAGGAATTGTTGTGGATCCAAGCAAAATCACAGCTACTCAGAATTGGAAACAGCCCAGTACCCCCATGAAGTCCGCAGTTTTTTCGGATTGGCTAGCTATTAACGGAAGTTCATTAAAAACTTTTCGAAGATATCTGGCCATTTAATGAAGCTTACAAAGAAGCACTCTAAATTCAAATGGACTCCAGAGAGTGAGGAGGCTTTTGAAGAGCTAAAGCTGAGACTAACGACAGCTCTAGTGTTAACCATCATCGATGGCAACCAAGATTTAAAAGTCTGGACTGATGCTTCTAGAGAAGGCCTTGGCGCAGTGTTAATGCAAAGGGGTCAAGTGATTGCTTATGCTAGCCGTCAACTGAAGCCGCACGAGAAAAACTATGTCACTCATGATCTTGAGTTATTGGCAATAGTATTCGCTTTGAAAATCTGGAGACACTATCTTCTGGGCGAGAGATTTGAACTGTTTACAGATCACCAGTCGTTAAAGTATCTGTTCACTCAGAAAGACTTGAATTTGAGGCAGCAACGTTGGCTGGAGTTTCTAGCAGCATATGACTTTGAAATTATATATACTCCAGGGAAAGCCAATGTCGTGGCCGATGCGTTAAGCCGAAAGAATGAGATGATCGCCAGTTTTATTATCACGACTTCATTGCTAGATAAAATATCTGCTCTTCAGGAGGATGATCACTTCATTCAAAAGATCAGAGAGATAATTCAACAAGGAGAACCCTCGAGTTTTCAAGTTGATAATGATGGAATTCTAAGGCTCAAAGGTCGAATCTATGTCCCTAACATTCCTGAGCTTCGAAAGGAAGTACTGAATGAATGCCACAAGTCAAAACTCAGTATCCATCCAGGAGTAAGCAAAATGTATAATGACATCAAATGCACTTTCTGGTGGAAGTCGATGAAGAGGGACATTTCTTTATATGTTAGCCGATGCCCTACTTGTCAGCTAGTAAAGAGCGACCAACAGAAATTGGCTGGATTGTTTCAACCACTAGAAGTTCCTGGTTGGAAGTGGGAACATATTTCTATGGATTTCATTGATGGTCTGCCCAGAACCAGAAAAGGGAATGACAGTATTTGGGTGATCGTAGATCGCTTCATGAAGACCGCCCATTTCATACCTGTCAGATCAAACAGAACTGCTCAAAGTCTGGCGCAGATATACTTCAGGGAAATAGTTAGACTACATGGAGTGCCGCTCGGTATAGTTAGTGATAGAGATACAATATTCACTAGCAAATTCTGGGAAGCATTTCAAGTCGAGCTGGGAACGAAGTTGAACTTAAGCACCGCTTATCATCCTCAGACAGACGGTCAGACTGAGAGAGTGAATCGTATTTTGGAAGATCTATTGCGGGCTTGTGTTATAGATTTCGGTGGATCATGGGAAGACCATCTGCATTTGGCTGAATTCTCATATAACAACAGCTACCAGGCGAGTCTGACAATGTCGCCATTCGAAGCATTGTATGGTAGACCGTGCCGATCCCCTGCTTGTTGGGTCGAACCCGGTAATAGACTTGTGTTGGGCCCTGATATGATCCGAGAAGCCGCCGACAAAGTCGATTTTATTAAGAAGCGATTACTCGCCGCTCAAAACCGACAAAAGAGCTATGCCGATAGAAGAAGAAGAGATATATCCTTTGCTGTTGGCGATTACGTGTATTTGAAAGTGTCGCCGATGAGAGGAGTTATCCGGTTCGGTAAAACTGGAAAGTTGGCGCCCAAATTCATTTGTCCGTTTCCTATTCTGGAACGGATCGGGACTCTCGCTTATAGGGTTAAATTGCCAGATTGGTTGCCTGGAGTTCATGATGTTTTTCACATATCTCAACTTCGAAAGCACGTTCATGATCCAGACTTGATCGTGGAAGAAGCAGCTCAACAGGATATTGAAATTACTCCAGAATTAGCTATGAGAAGAGAGCCGCTAAAGATTATCGGCAATGAAACCAAAGAACTGAGGAACAAGAAGGTTCACTTAGTCAAAGTGCAATGGAGTGGAGATCCGCGAGATTGTACTTGGGAAACTGAGGAGGGCATTCAGAAAGCTTATCCTAGATGCCGAGTGGATATCTCTGATTGACTCTGGTGCAAGGTACATTTACCCTACTTTGCATTACCATTTATTTCTCTACTCTGTTGTTATTTTCTTTCCATGGATGTGCACTTTTAAATTCTATGGTCTGAATGATTTTAAAAAGGAGCATAGAAATTAATTTGTATGGTTTTGAAAAGTTAAAAACAATTGGATTGGTTGTTGTGTTGTGTGATTGTAGATTTATCAAACCACTTTCGACTTTGTTCCTTTTCGGGGACGAAAAGTTTTAAGTGGGGGAGATTGTAACGACCCAGAAAATCTGAGCCAATTTAAAAAATTTAAATTGGCTAAAATAATGGATTTTAAATATTTAAAATAAATATTTTAAATAATGGCAATGAATACTGAGTTTGAATCGACAATTGAAAACGATTATAATTAATTATAATTATAAATAAGGCTTGAAAAGGCGCTGCAGTTTCAAAAATTGAATTCAAACTTTGTCGGACTGTACCGGGTGCAAAGCAAAACGGATTTTAGCGAAACCAAAAATATTTAAATCTGTTGGTGAATACCTTTCTAACGAATCTGAAAAATCGAATTTTCATAGCGGAAAGCAAAAGTTATGGCCGAATGAATTTTCAGAAAGGTCGCTATGGAATTTATATAGCCCGTGAAATTGGCCATTTTGCATACGACTTCGGAATTCAACGAAACCACTTTGTCGGATTTCATAATTTTTGAAGCTAATGTGTGAGCGTGGCAAAGGAAAATGTGTTTTGGTCAATTACAGTTTAAATGGATCGACCAAAAATGGGCCTTTTTGCAAATAGTCTCAGAATTCGACGAAACTAGTTTTGTTGGGACCGTATCGTCAAAACATAGCTAGATTTATTTTTCTGGAATTTTTCGAATTAGTTTGTGGCCCTGGCAAATTGAAATGCACGTTCAAATCAAATATTGAATGTTTTATATTTTAATTTGAAGGGAAACTGACTGAAACAGTCGAATGGGCCTACGAAACATATCCCATTGTGTTCGGAATGGGGGTAAAACGCTAGGGACGACAGTCGTTGGGCTTGGATTGGTGTTCGTGTGTGACGAGGGGTATTTTTGGATTAAAAAAAAACTTTATAAATAAAAAAATATGATTGGTCCACGTCAGAACGCACCCCCCCTCCCCCCCACCCCCGCTTTTCTCTCTCCCCGACTCGAACGACGACGGAAATTGGCCGCTGCCTTCTCTCCTCTTTTTCTTCTGATCCACTCAATGAAATCCAATGCCACAGTTAAGGTTTTTGTAGTACTTCTCATGATCTTCAAATCCATATAAGTATTGGATTTTTTCGTGGCCTATGGGGGGAGAACCACCCTCGAGAAGTTCGGCCGTTCGCACCCCGATTCCGCCGCCTGGGGACCACCGAGCTCGACCCCCCTGGCACACGTGCGCCTCTACTAGCCCGACAAGGTGGCGCTGGCCGATCGAAGCAACAATCAACGGTTTGCCTCAAAGATCAAAACCTAGTTTTGAAGATTTTGAAAGGTAATCGGCTGTTTAATTTAAAACTGATTTTAACAGTTTAAAACCATTGCAAACTTTGAAAAATCATATCTTTTTGTTGTGTTAACGAAATTCGATGAAACAGGAAACATCGTGACTGTGTGGACGCCTTCTACGTTCTAGAAGAGACCGCATATTTTTCTGAGCCTTCTGCTATTTTTGGTGGAGTGGAACCCAATGTGAGATTTCTAATTTATAAACGATATGGACGATGTATAAATTATATAGTCGATGTATGAGTTATATAAGCGTTGTACCTCTTGTATAAGCGTTGTATAAGTTGTACGTTCGATGTATAAGTTATATATGCATTATAAAAATTATATATGTGTTGAAATAGAAGTGAATTGCTATATATAAATATATATATATATATATATATATATATATATATATATACGCCCCTCGTCCACAAACCATGGACGATATTTATTGGTTGTGATTGGTGTGAAAATTGATTGATAGCGAATGGTTGTTTGGGATTGTTTGTGGTTGATATTGATTAATTGTGGTTGAAAAAAACCCATTTGTGGTTGGGAAATATTTGGTTGAAACCACATAGGATTAGTTTGTGGAAATAAAATAAATATATACATGCCGCCTGCGTGCAAACTAGATGCATGATCCCCATTGTCAAAAATCGCGAGGTTTTAAGGTAGAGCGAGGAGTCGTACTAGGGACGGTCCCGGTTTTAACTACCCTGCCGTTATGCTGCCGAAATTTTGAATAATATTCATGTGTTTGAATTATTTTCATTTGCTGAAACTATATTTATTCGTTGAATAGAAAACCTTCATGTGTTGAATCGATATTCATTCATTGATTAGAAATTCATGTGTTGAATGGTATTCGTGTTTTAAATATAAAAATCACATTTTTATCTATATATAGAAACTATAGAAAACCTTCATGTGTTGAATCGATATTCATTCGTTGATTAGAAATTCATGTGTTGAATGGTATTCATATTTGAAATGAATTGTTTCATAATAAAAAAATCACCTTTTATCAACTATATGGACTATGTAAAATAATCTCGTTTTAAAAGAAATTGTTTTATTATAAAAATCCTATTTTTATCACCTATATAAACTATATAAAATAATAATATTTTGAAATGAATTGTTTTACAATAAAAATGACATTTTTATTATACACATGAATGGTTGAAATGTGAAGTGTTAAAAATAGCAACTCGTTCAAATAAATATGCATGAGCCGAAATATTCATTAATTAGCTAATGATATGATTTTTGCCTATACATGCAACATTAGAATGAATGGTGTTTTTAAACCAAATGGAATCAAATGAAGTTGAATAGAAAATGATAAGTGATAAGAACTATATATATGTACATGCATATCTATTGAACAGGTTATAGCAAAGGGGCTAGAGAAGAGGAATAAAATTTTTTGCCCGACAAATAGGTACACATTTACTGTTTTGTTTGGGTGATGATTTTATGAGCCTGTTGGCTAGCCGCTTGGCTTTTCTTTTTCTTTTTGACATGAGACGCCCGTGTGGCTATTTGGGAATTTTCCCAGCCCCTCCCGTACAAAGGAGGTTATGGCGAAATATTCCAAAATTTAAAGGCGTTAGTGAAATATTTGAAGTGAAAACGATATTGAAATTGTTGAATGAACTATATTTATATAAATATATAAAAATAAATAAAATTAAAACGAAACGTGGCCGTGTAGTTCGTATTTTGAAACCGTGATTTCAAACAACTAGTGCGGGAAATCCGACCATTGGATTTTCCCGAAACAGCAACCGTCGGGTTTGCCTTGGAAATATCTTTCCAACGGCACCAACCTTGTAAAAAATCTAACGGTTGGATTGTCTGGAATGTTTAAATCAAATCTGAAGAAAAACAGCGCCAGAATCGATTATATTTATATATATATAAATATAATTATATTTAATCGAATAACGACGCTGAAGTTCGTATTTTGAAATCGAAACTTCAAACGATTGTACCGGGAGATCCGACCGTCGGATTTTCCCGAAACTGGAACTGTTGGATTCTTTTTGAAAAGACCTTTCTAATGATGTAAATTTTGTGAAGATCCAACGGTTAGATTTCAAGATATGTGTAAATCAAATCTGAAGAAAAACAGCGCCACGGCCGCGTTATGGCCCGAAGCGTCGTTTTGAATAAATTGGCTATTTTAAAATAAATAAAAATAGCGATAAATCGTTATAAAATATCATAAACGATATGGAATGGAAATAAACTGAATTTGCTCGATTTATGGGGTATTTGATGGTTGAATGTGTATGGTGTGAAAATTACATTAAAGAACAAAATTGGTGTTGTCGAATGATTTAACCATTGAAATAAATTGATTTGAAATTCTAAATATACGTGAATTATTTGAAAAGGCCGAGTTAATTCTCATTTCAAATAATTGACCGACGATTGAAAGTCGAAGATGAAGACGGTGGTCAAAGACCGGAGATCTTCACCTCGTTTGGATGGTAACCGAGGTCCTGATTGGGAGGCATCCCGAAATATGGATAATGAGTGGTGATCGTCCAGACGTACGTGGTGATCGATGGGTTTGCGAGGTATTTAGTGCCTCCGGTTTCGTTCAGACCCAGAACGGACTTGTAAATGGACTGTGTCTAACATTGGATTTTATTCTGTGTTGATTGATCTTTGTTAAATATACATTTGTTTGGCGGCGAAGAATTTATTCTTTTGCTTAACGCCCTTCTCTGAGACGCACGAGCTCAGAGGTTGTATATCGGTGGACATCATTCGCATAGCATGAATTGCCTGTGTGGCATGCTAAGATGTAGTGATCAGGGCTTCTGTTGAAAAGCAAAGTCTTGTGGTGATGATCAAAGCACCGCCGGTGTGGCGTAGCTTTGTGTATAACGTAAAATCGCGAGCCTCACACCCCGGTATGAACCAGAAACGGGAGAGGACATCAGGGAGGGCCTGCGTTTCTTTCTAGCTAGGGTGGTGTCAGTGACCTACCAGCCCTGACATTTATATACTTTTCACCTGTGTGGTTGTTGCTGTTGCGAGGCGCCTCGGTTTGATCGGACGATCCGGGTCCGATGGAGTCATTCATTGGCTCGTTTACGCCCCAAAGGGCGGGGAGACGTAGTGTTCAGGCATAATAATCCACATTGGTGGACCGACCCTGACGATCCAAGGGGAAGTTGCGGCTGTTCCTGAGGGGCGGGCTAGAGCGTCTCGAATTCGGTAAGGACTATCTTTTACCTTGGTTCATGACGGAAATCCAATTTCCAAATACGTGACTGTGCGGTTTTGATTGTATATATATATATGGCGACATGATATATGGTACCCATGCCGTCTATGATTGATAGTTATGATTTGAAATTGTTTTCAAAACATATAAACACTAGCAATAATATCAAATGCCTTTGTTTTATTCGTATCAAGCATATTTTGGCCGTTATAAGGTAAAAACTCTATCCTCCGGCTTGCGTTGCATTGTGTGATGGGAACTGAGTCTTATAATGGTTTCATTTTTATAAAAAGCATTGCGATGTTTAAAAGAATGATTTGTTTTAAAGCACTGGTAATCCAATGGAGTAAACCCGTTCCACGAAAGTGGCGTGGTCCTGTGATTAGCCAAATTATATATGTGTTGAATAGATTTCTCATACCAGTCCCATGACTGACTCGTAGTTTGTTCCACTTTCAAACTCGGGTGCCCCTTTTTCTACACGGGCAGCCTTGTATTCAGGTTTAGCTGGTTATTTCTGGATAGCTGGAGCTGAAGATGGATTCTATCATTTATCTCTTTTTATGCTGTTCAGCTCCTATTGTACATATTTTGTTTGTTTTCCGCTGTAGACATTTATGTATAGCTGAACTGTATTTGTACTAAGTAAGATCCTGTATACTGTGTAACTCTGATGATTACTTTTATCCAGTATATTCTATTGTTCATTATCTGGTGTATTTATTTAATTCTGTTCTGCTTTTATCTGTTTTTGTGTTATATTCCACGGATTACCCTTTCCACCGTCAGTACGGGGTTTGCGGTCGTCTCATTAGATCATGTGTGTCAACATAAGATTGTCACCTTGTTATAATTTGTCATGTAGGAAACAAAAATAACACTATCAGTAGAAAGGTTAACATTAGAAATGTTAGGCTAATATAAAAAAAATCATCATTAATGTTAAGATAAAGTAAAATAACATTTTAGTGATAAAATGTTAAGATAGAGAAAAGTAACATTTTAGTGATAAAATGTTAAGATAAAGTAAAATAACATTTTAGTTGTAAAATGTTAAGATATATAAAAGTAACATTTTAGTTATAAAATGTTAAGAAAAAGTAAAATAACATTTTAGTGATAAATGTTAAGATAGAGAAAAGTATCATTTTAGTGATAAAATGTTAAGATAAAGGAAAATAACATTTTAGTTATAAAATGTTAAAGATGAATAAAAATAACATTTTAGTTATAAAATGTGGAGTTGACAAATATATCACTTTATATGTGTTTTTTTGAGTTAGAGTTGTTGACAAAACAAATATCTCACTTTTATATGTTTTTGTTGAAATAGAATTGTCAACAAAAACAAAGTTATCCTTTTTGTTTGTTTTGTTGAAATGTTAGAATTGATTTAATTTCTAAAATATCCTTCTATGTTAATATGAAAGGTTAGGAATGTTTACATGTAAAATACTCTTTTATATGATATTTGAAAACATAGAAAAATGTTAACATATAAAATATTCATTTATATGATATTAGAGTTTATAGAAAAATGTTAACACAGAAAATATTCATTTATATGACATTAGAAACATGATTATAAAGGTTGACATTTTTATTTATATTTTAGAGATAATAAAAACATGAATTGAAAAAGGATATTTTTATTTATATTTTAGATATAAATAAAAACATGAAAATAAATGGTACATTTTTATTCACATTTTAGATGTGAATATAAACTTGAATTAAAAAGGTGCATTTTTATTTACATTTTAGATGTAAATAAAAACATAGGAATAAAAAGAATACATTTGAAGTTATACTTTTTGTTCACATTCTAGTTGGAAACTAAAACATAGAAATGAAAGAAATATTTTTATTTACATAGTCTATGTAAATAAAAGACATGAATGAAAGAAATATTTTTATTTACATTATCCATGTAAATAAAAGACATGAGAAATAAAAGTCACATTTTTGCTTACCGGTTAGATGTGAAATAAAAACATAGAAATAAAAAGTGCATTTTTATTTACATTGTAGATGTAAGTAGAAACATAGAATTAAAAAGTATATTTTTATTTACATTTTAGATGTAAATAAATGAATAGATTAAAAAGTTATATTCTTATTTACATTTTAGATGTAAATAAAAAGAATAGTTTTAAATGACATTCTTTATTCAATAAAAATCTTTGAACTAAAAGAAGTATTTTTATTGTCGTTCTAGGGACGATAAAAAGAGTAGAAATAAAAGGAATTAAATTTTTCCATGTAGACCAAGGGAATTAAAAAATTTACGTTTTTCAGTGTAAATAAAGGAAATAAAGGAATTTACATTTTCTATGTAAATAAAAGGGTTTAATAGAAATTTACATTCTATATGTAAATGAAAGATTAAATAGAAATTTACATTTTATATGTAAATAAAGGATGAAATAAAAGTTACATTTTCAATATAATAATATATTGAAATGAAAGGTTATATTTCCAATGTAAATGAACATTGAAATAGAAAGTTACATTTTCAATGTAAATATATATTGAAATAAGAGATTTCTTTTTTTACTATAGTATTGTATTGAAGTAAAAGATTATACTTAGTGCAATAAATAAAGAAATTACATTTTTGTTTCAATTGTAATAAAAAATGATTAAAGATTACATTTTAATGTAATAACAAAAGAAAACGAAAATTACGTTTTGATTTAATATATGATTTCATATATATAAAAGAAATAGATGTTGAAATAAATTAAAATATAACGAATCGCGCTGCTACAGTTCGCGATTTGAAATCGTAACTTCAAAAGATTATACCGAAAGTTCCGACCGTCGGATTTTCCCAAAATAGGAACCGTTAGGACCGTTTTGGGGAGATCTTTCCAACGATATAAGCTTTGTTAAAATCCAACGGTTAGATTTCAAGATAAGTGTAAATCAAGTTTGATTAAAAACAGCGCCATGGCCGCCGATCGACCCGAAGCGTCGTTAAATGAAAATAGTTATTTTCATAGCGATAAATCATTATTAAATCCTACTAATGATATGGAATGATTTTAAAATATATATATATGCAAGGATCATTTGAAAAGTTCGAGTTCAATCTCATTTCAAACGATCATACGTCGATCTAAGTCGAAGAGTTGAAGACGGTGATTGAAGACCGGCGATCTTCACATCGAATGGATGTGTTGCTGCTGAGACATGATGGGAGTAGCTACCTTGAAAGGGCTTCAGTGGTAGTCGTTCAGCCGTACTTGTTGATTGTCGGATATGCGAGCACCTCACCTCTGTATTGGACATATGGGGGGCGGAATAAGGCGACTCCGGTTTCGTTCACACCCAGAACGAACTTGTAAATGGATTGTATGTCTGACGTTGTATTCCTTTATACGATATTCATTGATCTCTGCTAAATATATATCTTTTTGGTGTTTAACACCCTTCTCTGAGACGTATGAGCTTAGAGGTTATATATTGGTAGGAATCAATGGTATGGTATGGATTGACAATGTGACATGCTAAGATGCATGGATCAATGCATTTGTTGAAAAGCAGAGCCTTATGGTTGATGATCAAAGCATAGCCTGTTTAGGCATAGCTTTGTGTATAGCGTGACTTCGCGAGCCTCACACCCCGGTATGAGTCAAAAATGGGATATGGACCGTAGGGAGTGCACACGTTTCTTTCTAGTTAGGAGTAGTGAGACGACCCCATCCCCCGTACTGACGGCGGCAAGGGTAATCCTTGGAATATAACACATAAACAGATCATAGCAGAACAGAATTAAATAAATACACCAGATAATGCACAAATAATACACTGGATAAAAGTAATCATTAGAGTTGCAAAGTATACAGGATCATACTTAGTACAAATACAGTCCAGCAATACATAAATGTCTACAGCGTAAAACAAACATAATGTACAATAGGAGCTGAACAGCATAAAAAGAGATAAATGATAGAATCCATCTTCAGCTCCAGCTATTCAGAGAAAGCCAGCAACAACCTGAATACAAGGCTGCCCGTGTAGAAAAAGGGGCACCCGAGTTTGAAAGTGAAACAAACTATGAGTCAGTCATGGGACTGGTATGAGAAATCTACTCCACACAATTAAAATATGGCTAATCACAGGACCACGCCACTTTCGTGGAACGGGTTTACTCCATCGGATCACTAGTGCTTTAAAAAAACAAATCTTTCTTTTAAACATCGCAATGCTTTTTATAAAAATGAAGCTATTATAAGACTCAGTTCCCATCAAACAATGCAACGCAAACCGGAGGATAGATTTTTACCTTATAATGGCCAAAATATGATTGATACGACTAAAACAAAAGCATTTGATATTATTACTAGTGTTTACATGTTTCAAAAACAATTTGAATCATAACTATCAATCATAGGCGGCATGGGTACCATATATCATGTCGCCATATATATATATACACAATCAAAACCGCACAGTCACGTATTTGGAAATTGGATTTCCGTCATGAACCAAGACAAAAGATAGTCCTTACCGAATTCGAGACGCTCTAGCCCGCCCCTCAGGATCAGAACGCATCGACCCTTGGAGCGACAAGGCCGGTCCACCGATGTGGATTAAAATTTCTGAGCACTATGTTTCCTCGCCCTATGGGGCGTAAGTGAGCCAACGAATGACTCCATCGGTCCCGGATCGATCGATATATCCGAGGCGCCTCGCTATCCATCATCCACATAAGTAAAATGTCAGGCCGTGTAAAAACACCGACACAACTCCTAGCTAGAAAGAAACGCATGCCCTCCCTGAGGTCCTTCTCCCGTTTCTGGTTCATACCGGGGTGTGAGGCTCGCGAATTCACGTTATACACAAAGCTACGCCACACAGGCGGCGCTTTGATCATCACTACAAGACTTTGTTTTTCAACAGAAGCCCTGATCATTTGCCACTTAGGCATGCCACACTAGCAATTCATGCCATGCGACTAATATCCATCAATATACAACCTCTAAGCTCGTGCGTTTCAGAGAAGGGGAGTTAAGCAAAAGAATAAATTCTCCGCCACCAAACAGATGTATCTTTAATAGAGATCAATCAACACAGAATAAAATCCAATGTCAGACACACAGTCCATTTACAAGTCCATTCTGGGTTTGAAAGCAACCGGAGCACTATATACCTCGCAAACCCATCGACCACCACGTACGTCTGGACGATCACCACTCATTATCCATATTTCGGGATGCCTCCCAATCAGGACCTCGATTACCATCCAAATGAGGTGAAGATCTCCGGTCTTCGACCACCGTCTTCATCTTCGATTAATTATCGTCGATTCAATTATTCAGAATGGGATAAACCCGGTCTTTCTGAGAAACTCGCATATATAATAAAACAAGTGCAACATTAACATACACACGCATCATTTCAATTCATTAGCCACTAACCGTCAATCAGTAAGAGAACGATTTCCCAAATATTAACCCCGAAGGCCGAAACCAACATCAGATCAATACCCAAGAAACCATTCGACTTAACCAACCTTCAGTTATTTTCTAAATTTCACATCCATATCGTTTATAATATTTTATAACGATTTATCGCTATTTTTATTTATTTTAAAATAGCCAATTTATTCAAAACGACGCTTCGGACCATAACACGGCCGTGGCGCTGTTTTTCTTCAGATTTGATTTACACATATCTGAAAATCTTACCATTGGATCTTCACATAATTTACATCATTAGAAAGATCTTTTCAATATGAATCCAACGGTTCCAGTTTTGGGAAAATCCGACGGTCGGATCTCCCGGTACAATCGTTTGAATTTTCGATTTCAAAATACGAACTACAGCGTCGTTATTCGATTTAATATAATTATATTTATATATATATATATAATCGATTCTGGCGCTGTTTTTCTTCAGATTTGAATTAAACATTCCAGACAATCCAACCGTTGGATTTTTACAAAGTTGGTGCCGTTGGAAAGATATTTCCAAAGCGAACCCAACGGTTGCGATTTCAGGATAATCCGATGGTCGGATCTCCCGTACTAATCGTTTGAAATCACGGTTTCAAAATACGAGCTGCAGCTTCGTTATTCGATATATTTCAATTCTATTTATATATATATATATCGATTCTTCGATTTCAAAACTATATGAATTTCATACATTTGATAAAAATGATATTTTTATCTAACTATCTTCTATTTCAACACTTCACTATTTTTAGCAATTTATGTATATAATAAAAATGTGATTTTTATTGTAGAACAATTCATTTCAAAACACAATTATTTTATATAGTTCATATAGGTAATAAAAATATGATTTTTATTATAAAACAATTTATTTCAAAATACGACTATTTTATATAGTTTATATAAGTAATAAAAATATGATTTTTATTAATAGAACAATTTATTTCAAAATATGAATACCACTCAACACATGAATTTCAATACAACGAATGAATTTCGATTCAACACATGAAGGTTTTCTATAGTTCGTATATATAGATAAAAAGGTGATTTTTATATTTAAAACGCGAATATCATTCAACACATGAATATGATTCAACGAATGAATTTCTATTCAACACATGAAGGTTTTCTATAGTTTATATATATATATATATATAAAGGTGATTTTTATATTTAAAACACGAATACCATTCAACACATGAATTTCAATTCAACGAATGAATTTCGATTCAACACATGAAGGTTTTCTATAGTTTGTATATATAGATAAAAAGGTGATTTTTATATTTAAAGACATGAATACCATTCAACACATGAATTCTATTCAACGAATGAATTTCAATTCAACACATGAAGGTTTTCTATTCAACGAATAAATATAGTTTCAACAAATGAAAATAATACTAACACAAGAATATTATTCAAAATTTCGGCAGCATAACGGTAGGGTAGTTAAAACCGGGACCGTCCCTAGTACGGCTCCTCGCTTTACCTTAAAACCTCGCGGTTTTTGACAATGGGGAATCATGCATCTAGTTTGCACGCAGGCGGCATGTATATTTTTTTCATTTCCACAAACTAATCCTATGTGGTTTCAACCAAATATTTCTCAACCACAAACGGGTATTTTTCAAGCACAATCAATCAATATCAACCACAAACAATTTCAATCAACCATTCGCTATCAATCAATTTTCACACCAATCACAACCAATAAATATCGTCCATGGTTTGTGGACGAGGGGCGTATATATATATATATATATCATTTCACTTCTATTTCAACACATATATAATTTTTACAATGCATGTACAACTTATACATTGAACGTACAACTTATACAACGCTTATACAAAAGGTGTACAACGCTTATATAACTCATACATCGACTATATAATTTATACATCGTCGTTTTCCATATCGTTTATAAATTAGAAATCTAACTTTGGGTTCCACTCCACCAAAAATAGCAGAAGGATCAGAAAAATATGCGGTCTCTTCTAGAATGTAGAAGACGTCCACACGGTCACGATGTTTCCTGTTTCATTGAATTTCGTCAAGAAATGAAAAAGATATGATTTTTCAAAGTTTCCAACACTTTAAAGTGCGAAAATCAGTTGAAAATAGCCAAACTCGTACCTTTCAATAACTGTTCAAAATTAGGTTTGCAATTTTCGATCAAACCGTGAATCGATGGGAGGATCGACCGGTGCAGCGACGAAGAGGGGGGAGGCGCACGCCTGCGCGTGGTGGTGGGGCCCACTCCGGTGGTGCCAGGCGGTTGGGGCGACGGTCTGAAGTCGTCGGCTTTGGCAAGGTGATTCTCCCAAAATACTGCACGATAAATTCTGTAGCTGGTATGGATTTGAAGAGGAGATCGAGAGCTTCGAAATGGATCCAACCGCGCTCGATTTCATTGAGAAACGAAGGAGCAATCGAAGAGAGAAGCTTCGAAGCCTTTTCCGCCGTGCGTCGCTTATGGGGAGAGAGAAAGCAGAATTTTCTCTTTTTTTTATTTTATAAAAATCTGATTGGCCGATATTTATATTAATTCGAAAAATAGGGTTTTCGCACACGAACTCCAATCCAAACCCAACGACTATCGTCCCTAGCATTTTACCCCCATTCCGAACACAATGGGATATGTTTTGAAGGCCCATTCGACTGTTTCAGTCAGTTTTACTTCGAATTAAAATATAAAACATTCAATATTCGATTTGAACGTACATTTCAATTTTCCAGGGCCACAAACTGATTCGAAAAATTCCAGAAAAATAAATCTGGCTATGTTTTGACAATATGGTCCCAACAAAACTAGTTTCGTCGAATTCTGAGACCGTTTGCAAAAAAGCCCATTTCTGGTCGATCCAATTTAACTGTAATTGATCAAAACACGTTTTCCTTTGCCACGCTCACATACTAGCTTCAAAAATTATGAAATTTGAGACCTAGAAATAACTTCACATCTCGGATCCAACAAAAGTGGTTTCGTCGAATTCCGAGGTTATTTGCAAAATGGCCAATTTCGCGGGCTATATAAATTCCATAGCGACCTTTCTGAAAATTCATTTGGCCATAACTTTTGCTTCCCGCTATGAAACTTCGATTTTTCAGATTCTTAGAAATGTATTCACTAAAAGATTTAAATACTTTTGGTTTCACTCACATCCGTTTTGTTTTGCACCCGGTACAGTCAGTCAAAGTTTGAATTCAAATTTTGAAACTATCGCGCCATTTCAGGCCTTGTTTATAATTAGAATTAATTATATTCGTTTTTAAACGTCGATTCAAACTCACTTTTCATTGCTATTATTTAAAATATTTCTTTTAAATATTTAAAATCCATTATTTTAGCCAATTTAAAAAATTTAAATTGGTTCAGATTTTTCGGGTCGTTACAAGTAGTGTCAGTGCTTAAACTGGCTGGCATTTTACTTATGTGGATGATGGATTGAGGTACCTCGGATTTATAGGCCGGAAGTGGTCATATGGAGGTCCAAAAGGATCGAGAAGCGTGTGTTCAGGAATTGCCAATCCACTACCGTTAGGTGGGGACTGGCCCTACCGCTCCAAGGGTTGCCCATAGGTGTGATCCTGATGCATTTGCTAGAGTGTCTCGAATCAGAGAGGACGATCCCTAGCCTCGATTTCATGATGGAAAACCCAATTTCCAATACGACACCTTGCGGTTTTGATTGTAGAACTAGTATGGCGACATAGTAGGATGGGGTACTATTCCGTCTATGATTGATACATTATGATTGAAATGTTTTTGAAACATATATACACTAATAATAATATCAAATCCATTTTTATCGTATCAAACATTTTTTTGACCATTTTAAGGTAAAACTCTATCCTCCAGTTTGCGTTGCATTGTGTGATGGGACTTGAGTCTTATAATGGTTTCATTTTTCTAAAAAGCATTACGTTGTTTAACGACTTACTTTATTTTATGCACTGGCAATCCAATGGAGTAAACCCGTTCTGCGTTAGCGGCGTGGTCCTGTGATTAGCCTTTTATTTAGATTAGTTAAGTTAAGATTTCTCATACCAGTCCCGTGACTGACCTGTAGTTTGTTTCACTGGCAAACTCGGGTGCCCATATTTTTTTCACATGGGCAGTCGAGTAGCTTGTTTGTAGATATATATCTTTTAGCAGGATTCTGGATGGAAGCTTAAAGCTGTGTCAAGAGCATAGAAAGTCTTCTGCTGTGTACTGTATTTTTAATGTAAAATTTATCTTCCACTGTAATTTAATTTCGATGTACCCTGATATTCTGTACTCTGATGTTATATTATCATGATGTAATAAAAGTCTGCTGTTATTGTTCTAATGTGTTGTATTCCCAAAGTTAAAGTATTCGTGGATTTCCAACTTTGGGTCAGACTTGTGTGGTTTATGGTCGACCATAGGGTGGAAATTTAAGGGTCTTTACAATTTGAAATATAAATAAAGGATTGAGTATTTAAATTAAACAATGTATAAGTTTACATTGTTTAGCCCAGGATGAAATGTAAAATTTATTTACACCATTTATCTATTTATATAGCGCTATTTTCTAGATAATGGAAATGGTTTGGTTTAAAATACTCTTATTCTAAATAGTAGTTGTTTCCTAAATAAAGGGAAAAGTTTATTTGAATTTGAAATGAAAGTAAATAGTTAAGATTAAATTATATATTCCCGAAAGAAGGAACATAGATGGGTTATGGTAAGTGTTTCCAAAGTATTGGAACCAGAAGAGTTGGTTGAATATAGAAAACGATTTTTAAGAATCAATTAAAGGCTTAAATTGATTTTAAGCGGAAAGGCCCGAGCTGCCAATATACTTGATTGTATTGTTTGATCAATCTGATTGGATGATTGTTTTGTTGTGGTTGATAGTTAAAACACCAAATTATCAATGAAATATACTAAGGACATTTAACGTGTTGTTCCGAAGAGACCGAGATGGGAACTAGACCCAAAACTACTTCGAACCAATGTTACGCTCGAAGCTAACTTGCTGTAATAACCCGAAAATCTGGGCCAATTTTTTTTTTTTTTGGCAATTTTAGCGAATTTTGATTATTTAAAATGAATTATTTTAAATAAAACGATGAGAAATTTATTTTGAATAGAATTCGAATGAATATATTTATATAGTTCGGCGTTAGAATATAAATATTTATTTTAAATTATAAAAGGAATTGAATATGGCGCGGTAGTTCGATAATTCGATTTCAAACTTCAATTGAATGTACCGGTTGCAAAATAAACCTGATTTTAGTGAAACCAAAAACAATAGGATCTATTTGAGAATATCTTTCCAACGAATCCGAAAAATTGAGATTTCATAGCGGGAATCAAAAGATACGTCCAGTTGAAAATTCTGAATAGTCGCTATGGAATTCAGGCCCTTAAAAATGGGAATTTTGCAAATGACCTCGGATTTCGACGAAACCACTTTTGTTGGATCCGTGATGTCAAATTATTGCTAGATTCCAAATTTCATAATTTTTCGAATCAATATGTGATCGTGGCAAAGGAAAACGCGTTTGGCTAGTTTCAATTAATTTTAATCGACTGGAAAATGGCCATTTTTCCAACGGTCTCAGAATTTGACGAAACTAGTTTGTTAGGACCGTATCGTCAATACGAAGCTAGAAAATATTTTTCGGGAATTTTTCGATCTAGTATGTGACCCCGGTAAATTGAAATGCGTGTTCAAATTCAATATATAGAGTTATACGTTGAATTCAACGAAAGCTGATCGAGACGATCGAATCGGCCTATGAAACACATCCCATTGTGTTCGGAATGGGGGTAAAACGCTAGGGACGATAGTCGTTGGGCTTGATTTCATGTTCGAATTAAAAAGATACCTTTTTGAATTTAAAATTAAATTAAATATTCATTTCCTCCTTTAAACCCCCCCCCCCCCTTCTCTCTTCCGAAGTCAAACCCGGTCAAAAAGAAAAAAAAAAGCGAAATTAAAAAAAAAATCGCGCCTGCCCTAAACCCACCACTATCCTCCACCATCGCGCCCGTCGATGGAGATCCCCCCCTCTCCGGCCATTGCGCCACCCCATCCCCGTCCTCTCGATTCTTCCACTCCTCCCCCACTTTGCCCCAAAACCTTTTTGAAGATCGACGCACCCAATTTGCCCCAAAACCCGCAACTGTGGCCAGCGCCGCCCGGGCTTCCTCCCCCCCTCGACCTTCCACCACGCCTGGACACCCTGCGCCACCTCCTCCTCACCTCCTCAGGCGCTGCCATCTCTCCCCGTCCTCCTTCCCTTCTCCTTCCATTGTAAGACGCTCGAACCGAAGCTCCGCCACACGCCACTAATGACCCGACGCCTGCACTGACTCCGCCGCAGTGAGCAAACGCCCCCCTCCTCCAATGAACGTGGTGAGCTTCTTTGATTTCGTTTTTACATTAAAACTGAATTTTGATTTGCAAAGTAAAAGAAGGATTTTTATTCATTGATTTGCAAAGTAAAATAAGGATTTTTATTCATTGATTAGCAAAGTAAAAGAAGGATATTTATTCATTGATTAGCAAAGTCAAAGAAAGATTTTTATTCGCTCGTTAGCTAGGATAAAGAAGTGATTTTTAATAATATAAAAATATGATTTTTATATACTAGATAATATAAAAATATGATTTTTATATTATAGAAGGAGTAAAAATATGATCTTTATATTTGAAAAGGCGAAATCTTTATAAAGAGAATGACGATAGAAAAATATGGTTTTTATCAAAGTAGAAATATAAAAATATGATTTTTATATGGTTATGATAATAAAAATTCAATCATTATATAAGAAGTAGAAATATAAAAATATAATTTTTATATGGAAAGAAGCGTTGTAAATATATGAATTGAAATAAAAATCTAAACTTTATTTTACCGCGAAGTGGAGAGAATATAAAATGTGATTTTTATATATGTAGTGAATACGGGCAATGAAAATGACAAAAGACGAAAAGGTGAAGACTTCCTACATATGAAGAGTCGTGGGATTGGATTAGCTATTCTGTGAGAATTTCTAACTCTTCAATCTCTTTTTCTAGTTATATATATACTAGGATGCAGACGGTGTTTAGTAGCACCCGACACCCGTCGTCCACAGACCATGGACGACTTGTATGCTTGTTTGTTTGATTTTGATGTGTAGTTGATTGTGTGATGTGAAATGAAATAAAATATTTATATAGATGAAATAAAATATTGTATAGTGGAAAATATTTTATAGTTAAAAATAGAATTTTTAACGTGTATATGAAATGAAATAAAAATAAACAAATCGGACGATTTGTTTATATACACACATTTGACTGATATTGATTGGGACGATAAATTTTACACATCGCCCAACTGCACAAATAAAATCTGTGTTTGATTGTTTGAAACCCCACACGGGTATTGGGATGATATTTGACGTACACTAATCCCGATTGTTTAGTTGTATGTCGATCAATTGATTGACAGACTGTTATAAGCGTTGAATATTTTTATTTGCTGCTAATACAGTGTAGAATGCACTTTGGATGATGGTTGATTATTCATCGTTGTTATTGTATACATGTGTAGTAGAAAATCCATATAATTAATATTATATGGTAATCGATTGGGCCTCATTCCAGTTTTGAAATAGGAAATATTTGAAATAGAATATTTGAAATAGAATATTTGAAATAGAAATATTTGAAATAGAATATTTGAAATAGAGTATTTGAAAATAGAAATATTTGAAAAGGAAATACTTGAAATAAAATATTTGAAGATAGAAATATATGAAGTCGTGTTGATTAGATTGACGCCATTTTGACGTGAACGATATTTATATCGATTTTATTCATTTTTTAATGAATATCGAAAGTGATTTCAAAATCTGACATTTTGAAAAGAATTAAAATTGAATTCGAATTTAAATTGAATATAATTGAATTCGAATTTAAATTGAATATAAATGAATTCGAATTGAAATAAAAAATAAATGAATTCGAATTGAAATTGAATATAGATGAATTCGAATTGAAATTGAATTGAAATTGAATTGAAAACGAACTGAAATTGAATTAGAAATCAATTTGAATTGAAATCAATTTGAAATGAATTTAAAACGAATTTATAAGGAAAAATTCAATTTTGATTTGAATTAGAATAGAAGTTGAATCCGTTTTGAAAATGAATTTAAAACGATTTATAAAGCATGTTTTGAATTGAAATCGACGAAGTATATATTATATATATAATATAATGGCTTGAATAGAACGCGCAGCGCCGCGGCAGTTCGCGAATTTCGACCATTGACTTCGAACGGATATTGCGGGAGATCCGACCGTCGGATTCTCCTAAAACTGGAACCGTTGGGTTCGTATCGAAAAGAGCTTTCTGATGAATATTAGAAATTTGAAATCTAACGGTTGGATTTGGAGTTACGTCCAAATCAAATTTGGAAAAGGTCGTTGTAAGTGCAATTCGATGGCCATTGATGGAAATTGACTGTACGGGCCTTGATAAAATTATTAAAAATATCAATAATTTGTGTAAAATCATTAGAAATGATTTGTGAAGATTTGGGATGAAAAACTCCATATTTGAAAAGATAAAAATAAATTTTTATCAAAATGAACTAGTTTTGAACTAGAATTATAATTCTATTTATTTTTAAAATAAATAAATTGGATTTGAAATGGTTTTGAAAGTAACCAGGATTTCCAATAATTGAATTGGAATGGATTTGAATCAAAATTGTCTTTGGATTATTTCGATGTTGGATTTCTTGATTATACAGATATTGTTATGGAAATTTGAAAGATATTTATATCGTTATTTCCAATACGATATTTGTTAGTCGTAGAGTTTGATATTGAATAATGCGCCGATATAATTTCTATTCAGAGCCTTGTATTTAATATCAAATGTGATTTGGGTTTGTCGTGAATGGTGTCTTCATTAACACTGTTCTTAAGCCCAGTTGAGAAAAAGATTAAATCTTTTATTTAGATTTAATGAAGTGTACCAATTAATTAATATTTAATTGGAATTGAATTTGAATTGATCCTTGGGTTTATCGCGAACGGTGTTTTAAATAACACTCGTTCTTTAACCCGATAATTAATAGAATGTGATTTTGGGTCGTCGTGAACGGTATCTTCAATAATACTGTTCTTAGACCCTGCGAAGTTAAGAAAATCAGAAACTAACTGGAGATTAGTTAAGTTGAAAGGTTTCTTGGGTATTGATCTGATGTTGGTTTCGGCCTTCGGGGTTAATATTCAGGGAATTGCTCACTTGCTAATTTACGGTTAGAGATTGATTGAATCGTGAGGTGATTTTGGGTTTATAGTGAACCGTGTTTTAAATGGCACTGACTCTTTAACCCAGTCATAGATTAAAACTAAGTGGAGTTTTAATGAATCTTTAATTAGTTTGAAATGATCGAGGATGGAGTATCACCAGTTTTGCTCCAGGCGATAGTTAAATCTTTAATTAGATTTGAACGTGAAATGGTAATTGAATTTACCGATAACACCATGGTGTTAGATATGAAGTATTACCAGTTTTACTTCATGGGATGAATAGGTTGGTATTGGGAAATAAAAAAAAATGATTACTTCGGTAAGGTTCGTTAATCCCGACTAGTTGAATCGAAATTCAAAAGAAGATTAAAGAATAAATTCAAGGAATTTATCTTTGATAAAATTAATGGGAACCTTTCCCTATGAATGTGAAATTTAGAAACTAACTGTCGGTTAGCTAAGCAGAATGGTTTTCTGGATATTGATCTGATGTTGGTTTCGGCCTTCGGGGTTAATATTTGGGGAATTATTTTCTTGATTAATTTACGGTTAGTGACTGATGAATTGGAATGAGGCGTATGTTGTGTTTGTGTAACACTTATTTAAAATATACGCAAGTTATTCGGAAAGAACGGGTTTATCCCATTCTGAATAACTGATACGACGATATGTCGAAGATGAAGACGGTGGTCGAAGACCGGAGGTCTTCACATCGTTTGGGTAATTACTGATGATCTTGATTGGGATGTACACCCAAGAAGATGGAAACAATTGGTGATTGTCCAGACGTACTTGCAGATCGATGGATATGCGGGGTACTAGGTGCCTCCGGTTTCGTTCAGACCCAGAACGGACTTGTAAATGGAATGTGTGTCTGACATTGGATTTTAGTCTGTGTGATTGACTTCTATTAAATATATATCTATTTGGCGGCGGAGAATTTATTCTCTTCCTTAACGCCCTTCTCTGAGACGTACGAGCTCAGGTGTTATATAATGATGGATATCAATCGCATGGAGTGAATTGCCTGTGTGGCATGTCTAAGTGGCAATTGATCAAGGCTTCTGTTGAAAAGCAAAGTCTTGTGGATGATGATCAAAGCATGGCCTGTGTGGCATAACTTTGTGTAGCGTTGATTCGCGAGCCTCGCACCCCGGTTGTGAACCAAAAAAGGGAGAAGGACCTCAGGGAGGGCATGCGTTTCTTTCTAGCTAGGGTGGTGTCAGTGACCTACCAGCCCTGACATTTATATATTTTTCACCTGTGTGGTTGTTGTTGTTGCGAGGCGCCTCGGTTAGATCGGACGATCCGGGTCCGATGGAGCCATTCTGTAACGACCCGGATTTTCAACGACTTTGGTTATCGGCATAAGCTCGATGTCGATAACCAAAACATCGAAAAATCCTGGTAATTAGTGAAAGAAATTAGAGGGTGAGGAAAGATAAGATAGAAAATTAGAATAGAAGAAGAAGAAGAACACAACATCAGAGTAACATGAATCTCACAGCCGAACGAATAACATATAATATATATAACATAACTTGAAATATACATTGTACTTGAATATACATCAATATCAAAGTACATCACTTACAACACAGCGGAAATAACTATAGCTATATGATCCTGAAGCCTCCTGCTCCAAGCTCTTCCAGTATATCTGTAAATTCCCGACTACTTGACTGCCCGTACAAATTTAGGCACCCAAGAGTTTTAGGGAAAACAACAAAGTAAACTCCGGGTCAGTCATAGGACTGGTATGAGTAAAACAGTTTAAAACAGTTCGAACAAGTAAACGATATCTCATAAGACCATGCCGCATAACGGAACGGGTTTTTCCCTTATGAGAATCCAAAATATCTTTATATCAAAAAACTTTTGATATTATAATAATGTCTATCAACCACAGTATATATATAATCATCTAGCAGAAACGCTTTCATCTCACGTTCTACATATATAGTATACAATCAAAACCGCAAGCACGTATTGGGTAATGGATTTCCAGCTATGACAAGGTATGGAACCACCTTTCGCTAATGTACCTCTAGAGAGGAATACACTGGGTTCAACAAGAACATCTTGCAACCCGGCCACACATGACCGACCACTCATTTCGCTTGAGTGTATCGAATGTATATCACCAACAGTTGGGATCAGCAACCGTTTCCCGAATGGGACAGCATCAACAATAGATTTTTAGAAGTAAATGAAACTCTAGATCAGGTGATTATACACCCTACTTCGGTGCGACCGACTTAGCCATGCTGCCTGCCCGATTTCTGTCATTTACCGGTTGATGAGGCTAGAAGCTACGCTTTATCATCACATCAGATTCACTTTGAATGCCACATCATCAAATCCATCAAATCACCGATTGACGTCTACAACAATACATTATGTGTTAGCTAAAAGAAGTTTCCTTCTCCGCCTCCACTCTTGGTACGGTTGGAGAAATCAATATACGTGATCGTCTGGAAATACTCTGTCAGACATTCATCCATACAAGTCACCCAGGAACAGGATGAACTGAAGGCACTACTTCTATTAATAGAAAAAGTCCTTGCACTCTACTCCGTCTTCGATTATCTTTATATAATCTGATTCGCACGCTACTGCCGATATGGAGTGGTTCTTCGGATAATAATCCAACCGGTCTCTCCATATTGACAACGATGGTCAAAACTTCGATAGTCTGTGATTTAACTATCGAATAAAAACAAGTGTTTCGATAGTCGATGATTTAACTATCGAATAAAACAAGTGTTCATTCAAACATCCAACAATCACTGAACCTTTAATTAATATTCCATTAATTAAATCTCTTCTCTATTTCTTATCAATATTTGTTAACCAAATATTTTCAATAACCATATTGGCCTTATACGTTATTTGGAAAACATTTCCATATATCGCCTTCCTTTATTTTCTATACTAGGAAATATTCATTTTTCTATTTCCAAGCTTTGCACATATTTGGGTTAAAACAGATGTTGTGTAAAACATCGTTACGACAACCCAAATACAGTATTTAACTAATTCTTATTCCACATTGATCTTCGAGCCTGAATCTTGCTACTTATCGGTATATCATGAAATCAACCAAGTTGGGGTATAATTACCTCTCAGACCTTGACTGAATAACATTTAACGTCAAAACAGACAAGACTGCTTACTCGAATAATCAATACCATACCACTACTTCTTCACTTTTAAACACATATATACTTTCTCTTTTATCCTTACTAGATTTTATTCTTATACTTCCTTTTTGATTATACTATTCTATTTCTAAATTCGTTTCCTTATCGACTTCTATATATATATCGATACGTTGATTTCTAACTATTAAATTATCTTAAAAATATTCTATCTCCTTAAATTCCCGGATAATTTCTCCATAACCTCCTTTGTACTGGGAGCATCGGGAAATTTCAAATAGCTTTCCCGGTCCTTCTCATTTCAAAAAGAAAAAGAAAAAGCCAAGCGGCTTGCCGATACGGCGCATAAAATTTCATATATGAATTAAATACGTACCTTTTTGTCGGGCATTCTATTTATTTCACTTCTATACTTTATTCCATACCTGTCTCATGTATATCTATACCTGTCCAATCTATTTTAACTATACCAATCGTTTTAACTCAATTTGTTAATTAAATCTGTTAATTAACTTCTTAGTCTAATCCACTTCTATTTATCCAAATCTATTTATTATAATCCCATTTGAATTTCTATATTCAAATTCCATTTGAAATACTATGTTCAAATTCTATAGTTAAACTCCATTTGAATTCTATTATTCAAATTCTATTTCAATTCCTTATATTCAAAGTCCATTTGAATTCTCTGCATTTATTTATAAACAACGTTTATAACTTCAATTCAAATCCCACCTTTCCATTTATAAACAACGTTTATAAATTCAATTCAAATCCCATATTTTCATTTATAAACAAAGTTTATAAATTCGATTCAAATCCCATATTTTCATTTATAAACAAAGTTTATAAATTCGATTCAAATCCCATATTTTCATTTATAAACAAAGTTTATAAATTCAATTCAAATCCCATATTTTCATTTATAAACAAAGTTTATAAATTCGATTCAAATCCTATCTTCCATTTATAAACAACGTTTATAAATTCAATTACTTGTTTTATATACCTTCAAAACAAGTTAATATTTTCTATAGTTTTATTTAAAATTCAAATTCTATTTATAAAAATAGAATTTCCTTTTTAAATATCAAATACCCTTTTCCGATATTTTTATGAATCAATATTCAAGCCCCAGGGATATTTTAAACAATCAAATCAACCAATTTTCACTCATTTGATTTTTAACACATCATATATGAATATATATGAAATCAAACAAACAACAACAGATAATATATTTTTGAGGAATCCAGTTGGATTCCTCCAACCTGTTTTCCTGCATCCACAGACGTTAGTCAACATAGTAATACCCATCCTGCTTCGAGGCAGGATATCGCGGTATAGAAGGTCATCCACTAATCATAGCGTGGGGCGTATAGGGTAATCATCCGCTATGAAACTGCGGGCATCCGCTAATGATACTGCGAGAATCCAACCAATCATCAACCCAATATATATATATATAATATTCAACCAATCCTAAATAACTATATTTTTTTTAAAACAATCAGACAGCGTTCAAACAAGCACAGACAATTATTTTTAACTATATAAAAATAATTCTAACAAACAGGTGAGATTTACTCACTGATGATTTTACTTGTCGAATATCCATTCTAATTCCATTCAGTCTCGTCTAGCATTAACTTGAATTGTTTCAACTTAATTCTTCTCGAATGGATTATGCCTAATGATCAAATGATTTTATATTTATCGATTAAACGATTATCCCATTAATTAACTACTATATTAAATAAATTAAATATTGACTAAATAATTTATTTAATTACCTTCCCATTTACTTTTAATTACAGCAGCTTTCCCAACTGCCCTCAGCACCCTCTAATATCTGCTCCATTCTCTATGGCATTCCGTCGAACACCATACGGTCATTAACAGCTCTCACCACTCCGAACTCCATGCACTATCATTCGAACTCCACTGCCTCGAATCAAAAGTAACTATGCAAAATTCGAACCTCCATTATACTATCCAACTCTGTCTCCTTCCTCCATTCAACAACATACGCTGCTTTCATTCCAGAAGAAGAACATCGACCCTCCTACTCAGCTCGCTACATCAACCCTAGCTCAAGGAGGACAACATCGAACCTCATTTCACATTCACGAACTCTTCCTGACATTCAACAAACTCGACTCCCATTAAGCCCAGCGCCACCATGTCCCCGTTCAACCCTAACACCACATCACTGCTTCGCCACACTCAGGTCATCGCGGAAACAAGGACCAAACTGAACCTTGCCTGCTCCAAAAGGTCGCGAGTTCAACATCTTCGAACGCTGCTGACGAGCCCACCACTCCGATAAATCGCGAGTCCAAAACCGAGTACCTCCGCTGAGCTGTCGAACCTTATAAGACCCAATCTCGAGCTTCTAATTTTCTTCGAACTTCTGGAATTCGATTTCGTATTTTGATTTGAGGGAGTTCGGTTTTTTCCTGAGTACTTCGATTTGGTTTCGATTTGTGTTGGACTAGGAAAAAGGAACGGAGGCTGAAGCTTTTAAAAGGGGAGTTGCGATTTAAAATTGAACAGAAAGGCCATGGGGTTTGGTTTAGTTGGTGATAATAAGGGTGCCGCGTTTTTTCTCCTTTTCATTTCTTTTATATATTTATTTTATTTAATTTGAATTAAACCGGTATACTTAAAATAAAAATGCACCTTGATTTCCAAATCCCTTTCTGAGCCCAACAACTGTCGTTCTTAGGGTAAAACCACTATTCCGAACACACTGGGATAGGTCACGAAGTCCAATTCGATCGTCTATGGAAGATATTTATTTAAATCAATATAAATTAATTTCAGGCAATTTATTCTTCGATAATAAATTAACATTATTCTTCTAATTCAAACAGGAGTTTGAATTGATTTTCTGAACTGTTTCTAATTCAGTTTCAACTTCTCGAACTGACGTATTACGATAATTTAATATATTCGATATTAAATCGAAATTGATTATTAAATTGATAACTTAATATAAAAATCCCATTTATATTTATCCACCCAATATTTAAAACTGTATTAAATATTCAAATCTAACCGACGGAATATCCGGGTCATTACATTCTTCCCCACTTAAAATAATTTCGTTCTCGAAATTGCTAAGGTAGAAAAGTGCTACAAACCCATTTATCCTTTCAAAACTTATTGATGTCGATACTCAACATTTCAAACTTCCTTACGTAACTCTCTTTCGAATAAACCCATATTCGATGACTCCTCCCTTCGAATAACTATATTCGATAATCTCTCTTTCGAATAACTAGATTCAAAAACCTTTCTTCGAATAAACTATATTCGATTTACTCTATTTCTCTATTCGAATAAACTATATTCGATTAACTCCATTTGAATAACTCTAGTTCGATTTAACTTTATTGATTAACTCTTTTCACTTAACTCCTTCCGAATAAGCTATATTCGATAAATCCTTCGAATAACCAATATTCTATAACTCACTTCGATTAAACTAATCGATAACTCTTTTCGATTAAACTATAATCGATAGCTCATTTGATTTACTAATAATCGATAACTCCTTTAGTTCTATTCGAATAAACTAATATTTGATTTAACTCCATTCGCTTGACTCTAGATCGCAGCAATCACAATGGTTACGCCTGATTCCCTCAGGAAACATCCGACCGCCCTAGGCTATCTGCAGCCCTGCGAATTACGCTAGCAGTCGTACGAAATGGTACTTATCCTGAGTAACTATGTTTGACTAACTCTATCTCAATACTATATTCGATCAACTTTAATTGAATAACTAACATTCCATTAAATCCTAATTCGATTTACTATGTTCAATTAACTCTATCTGGTTAACTCTTAATTTGGATAACAAATATTCGATAAATTCAAATTGAATAACTGATATTCAATTAACTCTACGGGTTAACCCTAACTGATTAACTCTAACTGGTTAATTCTTACTCTAATCGATTTATTCTAACTCTAATCGATTATTTCTAACTCTAATCGACTTCTCCTATTCGAATAACTTCTATTGGATAGCTTTTATTCATTTATAAAGATTTACTTTTAGTAACAGTTCTTCACTTTATAAATGTTCTCTTTAATAACGTTACTTCACTTATACAAGTGTTGTGTACCCCTTCTGTTTAAAACTATCGGTGTTAAAAACCAATATCTCTTCTCTATATAAGTTCAGACTGACTTATATCTTCCATTTATCGAGTGATAAATATTTAATTTATAAACTGTTATTTATAAATAAATCTTTTCTATTTATCTGTTAAAAACATATTCCCATTTTCTATTCATCTTCTAAATATTCCTTTGATTAAATTCTATTTATTTAACAAATAAATATCTCATTTATAACATTCTATTTATTTTCTATAAATAAATATTTCCATTGAATCTATTTGTAAATGTTTTACAAATATTTTCTCTTTTAAATTCTATTTGTAAATGTTTTTACAAATATTTCTCCTTCTATTTGTTTGCACATAACTTCCTTTGTATTTGTGTTACAAATATATTTCCTTTATTCACACCCAATTTATATTTCATTCACATTGATTTTACTCAATTTATTCATTTCGACCCATTTAACTTACTTAAGTTAAATTTAATTTCAATCATTCAAATTCCCATTAACTAGTTGCTAATTAACCGTTTTGCATATTTCACCCTTTTTATTTGAATATAACTTGTTCAAATATATGTCAACTTAATTATAAACTAATCTAATTATATTTCAACTCGAGTTATATATTCGATTTCGAATATAAATTCTCAATCTCTTTCACTTATCCAAAAACCCAGTTTCGATTCAAATTTCCTTTAACTAATTATTTTCCAATTTAGTTAATTCTATTTAACCATTTAAAATATGATTTTTGTTTCAAAAATTATTTCACTTACTTCACTGGAGTTCATATTTATTTCATATCTCCAGTCTGGATTTTTCTAGTGCCAACTCAGATTTTATTTCCTTAAAATCCTTTTATTTATTTTATTAAACCATTATGGTTTTCTAATGGTTCTGGCGCTGCTTTTCTAAAAATTTGATTTTGACATAACTCAAAATCTATACGACGAAATCCAGATTTTTCTCTTTCATTAGAAAATTATTGTTCAACCGGTCCCGACGATTCTTGTTTCACAGAATTCCGACTTCAATTGAGTTCTGTATACTAAATTGAAGTTCGAATCGCCAATTTACGAACTGTCGCGCTATAGCGAGCTCGTTTTAATTATATTTATAAATATAAACGTTTTAACTTCGTTTATAATAAATTCAACTCCATTCTGATATATTTTTAATATGTATCAAATCCATTTCATATTATTCCCGATCTATTTCTCTTCAAATATTCAAATTCTATATATTTACAATATTCAAATTCCATTTGAATTTCTTTATTCCAACTCATTTGAATTTCCTTCTATTCAATTTCTATTTGAATTTCTTCTATTCAATTCCTAATTCAATTTCTTATCTTCAAATTCTACTTGAATTTCTTATCTTCAATTTCTATTTGAATTCCTTTATTCAAAATCCATCTGAAATCCTTTGTTCAATTTAAATTCTATTTTACCTCCTTTATTCAGTTTCTATTTAAATTCCTTTGTTTAATTTCTATTTGAAATCCTTTGAATTTAAATTCTATTTTAACTCCTTTGAATTCAAATTCTATTTAATTTCACTTTGAATTCAAATTATATTTAATTTCACTTTGAATTCAAATTCTATTTAATTTCACTTTGAATTCAAATTCTATTTAAACTCCTTTTATTTTCTTTGAATTCTAATATTCAACCTCTACTTTATATTCTCTTTGAAATTCTATTTAACCAAATTCCATTTGAATTCTAATATTCAAATCTCTATTTGACTTTTCTTTATTCAAATCCATTTGAATTCCTTTGAATTCAAATTCCATTTCAATTTTTCTTATATAATTCCTATTTGAATTTTCTATATTCAAACTCATTTGAATTCCTTTGAATTCAAATTCTATTTCACTTCTATTTGAATTATATATATATATATTCAAATTCCTTTATTTTACTTCTATTTGAAATCTATATTCCAATTCTCATTTCAAAATTCCTTTGAAGTAATATAAATATATACATATATTTATATATATCCCAAATTCAAAACATTTTGAATTTTCAAACAACTTGTTTCTTTTTAAACAAATTTCCATCAAAACTTTTCTAAGGCAGCAGTTCATCACTTAGAAACTCGAAAATGAACACTGATGATGTTGCGACCATCATCAGAATTATTTCCCAGCTACTGAATGAGTCCAGTGCTATATTTCTTTCAAACTCCTTTTAGAAAAATATTTTCCAAACTCCCAGGATTTTAAATTCTGAATTCTGGTTGTAATTCAATTTCAATTCATCTTATTTGTATATTTGATTTCATATACAAATTCCATTGGTTATATATAACTATTTCTGTTTTATAATCTAATTCGATTATAATCCTAACAATCAACTTAACTATTTAAAAACAATATCATGTCCAATCTCCTGTTCAAGTGTTTATAAACTCCTATCGACATCGTGGCGTCCCATGATTCGACCAAAATTTAGAATCCACTCAACAGACTAGTCAACACAATATAAAACGGTTTTTATATCAAATAACAAGTACGCTCTCTCGTATATATATACACTTAAACTCAATCTAGGGTATTACTAACCCTATCTCTACCGATTCACGCCACAGAGCCAAGTAATTCTTAACCTGGCTCTGATACCAACTGTAACGACCCGAATTTTCAACGACTTTGGTTATCGGCATAAGCTCGATGTCGATAACCAAAACATCGAAAAATCCTGGTAATTAGTGAAAGAAATTAGAGGGTGAGGAAAGATAAGATAGAAAATTAGAATAGAAGAAGAAGAAGAACACAACATCAGAGTAACACGAATCTCACAATGGAACGAATAACATATAATATATATATCATAACTTGAAATATACATTGTACTTGAATATACATCAATATCAAAGTACATCACTTACAACACAGCGGAAATAACTATAGCTATATGATCCTGAAGCCTCCTGCTCCAAGCTCTTCCAATATATCTGTAAATTCCCGACTACTTGACTGCCCGTACAAATTTAGGCACCCAAGAGTTTTAGGGAAAACAACAAAGTAAACTCCGGGTCAGTCATGGGACTGGTATGAGTAAAACAGTTTAAAACAGTTTGAACAAGTAAACGATATCTCATAAGACCACGCCGCATAACGGAACGGGTTTTTCCCTTATGAGAATCCAAAATATCTTTATATCAAAAACCTTTTGATATTATAATAATGTCTATCAACCACAGTATATATATAATCATCTAGCAGAAACGCTTTCATCTCACGTTCTACATATATAGTATACAATCAAAACCGCAAGCACGTATTGGATAATGGATTTCCAACTATGACAAGGTATGGAACCACCTTTCGCTAATGTACCTCTAGAGAGGAATACACTGGGTTCAACAAGAACATCTTGCAACCAGGCCACACATGACCGACCACTCATTTCGCTTGAGTGTATCGAATGTATATCACCAACAGTTGGGATCAGCAACCGTTTCCCGAATGGGACAGCATCAACAATAGATTTTTAGAAGTAAATGAAACTCTAGATCAGGTGATTATACACCCTACTTCGGTGCGACCGACTTAGCCATGCTGCCTGCCCGATTTCTGTCATTTACCGGTTGATGAGGCTAGAAGCTACGCTTTATCATCACATTAGATTCACTTTGAATGCCACATCATCAAATCCATCAAATCACCGATTGACGTCTACAACAATACATTATGTGTTAGCTAAAAGAAGTTTCCTTCTCCGCCTCCACTCTTGGTACGGTTGGAGAAATCAATATACGTGATCGTCTGGAAATACTCTGTCAGACATTCATCCATACAAGTCACCCAGAAACAGGATGAACTGAAGGCACTACTTCTATTAATAGAAAAAGTCCTTGCACTCTACTCCGTCTTCGATTATCTTTATATAATCTGATTCGCACGCTACTGCCGATATGGAGTGGTTATTCGGATAATAATCCAACCGGTCTCTCCATATTGACAACGATGGTCAAAACTTCGATAGTCTGTGATTTAACTATCGAATAAAAACAAGTGTTTCTGTAACACCCCGCCTCCACTAGGGTCACTCGCAAAGGAATGCACTAGCTTTGGAGGGGCATTATTGGTAAACATGCATAATGATATAGCAAGGCAGGACATGACATATATATTTATGTAAATAAACAGAGTAAGTAAATAAAACAGCGGAAGATTTATAAACCATTTCAAAACTCAAGTCTGGTACACCAAAATGTCACTTTGCCAAAATTACAAGTCTAGATAAATACATCATCTGATAAACTGAAAATACATAAGTACTATCCCCAAATAAGAGTGATAAACCATAGCGGCTCAAGTCCAAAGCATACTTGAGCTATCCAAGGAAGCAGCTAAAATCCAAGCTAGGCTCCAGTATTCCCTCCCTGAGAACCTGGGGGGGGGGGGGAAACGGAAGAAAAGAGGCGAAAGAAAACAGGTCAGTCAAAAAGACTGAGTAAGCCCTGCTACGATCAGTCTATAAACTAATAAAGTTAACATCATGATGGAAACTGAGATGATCACAAATAACAACATACTGGCATGATAAATCAACTACAAGATAGATAGAGGTGTCATCGCATAAAGCAAGGTTAAGTTTTGCACCACGGTGTACTAGCAAACCAACATAACATGTATTGATCCCTTAGCCCAAACCTTGGCCCAATAACATGAAGTGACCTTAATATAAGATCCAGCCCAACGGTCTAGTCGATCGGCTCCCTATAAACCTAACACGTCAAGTGTTGGTGTCCATACGGCCCACATGGATGTAGGTAGTCTGTGCTGGGTCCACCTTTGGGTGTATCAAGCCCTCGGGTGTCAACCCCGGACACTTAAGCAATAATGCACAGCCCTACCCTACTGGTACCCGTGCCTCGAGTTTGTCCAATGTCGGACTACGTGCACGTCCGTAGCCCGCCGGACCCGCACCGCTGTACCACTCAGCCGTCGCTTTGGTCGCTTACATCAGTCCAGTAATCGTGCCCCGCCCTAGCCTAGCCTCTAGGGTTGTGAATGATACCAAACTGGGATTACTGCTGGAACAGACCACGTTGCTAGGGTTTCTAAGAGGGTTAAGTGTGATTTAACCCTTCACTAATCCTGGATTAAACTGGTTAAGTGTGGCTTAACCCCATTCTAATCCCTTGAACTCCCAAATGGATTAAACTAGTTAAGTGTAACCAACGGTTCACAACTTAACCACATTCTAATCCCTCGAATCCCCAAATTGGTTAAGTATTAGTGGACCCTGACTTAACCCTAATCATGAGGCATTAATTAATTTAATGCACCTTAACCTCTCACATTAGACCTTGTTGTGGTTACTAGTTAGGCCGGGCGGGTCCGGGTAGCTTTACACCACAACTTGGTCTAACCTCGGGTCTTGGCACCCCATGACCAACTTCTCACATTGGATCCTATTGTTTGTAGCCACTAGTTAAGCCGGTCGGTTTCGGGTAGAATTACGCTACAAACTCAACCCAACCTCGAGTTGGCCACACTTATGTTTTCTAAGTGTCATGTCCACTTTATTTCAAAACATAATTACAAGTCAACAATTACTTGGGTAGACCTAACTTAATAGGTAAATTCCCAAGGGGTAGACCTAACTTAATAGGTAAATTCCCAATCTTATGTTTTCATGTATTTTAAGTTTACCCAAACCCCCAACGTCATTCTATCGCTTACATATTCGTAATAACGCATAAAGGATAGGAAGAGGGAACTTGGCACAATATACATGATGAACTTGCTTATCACAACAAACATGCATAACATGTTAGACTTGCATAACTTAGCATAGTGAACTTGCATTTTAACATAAACATGCATAACATGTTAGACTTGCATAACTTAGCATAGTGAACTTGCATATTAACATAAACATGCATAACATGTTAGACTTGCATAACTTAGCATAGTGAACTTGCATATTAACATAAACATGCATAACATGTTAGACTTGCATAACATGGAATAGGGGACTTGCATAATCATGCATAACTTGTTAAATATGCACAACATGTCAAACATGCACAACTTGTCATTTTAAACTTGCATAAATATGCATAACTTGTTAAACTTGCAAATCATGGCTTAGTACACTTGCATAAACATGCATAACTTGTTAAACTTGCAAATCATGGCTTAGTATACATGCATAACCCAATTAACTTGCAAACCATGGCTTAGTTCACTTGCATAAACATGCATAACTCAACAAACATACAAATCATGGCTTAGCAAACTTGCATAAACATGCATAACTCATCAAACATGCATAAACCCCAACTTTCATCACACATTAACATTAGAGTTTCTAAAATGAAGGTAAGAGGGCTTACTATGCTTATGCGGACTCAAACGAGTATAACAAATGCAAGAAACCCCTTATGCAACTAATTAAAACCCCCAAATGCAAGCAACCTTGATCAAGACTCCTCCTTTATGATGCCAATAGAAAAACAAGCCTTTAATGCAAGCTAAGGAGGATCATACAAGCCTAAATATGCTTGTATGCATGGAGAATCACTTAGGAATTAAATTAGGAGTTGTATGAAGAGGGTGGAGGCCATGAGAGTTTGGATTTTGGCATAGTTTTGTTGCTAGAATGATTAATGAGGCTTTAGGGTAGGATTAGGGGTATATTTATAGAAGATTAGAGTGTTTTTAGCCCTAGGATTAACCCTAGGATAGTTTTGGCCCGTCAGATCTCGGAACTCTCTAGAACCAAGCCACAAGACCAAGCCCAAACCAAAATGGTGCACCAGGCTAGACTGCCTGGGCACCCCCTGTCGACAGGGCTGTCGACAGGGCAGTCGACATGCCTATGGACCCTGTCGACAGGCCTGTCGACATGCGGGTCCTGGCGGGATTTTTCCCGCCTTGGCCCAGCTGGCCCAAATCCTTGTTTTTAACTTAAATTTAAATCTGTTTTAATTATGGAAATTTCTGAAAACTTCCATGGGCCTTAACTGGGTCATACGGACACCGATTTTCGAAAACTCGGACTCTATTTCGCGTATTTTTCCGAGACGAACGCAATGGCATAGCCCGTTTCCCTTGATTCCCATTTTAGAATTAAATTCTGCCTCGATTTATGTTATTACAGGTTATTGAAAATACGGGTTGTTACATTCTCCCCTCCTTAAAGGATTTCGTCCCCGAAATCTTCAAGTTAGGAAGAACGTATCCTACCATCCAATCATCCATCTACTCAAAGCATCATCCACGAGTAATCATTGTCCTTACAAGATTCTAAATGCTGGATGAACATATGCAAAAGTGTGTGTATATGTACTTACCTAATGCAAAAATCAGGCGGTTACTGATACAGTAAACCTCCTTAATGCATATGTATGTAAATCAGGCGGTTACTGATGCAGTAAACCTCCTTAATGCACATGTATGTCGGTGAAATGAATCCATATGTATGCAAATTCCTAACATAATGTATAATATCTACATGCGTGCTCAATCATACATCCATATGCAACATCCATGTGATAGCATACGAATTTCATCCAAGAATAAGCATAAACACTCATGCACATGCAATATGAGGAGTGTGTGAGCCGATCTAGTGCCTAATCGTGTATAATGCATCCACGAGAAATCACTTGCAAACACTTGCAACCACTTGCAACCATCAAACATAACATGTTTCAAACACATGTTTCATCCAAAGGGTTTCTACCTAAGGACCTCATGACAGGATAAAACACGATAAACTAGATAAACTCCTTTTTGGATTACAAGAAATCCACTCAAGCTTTGACATATAGTACTAACCGATGAGTCTTAACCCCCTTATGGAGTTTACAACAGAAATAAGATCGAGAATGGGACCGAGAGGATATATACAAAAGATAACTTGCAAGCAAGCTCCACAGGAAAACAAGGATCAAAGATGCACTCTTAAAAAGAGATATGATGCGCGTATCTAGTCTTCACTCTTCTTAGTTACGTTTCCTTGAGCTTAACTCCACTGTGCTTTGACTATCTTTCACTTCATGATTCCTTGGCTTCCTAACTCCTATTTTCCCAAATTCGAGTTGGAACGCATTTCATTATCGCCTCTCGTCTTTCTTTTCCACTTATTCTTCTTTCTATATACTTGGCTTAAACCTACTATAACCTCATGATCTCATGCCAGCTCTCCAAAATTCACCAGTGAATCCTGGATCTCGTCTTCTTACTATAAAGTATTCCATGCAGCAGAACTTTCTCTTGAAAATACCAATCCACGTTGCCAATTGCCCTATAAATGTGATTTTCTATAACTCATGCTTAATCGAAATGAACCATCCGCCTATGAGTGATAGGCCATACCTAGATTCAATTGCCTACCCATGGCTTCCTGTAGGCTATTCCAAAACTGGCCAACTTTTTGAGGGTAAACCGTTGCTAACCATGATGCAGTCCTCTCTCTCCTTACCGGACTGAAATGAGCACTCTTCGTGAGTCTACCTATTATGACCCCCCCATACCAGTATTCCCTTTCCTTGATCTAGGTAGTCCATCCACATAATCTATCGAGATGTTTTCACACTTCCCTTGCGAAACCCTTAATAGAGGTAATGGCCCACTGGGCTTCTATGACTTGGCCTTAACTTGGTGGCACAACATGCATCCAGAGACCAACTCGGCCACCTCCTCGAGTGATGCGCACCTTCAAGAACCTTTTTTTTTTACCAAGTCTTCCACTCGAGGAACACATAACCTCTCATCGTGCCTTAGTCATCCCTTGTCATCTATAATATATCTAGTGAGGTGACTTAACATCTCGCCTCGAATCCGCCTGGTCCACGTTCTTGACCAACTGCGGCTCTTCTTCCTGCGAAAACCCCCTTCTTGATCCTGAAGAGTAAGTCTAAGCTCCGGGAACGCTAACTAACTAGCCAAACATAGGAGGCTTCTTACTTCAATTGCCCTCCTCAGAGTTTCCCGGTTTTAAACCGCAACCACTTTAGCAGAATCCACCGCTAAGCCTTACTTAGGAACTATGTGCCCAAGAAATCCAACTTCTTTCCTCCAAAGTGACATTTGGAGAACTTGACCTTCAACTGGTGGCTCTAAGCGTATCTATCTCCTCCTTGAGATGTATAGCATGTTCTTCCTCGTTCTTTTGAGGAGATCAAAATATCGTCTATGACGACCATGACAAACTTGTTCAAGGACTCCTTAAACACCCTACCCATCCAGTTTACGTAATATGCGGGTGCATTAGTCAAACCAAATAGTATGACTAGCCATTCTAAAACCCATCTAGAGTCCTAAACGCAGTCTTGTCGATTCCATCCTCAGCCATCCTAAGCTGATGGAATCCGGTAGCTTGATCAAAAGAAAACAAATGCCCCTACAAGCTGGTCAAACAAATCATTGATCCATGGTAACGGTTATCTTACGATAATCAACACATAAGCGAAACAAACTGTCCACATCAGTAACGAATACTACTGGAGCACCCTACTCGAAAATGCTTCGTCTCAGGAAGTTCTTCTCAAGCAACTCCTTGACTTGCTTCTTAATTCTCATCTCGTGAGATCACGTGCCTAGCCGGCCACGAAACTGGCTTGGTATTACCAACCAGAAAATGCGGAAATCTATCCCACGTCTAAGGGTAACCCCTTCACTTTTCCCCCAAGATATCAGGATATTCTCGGACCACCCTCACTGATTGCAAACTATCGATAGACGAGTTGAGGGATTCAAGATAACATAACATGACGGGACCCATAGGGTTGCTAGAAATTTCTAGGGTATTACCGAGGCGAGTCATGAGCCTCACAACCCTATATACAAAAACCCAGAATGGCTCCAAAACAGGACGACCATTTCATGCCCAAAACCAACCCATATCCCCGAAACCGAGAATATAAACATCCCACGAGAATTCTATACTCAAGATAGAAATTTTCAAATCCACTCAGACCACAGACAGGCGGGCAGAACCCCCAATTGGATTTGAAACACATACGGGATCATCAACCAGACTAGTACTTAGGTGCAAAACTTTCAACTAGATCAGATGAAATAAAACTATGCGATGTGCCAGAATCAAACAAAGTTCGAACAGGGAAAATCAGGAAAATGTAAACCAGATTTTCAACAGAAACACTACCTCTATCATAAGCTGGAAGAACGGTGTTGAGGGGATGAACTCGCCCTCCAAATAGTCCTGTACACCGAGTCTGACCTTGCCTTTGTTTCCTCGGGCAATCCTTGCTGAAATGTCCAAACTCACCACAATCAAAGCATTCGCCCCGCTTTCTCTTCTCCTTCTTCCTACATTCCCTGGCTATATGTCCAACTTCACCACAGAAGTTACATTTCATATTCTTGCCCCGTTTCCCGGAATTTACTCTCTTGCCTTGAGACTCATTCGCCTTGACCTCTTTCTTGTCATTGCTACCTTCTTCTTGAAGTAGGGCCAAATTCACTAAACTCTCGAAAGTCGCCCCCAAGGGTATATGAGACATGGCCAAACCATGTAATGGCTCGTTTAATCCTAGAGCAAAGTGTAGGGCCTTCTTCTGAGCTGTATTAACCAAGTCTAAATTGACACGAGCCAGTTGATTAAACTTATCTATGTATTCCCTAATAGTCATGTCCCCTTGCTTCAGTGATAAGAATCTCAGTCCAAACCTTCCTCTAAAGTCATCCCAAGTCTCGATTGGCCTAGTAGCGGTGGTGACTACCCACCAACGTGCAGCTTCTTCCTTTAGCAACCATACTGCTAATAAAACTTTCCTGCGGTCACCTATATCAAAGGAGGCTAAAAGATCCTCGATCTCTTTCAACCAATTCCTTGCCTCTACTAAAGTCTCGGTTCCAAAGAAATTCTTGCAACCCATCATCTTAAAGTTCTTACAAGTTTCCGCAAAATCCGCTTGTGGAGGCTGAGGGAGAAGAGGAACATCAGCTACGGAAGGAGGAGGAGGAGGAACAGCGGCCTCGACTGGGGAGACAGTATGAGGGACATCCGGGACCGGTGCCGTAACTTCCAAGTACCGACGAAACCAATCGGGTATTGTTACCCCTTCGGGTAAGATGAGATTATCCGACATGTTGGAAACGAAAAGAAAAGAGTTCAAACGAGGGATCAAAGGATAGTGCTAATGGCTTTTTTGGGGAATAGCCTTTTAAAAATAACTAGACTTTTCTTTGGAAAATACTTAATACTTGGTTTTGAAAATAGTTTTTCAAAAGTTTTAAAAACCTTTTTATCCCTTCTCGTAAACCTGGCTCTGATACCAAATGTAACACCCCGCCTCCACTAGGGTCACTCGCAAAGGAATGCACTAGCTTTGGAGGGGCATTATTGGTAAACATGCATAATGATATAGCAAGGCAGGACATGACATATATATTTATGTAAATAAACAGAGTAAGTAAATAAAACAGCGGAAGATTTATAAACCATTTCAAAACTCAAGTCTGGTACATCAAAATGTCACTTTGCCAAAATTACAAGTCTAGATAAATACATCATCTGATAAACTGAAAATACATAAGTACTATCCCCAAATAAGAGTGATAAACCATAGCGGCTCAAGTCCAAAGCATACTTGAGCTATCCAAGGAAGCAGCTAAAATCCAAGCTAGGCTCCAGTATTCCCTCCCTGAGAACCTGGGGGGGGGGGGGGAAACGGAAGAAAAGAGGCGAAAGAAAACAGGTCAGTCAAAAAGACTGAGTAAGCCCTGCTACGATCAGTCTATAAACTAATAAAGTTAACATCATGATGGAAACTGAGATGATCACAAATAACAACATACTGGCATGATAAATCAACTACAAGATAGATAGAGGTGTCATCGCATAAAGCAAGGTTAAGTTTTGCACCACGGTGTACTAGCAAACCAACATAACAGGTATTGATCCCTTAGCCCAAACCTTGGCCCAATAACATGAAGTGACCTTAATATAAGATCCAGCCCAACGGTCTAGTCGATCGGCTCCCTATAAACCTAACACGTCAAGTGTTGGTGTCCATACGGCCCACATGGATGTAGGTAGTCTGTGCTGGGTCCACCTTTGGGTGTATCAAGCCCTCGGGTGTCAACCCCGGACACTTAAACAATAATGCACAGCCCTACCCTACTGGTACCCGTGCCTCGAGTTTGTCCAATGTCGGACTACGTGCACGTCCGTAGCCCGCCGGACCCGCACCGCTGTACCACTCAGCCGTCGCTTTGGTCGCTTACATCAGTCCAGTAATCGTGCCCCGCCCTAGCCTAGCCTCTAGGGTTGTGAATGATACCAAACTGGGATTACTGCTGGAACAGACCACGTTGCTAGGGTTTCTAAGAGGGTTAAGTGTGATTTAACCCTTCACTAATCCTGGATTAAACTGGTTAAGTGTGGCTTAACCCCATTCTAATCCCTTGAACTCCCAAATGGATTAAACTAGTTAAGTGTAACCAACGGTTCACAACTTAACCACATTCTAATCCCTCGAATCCCCAAATTGGTTAAGTATTAGTGGACCCTGACTTAACCCTAATCATGAGGCATTAATTAATTTAATGCACCTTAACCTCTCACATTAGACCTTGTTGTGGTTACTAGTTAGGCCGGGCGGGTCCGGGTAGCTTTACACCACAACTTGGTCTAACCTCGGGTCTTGGCACCCCATGACCAACTTCTCACATTGGGTCCTATTGTTTGTAGCCACTAGTTAAGCCGGTCGGTTCCGGGTAGAATTACGCTACAAACTCAACCCAACCTCGAGTTGGCCACACTTATGTTTTCTAAGTGTCATGTCCACTTTATTTCAAAACATAATTACAAGTCAACAATTACTTGGGTAGACCTAACTTAATAGGTAAATTCCCAAGGGGTAGACCTAACTTAATAGGTAAATTCCCAATCTTATGTTTTCATGTATTTTAAGTTTACCCAAACCCCCAACGTCATTCTATCGCTTACATATTCGTAATAACGCATAAAGGATAGGAAGAGGGAACTTGGCACAATATACATGATGAACTTGCTTATCACAACAAACATGCATAACATGTTAGACTTGCATAACTTAGCATAGTGAACTTGCATTTTAACATAAACATGCATAACATGTTAGACTTGCATAACTTAGCATAGTGAACTTGCATATTAACATAAACATGCATAACATGTTAGACTTGCATAACTTAGCATAGTGAACTTGCATATTAACATAAACATGCATAACATGTTAGACTTGCATAACATGGAATAGGGGACTTGCATAATCATGCATAACTTGTTAAATATGCACAACATGTCAAACATGCACAACTTGTCATTTTAAACTTGCATAAATATGCATAACTTGTTAAACTTGCAAATCATGGCTTAGTACACTTGCATAAACATGCATAACTTGTTAAACTTGCAAATCATGGCTTAGTATACATGCATAACCCAATTAACTTGCAAACCATGGCTTAGTTCACTTGCATAAACATGCATAACTCAACAAACATACAAATCATGGCTTAGCAAACTTGCATAAACATGCATAACTCATCAAACATGCATAAACCCCAACTTTCATCACACATTAACATTAGAGTTTCTAAAATGAAGGTAAGAGGGCTTACTATGCTTATGCGGACTCAAACGAGTATAACAAATGCAAGAAACCCCTTATGCAACTAATTAAAACCCCCAAATGCAAGCAACCTTGATCAAGACTCCTCCTTTATGATGCCAATAGAAAAACAAGCCTTTAATGCAAGCTAAGGAGGATCATACAAGCCTAAATATGCTTGTATGCATGGAGAATCACTTAGGAATTAAATTAGGAGTTGTATGAAGAGGGTGGAGGCCATGAGAGTTTGGATTTTGGCATAGTTTTGTTGCTAGAATGATTAATGAGGCTTTAGGGTAGGATTAGGGGTATATTTATAGAAGATTAGAGTGTTTTTAGCCCTAGGATTAACCCTAGGATAGTTTTGGCCCGTCAGATCTCGGAACTCTCTAGAACCAAGCCACAAGACCAAGCCCAAACCAAAATGGTGCACCAGGCTAGACTGCCTGGGCACCCCCTGTCGACAGGGCTGTCGACAGGGCAGTCGACATGCCTATGGACCCTGTCGACAGGCCTGTCGACATGCGGGTCCTGGCGGGATTTTTCCCGCCTTGGCCCAGCTGGCCCAAATCCTTGTTTTTAACTTAAATGTAAATCTGTTTTAATTATGGAAATTTCTGAAAACTTCCATGGGCCTTAACTGGGTCATACGGACACCGATTTTCGAAAACTCGGACTCTATTTTGCGTATTTTTCCGAGACGAACGCAATGGCATAGCCCGTTTCCCTTGATTCCCATTTTAGAATTAAATTCTGCCTCGATTTATGTTATTACAGGTTATTGAAAATACGGGTTGTTACAGTTTCGATAGTCGATGATTTAACTATCGAATAAAACAAGTGTTCAATCAAACATCCAACAATCACTGAACCTTTAATTAATATTCCATTAATTAAATCTCTTCTCTATTTCTTATCAATATTTGTTAACCAAATATTTTCAATAACCATATTGGCCTTATACGTTATTTGGAAAACATTTCCATATATCGCCTTCCTTTATTTTCTATACTAGGAAATATTCATTTTTCTATTTCCAAGCTTTGCACATATTTGGGTTAAAACAGATGTTGTGTAAAACATCGTTACGACAACCCAAATACAGTATTTAACTAATTCTTATTCCACATTGATCTTCGAGCCTGAATCTTGCTACTTATCGGTATATCATGAAATCAACCAAGTTGGGGTATAATTACCTCTCAGACCTTGACTGAATAACATTTAACGTCAAAACAGACAAGACTGCTTACTCGAATAATCAATACCATACCACTACTTCTTCACTTTTAAACACATATATACTTTCTCTTTTATCCTTACTAGATTTTATTCTTATACTTCCTTTTTGATTATACTATTCTATTTCTAAATTCGTTTCCTTATCGACTTCTATATATATATCGATACGTTGATTTCTAACTATCAAATTATCTTAAAAATATTCTATCTCCTTAAATTCCCGGAAAATTTCGCCATAACCTCCTTTGTACTGGGAGCATCGGGAAATTTCAAATAGCTTTCCCGGTCCTTCTCATCTCAAAAAGAAAAAGAAAAAGCCAAGCGGCTTGCCGATACGGCGCATAAAATTTCATATATGAATTAAATACGTACCTTTTTGTCGGGCATTCTATTTATTTCACTTCTATACTTTATTCCATACCTGTCTCATGTATATCTATACCTGTCCAATCTATTTTAACTATACCAATCGTTTTAACTAAATTTGTTAATTAACTTCTTAGTCTAATCCACTTCTATTTATCCAAATCTATTTATTATAATCCCATTTGAATTTCTATATTCAAATTCCATTTGAAATACTATGTTCAAATTCTATAGTTAAACTCCATTTGAATTCTATTATTCAAATTCTATTTCAATTCCTTATATTCAAAGTCCATTTGAATTCTCTGCATTTATTTATAAACAACGTTTATAACTTCAATTCAAATCCCACCTTTCCATTTATAAACAACGTTTATAAATTCAATTCAAATCCCATATTTTCATTTATAAACAAAGTTTATAAATTCGATTCAAATCCCATATTTTCATTTATAAACAAAGTTTATAAATTCGATTCAAATCCCATATTTTCATTTATAAACAAAGTTTATAAATTCGATTCAAATCCCATATTTTCATTTATAAACAAAGTTTATAAATTCGATTCAAATCCTATCTTCCATTTATAAACAACGTTTATAAATTCAATTACTTGTTTTATATACCTTCAAAACAAGTTAATATTTTCTATAGTTTTATTTAAAATTCAAATTCTATTTATAAAAATAGAATTTCCTTTTTAAATATCAAATACCCTTTTCCGATATTTTTATGAATCAATATTCAAGCCCCAGGGATATTTTAAACAATCAAATCAACCAATTTTCACTCATTTGATTTTTAACACATCATATATGAATATATATGAAATCAAACAAACAACAACAGATAATATATTTTTGAGGAATCCAGTTGGATTCCTCCAACCTGTTTTCCTGCATCCACAGACGTTAGTCAACATAGTAATACCCATCCTGCTTCGAGGCAGGATATCGCGGTATAGAAGGTCATCCACTAATCATAGCGTGGGGCGTATAGGGTAATCATCCGCTATGAAACTGCGGGCATCCGCTAATGATACTGCGAGAATCCAACCAATCATCAACCCAATATATATATATAATATTCAACCAATCCTAAATAACTATATTTTTTTTAAAACAATCAGACAGCGTTCAAACAAGCACAGACAATTATTTTTAACTATATAAAAATAATTCTAACAAACAGGTGAGATTTACTCACTGATGATTTTACTTGTCGAATATCCATTCTGATTCCATTCAGTCTTGTCTAGCATTAACTTGAATTGTTTCAACTTAATTCTTCTCGAATGGATTATGCCTAATGATCAGATGATTTTATATTTATCGATTAAACGATTATCCCATTAATTAACTACTATATTAAATAAATTAAATATTGACTAAATAATTTATTTAATTACCTTCCCATTTACTTTTAATTACAGCAGCTTTCCCAACTGCCCTCAGCACCCTCTAATATCTGCTCCATTCTCTATGGCGTTCCGTCGAACACCATACGGTCATTAACAGCTCTCACCACTCCGAACTCCATGCACTATCATTCGAACTCCACTGCCTCGAATCAACAGTAACTATGCAAAATTCGAACCTCCATTATACTATCCAACTCTGTCTCCTTCCTCCATTCAACAACATACGCTGCTTTCATTCCAGAAGAAGAACATCGACCCTCCTACTCAGCTCGCTACATCAACCCTAGCTCAAGGAGGACAACATCGAACCTCCTTTCACATTCACGAACTCTTCCTGACATTCAACAAACTCGACTCCCATTAAGCCCAGTGCCACCATGTCCCCGTTCAACCCTAACACCACATCACTGCTTCGCCACACTCAGGTCATCGCGGAAACAAGGACCAAACTGAACCTTGCCTGCTCCAAAAGGTCGTGAGTTCAACATCTTCGAACGCTGCTGACGAGCCCACCACTCCGATAAATCGCGAGTCCAAATCCGAGTACCTCCGCTGAGCTGTCGAACCTTCTAAGACCCAATCTCGAGCTTCTAATTTGCTTCGAACTTCTGGAATTCGATTTCGTATTTTGATTTGAGGGAGTTCGGTTTTTTCCTGAGTACTTCGATTTGGTTTCGATTTGTGTTGGACTAGGAAAAAGGAACGGAGGCTGAAGCTTTTAAAAGGGGAGTTGCGGTTTAAAATTGAACAGAAAAGCCATGGGGTTTGGTTTAGTTGGTGATAATAAGGGTGCCACGTTTTTTCTTTTTTTAATTTCTTTTATATATTTATTTTATTTAATTTGAATTAAACCGGTATACTTAAAATAAAAATGCACCTTGATTTCCAAATCCCTTTCTGAGCCCAACAACTGTCGTTCTTAGGGTAAAACCACTATTCCGGACACACTGGGATAGGTCGCGAAGTCCAATTCGATCGTCTATGGAAGATATTTATTTAAATCAATATAAATTAATTTCAGGAAATTTATTCTTCGATAATAAATTAACATTATTCTTCTATTTCAAACAGGAGTTTGAATTGATTTTCTGAACTGTTTCTAATTCAGTTTCAACTTCTCGAACTGACGTATTACGATAATTTAATATATTCGATATTAAATCGAAATTGATTATTAAATTGATAACTTAATATAAAAATCCCATTTATATTTATCCACCCAATATTTAAAACTATATTAAATATTCAAATCTAACCGACGGAATATCCGGGTCATTACACATTCGTTGGCTCATTTACGCCCCAAAGGGAGGGAAAACGCATGTTCAGGCATTTTAATCCACATCGGTGGATCGGCCCTGACGATCCAAGGGCACTCGAGCTCTGATCCTGAGGGGCGGGCTAGAGCGTCTCGAATCGGTTGAGGACTATCTTTGGCCTCGGTTCATAGATGGAAATCCAATTTCCAAATACGTGACATTTGCGGTTTTATTTGTAGAGCCTAGTATGGCGACATGATATATGGTACCCATGCCGTCTATGATTGGTACTTATGATTTGAAGTTGTTTTATACACTATACACTTATAGTAATAGTAAATGATTTGTTTTAAACGTATCAAGCATTCTTGGCTATTATAAGGAAAAAACCCTATCCTCCGGCTTGCGTTGCATTGTGTGATGGGAACTGGGTCTTATAATAGCTTCATTTTTCTTTATTTAGCATTGCGCTGTTGTTGTATGCACTGGTATTCTTAGGAGGAAACCCGTTCCGTGTTATACGACGTGGTCCCTTGATTTACCTAACTTTAAAAATAAAGATTAACTGTTTTAGTTCTCACACCAGTCCTATGACTGACCTGGAGTTTATTGTTTTAACCTAAACTCTGGGTGGCCCTATTTTGACACGAGCAGCTAGTAGTTATGGTTTTGCAGATTTTTATTCACAGGATCCTGGTTTACAGCTAGAACGATACCCGAAAAGCTTTGTATCCGTATATCTCTTCTAGTTTTGTATTGTATTAATTTTCCGCTGCTATGTAATGTATTGTAATATCTGATATTTCTGTGTCATATTAATTCATACTCTGTATATTCTTGTATTCTGATGGAATTGTTGTAATATACAATGAAATGTTCTCCCGTCTGCGTTCTATTTTGTCGCTTGTTCTCGAACTATCCGCGCTTTCCTCACCGGAGAAGTTACGGGTCTTTACAGTTGGTATCAGAGCTTTGGTTTACAAAGCTCAGAGAACAAGGCACATGAGAACCATACAAAAGAATTCATCAGATATTGGATTAGTAATATCCAATGGGGATGACTCGTTAGAGATGGGATCAGTAGTATCCTAGAACGAGTGTGAAGAGTATATTTTTGAAAGTAAAAACAATTTTTGTTTTGAAAATTTAAATCGTTGTATACATATTTGAATATTTATTTTATATTGATTAGGACAGTCCAGTATATAAAGATTTTGCATATACGCCTTGCAAACGTGTATTTGAAGTTTTAATATACTGGATAGATATAGAATTACACTCTAGTCGCCCGGGGGTGATTCTGATGATTGATATATCATCATTAGAATTTATATTCGAGTGACGAACGTGTAATATCTATATATTTCCTATTGACTGGTGTGAGAACCAAAAACTAGATAGGGCTTATTGTTGTGATTTGGCATCAAAAATCTGATTTTTGACTATATATCAAAGTTATGCATTTGAAACGTTAATTCACTAATTGATTGATGGTTGTGTTGTTTGATTATTGGTTGAGTAATTAAAATTTGAACCATTTAGCCAAATTGAACCAAATAGTGGATTGTATTGAAAATTTGGTCGCATTTGCTTGCATATACATGTACTTACATTGAACAGGTCATAGCAAGGAGGCTAGAGCAGAAGAATAAAATTGTTTGCCCGACAAATAGGTACATGTTTATCATAATTTACTGTTTTGTTTGGGTGATGATGATTTTATGAGCCGATTGGCTAGCCGCTTGGCTTTTTCTTTTTCTTTTTGAGATCAGAAGGTCTGTATGGCAATTTCGAGATTTTCCCGTGCTCCCGGTGCAGGGGAGATTATGGCGAAATTTTTCGAAAATTTAGGGTGTTAGCCAAATTTTTGAAGAATTTGAAAATTCTCAGAAACTAAAAAGTTGGAGAATGGAAGCCAGATCGAACGTAGAGTTGATTAATCAAACCACTTTCGACTTTGTTCCTTTTCGAGGACGAAAAGTTTTAAGTGGGGGAGATTGTACTAACCCGAAAATCTGGGCCAATTTAAAAATTTTATTTTGGCAATTTTAGCGAATTTTGATTATTTCAAATGAATTATTTTAAATAAAAACGACGAGAAATTTATTTTGAATAGAATTCGAACAAATATATTTATATAGTTCGTTGTTAGAATATAAATATTTATTTTAAATTATAAAAGGAATTGAATATGGCGCGGTAGTTCGATAATTCGATTTCAAACTTCAATTGAATGTACTGGGCGCAAAATAAACCGGATTTTAGCGAAACCAAAAACAATAGGATCTATTTGAGAATATCTTTCCAACGGATCCGAAAAATTGAGATTTCATAGCGGGAAACAAAAGATACGTCCAGTTGAAAATTCTGAATAGTCGCTATGGAATTCAGGCCCTTAAAAATGGGAATTTTGCAAACGACCTCGGATTTCAACGAATCCACTTTTGTTGGATCTGTGATGTCAAATTATTGCTAGATTCCAAATTTCATAATTTTTCGAATCAATATGTGAGCGTGGCAAAGGAAAACGCGTTCGGCCAGTTTCAATTGATTTTAATCGACTGGAAAATGGCCATTTTTCCAACGGTCTCAGAATTTGACGAAACTAGTTTTGTTAGGACCGTATCGTCAATACGAAGCTAGAAAATATTTTTCGGGAATTTTTCGAGCTAGTATGTGAACCCGGTAAATTGAAATGCGCGTTCAAATTCAATATATAGAGTTATACGTTGAATTCAACGAAAGCTGATCGAGACGATCGAATCGGCCTACGAAACATATCCCATTGTGTTCGGAATGGGGGTAAAACGCTAGGAACGACAGTCGTTGGGCTTGATTTCGTGTTCGAATTAAAAAGATACCTTTTTGAATTTAAAATTAAATTAAATATTCATTTCCTCCTTTAAACCCCCCCCCTTCTCTCTTCCGAAGTCAAACCCGGTCAAAAAGAAAAAAAAACGAAATTAAAAAAAAATCGCGCCTGCCCTAAACCCGCCGCTATCTTCCACCATCGCGCCTGTCGATGGCGATCCCCTCCTCTCCGGCCATTGCGCCACCCCATCCCCCTCCTCTCGATTCTCCCACTCCTCCCCCCCCCCCCCCCCCGTTCGTTTGTAGATCGACGCACCCAATTTGCCCCAAAACCCGCGACTGTGGCCAGCGCCGCCCGAGCTTCCTCCCCTCCCCCTCGACCTTCCACCGCGCCTGAACACCCTGCGCCACCTTCTCCTCACCTCCTCAGGCGCTGCCATCTCTCCCCGTCCTCCTTCCCTTCTCCTTCCATCGTAAGACGCTCGAACCGAAGCTCCGCCAACCGCCACTGCTGACCCGACACCTGCACTGACTCCGACGCAGCGAGCAAACGCCCCCCTCCTCCAATGAACGCGGTGAGCTTCTTTGATTTCATTTTTACATTAAAACTGAATTTTGATTTGCAAAGTAAAAGAAGGATTTTTATTCATTGATTTGCAAAGTAAAAGAAGGATTTTTATTCATTGATTAGCAAAGTAAAAGAAAGATTTTTATTCATTGATTAGCAAAGTCAAAGAAAGATTTTTATTCGCTCATTAGCTAGGATAAAGAAGTGATGTTTAATAATATAAAAATATGATTTTTATATACTAGATAATATGAAAATATGATTTTTATATTATAGAAGGAGTAAAAATATGATCTTTATATTTGAAAAGGCGAAATCTTTATAAAGAGAATGACGATAGAAAAATATGGTTTTTATCAAAGTAGAAATATAAAAATATGATTTTTATATGGTTATGATAATAAAAATTCAATCTTTATATAAGAAGTAGAAATATAAAAATATAATTTTTATATGGATAGAAGCGTTGTAAATATATGAAGTGAAATAAAAATCTGAACTTTATTTTACCGTGAAGTGGAGAGAATATAAAATGTGATTTTTATATATGTAGTGAATACGGGCAATGAAAATGACAAAAGACGAAAAGGTGAAGACTTCCTACATATGAAGAGTCGTGGGATTGGATTAGCTATTCTGTGAGAATTTCTCACTCTTCAATCTCTTTTTCTAGTTATATATATACTAGGATGCAGACGGTGTTTAGTAGCACCCGACACCCGTCGTCCACAGACCATGAACGACTTGTATGCTTGTTTGTTTGATTTTGATGTGTAGTTGATCGTGTGATGTGAAATGAAATAAAATATTTATATAGATGAAATAAAATATTTTATAGTGGAAAATATTTTATAGTTAAAAATAGAATTTTTAACGTGTATATGAAATGAAATAAAAATAAACAAATCGGACGATTTGTTTATATACACACATTTGACTGATATTGATTGGGACGATAAATTTTACACATCGCCCAACTGCACAAATAAAATCTGTGTTTGATTGTTTGAAACCCCACACGGGTATTGGGATGATATTTGACGTACACTAATCCCGATTGTTTAGTTGTATGTCGATCAATTGATTGACAGACTGTTATAAGCGTTGAATATTTATATTTGCTGTTTATACAGTGTAGAATGCACTTTGGATGATGGTTGATTATTCATCGTTGTTATTGTATACATGTGTAGTAGAAAATCCATATAATTAACATTATATGGTAATTGATTGGGCCTCATTCCAGTTCTGAAATAGGAAATATTTGAAATAGAATATTTGAAATAGAATATTTGAAATAGAAATATTTGAAATAGAATATTTGAAATAGAGTATTTGAAAATAGAAATATTTGAAAAGGAAATACTTGAAATAAAATATTTGAAGATAGAAATATATGAAGTCGTGTTGATTAGATTGACGCCATTTTGACGTGAACGATATTTATATCGATTTTATTCATTTTTTAATGAATATCGAAAGTGATTTCAAAATCTGACATTTTGAAAAGAATTAAAATTGAATTCGAATTTAAATTGAATATAATTGAATTCGAATTTAAATTGAATATAAATGAATTCGAATTGAAATTAAAAATAAATGAATTCGAATTGAAATTGAATATAGATGAATTCGAATTGAAATTGAATTGAAAACGAACTGAAATTGAATTAGAAATCAATTTGAATTGAAATCAATTTGAAATGAATTTAAAACGAATTTATAAGGAAAAATTCAATTTTGATTTGAATTAGAATAGAAGTTGAATCCGTTTTGAAAATGAATTTAAAACGATTTATAAAGCACGTTTTGAATTGAAATCGACGAAGTATATATTATATATATATATTATATATATAATATAATGGCTTGAATAGAACGCGCCGCACCGCGGCAGTTCGCGAATTTCGACCATTGACTTCGAACGGATATTGCGGGAGATCCGACCGTCGGATTCTCCTAAAACCGGAACCGTTGGGTTCATATCGAAAAGAACTTTCTGATGAATATTAGAAATTTGAAATCTAACGGTTGGATTTGGAGTTACGTCCAAATCAAATTTGGAAAAGGTCGATGTAAGTGCAGTTCGATGGCCATTGATGGAAATTGACTGTACGGGCCTTGATAAAATTATTAAAAATATCAATAATTTGTGTAAAATCATTAGAAATGATTTGTGAAGATTTGGGATGAAAAACTCCATATTTGAAAAGATAAAAATAGATTTTTATCAAAATGAACTCGTTTTGAATTAGAATTATAATTCTATTTATTTTTAAAATAAATAAATTGGATTTGAAATGGTTTTGAAAGTAACCAGGATTTCCAATAATTGAATTGGAATGGATTTGAATCAAAATTGTCTTTGGATTATTTCGATGTTGGATTTCTTGATTATACAGATATTGTTATGGAAATTTGAAAGATATTTATATCGTTATTTCCAATACGATATTTGTTAGTCGTAGAGTTTGATATTGAATAATGCACCGATATAATTTCTATTTAGAGCCTTGTATTTAATATCAAATGTGATTTGGGTTTGTCGTGAATGGTGTCTTCATTCACTCTGTTCTTAAGCCCAGTTGAGAAAAAGATTAAATCTTTTATTTAGATTTAATGAAGTGTACCAATTAAATAATATTTAATTGGAATTGAATTCGAATTGATCCTTGGGTTTATCGCGAACGGTGTTTTAAATAACACTCGTTCTTTAACCCGATAATTAATAGAATGTGATTTTGGGTCGTCGTGAACGGTATCTTCAATAATACTGTTCTTAGACCCAGCGAAGTTAAGAAAATCAGAAACTAACTGGAGATTAGTTAAGTTGAAAGGTTTCTTGGGTATTGATCTGATGTTGGTTTCGGCCTTCGGGGTTAATATTCAGGGAATTGCTCATTTTCTAATTTACGGTTAGAGATTGATTGAATCGTGAGGTGATTTTGGGTTTATAGTGATCCGTGTTTTAAATGGCACTGATTCTTTAACCCAGTCACAGATTAAAACTAAGTGGAGTTTTAATGAATCTTTAATTAGTTTGAAATGATCGAGGATGGAGTATCACCAGTTTTGCTCCAGGCGATAGTTAAATCTTTAATTAGATTTGAACGTGAAATGGTAATTGAATTTACCGATAACACCGTGGTGTTAGATATGAAGTATTACCAGTTTTACTTCATGGAATGAATAGGTTGGGATTGGGAAATTTAAAAAAAAATGATTACTTCGGTAAGGTTCGTTAATCCCGACTAGTTGAATCGAAATTCAAAAGAAGATTAAAGAATAAATTCAAGGAATTTATCTTTGATAAAATTAATGGGAACCTTTCCCTATGAATGTGAAATTTAGAAACTAACTGTCGGTTAGCTAAGAAGAATGGTTTTCTGGATATTGATGATGTTGGTTTCGGCCTTCGGGGTTAATATTTGGGGAATTATTCTCTTGATTAATTTACGGTTAGTGACTGATGAATTGGAATGAGGCGTATGTTGTGTTTGTGTAATACTTATTTAAAATATACGCGAGTTATTCGGAAAGACCGGGTTTATCCCATTCTGAATAACTGATACGACGATAAGTCGAAGATGAAGACGGTGGTCGAAGACCGGAGGTCTTCACATCGTTTGGGTAATTACTGATGATCTTGATTGGGATGTACACCCAAGAAGATGGAAACAATTGGTGATTGTCCAGACGTACTTGGAGATCGATGGATATGCGGGGTACTAGGTGCCTCCGGTTTCGTTCAGACCCAGAACGGACTTGTAAATGGAATGTGTGTCTGACATTGGATTTTAGTCTGTGTGATTGATTTCTATTAAATATATATCTGTTTGGCGGCGGAGAATTTATTCTCTTGCATAACGCCCTTCTCTGAGACGTACGAGCTCAGGGTTATATATTGATTGATATCAATCGCATGGAGTGAATTGCCTGTGTGGCATGTCTAAGTGGCAATTGATCAAGGCTTCTGTTGAAAAGCAAAGTCTTGTGGATGATGATTAAAGCAAGGCCTGTGTGGCATAGCTTTGTATAGCGTTGATTCGCGAGCCTCACACCCCGGTTGTGAACCAAAAACGGGAGAAGGACCTCAGGGAGGGCATGCGTTTCTTTCTAGCTAGGGTGGTATCAGTGACCTACCAGCCCTGACATTTATATATTTTTCACCTGTGTGGTTGTTGCTGTTGCGAGGCGCCTCGGTTAGATCGGACGATCTGGGTCCGATGGAGCCATTCGTTGGCTCATTTACGCCCCAAAGGGAGGGGAAACGCATGTTTAGGCATTTTAATCCACATCGGTGGACCGACCCTGACGATCCAAGGGCACTCGAGCTTTGATCCTGAGGGGCGGGCTAGAGCGTCTCGAATCGGTTGAGGACTATCTTTTGCCTCGGTTCATAGATGGAAATCCAATTTCCAAATACGTGACATTTGCGGTTTTATTTGTAGAGCCTAGTATGGCGACATGATATATGGTACCCATGCCGTCTATGATTGATACTTATGATTTGAAGTTGTTTTATACACTATACATTTATAGTAATAGTAAATGATTTGTTTTAAACGTATCAAGCATTCCTGGCTATTATAAGGTAAAAACCCTATCCTCCGGCTTGCGTTGCATTGTGTGATGGGAACTGGGTCTAATAATAGCTTCATTTTTCTTTATTTAGCATTGCGCTGTTGTTGTATGCACTGGTATTCTTGGGAGGAAACCCGTTCCGTGTTATACGGCGTGGTCCCTTGATTTACCTAACTTTAAAAATAAAGATTAACTGTTTTAGTTCTCACACCAGTCCCATGACTGACCTGGAGTTTATTGTTTTAACCTAAACTCTGGGTGCCCCTATTTTGACACGGGCAGCTAGTAGTTTTGGTTTTGCAGATTTTTATTCACAGGATCCTGGTTTACAGCTGGAACGATACCCGGAAAGCTTTGTATCCATATATCTCTTCTAGTTGTGTATTGTATTAATTTTCCGCTGCTATGTAATGTATTGTAATATCTGATATTTCTGTGTCATATTAATTCATACTCTGTATATTCTTGTATTCTGATGGAATTGTTGTAATATACAATGAAATGTTCTCCCGTCTGCGTTCTATTTTGTCGCTTGTTCTCGAACTATCCGCGCTTTCCTCACCGGGGAAGTTACGGGTCTTTACAGTTGGTATCAGAGCTTTGGTTTACAAAGCTCAGAGAACAAGGCACATGAGAACCATACGAAAGAATTCATCAGATATTGGATTAGTAATATCCAATGGGGATGACTCGTTAGAGATGAGATCAGTAGTATCCTAGAACGAGTGTGAAAAGTATATTTTTGAAAGTAAAAACAATTTTTGTTTTGAAAATTTAAATCGTTGTATACATATTTGAATATTTATTTTATATTGATTAGGACAGTCCAGTATATAAAGATTTTGCATATACGCCTTGCAAACGTGTATTTGAAGTTTTAATATACTGGATAGATATAGAATTACACTCTAGTCGCCCGGGGGTGATTCTGATGATTGATATATCATCATCAGAATTTATATTCGAGTGACGAATGTGTAATATCTATATATTTCCTATTGACTGGTGTGAGAACCAAAAACTAGATAGGGCTTATTGTTGTGATTTGGCATCAAAAATCTGATTTTTGACTATATATCAAAGTTATGCATTTGAAACGTTAATTCACTAATTGGTTGATGGTTGTGTTGTTTGATTATTGGTTGAGTAATTAAAATTTGAACCATTTAGCCAAATTGAACCAAATAGTGGATTGTATTGAAAATTTGGTCACATTTGCTTGCATATACATGTACTTACATTGAACAGGTCATAGAAAGGAGGCTAGAGCAGAAGAATAAAATTGTTTGCCCGACAAATAGGTACATGTTTATCATAATTTACTGTTTTGTTTGGGTGATGATGATTTTATGAGCCGATTGGCTAGCCGCTTGGCTTTTTCTTTTTGAGATCAGAAGGTCTGTATGGCAATTTCGGGATTTTCCCGTGCTCCCGGTGCAGGGGAGATTATGGCGAAATTTTTCGAAAATTTAGGGTGTTAGCCAAATTTTTGAAGAATTTGAAAATTCTCAGAAACTGAAAAGTTGGAGAATGGAAGCCAGATCGAACGTAGAGTTGATTAATCAAACCACTTTCGACTTTGTTCCTTTTCGAGGACGAAAAGTTTTAAGTGGGGGGGATTGTACTAACCCGAAAATCTGGGCCAATTTAAAATTTTTATTTTGGCAATTTTAGCAAATTTTGATTATTTCAAATGAATTATTTTAAATAAAAACGACGAGAAATTTATTTTGAATAGAATTCGAACAAATATATTTATATAGTTCGTTGTTAGAATATAAATATTTATTTTAAATTATAAAAGGAATTGAATATGGCGCGGTAGTTCGATAATTCGATTTCAAACTTCAATTGAATGTACCGGGTGCAAAATAAACTGGATTTTAGCGAAACCAAAAACAATAGGATCTATTTGAGAAAATCTTTCCAACGAATCCGAAAAATTGAGATTTCATAGCCGAAAACAAAAGATACGTCCAGTTGAAAATTCTGAATAGTCGTTATGGAATTCAGGCCCTTAAAAATGGGAATTTTGCAAACGACCTCGGATTTCAACGAAACCACTTTTGTTGGATCCGTGATGTCAAATTATTGCTAGATTCCAAATTTCATAATTTTTCGAATCAATATGTGAGCGTGGCAAAGGAAAACGCGTTTGACCAGTTTCAATTGATTTTAATCGACTGGAAAATGGTCATTTTTCCAACGGTCTCAGAATTTGACGAAACTAGTTTTGTTAGGACCGTATCGTCAATACGAAGCTAGAAAATATTTTTCGGGAATTTTTCGAGCTAGTATGTGAACCCTGTAAATTGAAATGCACGTTCAAATTCAATATATAGAGTTATACGTTGAATTCAACGAAAGCTGATCGAGACGATCGAATCGGCCTACGAAACATATCCCATTGTGTTCGGAATGGGGGTAAAACGCTAGGAACGACAGTCGTTGGGCTTGATTTCGTGTTCGAATTAAAAAGATACCTTTTTGAATTTAAAATTAAATTAAATATTCATTTCCTCCTTTAAACCCCCCCTTCTCTCTTCCGAAGTCAAACCCGGACAAAAAGAAAAAAAAAACGAAATTAAAAAAAAATCGCGCCTGCCCTAAACCCGCCGCTATCCTCCACCATCGCGCCTGTCGATGGTGATCCCCTCCTCTCCGGCCATTGCGCCACCCCATCCCCCTCCTCTCGATTCTCCCACTCCTCCCCCCCCGTTCGTTTGAAGATCGACGCACCCAATTTGCCCCAAAACCCGCGACTGTGGCCAGCGCCGCCCGAGCTTCCTCCCCTCCCCCTCGACCTTCCACCGCGCCTGAACACCCTGCGCCACCTTCTCCTCACCTCCTCAGGCGCTGCCATCTCTCCCCGTCCTCCTTCCCTTCTCCTTCCATTGTAAGACGCTCGAACCGAAGCTCCGCCACCCGCCACTGCTGACCCGACACCTGCACTGACTCCGACGCAGCGAGCAAACGCCCCCCTCCTCCAATGAATGCGGTGATCTTCTTTAATTTCGTTTTTACATTAAAACTGAATTTTGATTTGCAAGGTAAAAGAAGGATTTTTATTCATTGATTTGCAAAGTAAAAGAAGGATTTTTATTCATTGATTAGCAAAGTAAAAGAAAGATTTTTATTAATTGATTAGTAAAGTCAAAGAAAGATTTTTATTCACTCATTAGCTAGGATAAAGAAGTGATTTTTAATAATATAAAAATATGATTTTTATATACTAGATAATATGAAAATATGATTTTTATATTATAGAAGGAGTAAAAATATGATCTTTATATTTGAAAAGGTGAAATCTTTATATAGAGAATGACGATAGAAAAATATGGTTTTTATCAAAGTAGAAATATAAAAATATGATTTTTATATGGTTATGATAATAAAAATTCAATCTTTATATAAGAAGTAGAAATATAAAAATATAATTTTTATATGGAAAGAAGCGTTGTAAATATATGAAGTGAAATAAAAAACTGAACTTTATTTTACCGTGAAGTGGAGAGAATACAAAATGTGATTTTTATATATGTAGTGAATCCGGCAATGAAAATGACAAAAGACGAAAAGGTGAAGACTTCCTACATATGAAGAGTCGTGGGATTGGATTAGCTATTCTATGAGAATTTCTCACTCTTCAATCACTTTTTCTAGTTATATATATACTAGGATGTAGATGGTGTTTAGTAGCTCCCGACACCCGTCGTCCACAGACCATGGACGGCTTGTATGCTTGTTTGTTTGATTTTGATGTGTAGTTGATTGTGTGATGTGAAATGAAATAAAATATTTATATAGATGAAATAAAATATTTTATAGTGGAAAATATTTTATAGTTAAAAATAGAATTTTTAACGTGTATATGAAATGAAATAAAAATAAACAAATCGGACGATTTGTTTATATACACTGATATTGATTGGGACGATAAATTTTACACATCGCTCAACTGCACAAATAAAATCTGTGTTTGATTGTTTGAAACCCCACACGGGTATTGGGATGATATTTGACGTACACTAATCCCGATTGTTTAGTTTTATGTCGATCAATTGATTGACAGACTGTTATAAGCGTTGAATATTTATATTTGATGCTTATACAGTGTAGAATGCACTTTGGATGATGGTTGTTTATTCATCGTTGTTATTGTATACATGTGTAGTAGAAAATCCATATAATTAACATTATATGGTAATTGATTGGGCCTCATTCCAGTATTGAAATAGGAAATATTTGAAATAGAATATTTGAAATAGAATATTTGAAATAGAAATATTTGAAATAGAATATTTGAAATAGAATATTTGAAAATAGAAATATTTGAAAAGGAAATACTTGAAATAAAATATTTGATGATAGAAATAGATGAAGCTGTGTTGATTAGATTGACACCATTTTGACGTGAAAGATATTTATATCGATTTTATTCATTTTTTAATGAATATCGAAAGTGATTTCAAAATTTGACATTTTGAAAAGAATTAAAATTAAATTCGAATTTAAATTGAATATAATTGAATTCGAATTTAAATTGAATATAATTGAATTCGAATTTAAATTGAATATAAATGAATTCGAATTGAAATTAAAAATAAATGAATTCGAATTGAAATTGAATATAGATGAATTCGAATTGAAATTGAATTGAATTGAAAATGAACTGAAATTGAATTAGAAATCAATTTGAAATGAAATCAATTTGAAATGAATTTAAAACGAATTTATAAGGAAAAATTCAATTTTGATTTGAATTAGAATAGAAGTTGAATCCGTTTTGAAAATGAATTTAAAACGATTTATAAAGCACGTTTTGAATTGAAATCGACGAAGTATATATTATATATATTATATATATATATATATAATATAATGGCTTGAATAGAACGCGCCGCGCCGCGGCAGTTCGCGAATTTCGATCATTGACTTCGAACGGATATTGCGGGAGATCCGACCGTCGGATTCTCCTAAAACCAGAACCGTTGGGTTCGTATCGAAAAGAGCTTTCTGATGAATATTAGAAATTTGAAATCTAACGGTTGGATTTGGAGTTACATCCAAATCAAATTTGGAAAAGGTCGCTGTAAGTGCAGTTCGATGGCCATTGATGGAAATCGACTGTACGGGCCTTGATAAAATTATTAAAAATATCAATAATTTGTGTAAAATCATAAGAAATGATTTGTGAAGATTTGGGATGAAAAAATCCATATTTGAAAAGATAAATATAGATTTTTATCGAAATGAACTAGTTTTGAACTAGAATTATAATTCTATTTATTTTTAAAATAAATAAATTGGATTTGAAATGGTTTTGAAAGTAACCAGGATTTCCAATAATTGAATTGGAATGGATTTGAATTGAAATTGTCTTTGGATTATTTCGATGTTGGATTTCTTGATTATACAGATATTGTTATGGAAATTTGAAAGATATTTATATCGTTATTTCCAATACGATATTTGTTAGTCGTAGAGTTTGATATTGAATAATGCGCCGATATAATTTCTATTCAGAGCCTTGTATTTAATATCGAATGTGATTTGTGTTTGTCGTGAATGGTGTCTTCATTAACACTGTTCTTAAGCCCAGTTGAGAAAAAGACAAAATCTTTTATTTAGATTTAATGAAGTGTACCAATTAAATAATATTTAATTGGAATTGAATTCGAATTGATCCTTGGGTTTATCGTGAACGGTGTTTTAAATAACACTCGTTCTTTAACCCGATAATTAATAGAATGTGATTTTGGGTCGTCGTGAACGGTGTCTTCAATAATACTGTTCTTAGACCCAGCGAAGTTAAGAAAACCAGAAACTAACTGGAGATTAGTTAAGTTGAAAGGTTTCTTGGGTATTGATCTGATGTTGGTTTCGGCCTTCGGGGTTAATATTTAGGGAATTGCTCACTTGCTAATTTACGGTTAGAGATTGATTGAATCGTGAGGTGATTTTGGGTTTATAGTGATCCGTGTTTTAAATGGCACTGATTCTTTAACCCAGTCACAGATTAAAACTAAGTGGAGTTTTAATGAATCTTTAATTAGTTTGAAATGATCGAGGATGGAGTATCACCAGTTTTGCTCCAGGCGATAGTTAAATCTTTAATTAGATTTGAACGTGAAATGGTAATTGAATTTACCGATAACACCGTGGTGTTAGATATAAAGTATTACAAGTATTACTTCATGGGATGAATAGGTTGGGATTGGGAAATTAAAAAAATGATTACTTCGGTAAGGTTCGTTAATCCCGACTAGTTGAATCTAAATTCAAAAGAAGATTAAAGAATAAATTCAAGGAATTTATCTTTGATAAAATTAATGGGAACCTTTCCCTATGAATGTGAAATTTAGAAACTAACTGTCGGTTAGCTAAGCAGAATGGTTTTCTGGATATTGATCTGATGTTGGTTTCGGCCTTCGGGGTTAATATTTGGGGAATTATTCTCTTGATTAATTTACGGTTAGTGACTGATGAATTGGAATGAGGCGTATGTTGTGTTTGTGTAACACTTATTTAAAATATACGTGAGTTATACGGAAAGACCGGGTTTATCGCATTCTGAATAACTGATACGACGATAAGTCGAAGATGAAGACGGTGGTCGAAGACCGGAGGTCTTCACGTCGTTTGGGTAATTACTGATGATCTTGATTGGGATGTACACCCAAGAAGATGGAAACAATTGGTGATTGTCCAGACGTACTTGGAGATCGATGGATATGCGGGGTACAAGGTGCCTCCGGTTTCGTTCAAACCCAGAACGGACTTGTAAATGGACTGTGTGTCTGACATTGGATTTTAGTCTGTGTGATTGATTTCTATTAAATATATATCTATTTGGCGGCGGAGAATTTATTCTCTTGCTTAACTCCCTTCTCTGAGACGTACGAGCTCAGGGGTTATATATTGATGGATATCAATCGCATGGAGTGAATTGCCTGTGTGGCATGTCTAAGTGGCAATTGATCAAGGCTTCTGTTGAAAAGCAAAGTCTTGTGGATGATGATCAAAGCAAGGCCTGTGTGGAATAGCTTTGTGTAGCGTTGATTCGCGAGCCTCGCACCTCGGTTGTGAACCAAAAACGGGAGAAGGACCTCAGGGAGGGCATGCGTTTCTTTCTAGCTAGGGTGGTGTCAGTGACCTACCAGCCCTGACATTTATATACTTTTCACCTGTGTGGTTTTTGCTGTTGCGAGGAGCCTCGGTTAGATCGGACGATCCGGGTCCGATGGAGCCATTCGTTGACTTATTTACGCCCCAAAGGGCGGGGAAACGCATGTTCAGGCATTTTAATCCACATCGGTGGACCGGCCCTGAAGATCCAAGGGTCACTCGAGCTCTGATCCTGAGGGGCGGGCTAGAGCGTCTCGAATCGGTTGAGGACTATCTTTTGCCTCAGTTCATAGATGGAAATCCAATTTCCAAATACGTGACATTTGCGGTTTTATTTGTAGAGCCTAGTATGGCGACATGATATATGGTACCCATGCCGTCTATGATTGATACTTACGATTTGAAGTTGTTTTATACACTATACACTTATAGTAATAGTAAATGATTTGTTTTAAACGTATCAAGCATTCTTGGCTATTATAAGGTAAAAACCCTATCCTCCGGCTTGCGTTGCATTGTGTGATGGGAGCTGGGTCTTATAATAGCTTCATTTTTCTTTATTTAGCATTGCGCTGTTGTTGTATGCACTGGTATTCTTGGGAGGAAACCCGTTCCATGTTGTACGGTGTGGTCCCTTGATTTACCTAACTTTAAAAATAAAGATTAACTGTTTTAGTTCTCACACCAGTCCCATGACTGACCTGGAGTTTATTGTTTTAACCTAAACTCTGGGTGCCCCTATTTTGACACGGGTAGCTAGTAGTTTTGGTTTTGCAGATTTTTATTCACAGGATCCTGGTTTACAGCTGGAACGATATCCGGAAAGCTTTGTATCCCTATATCTCTTCTAGTTGTGTATTGTATTAATTTTCCGCTGCTATGTAATGTATTGTAATATATGATATTTCTGTGTAATATTAATTCATACTCTGTATATTCTTGTATTCTGATGGAATTGTTGTAATATACAATGAAATGTTCTCCCGTCTGCGTTCTATTTTGTCGCTTGTTCTCGAACTATCCACGCTTTCCTCACCGGGGAAGTTACGGGTCTTTACACTTGCAGAAAATAAATACAGAGCATTGAAGACCGTAGGTCTCCATAGAGCGGAGGAACTACTTATAGTCTCTGGTTATCTCCAAGAGATACATTGTGGTTCTGTAGTGATTGGAATCTATGGATTGTAAGGACTACTCGCTACTGATCTGTAGGGTGATTCCGAGGATGTGGTAAGAGGGTGCCTTCAGTTCATCCTGTTCCTGAATGACTTGTGTAACAACCCGTATTTTCAATAACCTGTTATAACATAAATGCAGGCAGAATTAAACTGTAAAATCTGAATCAAGCGAAACGGGCAATGCCATTGCGTTCGTCTCGGAAAAATACGCGAAATAGAGTCCGAGTTTTCGAAAATCGGAGTCCGTATGACCAAGATATGGCCTCGCGAAGTTTCACGAAAAATTCCCAAATTAAAGTATACTTAATTAAGTGAAATGGGTTGCGCAGAGAAATATATATATATATTGATATATATATATATATATATAATTGAAAATTAAATAAATAAATATGCAAAAATGTTCAAAACAGCGAATTGGGAGAGGGGAATAACCGAACCGGCCGATTTTTGAGGTCGACCCGAGCTCGCTGGGTCGACTAGGGGTTAATCCAGGGTGTTTGGCTGTCAACCCGTGGGCCGATTCGCTCAAATGAAGATTTTGCATTTGGATGGTTCTCATGGTTCATCTTTAATCTAAAGGCCTTAGATGGTTCCTACACTTGACTTCTTACCCAAGACATGCTTTGATGGCTTGGATTGAATCTAGGTTTAATCCTATGGCCTAAAACACTTGCCTAATCTATAAATAAGACCCTAACCTATCCTAAATCCTCATTATTCATTCATGCAACTAAACTATGGCAAAATTTTACCTCTCATGGCCTCCACTCTCTTCATAAAATTTCTAAATGGTTTCTATGAGAGATTTTCCATGCATACAAGTGTTTTCAAGCTTGTATGAGTGTCATTAGCTTGCATTCAAGTCAAGTTTCTATCTTTGCATCATAAAGCAAGGGTTTTGATCATTTTGGCTCAAGGGTTTTTATGTTAGAGCTTGCATTTTGGGTCTATTTGATTGCATAAGGGCTTTGTCATATCTTTTGTGCCTTCATAGCAATGTAAGCCCTTTCCCTACTCTTAGATATTAACTATGAAGTTAAATGTTCATGTTGCAAGTTTGGGTTTGATCATTGAGTATGATACATGCTATCATGTCATGCAAGTTTATGAAGTCATTATCTTGATCTTGTGAGCTAAAAGCTACAACCTTTATGTTGAAATGTTGCATTAGGCAACATGAGAACCCTCGTAACCTTTATGTCAACTTGCATATGAAGTCATAACCCTTATATGATGATATATGCGAGTTACTAGTCATCATTCCATATCTTTTGTCACCATGATTCGCTTATGTGCCAAGTTTGGGTTTATGCATGTTTTGAGGCTTAAGAATGTAACATGCAAGTTAATGAACACATTTGTGCCTCATTTGCCACCATGATTAACTTGTGGCTTAATATCCATTTTTGTCATGCCTTTGCCAAGTCTCTTCTTTTAATCCATTACGTTGTCGCGAACGTATATGCGAGTTTAAAAGCGTTGGGTTATGTTATGGGTAATTTCTAATGACATGAAAATACAACTTGAAAACATGACTTGAAATATAACATGGAAGTTGACATGTAAGTATGCATAAAAACATAAGCTTGGGAATTTACCTATTAAGTTAGGTCTACCCTTTGGGAATTTACCTATTAAGTTAGGTCTACCCAAATGCTTGAAAACTTGTAACATGTTTTGGGAAACATGATGGACATGACACTTAGATAATATAAGTGTGGCCAACTCGAGGTTGGGTTGAGTTTGCAACGTAAAACTACCCGGAACCGACCGGCCTAACTAGTAGTTGCAAACAATAGGACCCAATGTGAGAAGTTGGTCATGTTGTGCTTGAACCCGAGGTTAGACCAAGTTGTGGTGTAAAGCTACCCGGAACCGACCGGCTTAACTAGTAATCACAACAAAGTCTAATGTGAGAGGTGAATGTGCATTAAGTAATTAATGCCACATGATAGGGTTAAGTTAATTTGATTAATGACTCTTAACCAAATATGACATGGACAAATGGGTTAAGTAATTTGATTAGGCTAATGATACTTAACAAAACATGACAAGGTTGGGTAGGTTAAGTAACTTGATTTGCCTAATGACACTTAACCATTTTTATATGACTAGTGGATGGGGTTAAGTTAACCAACACTTAATCAATCCAACGTGATAACTTGGTAAGGTTAAGTAAGTTTTCTTAATGACGCTTAACCGAAAAATACGGTTAACGAATGGGGTTAAGATTAGACTCAACTAGTCTAAACATGGAAATCGGATGGGGTTAAGTTAGCCTAGACTTAATTAATCCCACTTGGTAGTTTAATGGGGTTAAGTTAAACACTTAACTAATCTAAACATGATGAATTGATGTGGTTAAGTGACCTATACTTATCCAATCTAACTCGTTAATTTATTGTGGTTAAGTTAACCAATACTTAACCAATATAACGTGAAAACATGATAAGGCTAAGTCACGAATCGCTTGAATACACTTGACCGATTTGACTAAGTAAATTGATAGGGTCAAGTTAATATATACTTAACCAATCTAGAATGATAATTGGACGAGGTTAAGTCGTGAATTGCTTAATATACTTAACCAACTTGAGCATGGTTTGTAGGGTTAAGCCTTGAACTTGGATACTTAGCCAATTTTGACAGGATTTGTAGACGGGTTAAGTCATGAACTTAAGTGACACTTAATCCATTATGTAAACCCTAGTTCTGAGGATTAGGTGGATAACCGTAGTTAACAAGGATAACGGGAACAATGCTAAGTGGTAAACCTTAGTTGAAGAATAACCAAGTAATGATTCTTAGTCAAGGAAATTTAGACCAGTTCATAGATAGATGAGTAACCTGACACGGTAGGTCATCATTTAAGTATACGAGTAGGAGCAAGTATCTGATTTAGATAAAGGCTCCAGCGAACTAGGTAACGAAGCAGCGGCTTCGGGGAACGTGAGGATATTCTTGGTATCCCTCTATGAGCTGCCAGATGATTATACTAGGCTCATGAGAGGTTAAGGTCTGCGTTAGAAGAACCAAGAGTATGCCTTGGTTGCTATACGAGCGACCTAAAGACGGGGATGGATAGGGGATAGTCGACGATACACGGTCGTACCCTAGATAGCATTTCGTCAGGCTACCTACCATCTTTGGTCAAGCGTGTACGTACGGAAAGGCAGAGAACACCCAAAAGACCATAATTGCTATCTAATTATGGTTGCGGTAAGGCTTGGATGTGGGTTGGCCAGTGTTGTGTTCTCATACAGGATTTATCCTGTCTTGTCTTTCACTAGTTGAGGGAGTGGTCTCGTGGGACCATAGCCACGTATAAGAAAAACAGACCTTAGCATCTGCATCGGCAAATAAATCGAAAGCTCCTGACCGAGTCCTGTATTTCTTGATTTGCCCTGTGACAGGACTCGGATGGCACGATGTGATACATGTGCATACAGTCATGGAAAAGCGATTCACGATGAATGCGTGGGAAAAAGGGCGCGGTTGGCGGTTAGCATAATCCCTAGTGGCCCTAAGTGGTTGAACCCAAACCGAGATACGAAAACGTGCAATAGGTAAGCATAATCCCTAGCAGCCCTAGGTAGCATAAGTCCTAGTTGTACAAACAATAATTCATGTTGGAAGACCCTAGCTAGGTTTAGGGTAACAGTCCAAACCGATCTTAAGGATCATGGAACTATGTTAAAGTAATATAGAATCTCATGGGAAAGCCCGTATGGTCTACGGCAAGGGACTGAACATTTACATGGAATAAAACATACAAGTTGAGTAACCTATATATGCGATATATTAGGTTGACATGGACCATTACACGACTTTTGAGTGAGGGTCATTCTTGGTTAACACATGACACGGTGGGGATACTAGTACGGTAGGTGCAGAGCTAAAATACAGGATAGATATCACGGGGCGTTATACGTGACAGATATCTTGGGGATATTATACTTGATAGAAACCTGACGATGTGATACCTTGTTTTATCTTGACATCGTAATTTACCATGACACCTTAGTTTATCTGAGTTCGGTAGTTCATCCTGTTATTTTGATTTAGCTTATCTATCTTGTTATCATGCTTATGTTCATCTCAGTTTCTCATGTCAGTTAACTTTACTAGTTTTTATGCTAATAGTAGATAGGGCTTACTCAGTCTTTTTGACTGACCCGTTTTGTTTCGCCTCTTTTCTTCTGTTTCCCCCCCCCCCCCTCAGGTTACAGGGAGGAAATACTGTTGTTTAGTTCGGACTTCTTCTGCTTGAAGGTCATCATGGATGGCTTGGACTTCTCTTGGCTAATGGCTACTTTACTGTTTTTACTTGGGGAATAATTTATGAAAATGTCTTTATGCTTCTTTACTATTGCAAGACAGGTTTTGATGTACTCTGATGTAAAAGGCTTTAGACCTTATTTATTCATGTTATGAAAGTTTGATTTTACTTCCGCTATTTTATATGTTCTGTCTTGTGATATTTCTGTGCATGTTTACCAATAATGCCCCTCTAAAGCTAGTGCATTCCTTTGCGAGTGACCCTAGCGGAGGCGGGGTGTTACATGTGGTATCAGAGCAGAAGGTTACCAGATTGGGCAAAAGTTTTTAAAGACCTTCTGAAAACTATTTGAAAAAAAAACGTTTACAAAGAAGCATTTTTCAAGAAAATTTTCTTTTAAAAGAAAAAGGCTATTCCCCAAAGGCCATTAGCACTATCCTTGTTTCCTTAATTGAGTCTCTTTTCCTTTCTTTCCTCCATCTGTAGTCACAGTAGTTTTAACTGCGACTAGTCTTTTCTACCTACGAAAGTGCTTTCCATACGATGGAGGTGGTTCTCGAGAGACCAGTGGCCGCGTTATAAGAAAGGATCGTGAGAAAGAAGGATAAAGGATACAAGCTTAAGGATGAGCAACTTGTTGGTTTGGCTTAGTCCTCAAAGGAGGGAGAAAGATGAACAATGAAACCCATGACGAGAGAGTACCTTTGGCATGGTAAAACGGGGCGGATAGTTAAGTATTATGGGACAAGGACAAGATCATCGGGAGGGCAGTAGTATGCTCTCATTTCTAGAGTACCTCGGAAGGAGGGTAACGATCTTGTTAAAGGTTTAGCTTTTCTTCTCTATCATCCCGTGAGGACTTCGTTGTTCGTATCATTTAAGTCTGCTTCGATAGTTGAGTCTCTGCACCTTAAGTACTAGCGTAATAGAGAATCCCATTTTTGTCTCAAAGTCCTATTGGAGAATCAGTCCATTTATACATGACTTGTTTGGATTTGGGAATGTCTATGCCAAGTGTTGAGTTTGGAAATAATGCTTATGTTTATAAGCTATGGATGGATTCTAGGGATGAAGTGGTTATCCAGTAGGGGGTGCCACTCTCGGTTTTGATAGGAGGGTAGTTAGACCTTTTGACTAGCCTTGGTAATGCCCTCGAAGTATCGGGTAACCTTTTTGAGGTTCTGTCATGACTAGTTACTTAGAATCCCTTGATGCCTTTATTGGAAATTTGAAGCCCGATCGAGTGGTGTTCGCCAATAAGACGGATGGTTTACTTCATTTATGCATGGGTTATAGAGATCACCCTAGTAAGTGCGCATGATAACCTGATTGACATCTGTTTACTTTCAAGAGAAAGTTCTTCTACATGGAATGCCTTATAGTATATAAACGAGATCCAAGATTCACTAGTGAATTTTGGAAAGCTTGCATGAGATCATGAGTACGCAGTCATGTTTGCGTCAAGTATTCTAGGAAAAGGATAAGTGCAAGTGGAACGAGAGGCGACGAAGAAATGAGTTCCAGCTCATGTTATGGAAACAGGAATAAGAAGCTACAAAATCGCGAAGTTAAAAGACGACTTTGATGGTCAAAGACTAGATACGCGCATGATATCTCTTTTTGGGAGTATATCCTTGATCCCTGTTTTCTGTAGAGCTTACTTGTAGGCTATCTTTTGTGGACATCCTCTCGGTCCTATTCTCCGTTACAAACCCTGTAAGGAGTTTGTCCTGTTTATCTTCTCGACCCTGTTTCAGAGAATTCTAGGTAGAACCCTATGGATGTAAACATGTATTTGAAACATGTTATGATTGATATGGTTGCAAGTGGTTGCAAGTGGTTGCTCGTGGATGCGCGAATACACATTAGATACTAGCTCGACTCGGTCACATTTCATATTGCATATGCACGAGTATTTATACTTGTTTATGGATGAAATCGAATGTATTATCATGCGGTTGTTGCATATGAATGAATGATTGTGCACGCATATAGTATCTATATGACTAGGACTATTTGCATACATGTTGGATTCATGGCACTATACATATTTTGCATTAGAAAGATTATTCAGGCCTGATCATTAGCATTAGCTAAGGAACATGTACACACACGTTTTGCATATATTCATACAGCATTAGAAATCATCTAAGGACAATGGTTGCTTGTGGATGATGTTTTGAGTAGATGGATGATGGATGGTAGGATATGTTCTTCCGAACTTGGAGATTTCAGCGACGAAATCCTAAAAGGTGGGGAGAATGTAACAACCCGTATTTTCAATAACCTGTTATAACATAAATGGAGGCAGAATTAAACTGTAAAATCTGAATCAAGGGAAACGGACTATGCCATTGCGTTCGTCTCGGAAAAATACGCGAAATAGAGTCCGAGTTTTCGAAAATCGGAGTCCGTATGACCAAGATATGGCCTCGCGAAGTTTCACGAAAAATTCCCAAATTAAAGTATACTTAATTAAGTGAAATGGGTTGCGCAGAGAAATATATATATATTGATATATATATATATATAATTGAAAATTAAATAAATAAATATGCAAAAATGTTCAAAACAGCGAATTGGGAGAGGGGAATAACCGAACCGGCCGATTTTTGAGGTCGACCCAAGCCCGCTGGGTCGACTAGGGGTTAATCCAGGGTGTTTGGCTGTCAACCCGTGGGCCGATTCGCTCAAATGCAGATTTTGCATTTGGATGGTTCTCATGGTTCATCTTTAATCTAAAGGCCCTAGATGGTTCCTACACTTGACTTCTTCCCCAAGACATGCTTTGATGGCTTGGATTGAATCTAGGTTTAATCCTATGGCCTAAAACACTTGCCTAATCTATAAATAAGACCCTAACCTATCCTAAATCCTCATTATTCATTCATGCAACTAAACTATGGCAAAATTTTACCTCTCATGGCCTCCACTCTCTTCATAAAATTTCTAAATGGTTTCTATGAGAGATTTTCCATGCATACAAGTGTTTTCAAGCTTGTATGAGTGTCATTAGCTTGCATTCAAGTCAAGTTTCTATCTTTGCATCATAAAGCAAGGGTTTTGATCATTTTGGCTCAAGGGTTTTTATGTTAGAGCTTGCATTTTGGGTCTATTTGATTGCATAAGGGCTTTGTCATATCTTTTGTGCCTTCATAGCAATGTAAGCCCTTTCCCTACTCTTAGATATTAACTATGAAGTTAAATGTTCATGTTGCAAGTTTGGGTTTGATCATTGAGTATGATACAAGCTATCATGTCATGCAAGTTTATGAAGTCATTATCTTGATCTTGTGAGCTAAAAGCTACAACCTTTATGTTGAAATGTTGCATTAGGCAACATGAGAACCCTCGTAACCTTTATGTCAACTTGCATATGAAGTCATAACCCTTATATGATGATATATGCGAGTTACTAGTCATCATTCCATATCTTTTGTCACCATGATTCACTTATGTGCCAAGTTTGGGTTTATGCATGTTTTGAGGCTTAAGAATGTAACATGCAAGTTAATGAACACATTTGTGCCTCATTTGCCACCATGATTAACTTGTGGCTTAATATCCATTTTTGTCATGCCTTTGCCAAGTCTCTTCTTTTAATCCATTACGTTGTCGCGAACGTATATGCGAGTTTAAAAGCGTTGGGTTATGTTATGGGTAATTTCTAATGACATGAAAATACAACTTGAAAACATGACTTGAAATATAACATGGAAGTTGACATGTAAGTATGCATAAAAACATAAGCTTGGGAATTTACCTATTAAGTTTGGTCTACCCTTTGGGAATTTACCTATTAAGTTAGGTCTACCCAAATGCTTGAAAACTTGTAACATGTTTTGGGAAACATGATGGACATGACACTTAGATAATATAAGTGTGGCCAACTCGAGGTTGGGTTGAGTTTGCAACGTAAAACTACCCGGAACCGACCGGCCTAACTAGTAGTTGCAAACAATAGGACCCAATGTGAGAAGTTGGTTATGTTGTGCTTGAACCCGAGGTTAGACCAAGTTGTGGTGTAAAGCTACCCGGAACCGACCGGCTTAACTAGTAACCACAACAAAGTCTAATGTGAGAGGTGAAGGTGCATTAAGTAATTAATGCCACATGATAGGGTTAAGTTAATTTGATTAATGACTCTTAACCAAATATGACATGGACAAATGGGTTAAGTAATTTGATTAGGCTAATGATACTTAACAAAACATGACAAGGTTGGGTAGGTTAAGTAACTTGATTTTCCTAATGACACTTAACCATTTTTATATGACTAGTGGATGGGGTTAAGTTAACCAACACTTAATCAATCCAACGCGATAACTTGGTAAGGTTAAGTAAGTTTTCTTAATGACGCTTAACCGAAAAATACGGTTAACGAATGGGTTAAGATTAGACTCAACTAGTCTAAACACGGAAATCGGATGGGGTTAAGTTAGCCTAGACTTAATTAATCCCACTTGGTAGTTTAATGGGGTTAAGTTAAACACTTAACTAATCTAAACATGATGAATTGATGTGGTTAAGTGACCTATACTTATCCAATCTAACTCGTTAATTTATTGTGGTTAAGTTAACCAATACTTAACCAATATAACGTGAAAACATGATAAGGCTAAGTCACGAATCGCTTGAATACACTTGACCGATTTGACTAAGTAAATTGATAGGGTCAAGTTAATATATAATTAACCAATCTAGAATGATAATTGGACGAGGTTAAGTCGTGAATTGCTTAATATACTTAACCAACTTGAGCATGGTTTGTAGGGTTAAGCCTTGAACTTGGATACTTAGCCAATTTTGACAGGATTTGTAGACGGGTTAAGTCATGAACTTAAGTGACACTTAATCCATTATGTAAACCCTAGTTCTGAGGATTAGGTGGATAACCGTAGTTAACAAGGATAACGGGAACAATGCTAAGTGGTAAACCTTAGTTGAAGAATAACTAAGTAATGATTCTTAGTCAAGGAAATTTAGACCAGTTCATAGATAGATGAGTAACCTGATACGGTAGGTCATCATTTAAGTATACGAGTAGGAGAAAGTATCTGATTTAGATAAAGGCTCCAGCGAACTGGGTAACGAAGCAGCGGCTTCGGGGAACGTGAGGATATTCTTGGTATCCCTCTATGAGCTGCCAGGTGATTATACTAGGCTCATGAGAGGTTAAGGTCTGCGTTAGAAGAACCAAGAGTATGCCTTGGTTGCTATACGAGCGACCTAAAGACGGGGATGGATAGGGGATAGTCGACGATACACGGTCGTACCCTAGATAGCATTTCGTCAGGCTACCTACCATCTTTGGTCAAGCGTGTACGTACGGAAAGGCAGAGAACACCCAAAAGATCATAATTGCTATCTAATTATGGTTGCGGTAAGGCTTGGATGTGGGTTGGCCAGTGTTGTGTTCTCATACAGGATTTATCCTGTCTTGTCTTTCACTAGTTGAGGGAGTGGTCTCGTGGGACCATAGCCACGTATAAGAAAAACAGACCTTAGCATCTGCATCGGCAGATAAATCGAAAGCTCCCGACTGAGTCCTGTATTTCTTGATTTGCCCTGTGACAGGACTCGGATGGCACGATGTGATACATGTGCATACAGTCATGGAAAAGCGATTCACGATGAATGCGTGGGAGAAAGGGCGCGGTTGGCGGTTAGCATAATCCCTAGTGGCCCTAGGTGGTTGAACCCAAACCGAGATACGAAAACGTGCAATAGGTAAGCATAATCCCTAGCAGCCCTAGGTAGCATAAGTCCTAGTTGTACAAACAATAATTCATGTTGGAAGACCCTAGCTAGGTTTAGGGTAACAGTCCAAACCGATCTTAAGGATCATGGAACTATGTTAAAGTAATATAGAATCTCATGTGAAAGCCCGTATGGTCTACGGCAAGGGACTGAACATTTACATGGAATAAAACATACAAGTTGAGTAACCTATATATGCGATATATTAGGTTGACATGGACCATTACACGACTTTTGAGTGAGGGTCATTCTTGGTTAACACATGACACGGTGGGGATACTAGTACGGTAGGTGCAGAGCTAAAATACAGGATAGATATCACGGGGCGTTATACGTGACAGATATCTTGGGGATATTATACTTGATAGAAACCTGACGATGTGATACCTTGTTTTATCTTGACATCGTAATTTACCATGACACCTTAGTTTATCTGAGTTCAGTAGTTCATCCTGTTATTTTGATTTAGCTTATCTATCTTGTTATCATGCTTATGTTCATCTCAGTTTCTCATGTCAGTTAACTTTACTAGTTTTTATGCTAATAGTAGATAGGGCTTACTCAGTCTTTTTGACTGACCCGTTTTGTTTCGCCTCTTTTCTTCCGTTTCCCCCCCAGGTTACAGGGAGGAAATACTGTTGTTTAGTTCGGACTTCTTCTGCTTGAAGGTCATCATGGATGGCTTGGACTTTTCTTGGCTAATGGCTACTTTACTGTTTTTACTTGGGGAATAATTTATGAAAATGTCTTTATGCTTCTTTACTATTGCAAGACAGGTTTTGATGTACTCTGATGTAAAAGGCTTTAGACCTTATTTATTCATGTTATGAAAGTTTGATTTTACTTCCGCTATTTTACATGTTCTGTCTTGTGATATTTCTGTGCATGTTTACCAATAATGCCCCTCTAAAGCTAGTGCATTCCTTTGCGAGTGACCCTAGCGGAGGCGGGGTGTTACAACTTGTATGGACGAATGTATGACAGAGTATTTCCTTAAGAATCACGTACGCTGATTTTTACAAATATACCAAGTTTGGTGGCGGAGAAGTTCTCTTGCTTAACAACCAGAGTGTATTTGTGGACGTCAATTAGTGATTTGACAGATCTGACGATGTGGCATTCCAAGATATTAAGATGTCCTCTGAAGATAAACATTACCTCAAGCCTCATCAACCAGGAAATGACAGAAATCGGGTAGGCAACATGGCCAAGTGGGTCATTCCCAAGTAGGGTATATTGTCATTGATATAGAGAAAATCTGCATTTGTTCTTCTTTCTTTTTTGTATCTCCCAGGAAATTACAGCGGTCGTGACATAATGCCGTAAGGTGACTATATATTTGGCCACTTAAGCTAAATGAATGGTCGGTCATGTGTGGTGGGGTTGCAAGAAGTTCTTGTTAAACCCTTGTGCATTTTCCTTCTAGAGGTGCACTGTCGGAAGGTGGTTCCATACCTTGTCATAGTTGGAGTCCAATCTCCAATAAGCGCCATGCGATTTTTGATTTTATACTATACATGTAGAGCATGAGATGCAAGCGTTCTGCTAGATGGTTATTTATTTGTGGTTTGATATACACTATTATAATATCACTGGATTTTTGATATATATATATATATACATACACATATACAAAATGATTAGGTTATAGTAAGGCAAAACCCGCCCGTATTTATGTTTGGGCTAGTCTTACTATTATCCTTTTCTTTCAAAAAGAATTTGAAAAGTTGAACAAGTTGTTTGCCATATGAATTTATCACTGAAAGTATTCCAGACTAATCCGGGTGAGTTTTGCTTTGCTTCAAATGTGCTACTGTAACGACACGCATTTTGCCCGAACTTAATCGATCGCTGGATCGACTAAAATCATTCAAAACCCACATACGTTAACTCTGGGCATACAAAACATTAGAATAATAACAACAGACTTTTATAGACATCATAATAGTGTTACATCAAAGTACAAAATATCAGAGTACATCGAATAAAGAAATAATACAGCGGAAGGTAAATTACAATGAATTTAATACATTGCAGCGGAAGACTTTCTATGCTCTGGACACAGCTTTAAGCTTCGATCCAGAATCCAGCTCAAGAGAATAGATATTTGCAAAAGCTACTCGACTGCCCATGTGGAAAAGAGGGCACCTGAGTTTGCCAGTGAAACAAACTACGGGTCAGTCATGGGACTGGTATGAGAAATCTAACTTAACTAATCTAATAATAAGGCTAATCACAGGACCATGCCGCTAACGCGGAACGAGTTTACTCCATTGGATTGCCCGTGCATAAAATAAAGTAAATCGTTAAACAACGCATTGCTTTTTAGAAAAATGAAAACATTATAAGACTCAAGTCCCGTCACACAATGCAACGCAAACCGGAGGATAGAGTTTTAGCTTATAATGGTCAAAAATGCTTAATACGATAAAAACGGATTTGATATTATTATTAGTGTATATATGTTTTCAAAAACAATTTCAATCATAATGTATCAATCATAGACGGCATGGGTGTTGTATATAACGTTGTTGTATACACAATTACATGATTTTTGTGTTTGATGATAACAACCAAATAAATATTATTTTAAATGTGTTTGTTATTGTACTGTTCTATATATACATCACAGACAGGAATATAATATTTATATTTAAACAGAATGCATCTATATAGAAATTTATATATCTACACAGTATTTTGTTTAAATATAATATTTTATTTCAATATTCAACAGTACAAATTTACAACACCACTATTTGTTCAACACAGTAATTTACTGAAATAAAATTCATTCATATACATTTCACTTGTTATACAGCTCCTCACTACAACACTTGTTTATACAACTCATATATACTTTCAATACACATTGACTCGTATACATACACTTTGACACCATTCATTTCACTGACTCTATTATTTTCTTCTATTTTCTGCACTTCACAGTCAATCCAGTCTTCATACCTGTCATATATAGAAACATACACACAGTATCTAGAATAGAAAAAATTTCTAAATTATAGCAGATATAATTTTTATTTTAAAAATTTTATTTGCCTCAGTTTTCTGGTATGTTTCTCATCATTTTTCATGACTTGATCTGATTCATCTGTGTCTTGTTAGTCTCTATATAGTATAGGGACATGAAATCTTGTCTAGATGGCTGCATATACACACGTGTATATATATATACATGTGTGCACTGCCTCGCCGATCCAGTGTGCAACTGAGAAGGAGCCATGATGACCAACTCGACTCAGTGCATATGAATATGGTCAAATACATGAGGCATTCAAAATGGTCAAGCAAAATAAAGTGATGGCAAACATGCAAGCTGTTTCAAGCTCGTGTGCATGATGTAAGGTCAAACATGACATGTCAGCATGACCAAGCTAGTATGGAAAGTTCATGGAATCAATACATGAGTGATACAACAAATGGCACAGCATAATGACATGATGCAGCTATACATGAATGGCAAACAACCCAAGGCAAAAATTTGTTATGCATGGTGATGTACACAAGTGTCAAACATATATAGCAATAGACCAAGTGCATATGTGATCAGTGTGGCGCAATACAAAGTAAAGGTGACTAGCATGAAGATGTTCAAGTGGACACAATGGCTCAGGTTTTAGCAAAAACAGTTCTGCATGATGATCAAGTCCAGGTTCAAGACCAACTGCACAAATCAGCATAAGTGAATGCATGGTCATGACAACATACAATCAAAGCAAGTGATTTCAGTTCAGATTTATAACATGGAGCTGGACATACGCTTGATGGCAAGTGTATATACAAACATGGGTAAAACAGTGTGATTCAAGAAAAGTATAGCATGTTTAACTCATAGTAAAGTCATATGAGCGAGCTAAAGGCATCTCAACATGGTTCAGCATAACAGTGTAGAAATGGGTAAAAAAACAGCAAACAATACAAGTCAAGCAAGTCTAGACAGCAGAGAGATGGTGCATAAAAATGATGAGACACAATATACATACATGAATGGTTCAGCATCATGAGCGGCAATGCAGACTCAAGCAAAGGAACAAGATGAGCAAAGTCTTCACACAAAGTTCAAGTGCAAACAGAAATAAAACAGCATGCAAGAATCTACATAAATTAATAAGCAATGGTGATGAATGCATAGCAGCAGCATGTGTACACATTCAACGCAGGTCAATGATTTTCAGCAATAGGTTCAAGTTTTTGTACATGCCAGGTAAACAATGATTAGAATTTACACATGATCAAGCATGGATGTTTCGACATATATAATCAAGATTATAACTGTGCACATGGAAGGTGAAGACAGCAATTTACTGTCAGATTCAACAAACCAAAGTAAAAGTGGGGCAACAGTTTTTTTGACAATGTTTTCAAATCTATTTGAAGTGTTTTGACAAAGCATTTAATCTATTCAGAAATCAGGAACAATATTTTGACAAGATATCAAGTATGTTTCAGGAATGCAGAAATCTTTTGTTTCCAGTTTTGAAACAATCAGAGAAATTATGGAAGAGCAGATATCATGTAAGGGAAACAGTTTATTTGTTTCCAGCTTTACAGATTTAAATCGAGGAAATTAATTTTCCAGAAATCATGCATGAATTCAGTACAGAGGACAAATATTCCTGTTTTAATCAAAATCAGTTTTTTAGCAGGAAAGAAACAAGTCTTTGGCAAACCAGTTTTGAATCACAGGTTTAATTTTGGCAAGAAAATATTTCTTGTTTTGACAGTATCAATGGGAAGGAATTACATAGCACATTCAAAGGCAAGGAATAAATTTCATTCGAACAAGGAGCAACAAATAAATCATGCCAAGGGTTTTAATGTCAAAAGGGAATTTTCTCTAATTCATTAAATCAAGCCGTGAATCAAAAAAGGAAACACGAGACAAATTCAAATCAAGTCATTATCGTGAAATCAGAGTGTACTAGGATTTCAAACTACCTATAAAATCACACAAATTCATCACCGCAAGGGGGGGTTTATGGAAACCACAAACAGTTCAATCGGAAATAAAAACCAAGAATTCAAAGAGAAAACAGTAAAAATCAATTCAGATAAACTCACAAGTTTTTCCATCGTTTTCGATCACCGTATCCTAAATCGGTGAACAACAGAGCAGTGTGAATCTAAGGCAAATCAGAGGAACATATTCGATTCAACCAAGCATCGCGATTTGAGGATCTGAAGAAAACCCTAGTTTTTTATCTTAGCCGCCATTTTCAAGTAAAAGAGAACGGGAAAAAGAAAAAATAAGTGGTCGGCCTACTTTACACTTGGCTAAGCCAAGTTTTATATAAAGGGGAGATTTAAAGTGTTCTATACTAAGGTTTCTTTTGTTGTATTATTTTTGTATTTAAATTTGAGTTGTAAAACCGATTGTCGAACAGTTTTTCTAGTGTCTGTAAAATACTAGAGGAATCAATCAGGGTGTTGACTGACAGTTGACAGAGTCTGTAAAATCTAGGTTACTAGTTACGGGGTCGTAACTAGGGGAAATCTGATCGAGGGGATATCGGTCAGTCTAGGGTCTTGAGCGTAGGGTTAGAATAGGAGCAGGATTTGCGAGTGTACATGGTCTTGTATGCGGGAACTGTTCTATCACCTAGTAGAAACCTTAGAAATGCAGCAGTAGACAGGGTTTTGCCTAAGCTGGGTATATTTGTGTGTGATTTATTTTCTGTATTTTTGTTTCTGCTATATTCTGTGATCTGTTTATTATTATATATCTCGTTAGATTTTTAATTCAGTTAAAAACTGTGATAAACCCTATTCACCCCCCCTTCTAGGGTAATCTTGATCCAACAAGTGGTATCAGAGCAGGTTATTTCTTTAACTCTAGAGTCATGGGTCATTCTAGTTATTAGCCCATTGAGAGTCAGTCCAGTCCTATTCCATCTATTTTTAATGGTACAGATTTTTTAAATTGGAAATCAGAAATGAAATCTTATTTAAAATCTGTTGATATCAAATGTTGGAATAGTATTATTAATTGGTACGATATTGTAAGTAGGCCAGATATTGAACTTAATTTATGAGCTACTCATATTTTATATTCTTATCTTGATGATGTTCAATATAGCCTTATTTCCCATTGTTTAACTGTGCAGGAAATTTGGCAAACTCTCAACACGCTGCATGGAAAAACTGAAAAATGCCCAAAACCCCAGAATGATAACTCAACTTCAGATTTATGTTTAACAGTTGTACAGATAGAATTTCAGATGGAATCTCAACAGGAAATATTTCTTTGGTTCATCGTTTAACTAAATCTGTTGAGAAGCTAAAGTCTAAAAATAAACTTCTGAAATCTGAGAAGCTTGAGTTGATCTGCAAAACTATTTTGGAATCAAAACTCAAAAACATTAAGAAGTCTTCAAATTCTAATTGCAAAAATTGTTTAAATTTGAAAAATGATCTTGTTCATCAAAATAAAAATATTCAAAAACTTGAAAATCAAATCCTGATTTTAAAGGAGAACAAGATAGAGCTTGAAAGCACAAACAATTGTTTGCAAAAAGAATTTGAAAATTTTAAGACGACTGAAAATTCCAAATATATTTTTGCTGAATTTTTTTTGCTGAAAAGTGATTCGATTTTGAAAGAACTTGAAAAGGAGTTTGAAAATTTCAAGAATTTTGAATCTGAAAATCGAAAACATTTTGAGTCTAAGATTTCGGAATCCCAATCCAGAATTAAATTGCTTGAATCTGGAAATTTGTTTTTGAAACAATCTGATGCTAAAAAGAAAATCGCTATTAATCGTTGTTCAGATCTGATAAAAGAAAATAGTGATCTTAAATCCATGATTCAACGACTTGAGTCAATTTTGATAAATTTTCGAATGGAGAAAAATCATTGAATATGCTGTTACAAAACCTAGTTTCTGTTGGAAATAAATATGGTCTTGGCTTTGGGAAAAATGATGTTTTTGGAAAACAAAATTCAAATGATTTGAAAAATCCCTCAAACTGCTTTGGAAAGAACTGCTTTGAAATTTTGAACTTTGAAAATCTCAAAGGTTTTTTGAATCAAAATTGTGATGAGAAATCGTTTTATAATAAACCATTTAAACATTCTTGGATCCCAAAAAATAAAACGGGCTTCATCATGTTCAAACAGATTTGGGTGCGTAAGGGTACGAAAGTTAATTCTAATGGTTTGTTAAAAAAAGAAGTCTGGGTACCAAAACATATGAATACAACTGTGAGTGGTTTTACAAACTTTGTTAGACCACTCAATCCTATAAATTGTTAGGTGTCGGAGAAGGCTGAGGAGCTGCTTTGTGAAAGAGAAATTGGATTCCAACAACTTCATATCATTGAATCATTTTTAGTTCCTTAGCCAAACCTGCTGAGTTAGAGATTTATTTACTCACGTCAATTTCAGGTATAAACTCTAAACTCATCTTTGTAAATATTTTTTTTGTTTTCCCTCCTTCTATCTCTTCTGTTTATTTTCTTTGTCTATTCGATTTGTCACTGTCATATCATTGTAATATTTCTTATGCTTCATTAACTTCCAATTGTAGAACTCATATTTTTCTGGAAATTTGCTTCATTTTATAAAACTCTAATGTTTAATAATTTCCAGATCTTGAATTCAAATTTGTATATATTTCTGCAATTGTTTTGAAGTTTATTTTTTGATTGTTGAATTTCTAACAGTGCTGAAGCATTCATATCATATCTTGATCACTGTTAGTTTAAATTCTAAATTTTTGAAGATTTGAATATTTAATGAAATTTCACATATATCTGCTGTTTTGGGTTTCTTCTAATTCAGTTTAGAAAAGCTTGAAATATTATACTCATTACAGCACACACTACTTCTCAATAGTGATAATTTCATTGATTTTCAGATTGGCTTGGATATTTTTGATAAGTCTTGAATCATTGCTTACATCTTGAAATTCACTGTCATTCATGATCATCTGGTATAGTTTTTGTTTGTTTGAGATCATTTGAAATTTCTGGTATTTTGAATCTCACACACCTCTCAGATCTGAAATTATTAATCCTGTGCGATTGATTCATTGTATCTCATGATTTACATTTTTTCAAGTGATTTTGAATAAATCATTATTTTTGGATCATGAATTATTACTCAATCTTGATGTAATTATTCTGAAAAATTCCTTGTGTGATTGTAAGAAAAATTTGTGAAAAATTCTTTGAAAATTGGTCATTAAAACTCACTGCTATTTCATAATGATTTGATTCGAATATTTGTTTGTTTAAAATCATTTGAAATTATTGATTTATTGAATCTCACACATATCCTGAATCTGAAATTTATAACATGGTGTGATTGATTCATTGAATCGTGGTTTTTTCATATTTCCTCAAATGATTTCAAATAAACGATATTTTTAATCTTGGATCATGAACCATATTCTGTGACCATCAGAAATGTCTTGACAAGTATGCTTTGAAACTAATTTTGTGCGGCTCTGATACTGGTTTGAAAAATGTTTGTTTTGGAATCTTCTGTTTGCTGTTCTGATATATGTGCATAATCTGTTATCTTGGCTGCTTGAGATTTGTACTTAATAATTCTTTTGTCTATGATATTCTTGTTCAGTATCATGTTAAAATTCTCATGAATAGAGACACCAATTGGTATTAGAAGTGCTGATTTTTTTTTGTATATATTTTTAATCCCTCTTGTGTTGTATAGATCTTTTCATTTCCCTCTTGTAATTGATTTTCAATTTCAAAATTGTTTATTGATTATTCATTCAGAAATTGAAATCTATATCCAAATTGAACTGTATTTATAATTCATCAAAATTATTATCATATTTTGAAATTATGATGAATTATGACTGCAATATATTTCACAACAAGAGGAAATTTTATTTTTAATTTCATGATGGTTGAATATTTATTATAATACCTTTGAACTGGCAATTATTTCACGACCACTGTAATGACCCGCATTGGTAGAGGTATTATAATTAATTAATTTAATTATATAAATAGTGAATGAAATGGTCGTGGAATTAAATAATGATGAATATTAAATTAAAATAATAAATTAAATAATATATTTAATTCTGAAATAATCAGAATTGGTTGAAACGACGAATGGTGTGAACTGGATCATCTGTGATATTAAATTCAGTTTAGAATTTGATGGTAATTTTTAATTAATTAAATAAGCAACTTTTTATTTGGAGTATTTGCACCCAGTAACAACATTCTAGGGCTTCAAAATATGAGTCAACCTACCGGTATTATTATATTTTTGGGATCGTGGAACCTTTCTCATCTCAATGATATTTTTATTTTTTGTTGATAGCTATCCATAACCAAACATAATTTTACGCTATAGAACACCCTTAATTTATATACTAATATATCTAAAAATACATTGACCATTAGTAGGATTTGAACTTCGTAATCATTGTCATTTTCGTTTTCAAACAAGCCTTAGAAGGCACCCTACATCAAAGAAGTACTGGTAGGTAGTGCATGTGAACCACGTTTAAACTACCAGCTACTTGCGAGAGGACCACTTCATACATGCCACGATACATTAAATTCCACCACAAACTGAAACAAACTCCAAGTCATTCCTCTTAGCAAAATATCCAATCCCCTTTAACTATAAATACCCCTTCCCTCTCTTAAGACCTAGCTCAAATCCTTTTCTGTAAATCTAATAAAGTGAGCCGCCACCTTCAAACCAAATAACATGAGAAAATCAACATTTGAAAAATCAAAATAAAATGAGATAAATTCCCATAAATCACGACACTTGGGTATTAATGATCCTTGGATTCTCCTCTTCACGCTAGTATGTATATAGTTGGGCTCGAATTCTTGTCTGGCTCGTTGGAAATAGAACAGCAGGTTTAGGGTTAGGAATACAAGGAGTTTGGGGCGTTGATTGGCTAAACGAGGTGTTCGGTTGAACTTGTAACAACTTTTAGCATCAACGAGAAAAGTTAGAGTGAGTTTGGGGAAGATTTTTGTTGCCGTGTACTATAGGGCAACTCGAAATACTGTTCGACAGATTCTGTAGGGTTGCATCGAGTTCTGTGTTTTTGAGATGAGCAGAAGGAGGTCGAGGTGCTGAGTTCAGTGGTGGTGGCATCTAAAATGAATGTCCGTGAAGTCAATGCAAAGAACTGTGAAGGGAGGAATAAACAACAAAACGTAAAGGAGCAAGGCATTTTCCTTGGTGCAAGGCGGTTATTCATTTGGGGAACTCATGGGTGAATGAGCCATTTTTGTTCACTTGTTAGTTGTTACTAAGGACTGTGGACGTGGGTTTTTTATTGTTTGTGTTGTTCGTTTAAAGGGAGCTAAAGCGAAAGTTGGAAGGCAAGAAGAAATCAGAATGGAGGAGTAGATACAGAGGCTCGTGAGTTTGATTTTGGGAAGAAGCTAAACTGAGGATCGGGTATGGTATACTGGAGTATGGGGTTTCATTGTTGAGGACTTGTGAAGTTTGGAGTTACAAACATGGGTATGAGTGGATGACAGCGTGAGATGTTGAAGAAAAATGGGAGGGATTAAAATTTAAAATGATGGATTAATGAAATGGTTAAAACATTGATCATTGATTAGTGGATTAGTGGTGTTCATTGAGACGACCCCAAACCCCGTACTGACGGCGGTAAGGGTAATCCTTGGAATATAACACATAAACAGATAACAGCAGAACATGATTAAATAAATACACTAGATAATGAACAAATAATATACTGGATAAACATAAACATCAGAGTTACGCAGTATACAGGATCATACTTAGAAAAAATACAGTTCAGCTATACATAAATGTCTACAGTGGAAACAAACATAATATGTACAATAGGAGCTGAACAACATAAAAAGAGATAAATGATAGAATCCATTTTCAGCTCCAGCTATCCAGAGAAAGCCAGCTAAACCTGAATACAAGGCTGCCCGTGTAGAAAAAGGGGCACCGGAGTTTGAAAGTGAAACAAACTACGAGTCAGTCATGGGACTGGTATGAGAAATCTACTCAACACATTTAAAATATGGCTAATCACAGGACCACGCCACTTTCGTGGAACGGATTTACTCCATTGGATTGCCAGTGCTTTAAAATAAGTCATTCTTTTAAACATCGCAATGCTTTTTATAAAAATGAAGCCATTATAAGACTCAGTTCCCATCACACAATGCAACACAAACCGGAGGATAGAGTTTTACCTTATAATAGCCAAAATATGCTTGATACGAATAAAACAAAAGCATTGGATATTATTACTAGTGTTTACATGTTTCAAACACAATTTTGAATCATAACTATCAATCATAGATGGCATGGATACCATATATCATGTCGCCATATATATATACAATCAAAACCGCACGATGTCATATTTGGAAATTAGATTTCCGTCATAAACCAAGGCAAAAGATAGTCCTTACCGACTTCGAGACGCTCTAGCCCGTGTCTCAGGATCAGAGCTCGAGTGACCCTAGGATCGTCAAGGCCGGTCCACCGACGTGGATTAAAATGCCTAAACAGTGCGTTTCCCCACCCTATGGGGCGTCAATGAGCCAACGAATGACTCCATCGGACCCGGATCGTCCGATCTAACCAAGGCGCCTCATAACAGTAACAACCACATAAGTCAAACTCGTCAGGGCGTGTAAAACCACTGACGCCACCTCTAACTAGAAGGAAACGCATGCCCTCCCTGATGTCCACTCCCGTTTCTGGTTCATACCGGGGTGTGAGGCTCGCGATTTCACGTTATACACAAAGCTACGCCACACAGGCGGTGCTTTGATCATCACCACAAGACTTTGCTTTTCAACAGAAGCCCTGATCACTGCATCTTAGCATGCCACACAGGCAATTCACACTGTGCAACTGATGGCTACCAATCACACAGAATAAATTCCAATGTCTGACACACTGTCCATTTGCAAGTCCATTCTGGGTCTGAACGAATCCGGAGGCACTATATACCTCGCAAACCCATCGATCACCACGTACGTCTGTACGATCACCAATCATTATCCATATTTCGGGATGCCTCCCAATCAGGACCTCGGTTACCATCCAAACGAGGTGAAGATCTCCGGTCTTCGACCACCGTCTTCATCTTCGATTTCTTATCGTCGATTCGGTTATTCAGAATGGGATAAAACTGGTCTTTCTGAGCAACTCGTGTATATGATAAACAAGTGCAACACAAATACACATACGCATCATTTCAATTCATTAGTCACTAACCGTCAATCAGTAAGAGAACGATTTCCCAAATATTAACCCCGAAGGCCGAAACCAACATCAGATCAATACCCAAGAAACCATTCGACTTAGCCAACCTTCAGTTAGTTTCTAAATTTCACATCCATATCGTTCATAATATTTTATAACAATTTATCGCTATTTTTATTTATTTTAAAATAGCCAATTTATTCAAAACGACGCTTCGGGCCATAACGCGACCGTGGCGCTGTTTTTCTTCAGATTTGATTTACACGTATCTGAAAATCTAACCGTTGGATCTTCACAAAATTTACATCATTAGAAAGATCTTTTCAAAATGAATCCAACGGTTCTAGTTTTGGGAAAATCCGACTGTCGGATCTCCTGGTATAATCGTTTGAAGTTTCGATTTCAAAATACGAACTGCAGCATCGTTATTCGATTTAATATATATATATATATAATCGATTCTGGCGCTGTTTTTCTTCAGATTTGAATTAAACATTCCAGACAATCCAACCGTTGGATATTTACAAAGTTGGTGTCGTTGGAAAGATATTTCCAAAGCGAACCCAACGGTTGCGGTTTCGGGAAAATCCGATGGTCGGATCTCCCGCACTAATCGTTTGAAATCACGTTTTCAAAATACGAACTGCAGCTTCATTATTCGATATATTTTAATTCAATTTATATATATCGATTCTTCGATTTCAAAGCTATATTCTTTTCATATATTTGATAAAAATTACATTTTTATCCAACTGTCTTCTATTTCAACACTTCGCTATTTTTAACAATTCATGTATATGATAACAATGTGATTTTTATTGTAAAACAATTCATTTCAAAACAAGATTATTTTATATAGTTCATATCGATGATAAAAATGGGTTTTTATTATAAAACAATTTCTTTCAAAATAAGATTATTTTATATAGTTCATATCGATGATAAAAATAGGATTTTTATTATAAAACAATTTCTTTCAAAATATGAATACCATTCAACACGTGAATTTCAATTCAACGAATGAATTTCTATTCAACACATGAGGGTTTTCTATAGTTTGTATATATAAAAAAAGGTGATTTTTATATTTGAAACACGAATACCATTGAACACATGAATTTCAATTCAACGAATGAATTTCTATTCAACACATGAAGGTTTTCTATAGTTTGCACTACACCAAAACAGCGAATTTGGTGCACCAGCATATAGAGATTTGATACGGTTTTAAGCCGTATCAAATTTGACAAGGCTCATAGCCGTATCAAATTTCCTTTTGCAATCCGCGTCATCCCCAACAGCTGAAATCCAACCGCACATCTTCAATGCCTCGGATCACTTCATTTGATACGGTTGTCATCCATATCAAATCTACATCAAATATTCGCTCCCAGTTACCCCACTAATTTTCCATTTCTCACCACCCGTATCGAAATTCATTTCCCCCTTTTTTGTATTCCCTTTCATCCATTTTAATTTCAATTCGTCTACTCCATAAATTAAATATTCCTTCATCCTCCAATTTCGATTTCGACTGAGCATCTTCCTTTTCTAGTGCTCGACGAAATCGCGTTTGACTGCCCTAAACTTGGTGGGACTGGTGAGCTTTCATATTCTTAACACTAGTTTTCAGTTCAGTCTGAAATCCGCGTTTGATTTCTCATAATTTGTTATTCCAGTCATCAAAGTAGAAAGGCCCGCTCACTTTTTACTGGTTATGAGAAGGAATGAAGAGGTTAATTTTTTGGTGTATGAATTGATTTTTCTAAGATAAGGGACTCAATAAATATTCATATTGCCAGTTCCACACAAAGTTGTACTAGTGGTTATGTGAAGATGGGTTATGCGGAGATGAGGTGCAAAATCTAAAGCATGGTTTTTGATTCAAATAACGATTAGGGAAAAAAGAGTGGTGGAATAGGTATTACGACAAAGTACAGTTGTTGGATTAAAGAACAGTTGCTATATTTTGCACAACTGTTCGTGAATATCTTTCGAAAGAAAATCATGAATCTGTTTGATTTAGATATCTTACTATATTTTTGTTTCTCATTTTACAGGTGCGTGATGTCTTGCTCGGACAACAGATTTACACTTGTAGACTTTTATATGCACCACGCTACAAACTTTATTTAATAGTTTCATTTTAAATTATGTCAGTTATTCTGAATGCATCGTTATTGAGAATAATCTGCACTATAATGTGTGGCACATTGATGATTGGCCAAATGGATACAACTTTTATGTTACTTTGCACAAATAGCAGCCATATCTTACTATATCGAACCCCAAGAAACACATTTATGATATTATATTAATTGCTTTGTGCATGGAGATCAATCAAAGAATTAATGTAAAATAGTTTTGATGAATATTTTAGCTTCAGGTCCATACCAGTGGAATTTTTTTAGTAGTGAAAGCCTAAGTCAGAAATGCATGAGTTAGATAAAGCAGTTCATGTAATTATTGGACCATTCAAGTTCATAGTAGTGTGGCTTAAAGGGAAGAAAATGGACGGCAGGGAACATCCTCATGGAGTAAAAGTAGGTTGAAATCAAATAGAAAAGTATTACTAATGAATAGATTGCTTCATGATTTTATGTTGATCTCCTTGATGCGCTTCCAATTTGTTTTAGAAGTTAATATATAAGTAGCACAAGGATAGATACTGTCCCTAGACAACACTAAATTAGTTTGTCTTAAAAACTAATTTTGAAATTGGACTAATTTTAAATTGGACTAATCTCAAAAGCTATCTAGTGACAGAAACTAATTTTGCTTTAGAAACTAATTATTAGCAGCCTGTACGGTTGAAAATGATAAGAGGCAACAAGCAGTTCATTATATAAGTTGCATTAAGGCCAGACACTAAATTAAATTGGACTTAGCAGGCCTGCATATTGCAAAATGTCTATACTTTGTACAGGACTCACATGATAAAATACGAAAAATATCACCACAGTATAATTCAGTTGATGGTTTCTTGATGCTTTATGCAATTATCGTATGCTGCTTTGCTATAGAAAGCACATGGATACATTGTCATAGAACCATGATTGAAATGAAATGCATGTATACATGCTTGTTTTGAATGTTTACAGCATTGGATTCTATGATGTTATATTTAGATAAGAGAGTGCTTTACCAACTATGAGTTTCTTGTTAGAAATCTGAATCAGCCCTTGCATATTACTTAAAATCTGAGAATTTAATTAGTTTTGTAAAGTAGTCCATGTATACATACTAGTATCATGACCTGCAAAGAGTTCGACTTAAGTGGCCAACACCAGAGGCTCTCCCCCATATGTTAGGCTTAGACAAATCTGAAGCCTTGTCGGCTCCAGAATTCTTCATCATCGATGGACCAGTGGAGCTTTACCGGTCCTCCAATAGGCAAGTAACCTGGAGCGATTATGGATCCATATTGTCTCTGATTATGCTGCTCTTCACTTGTATTTCTTGTTGTTCTCCTGTATGCATGTTGAAATGATTTATAGTCGTGTGGTGTTTGCAGGGGCGTAGCCAAACCTGCGATCATAGTGGAGGAGCTCATTGTAAATCTTGATGGAAATGAACTGGAAGAGGGAGAAATTAATGAAGCACAAGGTAAAGAGTTAAATGAGGTAGTGCAAAATGGTAATCTCACTGAAAATGGCACAAGTTTGAGGACCGAAACTGATAATGTTGAGGAAACTATTAATGATAACAAAAGTAATTTGCATTCAGAAGAAGTGCAACACGCAATCATGATTCATGGATATTGTATTCCTCATGAAAACACGAATACCATTCAACACAATTGTATATATCGATATAAAGGTGATTTTTATATTTAAAAACACGAATACCATTCAACACATGAATTCTATTCAACGAATGAATTTCAATTCAACGCATGAAGGTTTTTTATTCAACGAATAAATATAGTTTCAACAAATGAAAATAATTCTAACACATGAATATTATTCAAAATTTCGGCAGCATAACGGCAGGGTAGTTAAAACCGGGACCGTCCCTAGTACAACTCCTCGCTCTACCTTAAAGCCTCGCGGCTTTTGACAATGGGGAATCATGCATCTAGTTCGCACGCAGGCGGCATGTATATTTTTTTCATTTCCACAAACTAATCCTATGTGGTTTCAACCAAATATTTCTCAACCACAATAAATCAATTTCAACCACAAACAATTCCAATCAACCATTCGCTATCAATCAATTTTCACACCAATCACAACCAATAAATATCGTCCATGGTTTGTGGACGAGGGGCGTATATATATATATATATATATATATATATATATATATATAGCATTTCACTTCTATTTCAACACATATATAATTTTTACAACGCATATACAACTTATACATTGAACGTACAACTTATACAACGCTTATACAAGAGGTGTACAACGCTTATATAACTCATACATCGACTATATAATTTATACATCGTCGTTTTCCATATCGTTTATAAATTAGAAATCTCACATTGGGTTCCACTCCACCAAAAATAGCAGAAGGCTCAGAAAAATATGCGGTCTCTTCTAGAATGTAGAAGACATCCACACGAGTCCACTGTCTCTTGTTTCACTGAATTTCATCAACACACGAAAAAGATATGATTTTTCAAAGTTTGCAACGGTTTTAAACTGTTAAAAACAGTTTTAATTAAATAGCCATACCTCTCAGCTGAAAGGTTCAAAACTAGATTTCAGATTTTCAGCCAAACCGTGAATCGATGCGAGGATCGGGCTGCACAGTATCGAAGGCCTACGTGAGGCGCACGTGCGCCGAGGAGGGGAGCCAATTCGATCAACTCAGGTGGCGGCGGTGGCTCTTTGAAGACGTCGACTTCTCGGCGTCCGTTCTCCCAAAATACACAATGAAAAAATCGAAACCAGGTATGGATTTGAAGAGCTCGGGAAGATCTTCAAAAAGTTCAACTGTGGCACGAGCTAATTCGGCGTGGATTTATCGGAAAATGAGGGGGAAGGTTTTGAACTATTGCAGCCGTCGATCGCGTTTTAATCGGGGAGAGAGAAAAATATCTGGGGCAATGATATTTTTTTTATACTTATAAACTTTTAAAATCCAAAAATACCCTCTTTCACCCACGAACACCAATTCAAACCCAACGACTATCGTCCCTAGCATTTTACCGCCATTCCGAACACAATGGGATGTGTTTCGTAGGCCCATTCGACTGTTTCAGTCAGTTTTCCTTCAAATTAAAGTATAAAACATTCAATATTCGATTTGAACGTACATTTCAATTTGCCAGGGCCACAAACTGATTCGAAAAATTCCAAAAAAATAAATCTGGCTATGTTTTGACGATACGGTCCCAGCAAAACTAGTTTCATCGAATTCTGAGACCGTTTGCAAAAAGGCCCATTTCTGGCCGATCCAATTTAACTATAATTGATCAAAACACATTTTCCTTTTCCACGCTCACATACTAGCTTCAAAAATTATGAAATTTGAAACCTAGCAATAACTTCACATCCCGGATCCAACAAAATTGGTTTCGTAGAATTCCGAGGTCGTATGCAAAATGGCCATTTCACGGGCTATATAATTTCTATAGCGACCTTTCTGAAAATTCATTTGGCCATAACTTTTGCTTTTCGCTATGAAACTTCGATTTTTCAGATTCGTTAGAAAGGTATTCACTAACAGATTTAAATATTTTTGGTTTCACTCCAATCCGTTTTGTTTTGCACCCGGTACAGTTAGTCAAATTTGAATTCAAATTTTGAAACTACCACGCCATTTCAGGCCTTGTTTATAATTCAAAGTAATTATATTTATTTTCAAACGTCGATTCAAACTCACTTTTCATTGCTATTATTTAAAATATTTATTTTAAATATTTATAATCCACTATTTTAGCCAATTTAAAATTTTTAAATTGGTTCAGATTTTCCGGGTTGTTACATTCATGAAGGTGAAGTAGCTGTTAAGGTTTTGACCAAGTTAAATGGCAACATGATGTTGGGCAGAAGATCCGAACTGGAAGACATGAACGCAAGGAAGAAGGAGATCATCAGTGGACATGGGTTTTTGAAATCGGCCGAGATTTTGAGGTTAAGCCCGAGTTATTTATAAAAAGAATTTAATTTATTTTAAATGGAAAAAGGTACAAACTTATTAAATCGATAACCTTGTCATACATTATCAGAATTCAGCGAAACAAGACCCGTTGGGATCGTATGGACGGACACTACTCAATGGAACTGACCGGTAGAGGATTGAAGCTCGTTACAATTTATAGCAAAATAATTGTCCGTTTGAATCAAGCGATGGTTATCATTATTAACGATGATCGTCCAATGTGAGAAAATCTCACTAACTCTGAACAGTTTATAATTTCATGTTGTATTTTTAGAACTGTTAAATATTGGTTGATTGACTGTGTGTTGACTGTTTGATTGAACTACTAGTCAGTTAGTTGAATTTCTATATTGATTCTGTTTAACAGAATATATCATATGGAACTGAAAGTGATGTTATCTATATTGTTTAACATCTGTGATGCAGGGAAACAGGTTAGAGGAATCCGACTGGATTTCTCAATAGTTATTTTATTGTTTTTCATATATTGTGATATATGATGTGATATATAATCTGTTGTTGATTATGTGTATTTGGACGATATTTATCGTTGTTATATGGTATGTTAAATACCATAAGAAATAATGGATGTGGGAAAGGGGATTTTCAAAGTGTATTTTGAAAATGAATTATTTATATAAAATCAATGGATTTTATATAGAAAAGGAAAAGGATTTTTTATAAAAGAGAATAATTATAAAATCGAAGGATAAGTTATAATAAACGAAATATTTATTTGTTAAATAAATAGAATAGAATAAAAGGAAATATTTATTTGTTAAATAAAAAGAATATATATAAAAGGAAATATTATTGGTTAGAATAAATAGGATAGATAAAAGAAATATTTATTTGTTAAATAAATAGAATTATTAAAAGGGAGTATTTATTCAGGGAATAAATTAATCAAATGAGTTAGTTAAACCACATTTGTCAAATGAGTTAGTAAAACCAGTTAGTTAAACCAGATTTGTCAAATGAGTTAGTTAAACCAGATTGTCAAATGAGTTAGTCAAACCAAGTTAAATGAGTTGATCAAACCAAGTTGATCGAGTTAGTTAAACTAGTTAACCCAAAGGAGTTAGTCGAAGTGAGTTAAATCCAAAGGAGTTAGTCGAAGTGAGTTAAATCCAATGGAGTTAGTCGAAGTAGTTAATCCAGAGGAGTTTTCGAATATTGGTTAGTCGAAGTGAGTTAAATCCAAAGGAGATATCGAATATAGTTTATTCGAAATGAGTTATTCGAATATAGTTTATTCGAAAAGGATTACTCAAGAAAAATTTATCAAAGTTAATCGGTTAAATTGAATGAAATAGGGTAAATCGAATATAATAAATCAAATAGAGTTAATCAAATAGAGCAAATCAAAAAAGGAGCAAATCGAATATAGTTACTCGAAAGAAAGGTTAAGTAAGGAAGTTAGTTAAAGAAATATAAAGTGAACTTTTCTTATTTCAAAGTTAGAAATGTTGTTCAGTTAAGGTCTGAGAGGTAGTTCTACCCCAACTTGATTGGCTTCGTATTTAACTAAGGAATGGTTAAGGTTCGACAGTAAAGGATGGTTAAGTGAATTTAGTAATTAAAGGAAATGGTTTGAGTTGGCATAGCGATGTTTTACCTAAACATCTGCTAAATCCAAACGTAGGAGTTTGGAAATGTTTTCCAAACAAGAACCAGAAATGTTTTCTAATACAGAAAACAAGAAATAGAAATGTTTTCCAGTGTTAATAAAATTTATTTTCTAAATATAGAAAATAGCAAATGTTGGATATAGGGAAACAGGAGATGTAAAACGAACTAAAGAGATTAATGTTAAATGATGTTTGTTCGATATAATTTCCATCTGCAATAATATCGTTGTTTGCACACCTGTTTTTCTTTGATGGTTAAATCACAGACTATCGATGTTTTTGACCATTTTAATGTTGTTAATATGGAGAGACCGATTGGATTATTATCCAAAGAACCACTCTGTATTAGCATAAGCGTTGCGAATCATATATGCCAAAGATAATTGAAGACGGAGTAAAGTGCAAGGTCTATTGTCTAAATCTTAGATTACAATGTCTAAGATGGATGTATGGAATAGTGCCTTCGGTTCATCCTGTTCCTGGATGACTTGTACGGACGGATGTCTGACAGAGTATTTCCAGACGATCACATATATTATTTTCCCCAACCGTACCAAGAGTGGAAGCGGAAAAGGAAACTTCTTTTAGCTAACACATAATGTATTGTTGAGGACGTCAATCGGTGATTTGATGGATTTGACGATGTGGCATTCGAAGTGAATCTGGTGTGATGATAAAGCGTAGCTTCTAGCCTCACATCCGGTAAATGACAGAAATCGGGCAGGCAGCATGGCTAAGTCGATCGCTCCGAAGTAGGGTGTATAATCACCTGATCTAGAGTTTCATTTACTTCTAAAAATCTATTGTTGATGTTGTCCCATTCGGGAAACGGTTGCTGATCCCAATCGTTGGTGACATACATTCGATACACTCAAGCGAAATGAGTGGTCGGTCATGTGTGGCCGGGTTGCAAGATGTTCTTGTTGAACCCAGTGTATTCCTTTCTAGAGGTACACTAGCGAAAGGTGGTTCCACACCTTGTCATAGTTGAAAATCCATTACCCAATACGTGCTTGTGGTTTTGATTGTATACTATGTATGTAGAACGTGAGATGAAAGCGTTTCTGCTAGATGATTATTATATTGTGATTGATAGACATTATTATAATATCAATAGGTTTTTGATATAAAGATAAATTTTGATTCTCATAAGGGAAAACCCGTTCCTTTATACGGCACGGTCTTATGAGATATCGATTACTCGTTCGAACTGTTTTACTCATACCAGTCCCATGACTGACCCGGAGTACATTTTGTTGTTTTCCCTAAACTCTTGGGTGCCCAATTTTGTACGGGCAGTCAAGTAGTCATGATTTACAGATATACTGGAAGAGCTTGGAGCAGGAGGCTCCAGGATCATATAGCTATAGTTTATTTCCGATGTGTTGTAAGTGCTGTACTTTGAAAATGATGTATATTCAAGTCCTAAGTTATATTTCAAAGTTATGATATATATTATATGTTATTCGTTCCGCTGTGAGATTCGTGTTACTCTGATGTTGTGTTGTTCTTCTTCTTCTATTCTAAGTTTCTATCTTATCTTTCCTTACCCTCTGTTTTCTTTCTATCAATTTTCCTGATTTTCAGTTTAATTTGGGGTTGGACTTGTGTTTTTGGTCAGCTCAAATTGGACCGGATTTTCGGGTCGTTACAGTTGGTATCAGAGCAGAAGGTTAATTGATTAACTTGGCTCTGTGGCGTGACTCGGTAGAGATAGGGTTAGCAGTACCCTAGATTGAGTTGAGTGTATATATACGAGTGAACGAATTTGTTATTGATCTATAAAAAAATTGTTTTATATTGTGGTGATTTATTGGTTGAGTAATTTATGGGTTCTGATCGATCAGTTTGATCCACTTTATCGGTAGGAGTTTATAAACACTCGAATACGATGGGTCGACACGATATGTTTTAAAAAAAAAGGGTAAATTAAAATAAGTTTACCCAAGATATATCTTGATATAGAGAAGATATATATTAAAATTATAATATAGTGGATGTATTGGTTGTTATTATAATCGAGTAAGATTATAAATTAAATGGTTTTGTAAATAACCAATCAGAATTCATTTAAGTGAAATAAGCGAAATCAGATGAGTAAATCTAAAATTTAAACCAGAAATTGAATTAAAATTCGGGAAAATTGGATAAGCATTTGTAAATGGATTTGGATTAAAAATAAGGAAAATTTAAGATCCTGGGAGATATTAAATTGTTTTACAATCAGTGTGAATTATATTTTGAAATGAATTTCAAAGTGGAAATGTTTAGAAATGGTTTTATAGTATTGAACTCACTTCAATTGCTGGAAAATAGATTCTGATGATGACAATTGCATCATCAGTATTCATTTTCGAGTTTTAAGTGATGAATTACTACCAGAGATACTGTTTTGAATTTGTTTTGGGAAATACAAGTTGTGTTGAATTTCAAAATGGGATTTATAATAAAGAATGAATAAAAAAAAGTTTGAAATAGAAATTGAATATAGAAATTCAAAGGGAGTTTGAATATATGAAATTCAATGGAATTGAAATAGAAATTGAATATAGAAATTCAAAGGGAGTTTGAATATATGAAATTCAATAGAAGTGATATAAAATTTGAATAGAAATTTAATAGAGTTAACTAAGTCGAAGAGGAATTAGTTAATTGAGTTTTGAATTTGAAGTTGAACTTTGAAAGGTGAATTGGATTTGTAAATGGATATTTGAAATCGAATACAGAACTTAAATTTGAAATTTGGATTCAAATTAGTTAATAAGCAAGTTAAAATATATTTGAATATGTCATGTTCAAATATAAAAGTGAAATAGACTAAAGTGTTAATTAACAAATTAATTAAAGAATTGAGTTTAAATGATCAGGTATAGTTAAAATAGATTGGGCAGGTATAAATATACATGAGATAGGTATGGATAAGGTATGAAGGTATATAAATAGAATGCTCGACGAAAAGATATGTATTTAATTCATATATGTGATTTTATGCGCCGTATCGGCTAGCCGCTTGGCTTTTTCTTTTTCTTTTGGATTGGTGAGGGCCATGGGAGGCTATTTGAAATATCCCGATGCTCCTGGTACAAAGGAGGTTATGGTGAATTTTTCTGGGAATTTAAGTAGTTAGAATATTTTTAAGATAATTTGATAGTTAGAAATCAACGTATCGACATATATATATATAGAAGTCGATAAGGAAACGAATTAGAAATAGAATAGTAAAATCAAAAAGGAAGACTAAGAATAAAATCTAGTAAGAATAGAAAGAGGAAGCGTATACGTGTTTAAAAATGAATAAGTAATTGTATGGTATTGATTATTTGAGTAAGTAGTCATATCTGTTTTGATGTTATAAATGTTACTCAGTCAAGGTCTGAGAGGTAGTTATACCCCAACATGATTGATTTCATTATTAAGAAATAAATAGTAAGATTTCAGGCTCGAAGTTCAATGTTGAATAAGATTTAGTTGAATATAGTATTTGGGTTGTCGTAACGATGTTTTACACAACATCCGTTTTAACCCAAATAAGTGTAAGCTTGGAAATATAATAAAGAATATTTCCTAAGTATAGAAATAAACGAGATCGGAAAAAAGATAAGTAATTGGAATATTTTCCAATTATAAATAGCATATATTTTCTAAAGTTTAGAAAATAAAAGAAGGCGATATTCGGAAATGTTTTGCAAATAACATAAAAGGCCAATATGGTTATTGAAAATATTTGGTTAACAAATATTGATAAAGAAATAGAGAAGTGATTTAACTAATGAAATATTAATTAAGGGCTCAGTGATATGTTCAAAAGGAAAATTTGATTTTTTAAAAGAGTAAACTATTTAAAAACTCCTAGGGAAAGACTGTTTGAATTAAAAACAAATTTAGCAGAAATTTATGAAAGCAAAATTGAATTAGAGTAAAGCCAGTAAAGTGGTAACTGAGGTTGAATTAGAATGATATTAAGACAAATTGGATTGTGAGATTCAAATTTGAAGTGTAATGGGATAATCAAGTTAAGAGTTGGGAATCGAGAAGAAACTCGAGTTAAAATGATATTTGGCTCGGATATAAGCGAATGGTTGTGTTGTGGATAAAAGCAGATTGGAATTTGATTGGGATGGCCCTTGTATCTGCTGAATTGATAACAGGTGGAAAGGATAAAATGATATGCCGACAAAAGGTACTAGTTTATATTTCTATTGGATATAAGATTTATGAGCCGAATTGGCAAGCCGCTTGGCTGTTTGATTTTCTTTTGGAATGAAGAAGGCCCAGAGAGGCGAGTTGGAGTTTGACCTATTGACCAGTACAAAGGAGGTGCTGGCGAAATTTTTCGAAAAGTTAAGGCGTTAGAAAATTTTCAGGATTTTTGAAAATTTTCATTGATAAGAACTAATTAATAATTTAATTGAAATTAAATTGGTTCATTTGAAACTAAAGTTAAGAAGTGAACAAATATGTTCTAACCAGTCGATAGGGTCGTTCTCTACCTTAGCAATTTCGAGGACGAAATTATTTTAAGTAGGAAAGATTGTGATGACCCGCATTGGCAGAGGTATTATAATTAATTTATTTAATTATATAAATAGTGATATAGTGAATTAAATGGTCGTGGAATTAAATAATGATGAATATTAAATTAAAATAATAAATTAAATAATATATTTAATTCTGAAATAATCAGAATTGGCTGAAATGACGATATTGTGTGAACTGGATCATCTGTGATATTAAATTCAGTTTAGAATTTAATGGAAATTTTTAATTAATTTAATAAGCAACTTTTTATTTGTAGTATTTGCATCCAGTAACAACATTTTGGGGTTTCAAAATATGAGTCAACCTACCGGTATTATTATATTTTTGGGATCGTGGAACCTTTCTCATCTCAATGATATTTTTATTTTTTGTTGATAGCTATCCGTAACCAAATAGAATTTTACGCTATAGAATACCCTTAATTTATATACTAATATATCTAAAAATACATTGACCATTAGTAGGATTTGAACTTCATAATCATTGTCATTTTCATTTTCAAACAAGCCTTAGAAGGCACCCTACACCAAAGAAGTACAGGTAGGTAGTGCATGTGAACCATGTTTAAACTACCAGCTACTTGCGAGAGGACCACTTCATACATGCCACGATACATTAAATTCCACCACAAACTGAAACAAACTCCAAGTCATTCCTCTTAGCAAAATATCCAATCCCCTTTAACTATAAATACCCCTTCCCTCTCTTAAGACCTAGCTCAAATCCTTTTCTGTAAATCAAATAAAGTGAGCCGCCACCTTCAAACCAAATAACGTGAGAAAATCAACATTTGAGAAATCAAAATAAAATGAGATAAATTCCCATAAATCACGACACTTGGGTATTAATGATCCTTGGATTCTCCTCTTCACGCTAGTATGTATATAGTTGGGCTCGAATTCTTGTCTGGCTCGCTGGAAATAGAACAGCAGATTTAGGGTTAGGAATACAAGGAGTTTGGGGCGTTGATTGGCTAAACGAGGTGTTCGGTTGAACTTGTAACAGCTTTTAGCATCAACGAGAAAAGTTAGAGTGAGTTTATGGAATATTTTTGTCGCCGTGTACTATAGGGCAACTCGAAATACTGTTCGACGGATTCTGTAGGGTTGCATCGAGTTCTGTGTTTTTGAGATGAGCACAAGGAGGTCGAGGTGCTGAGTTCAGTGGTGGTGGTGGCATCTAAAATGGATGTCCGTGAAGTCAATGCAAAGAACTGTGAAGGTAGTAATAAACAACGAAACGTAAAGGAGCAAGGCATTTTCCTTGGTGCAAGGCGGTTATTCATTTGGGAAACTCATGGGTGAATGAGCCATTTTTGTTCACTTGTTAGTTGTTACTAAGGACTGTGGACGTGGGGTTTTTATTGTTTGTATTGTTCGTTTAAAGGAACCTAGAGCGAAAGATGGAAGGCAAGAAGAAATCAGAATGGAGGAGTAGAAACAGAGGCTTGTGAGTTTGATTTTGGGAAGAAGCTAAACTGAGGATCGGGTATGGTATAATGGAGTATGGGGTTTCATTGTTGAGGACTTGTGAAGTTTGGAGTTACAAACATGGATATGAGTGGATGACAGCGTGAGATGTTGAAGAAAAACAAGAGGGATTAACATTTAAAACGATGGATTAATGAAATGGTTAAAACACTGATCATTGATTAGTGGATTAGTGGTGTTCATGAAGGTGAAGTAGCAGTTAAGGTTTTGACCATGTTAAATGGCAACATGATGTTGGGCAGAAGATCCGAACTGGAAGACATGAACGCAAGGAAGACAGAGATCATCAGTGGGCATGGGTTTTTGATATGGGCCGAGATTTTGAGGTTAAGCCCGAGTTATTTATAAAAAGAATTTAATTTATTTTAATTGGACAAAGGTACAAACTTATTAAATCGATAACCTTGTCATACATTATCAGAATTCAGCTAAACAAGACCTTTTGGGATCATATGGACGGACACCACTCAATGGAACTGACTAGGAGAGGATTGAAGCTCGTTACAATTTATAGCAAAATAAATTGTCTGTTTGAATCAAGCAATGGTTATCGTTATTAACGATGATCGTCCAATGTGAGAAAATCTCACTAACTCTGAACAGTTTATAATTTCATGTTGTATTTTTAGAACTATTAAATATTGGCTGATTGACTGTGTGTTGACTGTTTGATTGAACTGTTAGTCAGTTAGTTGAATTTCTATATTGATTCTGATTAACAGAATATATCATATGCAACTGAAAGTAATGTTCTATATTGTTTAACATCTGTGATGCAGGGAAACAGGTTGGAGGAATCCGACTGGATTCCTCAACAGTTATTTTATTGTTTTTCATATATTGTGATATATGATGTGATATACAATCTGTTGTTGATTATGTGTGTTTGGACGATATTTATCGTTGTTATGTGGTATGTTAAATACCATAAGAAATAGTGGATGTGGGAAAGGGGATTTTCAAAGTGTATTTTGAAAATGAATTTTTTATATAAAATCGATGGATTTTATATAGAAAAGGAAAAGGATTTTTTATAAAAGAGAATAATTATAAAATCGAAGGATAAGTTATAATAAAGGAAATATTTATTTGTTAAATAAATAGAATAGAATAAAAGGAAATATTTATTTGTTAAATAAATAGAATATATATAAAAGGAAATATTATTGGTTAGAATAAATAGGATAGATAAAAGAAATATTTATTTGTTAAATAAATAGAATTATTAAAAGGGAGTATTTATTCAGGGAATAAATTAATCAAATGAGTTAGTTAAACCAGATTTGTCAAATGAGTTAGTTAAACCAGTTTGTCAAATGAGTTAGTTAAACCAGATTTGTCAAATGAGTTAGTTAAACCAGACTGTCAAATGAGTTAGTCAAACCATGTTAAATGAGTTGATCAAACAAAGTTGATCGAGTTAGTTAAACTAGTTAACTCAAAGGAGTTAGTCGAAGTGAGTTAAATCCAAAGGAGTTAGTCGAAGTGAGTTAAATCCAAAGGAGTTAGTCGAAGTAGTTAATCCAGAGGAGTTAACGAATATTGGTTAGTCGAAGTGAGTTAAATCCAAAGGAGATATCGAATATAGTTTATTCAAAATGAGTTATTCGAATATAGTTTATTCGAAAAGAATTAATCGAAAAGGATTACTCGAGAAGAATTTATCAAATAAAGTTAATCAGTTAAATTGAATGAAATAGGGTAAATCGAATAGAGTAAATCAAATAGAGTTAATCAAATAGAGCTAATCAAAAAAGGAGCTAATCGAATATAGTTACTCGAAAGAAAGGTTAAGTAAGGAAGTTAGTTAAAGAAATATAAAGTGAACTTTGCCTATTTCAAAGTTAGAAATGTTGTTCAGTTAAGGTCTGAGAGGTAATTCTACCCCAACCTGATTGGCTTCGTATTTTACTAAGGAATGGTTAAGGTTCGGCAGTAAAGGATGGTTAAGTGAATTTAGTAATTAAAGGAAATGGTTTGAGTTGGCATAGCGATGTTTTATCTAAACATCTACTTAATCCAAACGTAGGAGTTTGGAAATGTTTTCCAAACAATAATCAGAAATGTTTTCTAATACAGAAAACAAGAAATGGAAATGTTTTCCAGTGTTATTAAATTTTATTTTCTAAATATAGAAAATTGCAAATGTTGGATATAGGGAAATAGGAGATGTAAAATGAACTAAAGTGATTAATGTTAAATGATGTTTGTTCGATATAATTTCCATCTGGAAATAATATCGTTGTTTGCACACCTGTTTTTCTTTGATGGTTAAATCACAGACTATCGAAGTTTTTGACCATTTTAACGTTGTTAATATGGAGTGACCAGTTGGATTATTATCCAAAGAACCATTATGTATTGGCATAAGCGTTGCGAATCATATATACCAAAGATAATTGAAGACGGAGTAAAGTGCAAGGGCTATTGTATAAGTCTTAGGTAACAGTGTCTAAGATGGATGTATGGAATAATTCTTTCGGTTCATCCTGTTCCTGGATGACTTGTATGGACGGATATCTGACAGAGTATTTCCAGACGATCACGTATATTGTTTTCCCCAACCGTACCAAGAGTGGAAGCGGAGAAGGAAACTTCTTTTAGCTAACACATAATGTATTGTTGAGGACGTCAATCGGTGATTTGATGGATTTGACGATGTGGTATTCGAAGTGAATCTGGTGTGATGATAAAGCATAGCTTCTAGCCTCACATCCGGTAAATGACAGAAATCGGGCAGACAGCATAGCTAAGTCGGTCGCTCCGAAGTAGGGTGTATGATCACCTGATCTAGAGTTTCATTTACTTCTAAAAATCTATTGTTGATGTTGTCCCATTCGGGAAACGGTTGCTGATCCCAACCGTTGGTGATATACATTCGATACACTCAAGCGAAATGAGTGGTCGGTCATATGTGGCCGGGTTGCAAGATGTTCTTGTTGAACCCAGTGTATTCCTTTCTAGAGGTACACTAGCGAAAGGTGGTTCCATACGTTGTCATAGTTGGAAATCCATTACCCAATACGTGCTTGCGGTTTTGATTGTATACTATATATGTAGAACGTGAGATGAAAGTGTTTCTGCTAGATGATTATTTTATTGTGATTGATATACATTATTATAATATCAAAAGGTTTTTGATATAAAGATAAATTTGGATTCTCATAAGGGAAAAGCCCGTTCCGTTATACGGCGTGGTTTTATGAGATGTCGATTACTTGTTCAAACTGTTTTAACTGTTTTACTCATACATGTCCCATGACTAACCCGGAGTTCATTTTGTTGTTTTCCCTAAACTCTTGGGTACGGGCAGTCAAGTAGTCAGGATTTACAGATATACTGGAAGAGCTTGGAGAAGGAGGCTTAAAGATCATATAGTTATAGTTTATTTCCGATGTGTTGTAAGTGCTGTACTTTGAAAATGATGTATATTCAAGTACAAAGTTATATTTCAAAGTTATGATATATATTATATGTTATTCGTTCCGCTGTGAGATTCGTGTTACTCTAATGTTGTGTTGTTCTTCTTCTTCAATTTTAAGTTTCTATCTTATCTTTCCTCACCCTCTGTTTTCTTTCTATTAATTTTCCTGATTTTCAGTTTAGTTTGGGCTTGGACTTGTATTTTTGGTCAGCTCAAATTGGACCGGATTTTCGGGTCATTACAACAATCTTCATTATCTATCATCCTTCTACCATCCATTATGATTTTATATAAATATGGAGAGTTAATTTTTTTCGAAAATCTTTTTGAATATACAGTGGAATTATTTGTGGTAGAAATTGGACTATGTTATTATTCAAAATTAGTGATAATTGAAAATTTTCAATGATCTCGGTACAGTTGATCATATTTCATAATATAATTAATTTAAAAATTTATTTCACAGTCCATTTTTGTACCTACCGCATTTCTATCATTCATATTGATTTTATATACCGAGGAGTTTTTCTATTTAAAAACTGAAAATGATAAAATACATAATTAATACATAAGTGTGTCTCTAACCTCATTTAAAAATCCAAGCTCTGGTTATGCAGGGTTATGAGACAACTTATAATTTAAGCTACGACTGACCTCATTTAAAAATCCAAGGTCTGGTTATGCGTGGTCAGTGTGCTCTTAAATAAAATAAAAAGGAAAAGGAAATAATGCGCTATAAATTAAAATTAATATCAAATTCTCCTTGGTGTTTAAAAAAAAACCCAGCCTATCAATCTATCTTTCTAATCTGTGAAATGTGTTGAAATCTTATGAAGTATTATGATTTGTTGATTGATAGATATTGGTATTTGAGATTATACGATTTTGTCACTTAAATTGAATTATTAATTATAGTCCAAATCCATCACTGTTTTTTAGCCTCTTTTTATAAAAACTCTTTTGAAAATCATTTGTTTTAAAACTCTCTCCATTATATATATATAATTCATCATAAATCCGACATTCTCTACAATGTGAAATATGCCACTAGTTCTCAGTTTATTATGATTTTCGTTTGACTAGTTGAGATTTATGATTATCGTTCTTTCTCTTAAGCTGATATTATATTTTAGTCATTTTTCATCTATATTTTAAAATTCTGAATCCTTTTGATGATAACAAAAGCGGGAGAATGGATTAGATTTTGAATTATGAGTGAATATTTTATAAATATTTTTAATTTTGAAAATTTGAAATTTTACATTCATCTCACTCATGCACAGTTATAGGGGGAGTTTTTGTTGTAGGGGGAGGGGAGCTGATAAATAGGGGGAGGTCAATATTCACTGTCAAACACATTTATTGTATTCAAAATCTTTTATTTGTTTGTCATCATCAAAAGGGGGAGATTGTTGTACATAACGTTGTTGTATACACAATTACATGATTTTTGTGTTTGATGATAACAACCAAATAAATATTATTTTAAATGTGTTTGTTACTGTACTGTTCTATATATACATCACAGACAGGAATATAATATTTATATTTAAACAAAATGCATCTATACAGAAATTTATATATCTACACAGTATTTTGTTTAAATATAATATTTTATTTCAATATTCAACAGTACAGATTTACAACTCCACTATTTGCTCAACACTGTAATTTACTAAAATAAAATTCATTCATATACATTTCACTTGTTATACAACTCCTCACTACAACACCTGTTTATACAACTCAAATATACTTTCAATTCACATTGACTCGCATACATACACTTTGACACTCATTCATTTCACTGACTCTGTTATTTTCTTCTATCTTCTGCACGTCACAGTCAATCCAGTCTTCATACCTATCATATATAGAAACACACACACAGTATCTAGAAAAAAAATAATTTCTAAATTCTAGCATATATAATTTTTATTTTAAAATTTTTATTTTCCTCAGTTTTCTGGTGTGTTTCTCATCATTTTTCATGACTTGATCTGATTCATCTGTGTCTTGTCAGTCTGTATACAGTATAGGGACATGAAATCTTGTCTGGATGGCTGCATATACACACGTGTATATATATACACGTGTGCACTGCCTCGCCAATCCAGTGTGCAACTGAGAAGGAGCCATGATGACCAACTCGACTCAGTGCATATGAATATGGTCAAATACATGAGGCATGCAAAATGGTCAAGCAAAATAAAGTGATGGAAAACATGAAAGATATTTCAAGCTCGTGTGCGTGATGTAAGGTCAAACATGACATGTCAGCATGACCAAGCTAGTATGGAAATTTCATGGAATCAATACATGAGTGATACAACAAATGGCACAGCAAAATGACATGATGCAGCTATACATGAATGGCAAACAACCTGTAATGACCCGGAATTTGAGCGACTTTGGTTATCGACATAAACACGATGTCGATAACCAAAACACCGAAAAATCCTGGTAATTAGTGCAAGAAATTAGAGGGTGAGGAAAGATAAGATAGAAACTTAGAATGGAAGAAGAAGAAGAACACAATATCAGAGTAACACGAATCTACAGCGGAACGAATAAATATATTTCATAACATAACATTGAAATACAAATCTGTACTTGAATATACATATCATTATCAAAGTACAGCACTTACAACACAGCGGAAATAAACTATAGCTATATGATCCTGAAGCCTCCTGCTCCAGCTCTTTAAGTGTATCTGTAAAACCTGACTACTTGATTGCCCATACAAATTTAGGCACCCAAGAGTTTAGGGAAAACAAACAAATAAACTCCGGGTCAGTCATGGGACTGGTATGAGTAAAATAGTTTAAAACAGTTTGAACAAGTAAACGATATCAACAAGTAAACCATATCTCATAAGACCACGCCGTATAACGGAACGGGTTTTTCCCTTATGAGAATCCAAATATCTTTATATCAAAACCTTTTGATATTATAATAATGTCTATCAACACAATATAATAATCATCTAGCAGAAACGCTTTCATCTCACGTTCTACATATATAGTATACAATCAAAACCGCAAGCACGTATTGGGTAATGGGTTTCCAACTATGACAAGGTATGGAACCACCTTTCGCTAGTGCACCTCTAGAGAGGAATACACTGGGTTCAACAAGAACATCTTGCAACCCGGCCACACATGACCGATCACTCATTTCGCTTGAGTGTATCGAATGTATATCACCAACGGTTGGAATCAGCAACCGTTTCCCGAATGGGACAACATCAACAATAGATTTTTAGAAATAAATGAAACTCTAGATCAGGTGATTATATACCCTACTTCGGTGCGACCGACTTAGCCATGCTGCCTGCCCGATTTCTGTCATTTACCGGATGTGAGGCTAGAAGCTACGCTTTATCATCACACTAGATTCACTTTGAATGCCACATCGTCAAATCCATCAAATCACCGATTGAGTCCTCAACCATACATTATGTGTTAGCTAAAATAAGTTTCCTTCTTCACTTCCACTCTTGGTGCGGCTAGAGAAATCAATATACGTGATCGTCTGGAAATACTCTGTCAGACATCCGTCCATACAAGTCATCCAGGAATAGGATGAACCGAAGGCACTATTATGTAAACAGGATAGCCCTTGCATAACTCCGCCTTCAATTTCCTTTGGCATATTTGATTCGCAACGCTTATGCCAATACAGAGTGGTTCTTTGGATAATAATCCAACCGGTCTCTCCATATTAACAACGTTAAAATGGTCAAAACTTCGATAGTCTGTGATTTAACTATCGAAGAAAAACAGGTGTGCAAACAACGATATTATTTCCAATTGGAAATTTATCGATCAAACATCATTCAACATTTATCTCTTTATTTCATTAATTTACTTATCTCCTGTTTCCCTATATTCAATATTTCTTATTTTCTAAATTTGGAAAATATATGTTATTAACAATGGAAAACATTTCCATTTCTTGTTTTCTTTATTAGAAAACATTTCTGGTTTCTTATTTGGAAAACATTTCCAAAGCTTCTTCATTGGACTTAGACAGATGTTTAAACAAACATCGCTATGCCAACTCAAACCATTTCCTTTACTGCCAAACCTTAACTATTCCTTAGTTAAAAACGAAGCCAATCAAGTTGGGGTAGAACTACCTCTCAGACCTTAACTGAACAACATTTCTAACTTTGAAATAGGCAAAGTTCACTTTATATCTGTAACGACCCATAAAATCTGAACCAATTTAAAAATTTTAAATTGGCTAAAATAATGGATTTTAAATATTTAAAATAAATATTTTAAACAATGGCAATGAAAACTGAGTTTGAATCGACATTTGAAAACGAATATAATTAATTATAATTATATATAGAATTGAAAATGGCGCGGTAGTTCGATAATTCGATTTCAAACTTCAATTGAATATACCGGGTGCAAAACAATCCGGATCTTAGTGAAACCAAAAATAATGGAATCTAATTGATAATATCTTTCTAACGAATCTGACCAATCGAAGTTTGATAGCGGGAATCAAAAGATATGTCCAGTTGAAAATTCTGAATAGTCGCTATGGAATTCAGGCCCTTAAAAATGGACATTTTGCAGATGACCTCGGATTTCGACGAAACCACTTTTGTTAGGTCCGCAGTGTCAAGTTATTGTTAGGTTTCAAATTTCATAATTTTTCGAATCAATATGTGAGCGTGGCAAAGGAAAACGCGTTTGACCGATTTCAGTTGATTTTAATCGACTGGAAATTGGCCATTTTTCAAACGGTCTCAGAATTCGACGAAACTAGTTTTGTTAGGACCGTATCGTCAATACGAAGCTAGAAAATATTTTTCTGGAATTTTTCTAGTTAATATGTGACCCCGGTAATTTGAAATGTGCGTTTAAAATTCAATATAATGATTTAATTGTAAATTCAACGGAAACTGATTGTAACGATCAAACCAGCTTACGATACATATCTCATTGTGTTCGGAACGGGGGTAAAACGCTATGGACGACAGGCGGTGGACCTCGTTTCGAGGTCGTATGTAAAAGTCAACCCTTGTGCATAATTAAATAATAAAAAAAAAAAAAATATTTTAATCCCCCCTTCCCTCCTTATCTCCCGCTTGGCCCCCCCCTTTCCATTTCGATTTGTACAGAAAGAAAAAAAAAAAAAACTTGTCGAAGACGGAAATCTCCTGCCTCCGACGATCAGAGAAACCCCCCCGCCTCCGCCTGTTCTTCCTCCAAGCCTACCGTCCTTCTTCACGCCATCGACCCTCCCTCCACTGCTCAACCTGAACCCGCTCCTCTCGAAACCCTAATCGACCGAGCACCTGAAGCCACGTGAGTTCAACTGCCACACTCCCCTTTCGCTCCACCTCGAGACATCAATAACCCCTTCGATCGAAGACCCAGTCACCCCGTCAGCCCCCCCGTCGATCTGCGAAAATCCCCCTGTAAGTTTTTTTTTCTTTTCTTGTTTGTTTAATTTATTTTTTTATGTATTTAAAAACTGATTTTATTAAAGTTAAAAATTGATTTAATTAAAGTTAAAAACTGAAAAGGTTTGAAAATAAAAACTGATTTTGATTTTTAATAAAAAGGTTTAAAAACAGTTTATAAAAATAGTTAAAACTGATTTTCTTTAATAGATTAAAACCGATTTATTTATTAGTAACAAAACTGATTTTGTCTTTGAGAAAAATGAAAACTGATTTTTGTTTTTAATAAAAAAAAAAAAAAAAAAAAAAAACTGATTTTACAATTCTTAAAAACTGAATTTTTATAATGATTTAAAAACTGATTTTAAAATGAATTATAAACTAAAAGGAGATCAGAAATTTAAAAGGAAAAATCAGATTTTTAGATATTGAAAGTCGAGGTAAAAATCAGATTTTTAGATATTGAAAGTCGAAATAAAAATCATATTTTTATATGTTGAAAGTCGAAATAAAAATCATATTTTTATATGTTGAAAGTCGAAGTAAAAATTCGATTTTTATATATTGAATAGCATAGTAAAAATTCTATTTTTACATATGTAGAGGATACGGGTGAAAGCAACAAAAGGCGAAGATTTCTATTAGGAAGAGTCGTGCAGTTGGATAGCTATTGGTGAGATTTCTGATTTAAAATTTATATATATATGTGTGAAGTAAAAGTGAATTGCTATATATAAATATATAAATATATATATATATATATACGCCCCTCGTCCACAAACCATGGACGATATTTATTGATTGAAATGGTTGTGATTATTGGTTGAAATTGTGGTGAAAATTGAATGGTTGTTTGGGATTGTTTGTGATTGATATTGGTGGATTGTGGTTGAAAAATACCCATTTGTGGTTGTGAAATATTTGGTTGAAACCACTTAGGATTAGTTTGTGGAAATGAAAAAAATATATACATGCCGCCTGCGTGCGAACTAGATGCATGTTTCCCATTGTCAAAAACCGCGAGGTTTTAAGGTAGAGCGAGGAGCCGTACTAGGGACGGTGCCGGTGTAACTACCCTGCCGTTATGCTGCCGAAATTTTGAATAATATTCTTGTGTTTGAATTATTTTCATATGCTTAAACTATATTTATTCAACTATAGAAACATTCATGTGTTGAATTGATATTCATTCGTTGTTTAGAAATTCATGTGTTGAATGATATTCATATTTTGAAATAAATAGTTCGATAATAAAAATCACATTTTTATCGATATATAAAAACTATAGAAACATTCATGTGTTGAATTGATATTCATTCGTTGTTTAGAAATTCATGTGTCGAATGGTATTCATATTTTGAAATAAATAGTTCGATAATAAAAATCACATTTTTATCGATATATAAAAACTATAGAAACATTCATGGGTTGAATTGATATTCATTCGTTGTTTAGAAATTCATGTGTTGAATGGTATTCATATTTTGAAATAAATAGTTCGATAATAAAAATCACATTTTTATCGATATATAAAAACTATAGAAACATTCATGTGTTGAATTGATATTCATTCGTTGTTTAGAAATTCATGTGTTGAATGGTATTCATATTTTGAAATAAATAGTTCGATAATAAAAAATCACATTTTTATCGATATATAAAAACTATAGAAACATTCATGTGTTGAATTGATATTCATTCGTTGTTTAGAAATTCATGTGTTGAATGGTATTCATATTTTGAAATAAATTGTTTGATAATAAAAATCACCTTTTATAGACTATATGAACTATATAGAAAAATAGTGTTTTGAAATGAATTATTTTACAATAAAAATCACATTTTTATTGTATGCATAAATCGTTAAAATGCGAAGTGTTAAAAATAGCCACTTGTTCAAAATAAACATAGATGAGTTGAAATATTCATTAATTAGCTAATGAAATGATTTGCACCTATTTATGTAACATTAGAATGAATGGAGTTTTCAAACCAAATAGAAATCAAATATGAAGTTGAATAGAAAATGAAAAATGATATGAACTGTATATATATGTACATGCATATTCATTGAACAGGTTATAGCAAAGGGGCTAGAGAAGAGGAATAAAATTTTGTGCCCGACAAATAGGTACACATTTACTGATTTGTTTGGGTGATGATTTTGAGCCTGATTGGCTAGCCGCTTGGCTTTTTCTTTTTCTTTTTGAGATTAGAAGGACCGGGACGCTATTTGCGATTTCCCGACGCTCCCGGTGCAGGGGAGGTTATGGCGAAATTTTTCCAAAATTTAAGGTGTTAGAAAATTTTTTGAAGTGAAAACGATATAGAAATCCTTGAATGAACTATATTTATATAACTATATAAATATAAATAAAATTAAAACGAAACGAGGCCGTGCAGTTCGTATTTCGAAACCGTGATTTCAAACGACTAGTACGGGAAATCCGACCATTGGATTTTCCCGAAACCTCAACCGTCGGGTTCGCCTTGGAATAATCTTTCCAACGGCACCAACCTTGTAAAATCCAACGGTTGGATTGTCTGGAATGTTTAATTCAAATCTGAAGAAAAACAGCGCCAGAAACGATTATATTTATTTATATATATAAATATAATTATATTAAATCGAATAACGACGCTGCAGTTCGTATTTTGAAATCGAAATTTCAAACGATTGTACCGGGAGATCCGACCGTCGGAATTTCCCGAAACTGGAACCGTTGGATTCGTTTTGAAGAGACCTTTCTAATGATGTAAATTTTGTGAAGATCCAACGGTTAGATTTTCAGATATGTGTAAATCAAATCTGAAGAAAAACAGCGCCACGGCCGCCTTATGGCCCGAAGCGTCGTTTTGAATAAAATGGCTATTTTAAAATAAATAAAAATAGCGATAAATAGTTATAAAATATCATAAGCGATATGGAATGGAAATAAACTGAATTTGCTTGATTTATGTGATGTTTGATGGTTGAATGTGTTTGGTGTGAAAATTACATTAAAGGACAAAACCAGTGTTGTCGAATAATTTAACCATTGAAATAAATCGATTTGAAATTCTAAATATACGTGAATTATTTGGAAAGGCCGAGTTAATTCTCATTTCGAATAATCGACCGACGATTGAAATTCGAAGATGAAGACGATGGTCGAAGACCGGAGATCTTCACCTCGTTTGGATGGTAACCGAGGTCCTGATTGGGAGGCATCCCGAAATATGGATAATGAGTGGTGATCGTTCAGACGTACGTATTGATCAAAGGGTTTGCGAGGTATTTAGTGCCTCCGGTTTCGTTCAGACCCAGAACGGACTTGTAAATGGACTGTGTGTCCGACATTGGAATTTGTTCTGTGTGAGTGATAGCCATCAGTTGCACGGTATGAATTGCCTGTGTGGCATGCTAAGATGCAGTGATCAGGGCTTCTGTTGAAAAGCAAAGTCTTGTGGTGATGATCAAAGCACCGCCTGTGTGGCGTAGCTTTGTGTATAACGTAAATTCGCGAGCCTCACACCCCGGTATGAACCTAAAACGGGAGAAAGGACCTCAGGGAGGACATGCGTTTTCTTCTAGCTAGGGTGGTGTCAGTGACCTACCAGCCCTGACATTTATATACTTTTCACCTATGTGGTTGTTGCTGTTGCGAGGCGCCTCGGTTTGATCGGACGATCCGGGTCCGATGGAGTCATTCGTTGGCTCGTTTACACCCCAAAGGGTGGGGAAACGTAGTGTTCAGGCATTCTTAATCCACATCGGTGGACCGGCCCTGTCGCTCCAAGGGTCGATGCGTTCTGATCCTGAGACATGGGCTAGATTGTCTCGAATTCGGTAAGGACTATCTTTTGCCTTGGTTCACGACGGAAATCCAATTTCCAAATACGTGATCGTGCGGTTTTGATTGTATACCTATATATGGCGACATAGTGGTATGGGGCATTAATGCCGTCTATGATTGATAGTTATGATTTGAAATTGTTTTTCAAAACATATAAACACTAGAAATAATATCAAATGCCTTTGTTTTATTCGTATCAAGCATATCTTGGCCGTTATAAGGTAAAAACTCTATCCTCCGGTTTGCGTTGCATTGTGTGATGGGAACTGAGTCTTATAACGGCTTCATTTTTTATAAAAAGCATAGCGATGTTTAAAAGAAAGATTTGTTTTAAAGCACTGGCAATCCAATGGAGTAAACCCGTTCCACGAAAGTGGCGTGGTCCTGTGATTAGCCAATTATATATATGTGTTGAGTGGATTTCTCATACCAGTCCCATGACTGACTCGTAGTTTGTTTCACTCTCAAACTCGGGTGCCCCTTTTTCTACACGGGCAGCCTTGTATTCAGGTTTAGCTGGTTCTTTCTGGATAGCTGGAGCTGAAGATGGATTCTATCATCTATTTCTTTTTATGCTGTTCAGCTCCTATTGTACATATTTTGTTTATTTCCGCTGTAGACATTTATGTATAGCTGAACTGTATTTGTACTAAGTAAGATCCTGTATACTGTGTAACTCTGATGATTACTTTTATCCAGTATATTTTGTTGTTCATTCTGGTGTATTTATTTAATTCTGTTCTGCTATTATATGTTTCTGTGTTATATTCCAAAAGATAACCCTGTTTCCGTGAGAACGGGAAATCGGGTCGTCTCAATATCCCTTTCACTAACTTCCTTACTTAACCTTCTATTCGAGTAAACTATATTTGATTAACTCCTTTGCTTTAACTCTAATCGATTAAACTAACATCGATTAACTCCTTTGCTTTAACTCTAATCGATTAAACTAACATCGATTAACTCCTTTGCTTTAACCCTAATCGATTAAACTAACATCGATTAACTCCTTTGTTTTAACTCTAATCGATTAAACTAACATTGATTAACTTCTTTGATTTAACTCTAATCGACTAAACTAACATCGATTAACTTCTTTTACTTTCTATTTAACTATTCATTTGTAAAGATTTACTTTTAGTAATAGTTCTTCACTTTACAAATGATTTCCCTTTTATAAAACTGTATTCGTTTTAAAAACATTTTTTCCTTTTATTTTCTTTCGAAATATTTCCTTTTATAAAATCTGTTGATTTTATAAAATCCCTTTGTTTCAATATACATTGAAATAAATTCTTTTTACATCCCAGGGTCTTTTATGATATTTAAAATATTGAATAACAATGATCAACATCATTCCAACACACATAATCCATAACAGATTATATAACACATCATATATTACAATATATGAAAAACAGTAAAATAAATGTTGAGGAATCCAGTTGGATTCCTCCAACCTGTTTCCCTGCATCACAGATGTTAAACAATATAGATAACATCACTTTCAGTTCCATATGATATATTCTGTTAAATAGAATCAATATAGAAATTTAACTAACTGACTAACAGTTCAATCAAACAGTCAACACATAGTCAATCAGCCAATATCTAACAGTTCTAAAAATACAAGATGAAATTATAAACTGTTCAGAGTTAGTGAGATTTACTCACATTGGACGATCATTTGTTAATAACGATAACCATCGCTTGATTCAGACGGACAATTTATTTTACGATAAATTGTAACGAGCTAAATTTCGCTTTCAGTCAGCTCCAGTGTGTAGCTACCGTCCATACGTCCCAACGTCACAGACCGTTCGTGATTCTGACGATGTATGTGCAAAATATAACATTTACTAGTTAATATACTAATTATATAAATTAAACTTTGACTTAAATAAAATATATGTTCATTGGGCCTCACCATCTTAGCCCGTCCACTTCACTGCACCCAACCGCTTGGAATAGTAATCACCTCCTCCTAACACACAGAGACACCACGTTCCTCATTAGAAATCCCAAAAGAAAATACCGCACAGCTCCTCTTTGATTCCTATATCAACGACATCACGTTTGATGCTTTCATTCGAATTGCGTCTATTCGCGGCTACTAGGAAGAACGTGTTGAACATTTACACTAATCCTCATAGTACTCTTCATGCAAGCCATCATCCAATATACATGCAGCACCATCCCCTCCTTCACAAATAAATGCCACCTGCTCCCTTGTTAATTCACGTGGTCCGTCCTCCGCCTTTTCCAGTCCAGTGACCTCTCCTCCAAACATTCATACTTGCTCACGTCCACCTGCCAATGCCTACCAATAAAACCCAACCCAACAACGTAATGAACTCGAACGAAATGGCCATATCCGATCTACAATTGCTCCTGTTACTCCACATGCACGTACACATCCTCTCGCCATAAACTACACTCCATAAATACCATGCTTAAATAAATGATTGAACAACAAAACTGCCATAAGCTCCAGCTTCTTTCTTTTCCTTTGAAAGCTCTAGTACCTCAGAAGCCTACATCCTTGCGTGCTGGTGGCTCCAAACAGTTTCGTTTGGCTTCAGTTGAACCCCGTTCTTCGACGTAGTGGTGGTTTTTGGGAGTCATAAGGATTAAATCAATTTTAAATTGATTCTGAAGATTTTAGAACTTGCGGAAATTTGTTGAGGAACGAATTGTTGTGGCGGCTCGTTTTGAGCGGAAGAGAATTAGGTCTTAACGTATTTTAAGGTGGGGTTATTTATATTAGTTTTCTTTCTATTTCTATTTCTATTTCATGGAGGGGAAGCTTCCACGTTTTCTCTTTGAAGTCACACAGAAACGGTGGCCGAGAACAAAGGGGACTGCGTGGCCTTTTGTTGAACAAGAAATGGGATTCTTATTTTAATTCTTTTAAGTTATTCAAAGTTCATGTACCCTGCTACATAATAATGCCCATGTACGAGCGCTGCAGACTGATATAAATATACCGTTGTAATCAGCGATGTGCCAGAATTCCAAAAATATAATAATACCGGTAGGTTGGTTCATATTGTGAAACCCCAAATGTTGATTACAGGGTGCAAAATACTCCAATCAAAAAGTTGCTTATTTAATTAATTAAAAATTACAGTAAAATTATAAAAAATTAATTTATCGTTATGTACCAAAAGAACCTTGTCTAAATTCAAACCCGATATTTAAATATTTTTGAATAACCGTTATGGCCACGAACGAATATACCGCTGTTTTTCTGAATATTTGATTTGGACATAAATCAAAATCTACACGACGAAATCCTGATTTTTCTCTTCCACTAGAAAGATATACTCCACCAGCTCCACATGTTTCTTGTTTCACAGAAATCCAGCTTAAAACGAATCCTGTACATTCAGTTGAAGTTCGAATCGCCAAATCGCGAACTGCAGCGCCATTTCAAGCTCGATTTTAATTAAAATATAATTATACGTTCAAACTGTCATTTAAATAATATATTCGTTATTCTAAATCAATTCTAAACTGCATTAAATATCACAGATGATCCAGTTCACACCATATCGTCATTTCAGCCAATTCTGATTATTTCAAAATTAAATATATTATTTAATTTATTATTTTAATTAAATATTCACCATTATTTAATTCCACGACCATTAAATTCACTATATCACTATTTATATAATTAAATAAATTAATTATAATACTTCTGCCAATGCGGGTCATTACAATCTTTCCCACTTAAAATAATTTCGTCCTCGAAATTGCTAAAAGGTAGAGAACGACCCTATCGACTAGTTAGAACATATTTGTTCACTTCTGAACTTCAGTTTCAACTGAACCAATTTAATTTCAATTAAATTATTAATTAATTCTTATCAACGAAAATTTTCAAAAATCCTGAAAATTTTCTAATGCTTTAACTCTTCGAAAAATTTCGCCAGCACCTCCTTTGTACTGGTCAATACGTCAAACCACCACTCACCTCTCTGGGCCATTTCCAACCCAAAAGAAAACCAAACAGCCAAGCGGCTTGCCAATTCGGCTCATAAATCTTATATCCAATAGAAATATAAACTTGTACCTTTTTTCGGCATATCAACTCTATCACTTCCATATGCTATCAACTCAGCATATACAAAGGTTATCCCAATCAAATTCCAATCTGCTTTTATCCACAACACCACCATTCGCTTATATCCGAGCCAAATATCATTTTAACTCGAGTTTCATCTCGATTCCCAACTCTTAACTTGATTATCATATTACACTTCAAATTTGAATCTCACAATCCAATTTGTCTTTGATATCATTCTAATTCAATCTTAGTTACCACTTTACTGGCTTTACTTTAATTCAAATTTGCTTTCACAAATTTCTGTTAAATTTGTTTTTAATTCAAACAGTCTTTCCCGGGGAGTTTTTAAACAGTTTACTCTTTTCAAAAATCAAATTTTCCTTTTGAACATGTCACTGAGCCCTTAATTAATACTTCATTAGTTAAATCACTTCTCTATTTCTTTATCAATATTCGTTAACCAAATATTTTCAATAACCATATTGGCCTTTTATGTTATTTGGAAAACATCTTCGAATATCGCCTTCCTTTATTTTCTAAACTTTAGAAAATATATGCTATTTATAATTGGAAAATATTCCAATTACTTATCTCTTTTCCGATCTCGTTTATTTCTATACATAGGAAATATTCTTTATTCTATTTCCAAGCTTACACTTATTTGTGTTAAAACGGATGTTGTGTAAAACATCGTTACGACCACCCAACTACTATATTCAATTAATTCTTATTCAACATTGATCTTCGAGCTTGAAATCTTACTGTTTATTGGTTAATAATGAAATCAATCAAGTTGGAGTATAACTACCTCTCAGACCTTGACTGAATAACGTTTATAACGTCAAAACAGATATGATTAATTACTCGAATAATCAATACCATACAATTACTTATTCACCTTTAAACACATATACGCTTCCTTTTTCTATTCCTACTAGATTTTATTCTTAGTCTTCCTTTTTGATTTTACTATTCTATTTCTAAGTTCGTTTCCTTATCGACTTCTATATATATATATATATATATATATATATATATATCGATACGTTGATTTCTAACTATCAAATTATCTTAAAAATATTCTAACTCCTTAAATTCCCGGAAAATTTTTCCATAACCTCCTTTGTACCAGGAGCATCGGGATATTTCAAATAGCCTCCCATGGCCCTCACCAATCCAAAAGAAAAAGAAAAAGCCAAGCGGCTAGCCGATACGGTGCATAAAATCTCATATATGAATTAAATACATACCTTTTCGTCGAGCATTCTTTTCATTTCACTTCTATACTATATTCCAAACCTGTCTCCCGTATATTTATACCTGCCCAATCTATTTTAACTATACCCGATCGTTTTAACTCATTTCGTTAATAAATTTGTTAATTAACTCTTTAGTCTATTCCACTTTTATATTTGAACATGATATGTTCAAATATATTTTAACTTGCTTATTAACTAATTTGAATCCAAATTTCAAATTTAAGTTCTATATTCGATTTCGAATATCCATTTACAAATCCAATCCACTTTTCAAAGTTCAACTTCAAATTCAAAACTCGATTAACTAATTCGTCTTCGACTTAGTTAATTCTATTCAATTTCTATTCAAAATTTTATATTACTTCTATTATTCAAATCTATTTCACTTTTATATTATAAATCCCATTAGAATTTCTATATTCAAATTCCATATATTCGAATTCTATATTTGAATTCCTTTAGAATTCTATATTCAAATTTCATATATTCAAATTTCATATATTCAAATTCTATATTTGAATCCCTTTATATTTCCTATATTCAAATTCTATATTTGAATTCCATTTGAATTTCTATATTCAAACCCCATTTGAATTTTTATATCCAAATTCTATATCACTTCCATTGAATTTCATATATTCAAACTCCCTTTGAATTTCTATTTCAATTGAATTTCATATATTCAAACCCCCTTTGAATTTCTATATTCAATTTCTATTTCAATTGAATTTCATATATTCAAACTCCCTTTGAATTTCTATATTCAATTTCTATTTCAATTGAATTTCATATATTCAAACTCCCTTTGAATTTCTATATTCAATTTCTATTTCTATTGAATTCCATATATTCAAACTCCCTTTGAATTTCTATATTCAATTTCTATTTCAAACTTTCTTTATTCATTCTTTATTATAAATTCCATTTTGAAATTCAACACAAATTGTCTTTCCCAAAACAAATTCAAAACAGTATCTGTGGTAGTAATTCGTCACTTACAACTCGAAAATGAATACTGATGATGCAGCTGTCATCATCAGAATCTATTTTCCAGCGATCAAAGTGAGTTCAATACTATAAAACCATTTCTAAACATTTCCACTTTGAAATTCATTTCAAAATATAATTCACACTGCTTGTAAAACAATTTAAAATCTCCCAGGATCTTAAATTTTCCTTATTTTTAATCCAAATCTATTTACAATCACTTATCCAATTCTCTAGAGTTTTAATTCAATTTCTGGTTTAAATTTTAGATTTAACTCATCTGATTTCACGTATTTCACTTATATGAATTCTGATTGGTTATTTACATAACCATTTAATTTATAATCTTACTCGATTATAATAACAACCAATATATCCACTATATTATAATTTCGATATATATATCTTCTCTATATCAAGATATACCTTGGGTAAACTTATTTTAATTTACCCTCTTTTCAAAACATATCGTGTCGACCCATCGTATTCGAGTGTTTATTTACTCCTACCGATACAGTGGATCAAACTGATCGACCAGAACTCATCAACAACTCAACCAATGAATCCCCACAATATAAAACAATTTTTTTTATATCAATAACAAATACGTCCACTCGTATATATACACTCAATCTTAGTCTAGGGTATTACTAATCCTATCTCTACCGAGTCACGCCACAGAGCCAAGGTAATAACTTAACTTAAGCTCTGATACCAACTGTAATGACCCAGATTTTGAGCGACTTTGGTTATCGACATAAACACGATGTCGATAACCAAAACACCAAAAAATCCTGGTAATTAGTGAAAGAAATTAGAGGGTGAGGAAAGATAAGATAGAAACTTAGAATAGAAGAAGAAGAAGAAGAACACAATATCAGAGTAACACGAATCTCACAGCGGAACGAATAAATATATTTCATAACATAACTTTGAAATACAAATCTGTACTTGAATATACATATCATTATCAAAGTACAACACTTACAACATAGCGGAAATAAACTATAGCTATATGATCCTGAAGCCTCCTGCTCCAGCTCTTCAAGTGTATCTGTAAAACCTGACTAGACTGCCCATACAAATTTAGGCACCCAAGAGTTTAGGGAAAACAAACAAATAAACTACAGGTCAGTCATGGGACTGGTATGAGTAGAACAGTTTAAAACAGTTTGAACAAGTAAAAGATACATCATAAGACCACGCCGTATAACGGAACAGGTTTTTCCCTTATGAGAATCCAAATATCTTTATATCAAAACCTTTTGATATTATAATAATGTCTATCAACACAATATAATAATCATCTAGCAGAAACGCTTTCATCTCACGTTCTACGTATATAGTATACAATCAAAACCGCAAGCACGTATTGGGTAATGGGTTTCCAACTATGACAAGGTATGGAACCACCTTTCGCTAGTGTACCTCTAGAGAGGAATACACTGGGTTCAACAAGAACATCTTGCAACCCGGCCACACATGACCGACCACTCATTTCGCATGAGTGTATCGAATGTATATCACCAATGGTTGGGATCAGCAACCGTTTCCCGAATAGGACAGCATCAACAATAGATTTTTAGAAATAAATGAAACTCTAGATCAGGTGATTATACACCCTACTTCGGTGCGACCGACTTAGCCATGCTGCCTGCCCGATTTCTGTCATTTACCGGATGTGAGGCTAGAAGCTACGCTTTATCATCACACTAGATTCACTTTGAATTCCACATCGTCAAATCCATCAAATCACTGATTGACGTCCTCAACCATACATTATGTGTTTGCTAAAAGAAGTTTCCTTCTTCGCTTCCACTCTTGGTACGGCTAGAGAAATCAATATACGTGATCGTCTGGAAATACTCTGTCATACATCCGTCCATACAAGTCATCCAGGAACAGGATGAACCGAAGGCACTATTCTGTAAACAGGATAGCCCTTGCATAACTCCGTCTTCAATTTCCTTTGGCATATTTGATTCGCAACGCTTATGCCAATACAGAGTGGTTCTTTGGATAATAATCCAATCGGTCTCTCCATATTAACAATGTTAAAATGGTCAAAACTTCGATAGTCTGTGATTTAACTATTGAAGAAAAACAGGTGTGCAAACAACGATATTATTTCCAAATGGAAATTTATATCGATCAAACATCATTCAACATTTATCTCTTTATTTCATTAATTTACTTATCTCCTGTTTCCCTATATTCAATATTTCTTATTTTCTAAATTTGGAAAATATATGTTATTAACAATGGAAAACATTTCCATTTCTTGTTTTCTTTATTAGAAAACATTTCTGGTTTCTTATTTGGAAAACATTTCGAAAGCTTCCTCATTGGACTTAGACAGATGTTTAAACAAACATCGCTATGCCAACTCAAACCATTTCCTTTACTGCCAAACCTTAACTATTCCTTAGTTAAAAACGAAGCCAATAAATTTGGGGTAGAACCACCTCTCAGACCTTAACTGAACAACATTTCTAACTTTGAAATAGGCAAAGTTCACTTTATATCCCTTTCACTAACTTCCTTACTTAACCTTCTATTCGAATAAACTATATTTGATTAACTCCTTTTCTTTAACTCTAATCGATTAAACTAACATCGATTAACTCCTTTGCTTTAACTCTAATCGATTAAACTAACATCGATTAACTCCTTTGCTTTAACTCTAATCGATTAAACTAACATCGATTAACTCCTTTGTTTTAACTCTAATCAATTAAACTAACATTGATTAACTTCTTTGCTTTAACTCTAATCGATTAAACTAACATTGATTAACTTCTTTGCTTTAACTCTAATCGATTAAACTAACATCGATTAACTTCTTGTACTTTCTATTTAACTATTCATTTATAAAGGTTTACTTTTAGTAACAGTTCTTCACTTTACAAATGATTTCCCTTTTATAAAACTCTATTCGTTTTAAAAACATTTTTCCCTTTTATTTACTTTCGAAATATTTCCTTTTATAAAATCTGTTGATTTTATAAAATCCCTTTATTTCAATATACATTGAAATAAATCCTTTTTACATCCCAGGGTCTTTCATGATATTTAAAATATTGAATAACAATGATCAACATCATTCCAACACACATAATCCATAACAGATTATATAACACATCATATATTACAATATATGAAAAACAGTAAAATAAATGTTGAGGAATCCAGTTGGATTCCTCCAACCTGTTGCCCTGCATCACAGATGTTAAACAATATAGATAACATCACTTTCAGTTCCATATGATATATTCTGTTAAACAGAATCAATATAGAAATTTAACTAACTGACTAGCAGTTCAATCAAACAGTCAACACACGGTCAATCAGCCAATATCTAACAGTTCTAAAAATACAAGATGAAATTATAAACTGTTCAGAGTTAGTGAGATTTACTCACATTGGACAATCATTTGTTAATAACGATAACCATCGCTTGATTCAGACGGACAATTTATTTTACGATAAATTGTAATGAGCTAAATTTCGCTTCCAGTCTGCTCCAGTGTATAGCTCTCGTCCATACGGTCCCAACGTCACAGACCGTTCGTGATTCTGACGATGTATGTGTGAAATATAACATTTACTAGTTAATATACTAATTATATAAATTAAACTTTGACTTAAATTAAATATATGTTCATTGGGCCTCACCATCTTGGCCCGTCCACTTCACTGCACCCAACCGCTTGGAATAGTAATCACCTCCTCCCAACACACAGAGACACCGCGTTCCTCATTAGAAATTCCAAAAGAAAATACTGCACAACTCCTCTTTGATTCCTATATCAACGGCATCACGTTTGATGCTTTCATTCGAATTGCGTCTATTCGCGGCTACTAGGAAGAACGTGTTGAACATTTACACTAATCCTCACAGTACACTTCATGCAAGCCATCTTCCAATATACATGCAACACCATCCCCTCCTTCACAAATAAATGCCACCTGCTCCCTTGTTAATTCACGTGGTCCGTCCTCCGCCTTTTCCAGTCCAGTGACCTCTCCTCCAAACACTCATACTTTCTCACGTCCACTAGCCAATGCCTACCAATAAAACCCAACCCAACAACGTAATGGACTCGAACGAAATGGCCAGATCCGATCTACAACTGCTCCTGTTAGTCCACATGCATACACATCCTCTCGCCATAAACTACACTCCATAAATACCATTCTTAAATAAATGATTGAACAGCAAAACTGCCATAAGCTCCAGCTTCTTTCTTTTCCTTTGAAAGCTCTAGTACCTCCGAAGCCTACATCCTTGCGTGCTGGTGGCTCCAAACAGTTTCGGTTGGCTTCAGTTGAACCCCGTTCTTCGACGTAGTGGTGGTTTTTGAGAGTCATAAGGATTAAATCAATTTTAAATTGATTCCGAAGATTTTAGAACTTGCGGAAATTTGTTGAGGAACGAATTGTTGTGGCGGCTCGTTTTGAGCGGAAGAGAATTAGGTCTTAACGTATTTTAAGGTGGGGTTATTTATATTAGTTTTCTTTCTATTTCTATTTCTATTTCATGGAGGGGAAGCTTCCACGTTTTCTCTTTGAAGTCACACAGAAACGGTGGCCGAGAACAAAGGGGACTGCGTGGCCTTTTGTTGAACAAGAAATGGGATTCTTATTTTAATTCTTTTAAGTTATTCAAAGTTCATGTACCCTGCTACATAATAATGCCCATGTACGAGCGCTGCAGACTGATATAAATATACCGTTGTAATCAGCGATGTGCCAGAATTCCAAAAATATAATAATACCGGTAGGTTGGTTCATATTGTGAAACCCCAAATGTTGATTACAGGGTGCAAAATACTCCAAACAAAAAGTTGCTTATTTAATTAATTAAAAATTACAGTAAAATTCTAAAAATTACATTATCGTTATGTCCCAAAAGAACCTTGTCTAAATTCAAACCCGATATTTAAATATTTTTGAATAACCGTTATGGCCACGAACGAATATACCGCTGTTTTTCTGAATATTTGATTTGGACATAAATCAAAATCTACACGACGAAATCCCGATTTTTCTCTTCCACTAGAAAGATATACTCCACCAGCTCCACATGTTTCTTATTTCACAGAAATCCGGCTTAAAACGAATCCTATACATTCAGTTGAAGTTCGAATCGCCAAATCGCGAACTACAGCGCCATTTCAAGCTCGATTTTTATTAAAATATAATTATACGTTCAAACTGTCGTTTAAATAATATATTCGTTATTCTAATTCAATTCTAAACTGAATTAAATATCACAGATGATCCAGTTCACACCATATCGTCATTTCAGCCAATTCTGATTATTTCAAAATTAAATATATCATTTAATTTATTATTTTAATTAAATATTCACCATTATTTAATTCCACTACCATTAAATTCACTATATCACTATTTATATAATTATATAAATTAATTATAATACTTCTACCAATGCGGGACATTACACAACCTAAGGCAAAAATTTGTTATGCATGGTGATGTACACAAGTGTCAAACATATATAGCAACAGACCAAGTGCATATGTGATCAGTGTGGCACAATACAATAGCATGAAGATGTTCAAGTGGACACAATGGCTCAAGTTATAGCAAAAACATTTCTGCATGATGATCAAGTCCAAGTTCAAGACCAACTACACAAATCAACATAAGTGAATGCATGGTCATGACAGCATACAATCAATGCAAGTGATTTCAGTTCAGATTTATAACATGGAGCTGGACATACACTTGATGGCAAGTGTATATACAAACATGGGTGAAACAGTGTGATTCAAGAAAAGTATAACATGTTTAACTCATGGTAAAGTCGTATGAGCGAGCTAAAGGCATCTCAACATGGTTCGGCATAACAGTGTAGAAATGGGTAAAAAACAGCAAACAATACAAGTCAAGCAAGTCAAGACAACAGAGAGATGGTGCATAAAAATGATGCGACACAATATACATACATCAATGGTTCAGCATCATGAGTGGCAATGCAGACTCAAGCAAAGGAACAAGATGAGCAAAGTCTTTACACAAAGTTCAAGTGCAAACAGAAATAAAACAACATGCAAGAATCTACAGAAATTAATACACAATAGTGATGAATGCATAACAGCAGCATGTGTACACATGCAACGCAGGTCAATGATTTCCAGCAATAGGTTCAAGTTTTTGTACATGCCAGGTAAACAATGATTAGAATTTACACATGATCAAGCATGGATGTGTCGACATAAATAATCAGGTTTATAACTGTGCACATGGAAGGTGAAGACAGCAATTTACTGTCAGATTCAACAAACCAAAGTAAAAGTGGGGCAATAGTTTTTTTGACAATGTTTTCAAATATGTTTGAAGTGTTTTGACATAGCATTTAATCTATTCAGAAATCAGGAACAATATTTTGACAAGATACCAAATATGTTTTAGGAATGCAGAAATCTTTTGTTTCCAGGTTTGAAACAATCACAGAAACTATGGAAGAGCAAATATCACGTAAGGGAAACGGTTTATTTGTTTCCAGAAATCATGCATGAATTCAGTATAGAGGACAAATATTCTTGTTTTAATCAAAATCAGTTTTTTTTAACAGGAAAGAAACAAGTCTTTGGAAAACAATTTTTGAATCACAGGTTTAATTTTGGCAAGAAAATATTACTTGTTTTGACAGTATCAATGGGAAGGAATTACATTGCACATTCAAAGGCAAGGAATAAATTTCATTCGAACAAGGAGCAACAAATAAATCATGCCAAGGGTTTTAACGTCGAAAGGGAATTTTCTCTAATTCATTCAATCAAGCCATGAATCAAAAAGGGAAACACGAGACAAATTCAAATCAAGTCATTATCGTGAAATCAGAGTGTACTAGGGTTTCAAATTACCCTATAAAATCACACCAATTCATCATCGGCAAGGGGGAATTTTTGGAAACCACAAACAATTCAATCGGAAACAAAAACCAAGAATTCAAAGAGAAAACAGTAAAAATCAATTCGGATAAACGACCAAGTTTTTCCATCGTTTTCGATCACCGTATCCCAAATCGATGAACAATAGAGCAGTGTGAATCCAAATCAGAGGAACATATTCGATTCAATCAACCATCGTGATTTGAGGATCTGAAGAAAACCCTAGTTTTTTATCTTAGCCACCATTTTCAAGTAAAAGAGAACGGGCAAAAGCAAAAATAAGTGGTCGGCCTACTTTACACTTGGCTAAGCCAAGTTTTATATAAAGGGGAGATCTAAAGTGTTCTATACTAGGGTTTCATTTGTTGTATTATTTTTGTATTTAAATTTGAGTTGTAAAACCGATTGTCGAACAGATTTTCTAGTGTCTGTAAAATACTAGAGGAATCAGTCAGGGTGTTGACTGACAGTAGACAGAGTCTGTAAAATCTGGGTTACTAGTTACGTGGTCAAAACTAGGGGAAATCTGATCGAGGGGATATCGGTCAGTCTAGGGTCTTGGGCATAGGGTTAGAATAGGAGCAGGGTTTGCGAGTGTACATGGTCTTGTATGCGGGAACTGTTCTATCACCTAGTAGAAACCTTAGAAATGCACTAGTAGGCAGTGTTTTGCCGAAGCTGGGTATATCTGTGTGTGATTTATTTTTTGCATTTCTGTTTCTGCTATATTCTGTGATTTGTTTATTATTATATATCTCGTTAGATTTTTAATTCTGTTAAAAACTGTGATAAACCCTATTCACCCCCCCCCCCCTTTAGGGTAATCTAGATCCAATAATGGGTACCATATATCATGTCGCCATACTAGTTATACAATCAAAACCGCAAGGTGTCGTATTGGAAATTGGGTTTCCATCATGAGTCGTGGCTAGGGATCGTCCTCTCTGATTCGAGACACTCTAGCAAATGCCTCAGGATCCCCCGCAGCGAACCCTTGGATCTTCAGGGCCTGTCCACACCTACGTTAGTGAATTAGTTATGCCTGAACACACGCTTCCCAGTTCTTTTGAACCTCTATATGGCCACTTACAACCAATAAAACCGAGGTACCTCATAATCCATCATCCACATAAGTAAAATGTCAGGGCTGGTAGGTCGCCGACATCATTCTAGCTAGAAAGAAACGTGTGCACTCCCTGCAGTCCTAATCCCGTTCTTGACCCATACCGGGGTGTGAGGCTCGCGAAGTCACGCTATACACAAAGCTACGCCTAAACAGGGTATGCTTTGATCATCACCACAAGGCTCTGCTATGCAACAAAAGCCTTGATCCATGCATCTTAGCATGCCATATTGTCAATCCATACCATACCATTGATTCCTACCAATATATAACCTCTAAGCTCGTACGTCTTAGAGAAGGGTGGTAAACACCAAACAGATATATGTTTAGCAGAGATCAACGAATACAACATAAAGGAATACAACGTCAGACATACCATCCATTTACATGTCCGTTCCGGGTCTGAACGAAACCGGAGGAACCTTATTCCTCGCATATCCGAACTATAAACAAATACGTCCGGACAACTACCACTGCAGCCCCTTCATGGTAGCTACTCCAATCATGGGCGTTAATAGTCCTCATCCATTCGATGTGAAATCGTCGGTCTTGAATCACCGTCTTCAAATCTTTGACTTAAATCGTCGTAGTAGTTTTTGAAATGAGTTGAACTCGGTCTTTTCAAATAACTTCCGAATAATTATCATTTAAATCATTTCATATCGTTCATATTTATTTGTAACAGTTTATCTCTATTTTATTTATTTAAAATAGCTCAATTAAAATTAAATGACGCTTCGGGTCAACGAGCGGCTCTGGCATTGTTTTTATACAAATTTGATTTGTACTTATCTCGAAATCTAACCGTTGGATTTTGACGAAATTTATATTGTTGAGAAGATTTTCCCAAAGCGGACCTAATGGTTCCAGTTTTGGGAGAATCCGACGGTCGAATCTTTCAGTATAATCATTTAACGTCACGATTATCGAAAAGCGAACTACCGCGTGCATTTCGTTTTAATTTTAATTTATATTTATATATAATTATAAATCTAAATCATTTGGCGATTTCAACTATTATAATCTATTCTATTTATCGCATCTAAAATGACAATAAGAATATCACTTTATTTCTACTCTTTTTATCGCATCTAAAATGACGATAAAAATAGTTCTTTTATTTCTACTCTTTTTATCGTCTCTAATTTGACGATAAAATATCACTTTTTTTCTACTATTTTTATTGTCCCTAGAATGACAATAAAAATATGTCTTTTTATTCTATTCTTTTTTATTGTCTCTATTCTGACAATAAAAATTTAACATTAAATTCTATCCTTTGATTACATCTATAATGACATTAAAATGTAACTTCAAAATTTAATCTTTTTATTGACTCTATTTTGACAATAAATCATATCATTAAATTCTACCTTTTTGATTACATCTAAAATATAAATTTAAAAATGCCTCTTTTAATCTAATCTTTTTATTTGCACCTAGAATTTAAATAAAAATATAACCTTGATTCTATACTTTATTTACATCTAAATTATAAATAAAGATGTTACTTTAAACTTATTCTTTTTATTTACATCTAAAATGTAAATAAAGATGTTGCTTTTTTATTTCTATTTTTTAATTTACATCTAAAATGTGAATAAAATATCCTTTATAAATCAAGTTTTTATTTTCATGTTTTTATTTATATCTAAAATATAAATATAAATATCCTTTTTCAATTCATGTGTTTATTAATATCTAAAATATAAATAAAAATGTCAACTTTTTATTATCATGTTTTTATTTACAACAAGAATGTAAATAAAAAGGTCCTTTATATACTCATGTCTTTATTTGCAACGAACTTGCAAATAAAAATGTACTTCTTTTTCTATGGTTTTTTATTTGCATACAAAAAGGCAAATAAAAATGTACTTTTTCTATGGTTTTCATTTGCATGTAAAAAGGCAAATAAAAACGTACTTCTAAATTTCATGTCTTTATTTTCACATCTAAAATGTGAATAAAATATTCTTTATAAATTTCATGTCTTTTGTAACGACCCAGTGACTTCCGGCCTCGAAAATCGACATAAATACCTTTACCATAACTTATGCCGACCTTCCAAACACCGAAAGCACCGGAACGTTTATAGAAAGAAATTAGAGGGTGAGATAAGAAAGAAAGAAAGTTGGAATAGAAGAAGAAGAAACAACATAACACAGAGTCTCGCATCGCAGTGGAACAAAATATAATTCAGAAATAAATCTTTATTGAGAGCTTTTGAAATACTTACAATATCAGAGTACATCAACATCTCTGGACAGTCATAATAATCTGTCCTCATATAATCACATAGCAGGATAAATACTAGATATCATTCGTCTAACAACTCCAGCTCGTCTCTGGAATTCGCAGTACTTGATAACCTGAACCTGTACACTCCGGGCTACAAAACAATGGGTCAGTCTGGTGAACCAGAGTGAGAAAACTCGCACAGTATTAAGGGTATCAAACAACTTGATTTTAAAATTAAAATCCTTTCGAAAGAAAATGATAATCGTAAGACAAATCCACACATAAATACGGACGGTTTTTACCTTACGATAATCCAAAACAGTTTTGGAATCAATATCTATTCTGATATTATAATAGTGTCTAAATACAAGTAAATATCAATCTAGTGGAACGCTTGCATCTCACGCTCCACATATATAGTACAAAATCAAAACCACGGGCGCTTATTGGAGATTGGATTCCAATTATGACGAGGTATGGGACCACCTGCCGATAGTGTATCTCTAGAGGCGAATACACGAGGTTTAACAAGAACGTCTTGCAACACGGCCCTCAGACGACAGACCACTCATTTCGCTTGAGTGTATCGAATGTATATCACCAACGGTTGGGCTCAAACCACCGTTTCCTGAAAAGGCACAGCATCGAAATAGATTAAAGAATGAAATGGATTTTCTCTAGATAGGTGATTATACACCCAAATGGGAGCGACCCATATAGCCATGCTGCCTGCCCGATTTTTGTCACTTCCTGGTTGATGAGGTTTGAGGTTTGAATTTCATCTACAACACCTGGCTACCATTCACTTTGAATGTCACATTGTCAGATTCGCCAGATATCACTAATTGACGTCCACAAAAATACTCTAGTGGTTAAGCTAAGAGAACCGTCATCCTCCGCCACCAACTATGGTACGTTTGAAGAAATCAACGTACGTAATTCCTTTGGAATTATTCTGTCAGACATCTGTCCATACAAATCATCCAGGAACTGGATGAACCGAAGGTACTCTCCTACTGCATCCAAGGAATCACCCTACAGATCAGTAGCGAGAAGTCCTTGCAATCCGTAGATTCCAACCACGACAGAGCCCCAATATATCTCCGGGTCGAATCAGAGATTGTAAGTGGTTCTTCCGCTTTATGAGAAACTATGGTCTTCAAATGCTCCATCTCGATCGTCGCCTGATCTTCTTCTATATATTTCGTATTTGTTGGTCGGAATGGTTTTCGAATATACATTCGATCCCAGTCTTTCCATACCAACAATCGTAAAGGTAAGACTTGATAGCCAGTCATTTAACTATCAAGTAAACATCCATGGAAAAAAAAAGATTTATTGGTTTAGTAATCAGCATCACTTGGCATTTTAATTAATTAACTTGAATATTTCCAACATTGGTAAAATATTTCACTTCTCACTTTAATATACGGATATTCGCAAAACATTTCATTTTGATATAACGATACCAAATATTCAGTTTCCATCATTTATTATAACATTTCCTTTATTATAACTGAGAAATCATCTCAATCTACTATTCGATGTTACGCCAACTCTTCTGTTTTCATCACTTGGAAAAATATCAAATCCTTATTCATATAGGATAAACCATCCTATATCTCACTCCTTTACTTTTCGAAATTTTCGCCAATCTCCTTTTAATTCTGATACTAGGGAAAATATCATCTCATATCATTTCCTTTACCTTGGAAACCTTGTCACGCATTCTTGACAATACCAACTAGTATCATCCTTGGACAGCCCCAAAGTCGTTCCAATTGGGGTATTTTAATTACCTCTCAGACCTTGATTAACAATGTTCTTATCTTCAGATAAATACGAGTTGTAATTCAAGAACCAATATTATTATTTCAATTCTTATTTCCAACCTCGTTTACCAAGCTCACATTTAAATCCCTTTTCCAATCCTCTTTTTTTTTCTTTTGGGAAATCTCCTTTCAATTTTATTGGTTTAACTTTAATTCCATAAATATATATTTCCAATTTAAAACAATATTTAACCCACATTCCATTTATAAACATTGTTTATAAATTTTAGGTTTAATATAAACCATTTACATTTTCATCTTCTTTTACTTAATTCAAACATTAAGTAAAACTTTCCATTTAAGCTATGTATTCGCTTAAACCTCTTTATTGCTTCATTATAAAACTCGAGCTCAGAAAATAAAACTCATTTCTAGCTTCTTTCCAACACCCGACTATATTAGTTAATTTTAATGTATCTCATTTAATTAGTGATTACTTAAATTATAACTACTCATTTACTTCAACATTAATCATTTCAAATTCAATTTACTTCCTTATTTACTAGGATAAATAATAAAATTCCTTTTTAAAATCTTACAAAGATTAACCAATTTTTAAGTTATTTCACTAATTCAAAAGTCTAACTTGGTTTAAATGGTCGACTCAGTTAACACAAAACATGATTATTCTTCTAACAAATTCGAGTTAATTCCTCCATTAAATTAATTAAAATATAATTAATTTAAATAACTCCATTCAACTGTTCATCTGACGCGATTACTCAAGTACTTAACCACTAGATTATTATTACTTCTCATTTGCTTTATAATTCTTATTAACGTAAGATTTTGCTTTCTAAAACATTTCATAATTCCTTATAAACTTTAAATAATTAATATTTATTTCCTTTTTTTTAAATAGCTTTCAATGTAATAGCTTTCAAAACCTATCTTCGTTAAAAAATATATTTATAACTTAAATATTATCGATTCACTGTCAATAAAACCCAATTTTATAAATCGATTGATTTAGAGGCCAGGTGATGCCAATTGCCGACCATACTACCCATTGGTTACTATCAGAACAAATGTTGAAATAAGGTTCAACAATCGACAATAATCAATTATTTCTTTTATTCGACTGATAATTTCTATGCGATCAACAACCAATTAACAGATCATTCAAACAATTCAAACAATTTCAAACACGTTTATAAATGTGACCAATCAAGGGAAATTACTTTATTTGGGTCAAATCAACATGATTTGTGTTTTACTGAAATTAAACGACCGTTTAATTTCATTTATTGAGTCAATAATAAATATATATAACCAACAAATGGTCAACCACTAACAATCAGAACACACAAAATAAAAACCCAATTTATATAAAATATAAATGGGGAGAGCTGAGTGAGTTTAACTCACCTTGGTTTGAATTTATCGATAAACAGTTCGTTTTTAGTCTGCATTCCTAGTCTGTATAACCAAATCATCTCCACCGCCTTCAAGATTCTGCAATTATTCCACTTATAATGCAAATAATAATCTGGGTTAGAAAATTTTGTTTCCACCTCACAATCAATCTTGTTTCCAATCCACTCTACCTGGATTTTCTCCTTGCTATCCATACAATCCCTTATTAGCCCATGTGACGACCCCAAATCCCGTACTGACGGAGACAAGGGTTATCTTTGGAATATAACACAGAAACAGATAACAGCAGAACAAAATTAAATGAATACACCAGATAATGAACAATAGAATATACTGGATAAAAGTAATCATCAGAGTTACACAGTATATAGGATCTTACTTAGTACAAATACAGTTCAGTTATACATAAATGTCTACAGCGGAAATAAACAAAATATGTACAATAGGAGCTGAACAGCATAAAAAAAGATAAATGATAGAATCCATCTTCAGCTCCAGCTATCCAGAAAGAACCAGCTAAACCTGAATACAAGGCTGCCCGTGTAGAAAAAGGGGCACCCGAGTTTGAAAGTGAAACAAACTACGAGTCAGTGATGGGACTGGTATGAGAAATCCACTCAACACATATATAATTGGCTAATCATAGGACCACGCCACTTTCGTGGAACGGGTTTACTCCATTGGACTGCCAGTTCTTTAAAACAAATCTTTCTTTTAAACAACGCAATGCATTTTATAAAAATAAAGCCATTATAAGACTCAGTTCCCATCACACAATGCAACGCAAACCGGAGGATAGAGTTTTACCTTATAACGGCCAAAATATGTTTGATACAAATAAAACAAAGGCAATTGATATTATTGCTAGTGTTTATATGTTTTGAAAACAATTTCAAATCATAACTATCAATCATAGATGGCATGGGTACCATATATCATGTCGCCATATATATACAATCAAAACCGCACGATGTCGTATTTGGAAATTGGATTTCCGTCATGAACCAGGCAAAAGATAGTCCTTACCGAATTTGTGACTCTCTAGCCCGAGCCACAGGCAAGCGCGCAGGCAAGCCTTTAGATCGTCAGGGCTGGTCCATCGATGTGGATTATTATGCCTGAACACTACGTCTCCCCGCATTTTGGGGCGTAAACGAGCCAACGAATGACTTCATCGGACCCGGATCGTCAGATCAAACCGAGGCGCCTCGCAACAGCAACAACCACACAGGTGAAAAGTATATAAATGTCAGGGCTGGTAGGTCACTGACACCACCCTAGCTAGAAAGAAACGCAGGCCCTCCCTGATGTCCTCTCCCGTTTCTGGTTCATACCGGAGTGTGAGGCTCGCGATTTTACGTTATACACAAAGCTAAGCCACACCGGCGGTGCTTTGATCATCACCACAAGACTTTGCTTTTCAACAGAAGCCCTGATCACTGCATCTTAGCATGCCACACAGGCAATTCATGCCATGCTACTGATGTCCATCGATATACAACCTCTGAGCTCGTGCGTTTCAGAGAAGGGCGTTAAGCAAAAGAATAAATTCTCCACCGCCAAACAGATGTATATTTAATAGAGATCAATCAACACAGAATAAAATCCAATGTCAGACACACAGTCCATTTACAAGTCCGTTCTAGGTTTGAACGAAACCGGAGGCACTAAATACCTCGCAAACCCATCGATCACCACGTACGTCTGGACGATCACCACTCATTATCCATATTTCGGGATGCCTCCCAATCAGGACCTCGGTTATCATCCAAGCGAGGTGAAGATCTCCGGTCTTCGACCACCGTCTTCATCTTCGACTTTCAATCGTCGGTCAATTATTTGAAATGAGAATTAACTCGGCCTTTTCAAATAATTCACGTATATTTAGAATTTCAAATTAATTTATTTCAATGGTTAAATCATTCGACAACACCAATTTTGTTCTTTAATGTAATTTTCACACCAAACACATCCAACCATCAATTACCACATAAATCGAGCAAATTCAGTTTACTTCCATTCCATATCGTTTATGATATTTTATAACGATTTATCGCTATTTTTATTTATTTTAAAATAGCCAATTTATTCAAAACGACGCTTCGGGCCATAGCGCGGACGTGGCGCTGTTTTTCTTCAGATTTGATTTACACATATCTGAAAATCTAACCGTTGGATCTTCAAACAATTTACATCATTAGAAAGGTCTTTTCAAAATGAATCCAACGGTTCCAGTTTCGGGAAAATCCGACGGTCGGACCTCCCGGTACAATCGTTTGAAGTTTCGATTTCAAAATACGAACTGCAGCGTCGTTATTCGATTAAATATAATTATATTTTTATATATATATATAAATATAATCAATTCTGGCGCTGTTTTTCTTTAGATTTGAATTAAACATTCCAGACAATCCAACCGTTGGATTTTTACAAAGTTGGTGCCGTTGGAAAGATTTTTCCAAAGCGAACCCAACGGTTGCGATTTCGGGAAAATCCAATGGTCGGATTTCCCGCACTAGTTGTTTGAAATCACGGTTTCAAAACACGAACTGCACGGCCACATTTCGTTTTAATTTTATTTATATTTATATATTTATATAAATATAGTTCATTCAACAATTTCAATATCGTTTTCACTTCAAATATTTCACTAACGCCTTTAAATTTTGGAAAATTTCGCCATAACCTCCTTTGTACGGGAGGGGCTGGGAAATTTCCCAAATAGACACACGGGCGTCTCATGTCAAAAAGAAAAAGAAAAGGCCAATCGGCAAGCCAACAGGCTCATAAAATCATCACCAAAACAAAACAGTAAATGTGTACCTATTTGTCGGGCACAAAATTTTTATTCCTCTTCTCTAGCCCCTTTTGCTATAACCTGTTCAATAAATATGCATGTACATATATACAGTTCTTATCACTTATCATTTTCCATTCAACTTCATTTTTTGATTCCATTTGGTTTAAAAACACCATTCATTCTAATGTTGCATGCATAGGCAAAAATCATATCATTAACTAATTAATGAATATTTCGACTCATGCATATTTATTTGAACGAGTTGCTATTTTTAACACTTCACATTTCAACAATTCATGTATATAATAAAAATGTGATTTTTATTGTAAAACAATTCATTTCAAAACACTATTATTTTATATAGTTTATATAGGTGATGAAAATAGGATTTTTTATTATAAAACAATTCCTTTTAAAACGAGATTATTTTACATAGTCCATATAGTTGATAAAAGGTGATTTTTATTATGAAACAATTTATTTCAAAATATGAATACCATTCAACACATGAATTTCAATTCAACGAATGAATATCGATTCAACACATGAAGGTTTTCTATAGTTTCTATATATAGATAAAAATGTGATTTTTATATTTAAAACACGAATACCATTCAACACATGAATTTCTAATCAACGAATGAATATCGATTCAACACATGAAGGTTTTCTATAGTTTCTATATATAGATAAAAATGTGATTTTTATATTTAAAACACGAATACCATTTTGAAGGTTTTCTATAGTTTCTATATATAGATAAAAATGTGATTTTTATGTTTAAAACACGAATACCATTCAACACATGAATTTCTAATCAACGAATGAATATCGATTCAACACCTGAAGGTTTTCTATAGTTTCTATATATAGATAAAAATGTGATTTTTATATTTAAAACACGAATACCATTCAACACATGAATTTCTAATCAACGAATGAATATCGATTCAACACATGAAGGTTTTCTATTCAATGAATAAATATGGTTTCAGCAAATGAAAATATATCAAACACATGAATTTTATTCAAAATTTCGGCAGCATAACGGCAAGGTAGTTAAAACCGGGACCGTCCCTAGTACGACTCCTCGCTCTACCTTAAAACCTCGCGGTTTTTGACAATGGGGATCATGCATCTAGTTCGCACGCAGGCGGCATGTATATATTTATTTCATTTCCACAAACTAATCCTATGTGGTTTCAACCAAATATTTCTCAACCACAAACGGGTATTTTTCAACCACAATCAATCAATATCAACCACAAACAATCCCAAACAACCATTCGCTATCAATCAATTTTCACACCAATCACAACCAATAAATATCGTCCATGGTTTGTGGACGAGGGGCGTATATATATATATATATATATATATATATATATATATATATACATATATACATATAGAAATTCACTTCTATTTCAACACATATATAATTTTTACAACGCATATATAACTTATACATCGAACGTACAACTTATACAACGCTTATACATGAGGTGTACAACGCTTATATAACCCATACATTGACTATATAATTTATACATCGTCGTTTTCCATATCGTTTATAAATTAGAAATCTCACATTGGGTTCCACTCCACCAAAAATAGCAGAAGGCTCAGAAAAATATGCGGTCTCTTCTAGAAGGTAGAAGACGTCCACACGGTCACGATGTGTAACAACCCGGAAATTCTGGGCCAGTTTAAAATTTTTAAATTGGCAATTTTAGCGAATTTTGATTATTTAAAATGAATTATTTTAAATAATATCGACGAGAATTTTTTTTTATATAATTAGAACGTATATATTATATACGTCGTCGTTAGAATATATATTAATTATATATAATTATAAAAGGAATTGAAAATGGCGCGGTAGTTCGAAAATTCGATTTCTAATTTCAAATGAATATACAGAATTCAATATAAGTCAGAATTGAACGAAACAAGAAATATTTGAATCTGTATAACTATATCTTTGTAACGAAGTTAACAAACTGAGATTTCATCTTAGAAATGATAAGATATGCCCAGTTGAAAATTAGAAATAGTCGCTGTGGAATTTATATATATTTTAATATAATATATAGCCCTTAAAAATAGCCATTTTGCAAACGACCTCGGATTTCGACGAAACCAGTTTTGTTGGGTCCGGGATGTAAAGTTATTGCTAGGTTTCAAATTTCATAATTTTTCGAATCAATATGTGAGCGTGGCAAAAGAAAACGCGTTTGACCAGTTTCAGTTGATTTTAATCGACTGGAAATTGGCCATTTTTCCAACGGTCTCAGAATTCGACGAAACTAGTTTTGTTAGGACCGTATCGTCAATACGAAGCTAGAAAATATTTTTCTGGAATTTTTCTAGTTAGTATGTGACCCCGGTAATTTGAAATGTACGTTTAAAATTCAATATAGTGATTTAAATGAAAATTCAAAAGGAAACTGACTCAAACTATCAATTCAGCTTGCGGTACATATCCCATTGTGTTCGGGATGGGGGTGAAACGCTAGGGACGACAGGCGGTGGGCCTCGTTTAGAGGTCGTATGCGAAAGTCAACTTTTAAATAATTAAATAAAAAAAAAAAAATTTTAATCCCCCCCCCCTTCCCTCCTTATCTCCTGCTTGGCCCCCCCCTCATTCGATTACAATCAGAATAAATAAAAAAAAAAAAAAGAGAACCCTAACCTCGAAGCCGCTCCCCCCTCGGACGATCGTAGACGACGAAGCTTCCCCCCCCCAAATCGCGCTAGTTCCGACGAAGCTTCCCCCCCCCCAAATCGCGCTAGCTCCGACGAAGCCCCCCCCGTCTCGACGTCTGCGAAGACCCCCCCTCAGAAGTGCCGCCGACGACCTCTTCATTCCCCCCTTTTTTCTTCGAAGCACTGTAAGTATTTTATCGTAATTTATTTTTATTTTAATTCGTTAATAATTAAAAACTGAAAGTGTTTTAAAAATAAAAACTAAAACTGATTTGTTCGGAAAAGAAAAAAAACTGTTTTGTTTAAATATGAAAAACCGATTTTTTTTTTTTTAGTGTTTAAAACTGATGCTAAAAGATTTAAAAACTGATTTGGGTTTTAATAATAAAAACTGATTTTTAAACAAAATAAAAACTGATTTTTAAACAAAATAAAAACTGATTTTTAAATAAAATAAAAACTGAAATTTTTAGAAAAGTTAGAACTGTTTTTATAAAAGGATTTAAACTGATTATAATAAGAAAATAAAAACTGAATTTTATTTTAGGTTTGAAACTGAATTTTAAAAAGTATTTTTAAACTGAATCTTTTAAAAGATAAAAACTGTTTTGTTTTTAAAAGAGTTAAAACTGAATTTTTAGGAAAAAAAAAAAAGAAAGTGAAAACTGATTTTCTTTTTACAATGAAAGCTGAATTTTATATACAGTGAAAGCTGAATTTTATATACAGTGAAAGCTGAATTTTATAGAAAGTGAAAACTGATTTTTTTTATATATAGTAAAAATAGAATTTTTATATATTGAACTTCGAATTAAAAATGTGATTTTTATATATTGGACTTCGAATTAAAAATGTGATTTTTATATATTGGACTTCGAATTAAAAATGTGATTTTTATATATTGGACTTCGAATTAAAAATGTGATTTTTATATATTGGACTTCGAATTAAAAATGTGATTTTTATATATTGAACTTCGAATTAAAAATGTGATTTTTATATATTGAACTTTGAAATAAAAATTCGATTTTTATATATTGAACTTTGAAATAAAAATTCGATTTTTATATATTGAACTTTGAAGTAAAAATTCGATTTTTATATATATAGTGACTACGGGCAACGAAGATGACGAAGAGGCGATAACGAGGAAGACTTCTGCAATGAAGTGCCGTGGAGCTAGGATAGCTATCGGTGAGAACTTCTCACTCTAAAATTCTTTTTCTAGTTATATATATACTAGGATGCAGACGGTGCTTAGTAGCACCCGACACAATCGTCCACAGACCATGGACTTGTTTGTTTGACTGTTTGGTGATTGATTGCGATATTGGTTTGAATGTGGTTTGTGATGTGAAAAATCGAATCGATAAATTGGTTAGGATTAGACGTGCGCCGTTATAAGGCGAAGGAGTAAGGCTAGGTTAGACTCTTACTCCAAATTTTGTGGTTTGCATAACGGATTGATTTGATTGATGTGTGAATGGCGTGGGCCTTCACTAGACCAGGGATAAGGCTAGGCCTCGTCCCGTTTCTAGTATCGTGCCGTTATGCCGCCGAAATTTTCTAAAACATGTTAGAAAAATAAAAATATCATTTTATTGAATAAATGAATTGAATAGAAATTCATAGGTTGAAATAAAATGTTTTATCGTTAAAAATATAATTTTTAACGTGAATATGAAAATAGTGAAGTGAATAAATAAATATTCATTTACAAACCAGATGGTTTGTTTATGTACACTTATTTGAATGATATTGATTGGGTCGATAAATTTCACACATCGCCCAACTGCACAAATAAAATCTGTGTTTGATTGTTTGAAACCCCACACGGGTGTTAGGATGAAATATGCAGTTCACTCATCCTGATTGATTAAATATGTCGATCGATTGATTGACAGGCTGTTATAAGCGTTGAATATCTGTATTTGATGCTTATGCAGTGTAGTGCACTTTGGTTGATGGTTGATTATTTTTCAATGCTATGATATACATGTGTTGTATGAAAATCCATATAATTAACTTTATATGGTAATTGATTGGGCCTCATTCCAATTTGAAAAATAAAGAATATTATAAAATAAAAGTTCATGTGTTAACAGTACTCATTCATTGAGATTGGTCATGTGTTGAACGAAATATTTTGATAATAACAACTATTTTGAAAAAGAAATATTTGAAATAGAATATTTGAAAATAGAAATTTATGAAGCCGTGTATGGACGCCATTTTGACGTGAACGATATTTATATCGATTTCGAAATGAATTGAATTGAAAACGATTTCGAAATAAAATGAATTGAAAACGATTTCGAAATGAATTGAATTGAAAACGAATTCAAAATGAATTGAAAACGATTTCGAAATGAATTGAATTGAAAACGAATTCAAAATGAATTGAAAACGATTTCGAAATGAATTGAATTGAAAACGAATTCAAAATGAATTGAAAACGATTTCGAAATGAAATGAATTGAAAACGATTTCGAAATGAATTGAATTGAAAACGAATTCAAATGGAATTGAAAGCGAATTGAAATGAATTCAAATTGAATTGAAATTCGAATTGAATAGAAATGAATTTTGAAACGAATTTATAAAGAAGAATTCAATTTTGCTTTGAATTGAAATGGAAGTTGAAATAGGTTTTGAAACGATTTTAAAACTATTTATATAATTCGTTTTGAATAGTAATCGATGAAGTATATATTATATATATTATATATATAATATAATGGCCTGAATAGAACGCGCCGCGCCGCGGCAGTTCGTGAATTTTGACCATTTATTTCAAACGGACATTGCGGGAGATCTGACCGTCGGATTCTCCTAAAACCGGAACCGTTGGGTTCGTATCGAAAAGAGCTTTCTAATGAATGTTAGAAATTTGAAATCTAACGGTTGGATTTGGAGATACGTCCAAATCAAATTCGAAAAAGGTCTTTGTAAGTGCAGTTCGATGGCCATTGTTGGAAATCGACTGTACGGGCCTTGATAAAATTATTAAAAATAGTAATAATTTGTGTAAAATCATAAGAAATGATTTAGAAAGAATTGGGATGAAAAACTCCCTATTTGAAAAGATAAAAATAGATTTTTATCGAAATGAACTAGTTTTGAACTAGAATTAAAATTCTATTTATTTCTAAATAAATAAATTGAATTAGAAAAGGGTTTTAAAAATAACCAGAATATCCAATGATTGCATTGGAGTGGATTTGAATCGAAATTGTCTTCGGAATATTTCGATGTTGGAATTCGTGATTATACAGGTGTTGTTATGGAAATTTGAAAGATATATTTGTATCGTTATTTCCAATACGACATTTGTTAATCGTAGAATTTGATATTGAATATAAGCCGATATATTTTCTATTCAGAGCCTTATATTGAATATCAAATGTGATTTGGGTTTGTCGTGAATGGTGTCTTCACTAACACTGTTCTTGAACCCAGTTGAGAAATGATTAAATCTTTTTGTTTAGATTTAATGAAGTGTACCAATTAAATAAATATTTAATTGGAATTGAATTGATATTGATTTTTGGGTTTATCGTGAACAGTGTTTTAAATAACACTTGTTCTTTAACCCGATAATTAATGAATGTGATTTGGGTTTGTCGTGAATGGTGTCTTCACTAACACTGTTCTTGAACCCAGTTGAGAAAAGATTAAATCTTTTTATTTAGATTTAATGAAGTGTACCAATTAAATAATATTTAATTGGAATTGAATGGATATTGATTTTTGGGTTTATCGTGAACAATGTTTTAAATAACACTTGTTCTTTAACCCGATAATTAATGGGATGTGACTTTGGGTTTATCGTGAACCGTGTTTTAAATGACACTGATTCTTTAACCCAGTCACAGATTAAAACTAAGTGGAGTTTTAATGAATCTTTAATTAGATTGAAAAGATCGAGAATGGAGTATCACCAGTTTTGCTCCAGGCGATAGTTAAATCTTTAATTAGATTTGAACGTGAAATTTAGAAACTAACTGTCGGTTAGCTAAGTAGAATGGTTTTCTGGATATTGATCTGATGTTGGTTTCGGCCTTCGGGGTTAATATTTGGGGAATTATTCTCTTGATTAATTTACGGTTAAGGACTAATGAGTTGGAATGAGGCGTATGTTGTGTTTGTGTAACACTTTTATAATATATACGCGAGTTATTCGGGAAGACCGGGTTTATCCCATTCTGAATAACTGATACGACGATAAGTCGAAGATGAAGACGATGGTCGAAGACCGGAGGTCTTCACGTCGTTTGGGTGATAACTGATGATCTTGATTGGGCTGTACACCCAAGAAGATGGAAACAGTTAGTGATCGTCCAGACGTACTTGGAGATCGATGGATAGGCGGGGTACTAGGTGCCTCCGGTTTCGTTCAGACCCAGAACGGACTTGTAAATGGACTGTGTGTCTGACATTGGATTTTAGTCCGTGTGATTGATCTCTATTAAATATATATCGGTTTGGCGGCGGAGAATTTATTCTCTTGCTCAACGCCCTTCTCTGAGACGTACGAGCTCAGGGGTTATATATTGATGGATATCAATCGCATGGAGTGAATTGCCTGTGTGGCATGCCTAAGTGGCAAATGATCAAGGCTTCTGTTGAAAAGCAAAGTCTTGTGGTTGATGATCGAAGCACGGCCTTTGTGGCGTAGCTTTGTGTAACGTTGATTCGCGAGTATCACACCCGGTATGAATCAAAAACGGGATACGGACCTCAGGGAGGGCATGCGTTTCTTTCTAGTTATGAGTGGCGTCAGTGCTTGAACTGGCTGACGAGTTTGACTCATGTGGATGTTACTTATTATTACTTGCTGAAAAGCGAGGCGCCTCGTGATATCGGTTTCGGCCGATGCTTCTGGTCGGCTGACGGGCCAGATTTACGCCCCAAAGGGCGGAGAAACGTATTGTTCAGGCATTATAATCCACATCGGTGGACCGGCCCTGACGATCCAAGGGGCAGTTGCGGCTGTTCCTAGACATGGGCTAGATTGTCTAAAATCGGTAGAGGATCTTGCCCCTAGCCTCGGTTCATACCATAAATGATAACCCAACTTCCAATACGTCGTCTTGCGGTTTTGATTGTAAACTTATATATGGCGACATAGTGTTATGGGCCATTCATGCCGCCTATGATTGATACTTATGATTTGAAGTGTTTTATACACTATGCACTTATAATAGTATCAAATGATTTGTTTTAAAACGTATCAAGCATTCTTTGGCTGTTATAAGGGAAAACCCTATCCTCGACTGCGTTGCATTGTGTGATGGGACCTGGGTCTTATAACAGCTTCATTTTTCTTTATTTAGCATTGCGCTATTTGTTTTATGCACTGGTATTCTTGGGAGGAAACCCGTTCCGTGTTATACGGCGTGGTCCCTTGATTTACCTAACTTTGAAAATAAAGATTAATAACTGTTTTTAGTTCTCACACCAGTCACATGACTGACCTGGAGTTTATTGTTTTAACCTAAACTCTGGGTGCCCTTATTTTGACACGGGCAGCTAGTAGTTTTGGTTTTGCAGATTTATATTCACAGGATCCTGGTTTACAGCTGGAACGATATCCGGAAAGCTTTGTATCCGTATATCTCATTCTAGTTGTGTATTGTATTATTTTTCCGCTGCTATGTATTTAAATGTAATTTAAATCTCTGATAATTCTATGTAATATTCTTTTAAACTCTGTATATTCTTGTAATCTGATGCATTGTTGTTATATACAGTGAAATGTTCTTCTGTATGCGTTCTATTTTGTCGTGTTCTCAAACGATAGGGCGTTTCGAACGGCCTGGATCGGTTTAGCGACTGGTTCGGATCGAGCGAGATTCCTTGCCGTCACAGTTGGTATCAGAGCTTTGGTTTACAAAGCTAGAGAACAAGACACATTAGAACCATACGAAAGAATTCATCAGATAATTGGATTAGTAATATCCAATGGGAGGACTCGTTAGAGATGGGATCAGTAGTATCCTAGAACGAGTGTGAAGAGTATATTTTTGAAAATGAAAACAAATTTTTGTTTTGAAAATTTAAATCACTTATTCGTATTTGATTATTTGATTATATTGGTTTGGACAATGCAGTATATAAAAATTTTGGGTATACGTCTGATCCACGTGTGTTCGAAGTTTTAATATATTGGATAGATATAGCATCACACTCTAGTCGCCCGGAGATGATTCTACTGATGACTATATAGCATCAGTAGTGTGTGTTCGAGTTTCGAAGGTGTGATTTTCTATATATTTCCATTAGGCTGGTGTGAGAACCAAAACTTATATATATAGTTAGAACACCTTGTTGTGATTTGGCATCAAAAACATGATTTTCTTTATATATATCAAAATTATGAATTTGAAACTCTAATGCACTAATTGATTGATGTTTGTGTTGTTTGTTTATTTGTTTGCTAATTTTTAGCCATTTAGCCTAACAGAACCAAATATTGGATTATATTGAAAATTGGTTGCGTTTGCTTGCATATACATATTTATCATTGAACAGGTCATAGCAAGGAGGCTAGAGCAGAGAATAAAATTTGTTTGCCCGACAAATAGGTACATGTTTACTACATAATTTCCTGTTTTGTTTGGGTGATGATGATTTTGTGAGCCTATTGGCTAGCCGCTTGGCTTTTTCTTTTTCTTTTTGAGATCTGAAGGACCGGGGAAGCTATTTGAAATTCCCCGATGCTCCCGGTGCAGGGGAGGTTATGGCGAAATTTTTCAAAAATTTAGGGTGTTAGCCAAATTTTTAAAATTTTGAAAATTCTCAGAAACTAAAGAGTTGGAGAATGGAAGCCAGATCGAGCGTAGAGTTAATTGATCAAACCACTTTCGACTTTGTTCCTTTTCGGGGACGAAAAGTTTTAAGTGGGGGAGATTGTAACAACCCGGAAATTCTGGGCCAGTTTAAAATTTTTAAATTGGCAATTTTAGCGAATTTTGATTATTTAAAATGAATTATTTTAAATAATATCGACGAGAGTTTTTTTTTTATATAATTAGAACGTATATATTATATACGTCGTCGTTAGAATATATATTAATTATATATAATTATAAAAGGAATTGAAAATGGCGCGGTAGTTCGAAAATTCGATTTCTAATTTCAAATGAATATACAGAATTCAATATAAGTCAGAATTGAACGAAACAAGAAATATTTGAATCTGTATAACTATATCTTTGTAACGAAGTTAACAAACTGAGATTTCATCTTAGAAATGATAAGATATGCCCAGTTGAAAATTAGAAATAGTCGCTGTGGAATTTATATATATTTTAATATAATATATAGCCCTTAAAAATAGCCATTTTGCAAACGACCTCGGATTTCGACGAAACCAGTTTTGTTGGGTCCGGGATGTAAAGTTATTGCTAGGTTTCAAATTTCATAATTTTTCGAATCAATATGTGAGCGTGGCAAAAGAAAACGCGTTTGACCAGTTTCAGTTGATTTTAATCGACTGGAAATTGGCCATTTTTCCAACGGTCTCAGAATTCGACGAAACTAGTTTTGTTAGGACCGTATCGTCAATACGAAGCTAGAAAATATTTTTCTGGAATTTTTCTAGTTAGTATGTGACCCCGGTAATTTGAAATGTACGTTTAAAATTCAATATAGTGATTTAAATGAAAATTCAAAAGGAAACTGACTCAAACTATCAATTCAGCTTGCGGTACATATCCCATTGTGTTCGGGATGGGGGTGAAACGCTAGGGACGACAGGCGGTGGGCCTCGTTTAGAGGTCGTATGCGAAAGTCAACTTTTAAATAATTAAATAAAAAAAAAAATATTTTAATCCCCCCCCCTTCCCTCCTTATCTCCTGCTTGGCCCCCCCCTCATTCGATTACAATCAGAATAAATAAAAAAAAAAAAAAAGAGAACCCTAACCTCGAAGCCGCTCCCCCCTCGGACGATCGTAGACGACGAAGCTTCCCCCCCCCAAATCGCGCTAGTTCCGACGAAGCTTCCCCCCCCCAAATCGCGCTAGCTCCGACGAAGCCCCCCCCGTCTCGACGTCTGCGAAGACCCCCCCTCAGAAGTGCCGCCGACGACCTCTTCATTCCCCCCTTTTTTCTTCGAAGCACTGTAAGTATTTTATCGTAATTTATTTTTATTTTAATTCGTTAATAATTAAAAACTGAAAGTGTTTTAAAAATAAAAACTAAAACTGATTTGTTCGGAAAAGAAAAAAAACTGTTTTGTTTAAATATGAAAAACCGATTTTTTTTTTTTTAGTGTTTAAAACTGATGCTAAAAGATTTAAAAACTGATTTGGGTTTTAATAATAAAAACTGATTTTTAAACAAAATAAAAACTGATTTTTAAACAAAATAAAAACTGATTTTTAAATAAAATAAAAACTGAAATTTTTAGAAAAGTTAGAACTGTTTTTATAAAAGGATTTAAACTGATTATAATAAGAAAATAAAAACTGAATTTTATTTTAGGTTTGAAACTGAATTTTAAAAAGTATTTTTAAACTGAATCTTTTAAAAGATAAAAACTGTTTTGTTTTTAAAAGAGTTAAAACTGAATTTTTAGGAAAAAAAAAAAAGAAAGTGAAAACTGATTTTCTTTTTACAATGAAAGCTGAATTTTATATACAGTGAAAGCTGAATTTTATATACAGTGAAAGCTGAATTTTATAGAAAGTGAAAACTGATTTTTTTTATATATAGTAAAAATAGAATTTTTATATATTGAACTTCGAATTAAAAATGTGATTTTTATATATTGGACTTCGAATTAAAAATGTGATTTTTATATATTGGACTTCGAATTAAAAATGTGATTTTTATATATTGGACTTCGAATTAAAAATGTGATTTTTATATATTGGACTTCGAATTAAAAATGTGATTTTTATATATTGAACTTCGAATTAAAAATGTGATTTTTATATATTGAACTTTGAAATAAAAATTCGATTTTTATATATTGAACTTTGAAATAAAAATTCGATTTTTATATATTGAACTTTGAAGTAAAAATTCGATTTTTATATATATAGTGACTACGGGCAACGAAGATGACGAAGAGGCGATAACGAGGAAGACTTCTGCAATGAAGTGCCGTGGAGCTAGGATAGCTATCGGTGAGAACTTCTCACTCTAAAATTCTTTTTCTAGTTATATATATACTAGGATGCAGACGGTGCTTAGTAGCACCCGACACAATCGTCCACAGACCATGGACTTGTTTGTTTGACTGTTTGGTGATTGATTGCGATATTGGTTTGAATGTGGTTTGTGATGTGAAAAATCGAATCGATAAATTGGTTAGGATTAGACGTGCGCCGTTATAAGGCGAAGGAGTAAGGCTAGGTTAGACTCTTACTCCAAATTTTGTGGTTTGCATAACGGATTGATTTGATTGATGTGTGAATGGCGTGGGCCTTCACTAGACCAGGGATAAGGCTAGGCCTCGTCCCGTTTCTAGTATCGTGCCGTTATGCCGCCGAAATTTTCTAAAACATGTTAGAAAAATAAAAATATCATTTTATTGAATAAATGAATTGAATAGAAATTCATAGGTTGAAATAAAATGTTTTATCGTTAAAAATATAATTTTTAACGTGAATATGAAAATAGTGAAGTGAATAAATAAATATTCATTTACAAACCAGATGGTTTGTTTATGTACACTTATTTGAATGATATTGATTGGGTCGATAAATTTCACACATCGCCCAACTGCACAAATAAAATCTGTGTTTGATTGTTTGAAACCCCACACGGGTGTTAGGATGAAATATGCAGTTCACTCATCCTGATTGATTAAATATGTCGATCGATTGATTGACAGGCTGTTATAAGCGTTGAATATCTGTATTTGATGCTTATGCAGTGTAGTGCACTTTGGTTGATGGTTGATTATTTTTCAATGCTATGATATACATGTGTTGTATGAAAATCCATATAATTAACTTTATATGGTAATTGATTGGGCCTCATTCCAATTTGAAAAATAAAGAATATTATAAAATAAAAGTTCATGTGTTAACAGTACTCATTCATTGAGATTGGTCATGTGTTGAACGAAATATTTTGATAATAACAACTATTTTGAAAAAGAAATATTTGAAATAGAATATTTGAAAATAGAAATTTATGAAGCCGTGTATGGACGCCATTTTGACGTGAACGATATTTATATCGATTTCGAAATGAATTGAATTGAAAACGATTTCGAAATAAAATGAATTGAAAACGATTTCGAAATGAATTGAATTGAAAACGAATTCAAAATGAATTGAAAACGATTTCGAAATGAATTGAATTGAAAACGAATTCAAAATGAATTGAAAACGATTTCGAAATGAATTGAATTGAAAACGAATTCAAAATGAATTGAAAACGATTTCGAAATGAAATGAATTGAAAACGATTTCGAAATGAATTGAATTGAAAACGAATTCAAATGGAATTGAAAGCGAATTGAAATGAATTCAAATTGAATTGAAATTCGAATTGAATAGAAATGAATTTTGAAACGAATTTATAAAGAAGAATTCAATTTTGCTTTGAATTGAAATGGAAGTTGAAATAGGTTTTGAAACGATTTTAAAACTATTTATATAATTCGTTTTGAATAGTAATCGATGAAGTATATATTATATATATTATATATATAATATAATGGCCTGAATAGAACGCGCCGCGCCGCGGCAGTTCGTGAATTTTGACCATTTATTTCAAACGGACATTGCGGGAGATCTGACCGTCGGATTCTCCTAAAACCGGAACCGTTGGGTTCGTATCGAAAAGAGCTTTCTAATGAATGTTAGAAATTTGAAATCTAACGGTTGGATTTGGAGATACGTCCAAATCAAATTCGAAAAAGGTCGCTGTAAGTGCAGTTCGATGGCCATTGTTGGAAATCGACTGTACGGGCCTTGATAAAATTATTAAAAATAGTAATAATTTGTGTAAAATCATAAGAAATGATTTAGAAAGAATTGGGATGAAAAACTCCCTATTTGAAAAGATAAAAATAGATTTTTATCGAAATGAACTAGTTTTGAACTAGAATTAAAATTCTATTTATTTCTAAATAAATAAATTGAATTAGAAAAGGGTTTTAAAAATAACCAGAATATCCAATGATTGCATTGGAGTGGATTTGAATCGAAATTGTCTTCGGAATATTTCGATGTTGGAATTCGTGATTATACAGGTGTTGTTATGGAAATTTGAAAGATATATTTGTATCGTTATTTCCAATACGACATTTGTTAATCGTAGAATTTGATATTGAATATAAGCCGATATATTTTCTATTCAGAGCCTTATATTGAATATCAAATGTGATTTGGGTTTGTCGTGAATGGTGTCTTCACTAACACTGTTCTTGAACCCAGTTGAGAAATGATTAAATCTTTTTGTTTAGATTTAATGAAGTGTACCAATTAAATAAATATTTAATTGGAATTGAATTGATATTGATTTTTGGGTTTATCGTGAACAGTGTTTTAAATAACACTTGTTCTTTAACCCGATAATTAATGAATGTGATTTGGGTTTGTCGTGAATGGTGTCTTCACTAACACTGTTCTTGAACCCAGTTGAGAAAAGATTAAATCTTTTTATTTAGATTTAATGAAGTGTACCAATTAAATAATATTTAATTGGAATTGAATGGATATTGATTTTTGGGTTTATCGTGAACAATGTTTTAAATAACACTTGTTCTTTAACCCGATAATTAATGGGATGTGACTTTGGGTTTATCGTGAACCGTGTTTTAAATGACACTGATTCTTTAACCCAGTCACAGATTAAAACTAAGTGGAGTTTTAATGAATCTTTAATTAGATTGAAAAGATCGAGAATGGAGTATCACCAGTTTTGCTCCAGGCGATAGTTAAATCTTTAATTAGATTTGAACGTGAAATTTAGAAACTAACTGTCGGTTAGCTAAGTAGAATGGTTTTCTGGATATTGATCTGATGTTGGTTTCGGCCTTCGGGGTTAATATTTGGGGAATTATTCTCTTGATTAATTTACGGTTAAGGACTAATGAGTTGGAATGAGGCGTATGTTGTGTTTGTGTAACACTTTTATAATATATACGCGAGTTATTCGGGAAGACCGGGTTTATCCCATTCTGAATAACTGATACGACGATAAGTCGAAGATGAAGACGATGGTCGAAGACCGGAGGTCTTCACGTCGTTTGGGTGATAACTGATGATCTTGATTGGGCTGTACACCCAAGAAGATGGAAACAGTTAGTGATCGTCCAGACGTACTTGGAGATCGATGGATAGGCGGGGTACTAGGTGCCTCCGGTTTCGTTCAGACCCAGAACGGACTTGTAAATGGACTGTGTGTCTGACATTGGATTTTAGTCCGTGTGATTGATCTCTATTAAATATATATCGGTTTGGCGGCGGAGAATTTATTCTCTTGCTCAACGCCCTTCTCTGAGACGTACGAGCTCAGGGGTTATATATTGATGGATATCAATCGCATGGAGTGAATTGCCTGTGTGGCATGCCTAAGTGGCAAATGATCAAGGCTTCTGTTGAAAAGCAAAGTCTTGTGGTTGATGATCGAAGCACGGCCTTTGTGGCGTAGCTTTGTGTAATGTTGATTCGCGAGTATCACACCCGGTATGAATCAAAAACGGGAGACGGACCTCAGGGAGGGCATGCGTTTCTTTCTAGTTATGAGTGGCGTCAGTGCTTGAACTGGCTGACGAGTTTGACTCATGTGGATGTTACTTATTATTACTTGCTGAAAAGCGAGGCGCCTCGTGATATCGGTTTCGGCCGATGCTTCTGGTCGGCTGACGGGCCAGATTTACGCCCCAAAGGGCGGAGAAACGTATTGTTCAGGCATTATAATCCACATCGGTGGACCGGCCCTGACGATCCAAGGGGCAGTTGCGGCTGTTCCTAGACATGGGCTAGATTGTCTAAAATCGGTAGAGGATCTTGCCCCTAGCCTCGGTTCATACCATAAATGATAACCCAACTTCCAATACGTCGTCTTGCGGTTTTGATTGTAAACTTATATATGGCGACATAGTGTTATGGGCCATTCATGCCGCCTATGATTGATACTTATGATTTGAAGTGTTTTATACACTATGCACTTATAATAGTATCAAATGATTTGTTTTAAAACGTATCAAGCATTCTTTGGCTGTTATAAGGGAAAACCCTATCCTCGACTGCGTTGCATTGTGTGATGGGACCTGGGTCTTATAACAGCTTCATTTTTCTTTATTTAGCATTGCGCTGTTTGTTTTATGCACTGGTATTCTTGGGAGGAAACCCGTTCCGTGTTATACGGCGTGGTCCCTTGATTTACCTAACTTTGAAAATAAAGATTAATAACTGTTTTTAGTTCTCACACCAGTCACATGACTGACCTGGAGTTTATTGTTTTAACCTAAACTCTGGGTGCCCTTATTTTGACACGGGCAGCTAGTAGTTTTGGTTTTGCAGATTTATATTCACAGGATCCTGGTTTACAGCTGGAACGATATCCGGAAAGCTTTGTATCCGTATATCTCATTCTAGTTGTGTATTGTATTATTTTTCCGCTGCTATGTATTTAAATGTAATTTAAATCTCTGATAATTCTATGTAATATTCTTTTAAACTCTGTATATTCTTGTAATCTGATGCATTGTTGTTATATACAGTGAAATGTTCTTCTGTATGCGTTCTATTTTGTCGTGTTCTCAAACGATAGGGCGTTTCGAACGGCCTGGATCGGTTTAGCGACTGGTTCGGATCGAGCGAGATTCCTTGCCGTCACACGATGTTTCCTGTTTCATCGAATTTCGTTAAAACAGCAAAATGATATGATTTTTCAAAGTTTGCAACACTTTAAAGTGTGAAAATCAGTTGAAAATAAACAAGGTCGTACCTTTCAAAAATTGTTCAAAACTAGGTATGGATTTATCGTGAAATCCGCTGACCTAGATGACGATCAGGGAGTTGGACGTCGACGAGGGGAGTGAGGCGCGTCCGGGGGTGGGGGTCGGAGGTGGTTCGGTGGTCGGAGCGAGGCGGGGCGGCGGTTTGAAGCGTCGAACTTCTCGGGGCTTGTTCTCGTCGATGGGGGCACGAGGCGGAGCGAGGCTGGGGTTGATTTGAAGAGGAGGAGGAGGCGAACAAAGTCCGGGTGGTGGCGGAGGCAGCGTGGCCTGTGGCGGCGGGAAAAGGGCTGGGAAGTTTGGAACAACTTCCGCCGTATATCGCTTTAGCGGGGAGAGAGAAAAAAAAGAATTTTCTTTTTTTATATAAAAATTCTGATTGGCCGGTGGAGTTTTAAAGGGGTTTTCTGACACGACCACCAATCCAAACCCAACGACTGTCGTCCCTAGCGTTTTACCCCCATTTCGAACACAATGGGATATGTTTCGAAGGCCCATTCGAATGTTTCAGTCAGTTTTCCTTCAAATTAAAGTATAAAACATTCAATATTTAATTTGAACGTACATTTCAATTTGCCAGGGACACAAACTGATTCGAAAAATTCCAAAAAAATAAATCTGGCTATGTTTTGACGATACGGTCCCAACAAAACTAGTTTCGTCGAATTCTGAGACCGTTTGCAAAAAGGCCCATTTCTGGTCGATCCAATTTAACTATAATTGACCAAAACACATTTTCCTTTGCCACGCTCACATATTAGTTTCAAAAATTATGAAATTTGAAACCTAGCAATAACTTCGCATCCCGGATCCAACAAAAGTGGTTTCGTCGAATTCCGAGGTCGTATGCAAAATGGCCAATTTCACGGGCTATATAAATTCCATAGCGACCTTTCTGAAAATTCATTCGGCCATAACTTTTGCTTTCCGCTATGAAAATTCGATTTTTCATATTCGTTAGAAAGGTATTCACTAACAGATTTAAATATTTTTGGTTTCGCTAAAATCCGTTTTGTTTTGCACCCGGTACAGTCCGACAAAGTTTGAATTCAATTTTTGAAACTACAGCGCCATTTCAGGCCTCGTTTATAATTATAATTAATTATATTCGTTTTCAATTGTTGATTCAAACTCAGTTTTCATTGCTATTATTTAAAATATTAATTTTAAATATTTAAAATCCATTATTTTAGCCAATTTAAAAAATTTAAATTGGTTCAGATTTTCTGGGTCGTTACAATTTCCCCCACTTAATACTTTTCGTCCCCGAAAAGGAACAAAGTCGAAAGTGGTTTTATAACTCTACAATCACACAACATAACCAACAATCAAATTATTTTTAACTTTTCAAAATCATACAAATCAATTCCTATATTCTTTTTAAAATCATTCAGACTATAGAATTTTAAAAGTGCACATCCATGGAAAGAAAATAACAACAGAGTAGAGAATTAAATGGTAATGCAAAGTAGGTTAAATGTACCTTGCACCAGAGTCAATCAGAGATATCCACTCGGCATCTAGGATAAGCTTTCTGAATGCTCTCCTCAGTTTCCCAAGTACAATATCGCGGATCACCACTCCATTGCACTTTGACTAAGTGAACTTTCTTGTTCCTCAGCTCTTTGGTTTCTTTGCCGATAATCTTTAGCGGCTCCCTTCTCACAGCTAATTCTGGAGTAATTTCAATATCCTGCTGAGCTGCTTCTTCGACGATCAAGTCTGGATCATGAATGTGCTTTTGAAGTTAAGATATGTGAAATACATCATGAACTCCAGGCAACCAGTCAGGCAATTTGACCCTATAAGCGAGAGTTCCGATCCGTTCCAGAATAGGAAACGGACCTATGAATTTGGGCGCCAACTTTCCAGTTTTACCGAACCGGATAACTCCTCTCATCGGCGATACTTTCAAATACACGTAGTCGCCAACATCAAAGGATATATCTCTTCTTCTTCTATCGGCATAGCTCTTTTGTCGGCTTTGAGCGGCGAGTAATCGCTTCTTAATAAAATCGACTTTGTCGGAAGCTTCTCGAATCATGTCTGGCCCTAACACAAGTCTATTCCCAGGTTCGACCCAACAAGCAGGAGATCGGCACGGTCTACCATACAATGCTTCGAATGGCGACATTGTCAGACTCGCCTGGTAGCTGTTGTTATATGAGAATTCAGCCAAATGTAGATGGTCTTCCCATGATCCACCGAAATCTATAACACAAGCCCGCAATAGATCTTCTAAAATACGATTCACCCTCTCAGTCTGACCGTCTGTCTGAGGATGATAAGCGGTGCTTAAGTTCAACTTCGTTCCCAGCTCGACTTGAAATGCTTCCCAGAATTTTCTAGTGAATATTGTATCTCTATCACTGACTATACTGAGCGGCACTCCATGTAGTCTAACTATTTCCCTGAAGTATATCTGCGCCAGACTCTGAGCAGTTCTGTTTGATCTGACAGGTATGAAATGGGCGGTCTTCGTGAAGCGATCTACGATCACCCAAATACTGTCATTCCCTTTTTTGGTTCTGGGCAGACCATCAATGATATCCATGGAGATATGCTCCCACTTCCAGCCTGGAACTTCTAGCGGTTGTAACAATCCAGTCAGTTTCTGTTGGTCGCTCTTGACTAGCTGGCAAGTAGGGCATCTGCTAACAAATAAAGAAATGTCCCTCTTCATCGACCTCCACCAGAAAGTGCGTTTGATGTCATTATACATTTTGCTTACTCCCGGATGGATACTATGTTTTGACTTGTGGCACTCATCCAGAACTTCCTTTCGGAGCTCAACAATGTTAGGAACACATATTCGACCCTTCAGCCTTAGAATCCCCTCATTATCAACTCGAAAACTCGAGCGTTCGCCTTGTTGAATTATCTCTCTGATCTTCTGAATGAAGTGATCATCCTTTTGAAGAGCAGATATTTTATCTATCAATGAAGTCGTGATAATAAAGCTGCCGATCATCTCATTCTTTCGGCTTAACGCATCGGCCATGACATTTGCTTTCCCTGGAGTGTATATAATTTCAAAGTCATATGCTGCAAGAAACTCCAGCCAACGTTGCTGCCTCAGATCCAGGTCCTTCTGAGTGAACAGATACTTTAGCGACTGGTGATCTGTAAACAGTTCGAATCTCTCACCCAGGAGATAGTGTCTCCAGATTTTCAAGGTGAATAGTATAGCCAATAACTCAAGATCATGAGTTACGTAGTTCTTCTCGTGTGGCTTCAGTTGACGGCTAGCATAAGCAATCACTTGGCCCCTTTGCATTAACACTGCCCCAAGGCCTTCTCTAGATGCATCAGTCCAGACTTTCAAATCTTGATTTCCATCGATGATGGTTAACAATGGAGCAGTCGTTAGTCTTGACTTTAGCTCTTCAAAAGCCTCCTCACTTTCTGGAGTCCATTTGAACTTAGAGTGCTTCTTCGTAAGCTTCGTTAAATGACCAGATATCTTCGAAAAGTTTTTAACAAACTTCCGGTAATAGCTAGCCAATCCGAGAAAACTGCGGACTTCAGTGGGGGTACTGGGCTGTTTCCAATTCTGGATGGCTGTGATTTTTCTTGGATCCACAGCAATTCCTTCTTTCGATACAACGTGGCCTAGAAATTTCACTTCATCTTGCCAGAATATGCATTTGGAAAACTTTGCTTTCAACGCATTCCTTCTGAGGATTTCCAAAACCTGTTCTAAATGCTTTTCATGTTCGGCCTTTGATTTAGAGAAGATAGAATATCGTCAATGAAAACCAGAACAAATTTATTCAAGACTCCTCTGAATACTCTGTTCATCAGATCGACAAAGTAAGCTGGAGCGTTACATAAGCCGAATGGCATTACTAACCACTCGTAGAATAAGTCGAGACCTCTGAATGCTGTCATTAGAACACACTCTTCGGCAATTCGAAGTTGATGGAAGCCTGTAGCGAGGTCCATCCTTGAGAATACCTGTGCTCCATTCAGACGATCCAACAAATCATCTATTCGCGGCAATGGATATTTGTTCTTTATTGTCTGTTTGTTCAAAACACGATAATCCACACATAACCGTAGAGTACCGTCAGATTTTGGGACAAAAACCACTGCTGCTCCCCAATCAGAGAAACTAGGCCCGATCAGACCTTTCCATACTAGCTGTCGTGTTTGATTGTCTAATTCCTCCTTCTCTTTCAAGGACATTCTTCGAATAGCGTGAACTACCAGCCTTGCATTCGGAATTAAAGCAATTTTGAAATCTATTTCTCTCTGCGGAGGTAAGCGAACAACTTCTTCGAACACATCCGCATAATTTTTGACGACAGGGATGTCTTTCACTAGATCGGGAATATTCTCTGTGACTTCAGGGACATTTTCTATTTGGGCTGGAGAAACATTCAAAGCTGCCCAGAAGTCTTTTCTATTAGGATTCTGACCTTCACACGGTATGGTTATATAATTCCATGATTTAATCTTAGCCCTAACAACTCTCTCGGCGCATCTAACCACTGCTTCATATTTGGTTAGCCAATCCAATCCCAGAATAAGATCGAATTCATTAAAATTCATGACGATAGAGATAGTAAGGAATTTATAGCATGAGAAAGAGACAGGTACTGCACAAACCCAACTGAGATCGATGGAACCCCCGACCGGATTTTGGACAGTCATTGGTTCTTTAAGCTTCCTCAATTTCAAATCCAACATCTTAACGGCAATCTTTGCTATAAAGCTTCATGACGTGCCGGTGTCAAACAATACTTTAACTGGAATATTTTTGACATTAAGCGTGCCTTCTAAAACATCAGATCTTCCCTGACTTCTGAGGGTGCTGAGGTTTCTGCTACTTCATTTACTTGAACCGTTTTGGTCTTTTTCAACATCCAGCAGTCTCTCTTTATATGACCAGTCTTATGACAAAGATTGCACTCTCGGGTCACTTGAAACTTATTCTTGGATTTAGATTCATCCCTTTTTGGTTACTTTAGAGATCGGCAACTCATCGAGAGATGTCCTTGCTTATTGCAGTTAGAGCATACAGTTGTCGTTACTGGTTTCTTCTCAGATTTGGCCCTTTTCCTCTTGGCACTGGGCTTCTTTCTGACCTCAGATGTTGTACCTGCCTCAGGACGATTAGTTTCAGACTCAATTTTATTACTAGAGCTGACTTCCTCTTCGTACTATAACATACCTTTCTTGTCTAGATCTTCGTACTGGTAAGCCATGTATATCATTTCAGAGAAGGGGAGCTTCACATTCCTCATTACACTGTTCTGATATTTTCTTTGCAGGCCATGAATAAATCTCAGATTTTTCCTTTTTGGGTCATTAATCAGGTGAGGAGCAAAGTGAGAGAGGTCGTTGAATTTCTTAAGATATTCTGGGATGGTCATATCACCTTGTATCAGATAAGAAAATTCGTCGCATAATCGCTCAGTCGCTTCCGGAGGAGTAAATCTTTCTAGGAAAATCACTTTGAATCTATCCCAGGTGATATCACCTTCTGGATTATTCTCTATAACCGAATCCCACCAGAACAAAGCTTCGTCTTTGAGTGCCCAGGAAGCCAGTAATCTCTTCTGGTCATCCCTCAGCTTTAATGCTTCGAAGATTTTCTCAGCAGAACGAATCCAAGCTTGTGTTTTCATAATAGATTCTTCACCAGAGAACGGTATTCCACCCATATTTCGATATTTGATTAATAGGGCCTCAATATCTGGTTCTGCATTCCTTCTGTTTCTGACACTCATTTTCTAATACTTCTGCAAACAGCAGATCAAGTGTCAGGTCACAGAAAAGATAATTTGAAATATAGAAACATATACTTCAATGTAAATGTGTCTATCAAGGTGCTATTTCATTCTGCTTTACTCATACTAGGATATTTCTGATCCAATCTGTATTGAGTTGCCCGTCCTAGAACACTACTGGTTCTATTTCTGACGAGTTCGTTAATATGTTATATCCCATAACTAAGCTTAACCAAAGCTCTGATACCACGTTGTGACGACCCCAAATCCCGTACTGATGGAGACAAGGGTTATCTTTGGAATATAACACAGAAACAGATAACAACAGAACAGAATTAAATGAATACACCAGATAATGAACAATAGAATATACTGGATAAAAGTAATCATCAGAGTTACACAGTATATAGGATCTTACTTAGTACAAATAAAGTTCAGCTATACATAAATGTCTACAGCGGAAATAAACAAAATATGTACAATAGTAGCTGAACAGCATAAAAACAGATAAATGATAGAATCCATCTTCAGCTCCAGCTATCTAGAAAGAACCAGCTAAACCTGAATACAAGGCTGCCCATGTAGAAAAAGGGGCACCCGAGTTTGAAAGTGAAACAAACTACGAGTCAGTCATGGGACTGGTATGAGAAATCCACTCAACACATATATAATTGGCAAATCACAGGACCACGCCACTTTCGTGGAACGGGTTTACTCCATTGGACTGCCAGTGCTTTAAAAAAAATCTTTCTTTTAAACAACGCAATGCATTTTATAAAAATGAAGCCATTATAAGACTCAGTTCCCATCACACAATGCAACGCAAACCGGAGGATAGAGTTTTACCTTATAACGGCCAAAATATGTTTGATACGAATAAAACAAAGGCAATTGATATTATTGCTAGTGTTTATATGTTTTGAAAACAATTTCAAATCATAACTATCAATCATAGACGGCATGGGTACCATATATCATGTCGCCATATATATACAATCAAAACCGCACGATGTCGTATTTGGAAATTGGATTTCCGTCATGAACCAAGGCAAAAGACAGTCCTTACCGAATTCGTGACTCTCTAGCCCGAGCCACAGGCAAGCGCGCAGGCAAGCCTTTAGATCTTCAGGGCCGGTCCACCGATGTGGATTATTATGCCTGAACACTACGTCTCCCCGCCCTTTGGGGCGTAAACGAGCCAACGAATGACTCCATCGGACCCGGATCGTCTGATCAAACCGAGGCGCCTCGCAACAGCAACAACCACACAGGTGAAAAGTATATAAATGTCAGGGCTGGTAGGTCACTGACACCACCCTAGCTAGAAAAAAACGCAAGCCCTCCCTGATGTCCTCTCCCGTTTCTGGTTCATACCGGGGTGTGAGGCTCGCGATTTTACGTTATACACAAAGCTATGCCACACCGGCGGTGCTTTGATCATCACCACAAGACTTTGCTTTTCAACAGAAGCCCTGATCACTGCATCTTAGCATGCCACACAGGCAATTCATGCCATGCGACTGATGTCCATCGATATACAACCTTTGAACTCGTGCGTTTCAGAGAAGGGCGTTAAGCAAAAGAATAAATTCTCCACCGCCAAATAGATGTATATTTAATAGAGATCAATCAACACAGAATAAAATCCAATGTCAGACACACAGTCCATTTACAAGTCCGTTCTAGGTCTGATCGAAACTGGAGGCACTAAATACCTCGCAAACCCATCGATCACCACGTACGTCTGGACGATCACCACTCATTATCCATATTTCGGGATGCCTCCCAATCAGGACCTCGGTTATCATCCAAGCGAGGTGAAGATCTCCGGTCTTCGACCACCGTCTTCATCTTCGACTTTCAATCGTCGGTCAATTATTTGAAATGAGAATTAACTCGGCCTTTTCAAATAATTCACGTATATTTAGAATTTCAAATTAATTTATTTCAATTGTTAAATCATTCGACAACACCAATTTTGTTCTTTAATGTAATTTTCACACCAAACACATCCAACCATCAATTACCACATAAATCGAGCAAATTCAGTTTACTTCCATTCCATATCGTTTATGATATTTTATAACGATTTATCGCTATTTTTATTTATTTTAAAATAGCCAATTTATTCAAAACGACGTTTCGGGCCATAGCGCGGACGAGGCACTGTTTTTCTTCAGATTTGATTTACACATATCTAAAAATCTAACCGTTGGATCTTCACACAATTTACATCATTAGAAAGGTCTTTTCAAAACGAATCCAACGGTTCCAGTTTTGGGAAAATCCGACGGCCGGACCTCCCGGTACAATCGTTTGAAGTTTCGATTTCAAAATACGAACTGCAGCGTCGTTATTCGATAAAATATAATTATATATATATACATATAATCGATTCTGGCGCTGTTTTTCTTCAGATTTGAATTAAACATTCCAGACAATCCAACCGTTGGATTTTTACAAAGTTGGTGTCGTTGGAAAGATTTTTCCAAAGCGAACCCAACGGTTGTGATTTCGGGAAAATCCAATGGTCAGATTTCCCGCACTAGTTGTTTGAAATCACGGTTTCAAAACACGAACTGCACGGCCACGTTTCGTTTTAATTTTATTTATATTTACATATTTATATAAATATAGTTCATTCAACAATTTCAATATCGTTTTCACTTCAAATATTTCACTAACGCCTTTAAATTTTGGAAAATTTCGCCATAACTTCCTTTGTACGGGAAGGGCTGGGAAAATTCCCAAATAGCCACACGGGCGTCTCATGTCAAAAAGAAAAAGAAAAGGCCAAGCGGCTAGCCAACAGGCTCATAAAATCATCACCCAAACAAAACAGTAAATGTGTACCTATTTGTCGAGCACAAAAATTTTATTCCTCTTCTCTAGCCCCTTTTGCTATAACCTGTTCAATAAATATGCATGTACATATATACAGTTCTTATCACTTATCATTTTCCATTCAACTTCATTTTTTGATTCCATTTGGTTTAAAAACACCATTCATTCTAATGTTGCATGCATAGGCAAAAATCATATCATTAACTAATTAATGAATATTTCGACTCGTGCATATTTATTTGAACGAGTTGCTATTTTTAACACTTCACATTTCAACAATTCATGTATATAATAAAAATGTGATTTTTATTGTAAAACAATTCATTTCAAAACGCTATTATTTTATATAGTTTATATAGGTGATGAAAATAGGATTTTTTATTATAAAACAATTCCTTTTAAAACGAGATTATTTTACATAGTTCATATAGTTGATAAAAGGTGATTTTTATTATGAAACAATTTATTTCAAAATATGAATACCATTCAACACATGAATTTCAATTCAACGACTGAATATCGATTCAACACATGAAGGTTTTCTATAGTTTCTATATACAGATAAAAATGTGATTTTTATATTTAAAACATGAATACCATTCAACACATGAATTTCTAATCAACGAATGAACATCGATTCAACACATGAAGGTTTTCTATAGTTTCTATATATAGATAAAAATCTGATTTTTATATTTAAAACACGAATACCATTCAACACATGAATTTCTAATCAACGAATGAATATCGATTCAACACATGAAGGTTTTCTGTAGTTTCTATATATAGATAAAAATGTGATTTTTATATTTAAAACACGAATACCATTCAACACATGAATTTCTAATCAACGAATGAATATCGATTCAACACATGAAGGTTTTCTATTCAATGAATAAATATGGTTTCAGCAAATGAAAATAATTCAAATACATGAATATTATTCAAAATTTCGGTAGCACAAAGGCAGGGTAGTTAAAACCGGGACCGTCCCTAGTACGGCTCCTCGCTCTACCTTAAAACCTCGCGGTTTTTGACAATGGGGATCATGCATCTAGTTCGCACGCAGGCGGCATGTATATATTTATTTCATTTCCACAAACTAATCCTATGTGGTTTCAACCAAATATTTCTCAACCAAAAACGGGTATTTTTCAACCACAATCAATCAATATCAACCACAAACAATCCCAAACAACCATTCGCTATCAATCAATTTTCACACCAATCACAACCAATAAATATCGTCCATGGTTTGTGGACGAGGGGCGTGTGTATATATATATATATATATATATAGCAATTCACTTCTATTTCAACACATATATAATTTTTACAATGCATATATAACTTATACATCGAACGTACAATTTATACAACGCTTATATAACCCATACATCGACTATATAATTTATACATCGTCGTTTTCCATATCGTTTATAAATTAGAAATCTCACATTGGGTTCCACTCCACCAAAAATAGCAGAAGGCTCAGAAAAATATGCGGTCTCTTCTAGAAGGTAGAAGACGTCCACACGGTCACGATGTTTCCTGTTTCATCGAATTTTGTTAACACAGCAAAAAGATATGATTTTTCAAAGTTTGCAACACTTTAAAGTGTGAAAATTAGTTGAAAATAAATAAGGTCGTACCTTTCAAAAATTGTTCAAAACTAGGTATGAATTTATCGCGAAATCCGCTGACCTAGATGACGATCAGGGAGTTGGACGTCGACGAGGGGAGTGAGGCACGTCCAGGGGTGGTGGTCGGAGGTGGTTCGGTGGTCGGAGCGAGGCGGGGCGGCGGTTTGAAGCGTCGAACTTCTCGGGGCTTGTTCTCGTCGATGGGGGCACGAGGCGGAGCGAGGCTGGGGTTGATTTGAAGAGGAGGAGGCGAACAAAGTCCGGGTGGTGGCGGAGGCGGGCGTGGCCTGTGGCGGCGGGAAAAGGGCTGGGAAGTTTGGAACAACTTCCGCCGTATATCGCTTCAGCGTGGAGAGAGAAAAAAAAAAGAATTTTCTTTTTTTATATAAAAATTCTGATTGGCCGGTGGAGTTTTAAAGGGTTTTCTGACACGACCACCAATCCAAACCCAACGACTATTGTCCCTAGCGTTTTACCCCCATTTCGAACACAATGGGATATGTTTCGAAGGCCCATTCGAATGTTTCAATCAGTTTTCCTTCAAATTAAAGTATAAAACATTCAATATTTAATTTGAACGTACATTTCAATTTGCCAGGGCCACAAACTGATTCGAAAAATTCCAAAAAAATAAATTTGGCTATGTTTTGATGATACGGTCCCAACAAAACTAGTTTCGTCGAATTCTGAGACCGTTTGCAAAAAGGCCCATTTCTGGTCGATCCAATTTAACTATAATTGACCAAAACACATTTTCCTTTGCCACGCTCACATATTAGCTTCAAAAATTATGAAATTTGAAACCTAGCAATAACTTCACATCCCGGATCCAACAAAAGTGGTTTCGTCGAATTCCGAGGTCGTATGCAAAATGGCCAATTTCACGGGATATATAAATTCCATAGCGACCTTTCTGAAAATTCATTCGGCTGTAACTTTTGCTTTCCGCTATGAAAATTCGATTTTTCAGATTCGTTAGAAAGGTATTCACTAACAGATTTAAATATTTTTGGTTTTGCTAAAATCCGTTTTTTTTTGCACCCGGTACAGTCCGACAAAGTTTGAATTCAATTTTTGAAACTGCAGCGCAATTTCAGGCCTCGTTTATAATTACAATTAATTATATTCGTTTTCAATTGTCGATTCAAACTCAGTTTTCATTGCTATTATTTAAAATATTTATTTTAAATATTTAAAATACATTATTTTAGCCAATTTAAAAATTTTAAATTGGTTCAGATTTTCTGGGTCGTTACAGCCCAACTGGTTAAATTCGATTAATATCCAATATCTCGTTTGCTCCTGCTTTGGTTTAATATCCATTAATATCGATCGATTAATATCAAATTAATTCCTCTTATTTATCCATTAAATTTTCAAATCCCAATTTATTCAAGTCCACTCAATTTGAATCTATTCTTAAATTAGTTTTACATAACCAGGTTCAGTTTCATTTCTCATATCTGATTCAATTGACTAATTGATTTTTCTAATCAGTTCAAATTTTATTTTTATATTTCAAATTTGATTTCAAATCAAATCAATCAAAACACACAAACAACCCACATTACTATAATATAGAAAATTACTTCTCTTTTCTATATAAAAATATATCTTGGGTAAAATTATTTCATTTACCCTTTTTTATAAAACAATACTGTATCCATTTGCTAGTTCAATGCTTCTCAACACTTGAACTAGTCAAATAACACAATATGAAATATTTATATATAAAATCTTACAAATACTCTCTCATATGTATACACTCGACTCAATCTAGGGTTTTACTAACCCCATCTCTATTGAGTTACACCACAGAGCCAAGGTTACTACTCAACCAATAGCTCTGATACCACTGTAACGACCCAGTGACTTCCGGCTTGAAAATCGTCATAAATACCTTTACCATAACTTATGCCGACCTTCCAAACACCTAAAACACCGGAATGTTTATAGAAAGAAATTAGATGGTGAGATAAGAAAGAAAGAAAGTTAGAATAGAAGAAGAAGAAACAACATAACACAGAGTCTCACATCGCAGTGGAACAAAATTCAGAAATAAATCTTTATTGAGAGCTTTTGAAATACTTACAATATCAGAGTACATCAACATCTCTGGACAGTCATAGTAATTTATCCTCATATAATCACACAGCAGAATTAATACTAGATATCATTCGCTTGAACATCTCCAGCTCGTCTCTGGACTTCGCAGTACCAAATAACCCGAACCTGTGCACTCCGGGCTAACCCAAGCATTTACAAAACACCGGGACTGTAACAACCCGCAAATCCGTACCCTTTGAGTTGACTAATAACACCACACGTCCAACCCAAATTTGCATAGAATCACGTATCATTATTAGAAAGAAGTTAGAGGATGAGAAATAGAAAGAAAGAAATATTAGAATAGAAGAAAACGAAGATCACAAACTCACTGCGGAAACGAATAAAATATATTGGATAACATAAACTTTGAAATACAAATTAATAACTTTATATACATACCATCATCAGAGCACAACAGCTATTTCTGGAATAGTTATAAACTCCTTTTTCCAAATACAACATAGTACACAGCGGAAAATATAATAGTCTATAGCTAACTGGTGAAGCCTCTTGCTTCGAGCTCCCCCAAGTGAATCTGGAAAATCCGGACTACTTGACTGCCCGTACAAATTTGGGCACCCAAGAGTTTAGGGAAAACAAACTAAATAAACTCTGGGTCAGTCATGGGACTGGTGTGAGTAAACTCCAACCATTGGTTTAACTTTCAAAATCCTTTCAAAAGATAAGATAATCGTAAGACCGATCCATACATAAACACGGATGGGTTTTACCTTATGATAACCCAGAACATTTTGATATCAAAATCTAGTGATATTATAATAGTGTCTAAATCAAATAAATAGAATCTTGCGGAACGCTTGCATCTCACGCTCCATATATAATATAAAATCAAAAACCGCAGGGCTCTTATTGGAGATTGGATTTCCAACATGACAAGGTATGGGACCACCTTCCGATAGTGTATCTCTAGAGATGAATACACTGGGTTCAACAAGAACGTCTTGCAACCCGGCCCACACATGACCGACCACTCATTTCGCTTGAGTGTATCGAATGTATATCACCAACGGTTGGGATCAGCAACCGTTTCCCAAAAGGGACAGCATCGATAGATTAAAGAACAAATGGAATTTCTCTAGATAGGTGATTATACATCCTAATGGGAGCGACCCACATAGCCATGCTGCCTGCCCGATTTTTGTCAATTTCCGGGTTGTGAGGCTTGAGGTTTGAATTATCTTCTAGAACATCTGGCCACCATTCACTTTGAGTGCCACATCGTCAGATCCATCGGAAATGACTAATTGATTCCCACAAAAATACTTAGATTGTTAGGCTAAAGAAGTTTCCCTTCTATGCCACCAACTTCGTATGTTTGAATTAATCAACATACGTAATCCCTTTGGAAATACTCTGTCACACTCGTCTGTACAAGTTGCCCTGGGTCTGGACAAACCGAAGGCACTATCCCGTAAACAGGATAGCCCTTGCATAACTCCGTCTTCAATTTATTTTCATCATGTTTGGTCGAAACGCTAACGCCTATACAGAGTGGTTTCCAGATAATGAATTTGATCCCGGTCTCTCCGTATTGATGACGGAGAAATGGTCAAAAACTTCGATAGTCGGTGATTTAACTATCAAAGAAAAATAAGTGTACAACCAATGATCTTATTTCCAGGTAGGAATTCGATCGATCAATCATCAATCAACATTGGCCCCTTTTAAATCAATTCCTTATTATATTATCATTTACAATTCTCATTTCCTATCTTTCGTATTCTTTTGAAGCTTGATTTCCCCTCTCGATTTTTTGAAAAAAAACATTTTCAATATTATAATTCCTTTATTCGAGAAAATATCTCTTATTCCAGTTAGAAAATATTTCTAAATATTCACAATTCCTTATTTTCTATATTCAGGAAATATACATTATTAATATCGGAGAATATTTCAGAATTCCCATCCTTAATTCCTCGTTGACCAATTCATTTCATTTTAACAACAGCATTACAATCGCTGTTTCCAAATATTTGATTTACAAAACATTTCTTTTAACAACAGCGTTACAATCGCTGTTTAGATTTACAAAACAAATATTTTAACAACAGCGCTATAATCGCTGTTTAGATTTTCAAAACAAATATTATAACAACAGCGCTATAATCGCTGTTTAGATTTATAAAACATTTATTATAATGACAACATTAAAAATCGCTATTTAGAATTTACAAAACATTTACTATAACAATAGCATTATAATCGCTGTATAAACTTACAAAACAATATTTATCATGACAGCGTTAAATTCACTATTTAGAATTTTTAAAACATTAATTATAACGACAGCGCTAAAATCGCTGCTTTGATTTATAACTTCTATTTTGAAATATTCATAAAATATAACATTTTTATGAGAAACGGTTAAAATCTTATTTATATTTTCTTTATAACAGTTATGTTCAAAATCTTATTTCAATTATCGCTTTCAAAACCCATTTCCCTTTTCCAATATAAATTCAAAACCTTGAACTTATATTTCAATTTATCCTGTGATAAATAATTCATTTAATTTATACCCTCGTTTACAAACACTTCTTGTATTCTCCATTAATATGTTTTTAATTTCAACTCTATTCGAATTCACATTTCTATTTTTGGAAATAAATTTCCTTTTCAAAACTCAAATTTTATTTTCTATTTTTGAAAATATTTACGATATGTAAATATCAGGGCCAGTGTAATTTAACCACAACCTAATCAATCACCAATTAAATATTTCATCGGATATCACAATCAATGAAAACAATAATATAAATGTTGAGCAATCCAGTTGGATTCCTCCAACCTGTTTCCCTGCATCCACAGATGTTAATCAACCTCACTAATATTATTTTCACATCAAAATGGTGAACAAAATTATTAAACGATCAACGATTAACTATATCAACCTTTTCAACCAATTTTATCAACCATGCAACCAAACAGCCATCACACAGTATAAAATTACTATAAATAGATTTAAACTCGATTGTATAAAAATATAAAAGGAGTCAGAGTGAGTGAGTTTACTCACTTTGGTTCGCAGTTGACAATTCTGCTTTTATTCTGTTTACAACCAAACATGCATTTTATTTTTATCACGAAATTCCCGTAGTTCCATTCTCAGCGATATAGTTCCACTATATAGATCTTTGTTGTTGCAATTCCAATGTAACTTCTTTCGCTTGATTTTGATTTCGGATGAATAAATCATACTGGCTATAATTCTAGATGAATTAAAATGAAATAAATAAATTTTAGTGATTGAATTATACCCTTAATTGACGTCCCTTAACCCAGTAAATTTATTCTGCTCAAACTGTTTCCTCCCACTTCGTTCAAACCCACAACAGTAGCCGTCAAAATCTAACTCAAGTCATGATTTTTCGTCCCCTTCCGTTCCCAGGCAAAAATCCATGGAAAAACAACTCATATCATTATTCCCATCTGCTATCATTTGAAACCCACCGTAAAAATCTTCACCTTCAACCCTGAAACGCAGTTCCACTGTTGGGGTATCCACCACTTAAATGTCCAGTTCATAAATTAGTCCTACTACCCAATTTCCTTTATCTCTTCACACTCCAGTTGTTAACTTAAATCCCCTTCTTAACGCAGCCTCATTACATGACAGTAATGACACTCTTGTTTCTTCATTTAAAACCGCTGCTACAACCCTCCATACAAAATGAACTTCACCTTTGTTTCACGTAGTCACTGCCAGACTACCAGGCTTTATCTTCATCTAACCTTTGTTTCATTACTCTATTTAACACAACACCAAGACTTGCATTCACCACTGATAACTTTACTTTCATCTAGAACCCCAATCTTCACCAAGCCGTACCCCAATCCGTCACTCAATTCAATACTGACCACGCTTTTGAACACTCCAGCACCATGGTATCACCATGCCGAGTTCATTCCTCCTCCTTCAGTAATGGTGACATAAATGGCAACTTCCATTCATTCAACTACATCCCCAAATGGACTCCGCCCTCAAAAACACTACACCCGATGCCTCCTACACATGCCAAAAACGAGGCCAACTTCACCAGACTACAACGGTTCCACCCTGGCTCCCCACTGATCGAACTCTATAAAAACCCTACTGGGTTGAAGAGCAGACTCGTAGGAATCTAGAGCATTTTATTTCATGATTTTTCTTTGAGTTTTCTATTTTTAGTTGATTTATGAAGTTAGATTTTTCGTGCTTTTTTTTAGATCTGAGAAAACGAGAATAAGGTGAAGAGGAAAAAAGCTTTTCAAGGAAATGACAGCTTGGCACACACGAAATTGGTTTGCTTGGCACACACGAATTGGTTTACTTGGTACTCACGGTTGTAACAGTGGCAATAACTTGCAGTGCACGGTTTATAATTGCCTTGGCACCCACGACACGCTGTTTGATGGAAACAAAAGCAGCTTTTATGTATATATGTGGGTTTTAGCCTGATGTATGTAGTTGTACAGGTCCGCTTTGCTTTAATTATTGTTGTCCCCAATTTTTACAACCTTGGCAATCACTGTTCTGAAAACGTGGAGAACATACAAGGTGGAAAAGAAAACTTGGAAAGGACGGTTTTGAAAGCATGTGCGGTAAATTAGGAGATATATATATATATATATATAACACAAGTATACATTATACCAGATTTGATATGCTATTGGCACATGATTACGCATGGGACATCCAGAACAAATCGCATGCATTACATTCATCAGAAGTCGTTAAGGCCTGAGGCCTGTGGAGCCTTTGATGCCAAACTTACATTTATCAACTTCTGATTTCTAGTGAAAAGAGCAGAATTCATGCTCAAGTGACCGTACATTTATGTATGTAGAGAGAGACGCTCAATTCTAATAGCTGAATGTTCGTGGAACAGAAGTGTAACACCCCACCTCCGTTAAGGTCACTCACAAAGGGAATGCCTTAACTTTGGTGGAGCATTTTAGTAAACAGAACAGAAACTTACAAGACAGATAAAACAGTACTTGAAATTTTTTAACTTTATTACAGCGGAAACAGAAATCAATATGGTTACATCCTTTCAAATCTCAGAATTCAAGTACAAAATATCAGTCTTGTACAAAAGCCTTCAAAATGCATGGTTTAAAATCATAATCCCCATGGAACGGAAGCTATACAGAGCCAAGCCATACTTTAAGCACTTCAAGCAAAGAGAAATCCGGATCAAGCTAAAGTATTCCCTCCTTGGATAACCTGGGCGGGAAACGGAAGAAAGGAGGCGAAACAACAAGGGTCAGATAAAAAGTCTGGCAAGTCCAGTGACTTTCAGCATATGAACAGATAATAATAATATGATATGAACATAAAACTGGATGTGAGATAACTGTAACAGGTGTAGCAGATATAACAGAAGAACAGAATGACATAAACTATTGCTTTACACTTCTCTGCACTAATACTAGTATAACAGAATTAGGTGTCACCCTAATGTCTAAACTGAAGCAGGAACGGGTACAGAATAATTTAACAGAAAGAGAGTGTTAATAATGGGCCTTTACTACCCGATCAGAAACAGACAGAAGCAGAAACAGATTAATCCCTACGGAAACAGAATGTAGAATTAGGTGTACACTAGTAATGGGCCTTTACCACCCGAACAGACGGTACCACGCAGAAACAGACAGGTGTTACCACCCAATAGAAACAGACGGTACCAACAGAAACAGACAGAACTAAGTGTACCCTAAAACCCTACCCCAAGCGATCGGCTCCCTAATACATAAATATCCTGTGTCGGCCCCACAGTAGGGTGTATCACTCCCTAAAGTGACAACCAATTGGCACAGACCTATTTACAGATGTCACGGCGTCTTACATCCTCAGAGGCAGACCGGGATCCATGCACGCACATGACCCGGTTGGAACGCACAATCAACACCCCTCGCCATTATCAGAATGAACCACTTATAATTAGTTCAGTAAGCGTGCCCGGACCCTACCTACTGTTGGGTCAAAGTTTTGATACCAGAAAGGGTTACTGACTAATATGGGTCCCAAACAACAGATGACACAAGTAATTCCCCTCCTAACCTTGTGTCCCCAGACTAACAGTTTTCAGATTAACTTGTTTACAAGTTCAGACATACAGAATTCAGATTTACTAGTTCACAGATTAAGTTAACAAGTTTTCGGACTAACAGATCAGATGTACAGATTTTGCAGATTTGTCTAACTTTGTATTGGGCCAACAGATTCATGGACGGGTTTACTACACCTATTAATCCAGTTGGTTTAACACTATTTCCCCCAATACGTTTTAGACGTCGTTCTTATCTTAGATTTGCATTAATTAATTATTAATGCCCAGACCTCTCACATTAGGTCGCTAGCTTGTGGCCGCTGGATGGGCCGGGCGGTTCCGGGCAGACTTCTGCCACAAGCCAGACCTAACCTCGTGTCTTAAGCAGGTTATGACTAACTTCTCACATTAGAACCTATTGTTTGCGGCCATTGGATGTGCCGGGCGGTTCCGGGCAGAATTACGCCGCAAAATCATTCTAACCTCGAGTTAGCCATGTTTATCTTTGCGGCCAATTAATTAATAATTTACCGTTTATGCGCACGCCCAATATATATATGCCAATTTAGATTATATCAATAACAGGATGATTATATCAACACAGCAGATAATAGATTTTTCCAGATTATATGACCTAACAGATTTAGCAACTTAGCAGATTTTGGCATATAACAAGTTAGGCATCTCAACAGACAAATTTAACAGATTTGGCATTTCAATCTAATTAGCAGTCTAGGCAATATAACAAAACTAGCAGTTTAGGCAACTTGGCAAATTAGCAAATTTAGCAAATTTAGTATTTCTAAAGGTCCTATTTACATGCCTTGCCTAGTCATAAATTAGGCCTAAATTCATATGCCTACATAATTTTCATGATTCCCAATATGAACATGTACATAGCGCAGAATGTGAACATAATTTGCCATATAACATATGTTCCAATTTTTGTTAAACTAGCATTTTACAGTAGATTCACATATAAATTATACCAAATATAACCATTAATTACAATGCATGCCATATATCCAAAAATCCCTGTTTAGGTGTGATCACAATAATAGGTATCCTAATTAATGTAAATCTTTACACCTAAGTTTCCATATCCTTCTTTTCAACTCATGAATCATTATGCAAAATATACCCAACAATCTAAATCTTTAAATTATATCTTCTAAAAATCAGATCTTGACTTTTATATGCATTTTGTCCAAAGTCTCAATTCATATGTACTCTTACAATGGTTCCTCTCTTCTTTTATCACAGAATATGCATAGGTTTAAAACTAGTTTACAACATAGGCTTATTTTTCTAATTAATTACAGATCTAAATAACATATGTTCATTTCTCTAATTAGTTACAGATCTAGATTACAACGTACACTATGCATACAACATATATAAATTACATGTTACAGTCAAATTTGTGCATCTAATCCCAAGTCATATGTCAATATATTTTATGCCTCAGATCTAAAGTCATACGTTCAATTCAGCCTTGTCAAATTTCGCATCATTCATTATTTGTCCCAAAATTTGCGTTCATACGTTAATCTCTTATGGGATTAGGCACAGGCTCGTGGTAGCCTGGCTATAGAAACAGAAAGGAAGCAGAAAGGGATACAGGACAGTCACAGAAAAACAGATCTGATAGATATACAATCTCAGATTCAGATTTAAAAGCATATCAGAATTATAATTAATGTTTATAGCAGAAAATAACTATACTTGCCATGGTTGGAATAAAGAAAGAACTTTAGTTGTTACAGAATTGTTGCAGAAGCTTTTATCTCAAATTTGAATTGAATTGCTTAGGTTGATGCTGATTAGCTTCTAGTTTGATTCCAGCAGAGTAGCGACGCCATTTTTATTTTTACTAGAACAGAGACAGAGAAGAAGCAGAATAGAATTGTGTGTAGAGGAGGCTAGGTCTTAGGATGTATTTATAGGTGTGTTTAGTTGTTTTAGGCCTTTAGATAAACCCTAAAACAGATCAGAACCGTCAGAATTCGTTACAGGCTCACCAAAACAGCCCAAAAACCCATCCAGATGCACCCAGGCCGACCTGGCTCGACCAGGGAGGTCGACCCCCAGGTCGACCCTAGGGTCGACTCCCAATTCGACCTGGTCCCCTCCAGGTCGACCCCCAGGTCGACCCCTAGGTCGACCTGGTCTGGGCGGGAATTTTCCCACCTGGCTCGTTTTCTGCATTTTTAAAAATCTGTTTCGTTTTTCTGATTTTTCGTGAAACTTTTGAAGGCCATATCTCGGTCATACTGACTCCGATTTACGAAATTTCGGACTCTATTTCGCGTATTTTTCCGAGACGAATGCAACCGCGAAACCCGTTTCCCTTAATTCTGATTTTATATTTTAATTATACTCAGATTTGTAATTCTTAAGTTCACAGAAAATACGGGGTGTTAAATTCTCCCCTCCTTAAAGGATTTCGTCCCCGAAATCTTCAAGTTGAGAAGAATGTGTCCTACCATCCAATCACTCATCTACTCAGTCATCATCCACAAGCGTCCATTATCCTTAGAAATTTCTAGTGCTGTATGAACATTTGCAAAAGTGTGTGTATATGTTCCTTATCTAATGCAAAGATCAGGCGGTCTACTGATTCAGTTGACCTCCTTAATGCGAATTATGTCAGTGCCATGAGTCCAATATGTATGCAATTTTCCTATTTGATACATATCATTTCTATATGAGTGCACAACCATCCACTCATATGCAACATCCATGTGCTGATTCAACCATTTTGCATCCATAAAAATTTAAAATGCTCACACATCCATATGCAGTATGAGAGTGTTTTCGAGCCGATCTAGTGCCTAGTGTGTGTATATGCGTCCACGAGCAACCACTAGCAACCACTTGCATCCACTTGCAACCATCAAACATAACATGTCTCAAACACATGTTTACACCCATTAGTTTCTACCTAAAGTTCGAAGATTCGATCGATAGGATACAGTCGAATGATGGAGGCGAGCACAGATAGAACAAAAACTTGGTTCCCATTAGACATGGGTCCTAAGTATCGGCCCCAAAGACCGAAACCAACATCAAATTGACACTCAGAGGATTACCTTCTTTAGATAATGTCAAAACTGGAAATCTTATCAGAAGTATTCAGATATTTACAGGCTACTGGTACAGATCAGGTTCCCTAATGACTCTTAGGAAGTTAAGCATGATAAAATCATACCCCACGAAAACTCAGAATGTATGCGTCATACTTGACGCCTAACACAGATATCCCTCAAACCCCAATCTCAAACAGATGAGCCATAACCCTTATGGGTCTGAGTCTACAGCAGAATTCAGAAATAATACTAGTATTAAAGTGCAGAGTATCGATTACAAAATCAAAATACCAGAATCAGAAAAAGTCTTAACTCCATAATCAGATAAAGAAATTAAACCTACTATAGAAATTTTCCTATTTCTATCCTAGCCACTAGCCTCAAGATTATTCGCCTGCCCTCCTTGTCCTCGTCTCTTCGGGCAGTCCCTAGTGAAGTGTCCCATCTCCCCACAGTTGAAGCAAGCACCCTTCCTTTTTCTGCAATCCTTGTTCAGATGAGTCGAGCTTCCACAAGTAAAGCACTTTTTCCCCTTCTTATCTTCAGACTTCTCATCCTTCTTTTGTGTTTCCGTTTTGGGCCCCGCTTTCTTATTCTGTGGTTCTTCCTTCTTTGGCTCTTTCGGGCCCTTGTCTTCCTCGTGCAGCAGTGCCATGTCCACCAATTTCTCGTAAGTCGCTCCCATGGGTACATGGGTCATGGCTAGGCTGTGCAGTGGCTCGTTCAATCCTTTAACAAAGCGGAGAGCCTTTTTATGCTGAGTGTTGAATAAATCCAACCCGAACCTAGCTAGTTGGTTGAACTGGTTGACGTATTCCTTGACCGTCATACTTCCTTGCTTACGAGATAAGAACTTTTCCAGTTGTAAACTCCGTTCAGCTTGCAAGAGAAATTTTGTCTCAAACCTTGTTTTGAAATCCATCCATGTCTCAACCAGCCTCTCGGCGTTAGTGACTTCCCACCAGTAGGAAGCTTCGTCTTTGAGCAGCCATACCGCCAACTGTACCTTCTGCCTATCGTCCACCTCGAAGATAACGAATAGATCCTCAGTTTCTTTGAGCCAATTCCTCGCTTTTACGAATGATTCAGTTCCTTTGAAATCCATCCCACCCATGGCCCTAAAATCTCTACAAATCTTTGAGAAAGCAATTGCACGAGGAGGGGGTGGGGGAGGGGGATCATTTGCTGGACCTGCAGTGGCGGTCCTAGCCTCAAGATATTGACGAAACCAACCGGGTACATGAACACCCTCTGGTATCTTAGATGCTTCAGACATGCTGAAACGAAAAAGGAAAGGTTCAATACAAAAAGGACTGAAAGAAAGATATATGGCTCTCGGGGATTATGTTTTTCAAAATAAGCTTAATTTTTGAAAATACTTCCTTTTAAAACCTTTTTGGAAATAGCTTTCAAAAACTTTTATCTAATCTGGTAACCTTTAGCTCTGATACCAAGTGTAACACCCCACCTCCGTTAAGGTCACTCACAAAGGAAAAGCCTTAACTTTGGTGGAGCATTTTAGTAAACAGAACAGAAACTTACAAGACAGATAAAACAGTACTTGAAAAATTTTAACTTTATTACAGCGGAAACAGAAATCAATATGGTTACATCCTTTCAAATCTCAGAATTCAAGTACAAAATATCAGTCTTGTACAAAAGCCTTCAAAATGCATGGTTTAAAATCATAATCCCCATGGAACGGAAGCTATACAGAGCCAAGCCATACTTTAAGCACTTCAAGCAAAGAGAAATCCGGATCAAGCTAAAGTATTCCCTCCTTGGATAACCTGGGGGGAAAACGGAAGAAAGGAGGCGAAACAACAAGGGTCAGACAAAAAGTCTGGCAAGTCCAGTGACTTTCATCATATGAACAGATAATAATAATATGATATGAACATAAAACTGGATGTGAGATAACTGTAACAGGTGTAGCAGATATAACAGAAGAACAGAATGACATAAACTATTGCTTTACACTTCTCTGCACTAATACTAGTATAACAGAATTAGGTGTCACCCTAATGTCTAAACTGAAGCAGGAACGGGTACAGAATAATTTAACAGAAACAAAGTGCTAATAATGGGCCTTTACTACCCGATCAGAAACAGACAGAAGCAGAAACAGATTAATCCCTACGGAAACAGAATGTAGAATTAGGTGTACACTAGTAATGGGCCTTTACCACCCGAACAGACGGTACCACGCAGAAACAGACAGGTGTTACCACCCAACAGAAACAGACAGTACCAACAGAAACAGACAGAACTAAGTGTACCCTAAAACCCTACCCCAAGCGATCGGCTCCCTAATACATAAATATCCTGTGTCGGCCCCACAGTAGGGTGTATCACTCCCTAAAGTGACAACCAATTGGCACAGACCTATTTACAGATGTCACGGCGTCTTACATCCTCAAAGGCAGACCGGGATCCATGCACGCACATGACCCGGTTGGAACGCACCATCAACACCCCTCGCCATTATCAGAATGAACCACTTATTATTAGTTCAGTAAGCGTGCCCGGACCCTACCTACTGTTGGGTCAAAGTTTTGATACCAGAAAGGGTTAATGACTAATATGGGTCCCAAACAACAGATGACACAAGTAATTCCCCTCCTAACCTTGTGTCCCCAGACTAACAGTTTCCAGATTAACTTGTTTACAAGTTCAGACATGCAGAATTCAGATTTACTAGTTCACAGATTAAGTTAACAAGTTTTCAGACTAACAGATCAGATGTACAGATTTTTCAGATTTGTCTAACTTTGTATTGGGCCTACAAATTCATGGACGGGTTTACTACACCTATTAATCCAGTTGGTTTAACCTTATTTCCCCCAATACGTTTTAGACGTCGTTCTTATCTTCGATTTGCATTAATTAATTATTAATGCCCAGACCTCTCACATTAGGTCGCTTGCTTGTGGCCGCTGGATGGGCCGGGCGGTTCCGGGCAGACTTCTGCCACAAGCCAGACCTAACCTCGTGTCTTAAGGAGGTTATTACTAACTTCTCACATTAGAACCTATTGTTTGCGGCCATTGGATGTGTCGGGCGGTTCCGGGCAGAATTACGCCGCAAACTCATTCTAACCTCGAGTTAGCCATGTTTATCTTTGCGGCCAATTAATTAATAATTTATCGTTTATGCGCACGCCCAATATATATATGCCAATTTAGATTATATCAATAACAGGATGATTATATCAACACAGCAGATAACAGATTTTTCCAGATTATATGACCTAATGGATTTAACAGATTTAGCAACTTAGCAGATTTTGGCATATAACAGGTTAGGCATCTCAACAGACAAATTTAACAGATTTGGCATTTCAATCTAATTAGCAGTCTAGGCAATATAACAAAACTAGCAGTTTAGGCAACTTGGAAAATTAGCAAATTTAGCAAATTTAGTACTTCTAAAGGTCCTGTTTACATGCCTTGCCTAGTCATAAATTAGGCCTAAATTCATATGCCTACATAATTTTCATGATTCCCAATATGAACATGTACATAGCGCAGAATGTGGACATAATTTGCCATATAACATATGTTCCAATTTTTGTTAAACTAGCATTTTACAGCAGATTCACATATAAATTATACCAAATATAACCATTAATTTCAATGCATGCCATATATCCAAAAATCCCTGTTTAGGTGTGATCACAATAATAGGTATCCTAATTAATGTAAATCTTTACACCTAAGTTTCCATATCCTTCTTCTTTTCAACTCATGAATCATTATGCAAAATATACCCAACAATCTAAATCTTTAAATTATATCTTCTAAAAATCAGATCTTGACTTTTATATGCATTTTGTCCAAAGTCTCAATTCATATGTAATCTTACAATGGTTCCTCTCTTCTTTTATCACAGAATATGCATAGGTTTAAAACTAGTTTACAACATAGGCTTATTTTTCTAATTAATTACAGATCTAAATAACATATGTTCATTTCTCTAATTAGTTACAGATCTAGATTACAACGTACACTATACATACAACATATATAAATTACATGTTTACAGTCAAATTCATGCATCTAATCCCAAGTCATATGTCAATATATTTTATGCCTCAGATCTAAAGTCATACGTACAATTCAGCCTTGTCAAATTTCGCATCATTCATTATTTGTCCCAAAATTTGCATTCATACGTTAATCTCTTATGAGATTAGGCACAGGCTCGTGGTAGACTGGCTATAGAAACAGAAAGGAAGCAGAAAGGGATACAGAACAGTCACAGAAAAACAGATCTGACAGATATACAATCTCAGATTCAGATTTAAAAGCATATCAGAATTATAATTAATGTTTATAGCAGAAAATAACTGTACTTGACTTGGTTGGATTAAAGAAAGAACTTTAGTTATTACAGAATTGTTGCAGAAGCTTTTATCTCAAATTTGAATTGAATTGCTTAGGTTGATGTTGATTAGCTTCTAGTTTGATTCCAGCAAAGTAGCGACACCATTTTTATTTTTACTAGAACAGAGACAGAGAAGAAGCAGAATAGAATTGTGTGTAGAGGAGGCCAGGTCTTAGGATGTATTTATAGGTGTGTTTAGTTGTTTTAGGCCTTTAGATAAACCCTAAAACAGATCAGAACCGTCAGAATTTGTCACAGGCTCACCAAAACAGCCCAAAAACCCATCCAGATGCACCCAGGCCGACCTGGCTCGACCAGGGAGGTCGACCCCCAGGTCGACCCTAGGGTCGACTCCCAAGTCGACCTGGTCCCCTCCAGATCGACCCCCATGTCGACCTGGTCTGGGCGGGAATTTTCCCGCCTGGCTCGTTTTCTGCATTTATAAAAATCTGTTTCGTTTTTCTGATTTTTCGTGAAACTTCTGAAGGCCATATCTCGGTCATACTGACTCCGATTTACGAAATTTCAGACTCTATTTCGCGTATCTTTCCGAGACGAACGCAACCGCGAAACCCGTTTCCCTTAATTCTGATTTTATATTTTAATTATACTCAGATTTGTAATTCTTAAGTTCACAGAAAATACGGGGTGTTACAAGAAGTGATTGAAATAGTGGCCCATAACATGTTCAATGTGGTAAGAAAACTACATACATATTTCCAAGCACACAATTTCGTTCGCGTATGAATGCTACGGACAAAAATAGAAATACGGTCATGTTTAGCGAGGTGCCACGATTCCAAAAATATAATAATACCGGTAGTTTAACTTATATTATGAAACCCCAAAATATTGATATAGGATGCAAAATACTCCAAATAAAAAGTTGCATATTTAACTAATTAAAAATTACAGTAAAATTCGAAAAATTAAATTATAACTACACCTCAGACGAACCTTTTCCAAATCCAAGACCGATATTTAAATATATTTAAATAACCATTATGGCTTATATACGATTCTACAGCGACTATTTCTATATTTGATTTGGACATAACTTTTTATTCCTGCTATGAAATATGGATTTTTCACATTCGTTGAAAAGATATTTTCAAACAGATTCAAATATTTCTTGTTTCGCTAAAATCCGATTTATTTTGAATCCTATACATTCATTTGAAATTTTAAATCGAATTTTCAAACTACCGCGCCATTTTGAACTCGTTTTAATTATATTATAAATTATACGTTTAAATATCGTTTTATTAAATAAATTCCTATATATATTCCTATATATAATTCAAAATAAAATATTTAAACCAATTTAAATATTCAGAATTCAATGGCTGAAAATTCGGGTCGTTACATTCCTTCCCCCTTAAAATAATTTCGTCCTCGAAATTGCTAAGGTAGGAAAAATGCTACATACCCTATTAACTAGGTCCAAAAATCCTTTTTGTTCACTTCTTAACTTCAGTTAAATTGGAACAATTTATTTCAATTAAAATATTTATTTATTCTTACTAACGAAAAATTCAGAAAATTTTCTAACACTTTAAATTCGGAAAATTTCGGCAGCGTCTCCTCTGCACGGCTCAATCAGTACAACCACAACTCGCCTTTCTAGGCCTTCTTTAATCCAAAAGAAAATCAAAAAGCCAAGAGGCTTGCCCGTAGGCTCATAAAATCATTAACCCAAGTAATACTGTAAACATGTACCTTTTTGTCCGACACAAATTCTATTTCTTGCATTTGCTTCCATTCAATATCTGCTCATCATACATATATTTCCCATCGATCCCAAATCAATTCAGCCTTTGGTCTTTAACTTTTCTAAACAACTTTCTGATTCTATTTCAAAAATCCATCCTCTTATTTAGCTTGAGTTCAATTCCATCACAGTTAATTTCCAAACAAAATCATGTACTATGTATTCAACTTGTTTGATTTCATTTTGGGTTATCTCTAATCCAGTCTAATTATATTTAACTTAAGTTAAATTTCAATTCATTTGATACGATCTTACCATTTCAATCTATTCAACTTATACAAGTTAAATTTTAATTTCAGAATTCAAATTCCTGGGTTTTATTTCAAATTAGTTTGAAATCATATATATATATATATATATACACACATATACATATATTTATAATTGACTCAATTCAAGATTTTTGAATTTCTAAAACAACTTCATTTTTTTCTCTTAACAATTTCCATTGATAAATTAACTTTGGTAGAAATCCATCACTCAGAAAATTGGAAATGAATTCCGATAATGTCGCGACCCATTATCAGAATTATTTCCTCGCCACTAAAGCGATTTCAGTGCCTAATCACTTTAAAAATCCATTTAAAATCATTCTTATTCAAAAATTCTTCAAAGTAATGTTAGATTAATTTAAAAATACTTCAGAAAATATTTCTAAACAACCGGGATTTAAATTCCAAATTTTGGTTTGAACTAAATCTTGGTTTAACTCGTTTGCATACATTATATGTATACAAATTATATCACCATTTCATAATTTCATTTGATAGTAATAACAATCAAAACATTCATAAATAATAATTCATAAATTATTCCTTTTGTATCAAAGTAATTTTTGGGTAAAATTATTTCATTTACCTGCTTTAAAACAATACTACGTCGAATTGTTCTGTTCAAGAGTTTAGAAACACCTATCGATACAGTTGTACATCCTGTATCGACCAGAATTCATAAACCACTCAACAAACTAGTCAACACAATATAAAACAATTTTCATATCAAATCTACAAATACGCGCTCATATATATACACTCAAACTCAATCTAGAGTATTACTAACTCTATCTCTATTGAGTTTCGCCACAGAGCCAAGGTTACTACTCAACCATCAGCTCTGATACCAACTGTAACAACCCGCAAATCCGTACCCTTTGAGTTGACTAATAACACCACACGTCCAACCCAAATTTGCACAGAAACACGAATCGTTATTAGAAAGAAGTTAGAGGATGAGAAATAGAAAGAAAGAAATATTAAAATAGAAGAAAACGAAGATCACAAACTCACAGCGGAAACAAATAAAATATATTAGATAACATAAACTTTGAAATACAAATCAGTAACTTTATATACATACCATCATCAGAGCACAACAGCTATTTCTGGAACAGTTATAAACTCCTGTTTCCAAATACAAAATAGTACATAGCGGAAAATATAATAGTCTATAGCTAATTGGTGAAGCCTCCTGCTTCGAGTTCCCCCAAGTGAATCTGAAAAATCCCGACTACTTGACCGCCTTTACAAATTTGGGCACCCAAGAGTTTAGGGAAAACAAACAAAATAAACTCTGGGTCAGTCATGGGACTGGTGTGAGTAAACTCCAACCATTGGTTTAACTTTCAAAATCCTTTCGAAAGATAAGATAATCGTAAGACCGATCCACACATAAACATGGATGGGTTTTACCTTACGATAACCCAGAACATTTTGATATCAAAATCTGGTGATATTATAATAGTGTCTAAATCAAATAAATAGAATCTAGTGGAACGCTTGCATCTCACGCTCCATGTATAATATAAAATCAAAAACCGTAGGGCTCTTATTGGAGATTGGATTTCCAACATGACAAGGTATGGGACCATCTTCCGATAGTGTATCTCTAGAGACGAATACACTGGGTTCAACAAGAACGTCTTGCAACCCGGCCCGCAGATGATCGACCACTCATTTCGCTTGAGTGTATCAAATGTATATCACTAACGGTTGCGATCAGGAGCCGTTTCCCGAAAGGGTCAGCATCGATAGATTAAAGAACAAATGGAATTTCTCTAGATAGGTGATTATACAACCTAATAGGAGCGACCCACATAGCCATGCTGCCTGCCCGATTTTTGTCAATTCCCAGGTTGTGAGGCTTGAGGTTTGAATTATCTTCCAGAACATCTGGCTACCATTCACTTTGAATGCCACATCGTCAGATCCATCGGAAATCACTAATTGATTCCCACAAAAATACTCTGATTGTTAGGCTAAAGAAGTTTCCCTTCTATGCCATCAACTTCGTACGTTTGAAGGAAACAACATACGTAATCCCTTTGGAAATACTCCGTCACACTCATCCGTACAAGTTGCCCTGGGTCTGGACAAACCGAAGACACTATCCCGTAAACAGGATAGCCCTTGCATAACTCCGTCTTCATTTTATTTTCATCATATTTGGTTGAAACGCTAATGCCCATACAGAGTGGTTTGCAGATAATGAATCTGATCCCGGTCCCTCCGTATTGACGATGGAGAAATGGTCAAAAACTTCGATAGTCGGTGATTTAACTACTAAAGAAAAATAAGTGTACAACCAACGATCTTATTTCCAAGTAGGAATTCGATCGATCAATCATCAATCAACATTGGCCCCTTTTAAATCAATTCCTTATTATATTATCATTTACAATTCTCATTTCCTATCTTTAGTATTCTTTTGAAGCTCGATTTCCCCTCTCGATTCTTTGAAAAAAAACATTTTCAATATTATAATTCCTTTATTCGAGAAAATATCTCTTATTCTAGTTAGAAAATATTTCTAAATATTCACAAATCCTTATTTTCTATATTCAGGAAATATACATTATTAATATCGGAGAATATTTCAGAATTCCCTTCCTTAATTCCTCGTTGACCAATTCATTTCATTTTAACAACAGTGTTACAATCGTTGTTTCCAAATATTTGATTTACAAAACATTTCTTTTAACAACAGTGTTACAATCGCTGTTTAGATTTACAAAACAAATATTATAACAATAGTGCTATAATCGCTGTTTAGATTTTCAAAACAATTATTATAACAACAGCGCTATAATCGCTGTTTAGATTTATAAAACATTTATTATAACGAGCGCTGTTTAGAATTTACAAAACATTTACTATAACAATAGCATTATAATCGCTGTATAAATTTACAAAACATTATTTATCATGACAGCATTAAATTCGATGTTTAGAATTTTCAAAACATTAATTATAACGACAACGCTAAAATCGCTGCTTAGATTTATAACTTCTATTTTGAAATATTCATAAAATATCACATTTTTTTGGGAAACGGTTAAAATCTTATTTATATTTTCTTTATAACTGTTAAGTTCAAAATCTTATTTCAATTATCGCTTTCAAAACCCATTTCCCTTTTTCAATATAAATTCAAAACTTTGAACTTATATTTCAATTTATCCTGTGATAAATAATTCATTTAATTTATACCCTCGTTTACAAACACTTCTTGTATTCTCCATTAATATGTTTTTAATTTCAACTCTATTCGAATTCACATTTCTATTTTTGGAAATAAATTCCTTTTCAAAACTCAAATTTTATTTTCTATTTTTGAAAATATTTACGATATGTAAATATCAGGGCCAGTGTAATTTAACCACAACCTAATCAATCACCAATTAAATATATCATCGGATATCACAATCAATGAAAACAATAATATAAATGTTGAGCAATCCAGTTGGATTCCTCCAACCTATTTCCCTGCATCCACAGATGTTAATCAACCTCACTAATATTATTTTCACATCAAAATGGTGAACAGAATTGTTAAATGATCAACGATTAACTATATCAACCATTTCAACCAATTTTATCAACCATGCAACCAAACTGCCATCACACAGTATAAAATTACTATAAATAGATTTAAACTCGATTATATAAAAATATAAAAGGAGTCAGAGTGAGTGAGTTTACTCACTTTGGTTCACAGTTGACGATTCTGCTTTTATGTGACGACCCCAAACCCCGTACTGACGGCGGCAAGGGTAATCCTCGGAATATAACACAGAAACAGATAATAGCAGAACAGAATTTAATAAATACACCAGATAATGTACAATAGAATACACTGGATAAACGTAATCATCAGAGCTACACAGTATACAAGATCATACTTAGTACAAATACAGTTCAGCTATACATAAATGTCTACAGCGGAAACAAACAAAATATGTACAATAGGAGCTGAACAGCATAAAAAGAGATAAATAATAGAATCCATCTTCAGCTCCAGCTATCCAGAAAGAACCAGCTAAACCTGAATACAAGGCTGCCCATGTAGAAAAAGGGGCACCCAAGTTTGAAAGTGAAACAAACTACGAGTCAGTCATGGGACTGGTATGAGAAATCTACTCAACACATTCAAAATATGGCTAATCACAGGACCACGCCACTTTCGTGGAACGGGTTTACTCCATTGGATTGTCAGTGCTTTAAAAACAAATCTTTCTTTTAAACATCGCAATGCTTTTTATAAAAATGAAGCCATTATAAGACTCAGTTCCCATCACACAATGCAACGCAAACCAGAGGATAGAGTTTTACCTTATAATGGCCAAAAATATGCTTGATACGAATAAAACAAAAGCATTTGATATTATTACTAGTGTTTATAGGTTTCAAAAATGATTTCGATCATAACTATCAATCATAGACGACATGGGTACCATATATCATGTCGCCATATATATATACAATCAAAACCGCACAGTCACGTATTTGGAAATTGGATTTCCGTCATGAACCAAGGCAAAAGATAGTCCTTACCGAATTCGAGACTGCCTAGCCTAAGTCTCAGGATCAGAGCTCGAGTGACCCTTGGATCGTCAGGGCCGGTCCATCGATGTGGATTAAAATGCCTGAACAATGCGTTTCTCCGCCCTTTGGGGCGTAAGTGAGCCAACGAATGACTCCATCGGACCCGGATCGTCCGATCTAACCGAGGCGCATCGCAACAACAACAACCACATAAGTCAAACTCGTCAGGGCGTGTAAAAACACTGATGCCACTTCTAGCTAGGATGAAACGCATGCCCTCCCTGAGGTCCTTCTCCCGTTTCTGATTCATACCGGGATGTAAGGCTCGCGAATTCACGTTATACACAAAGCTACGCCGCACAAGCGGTGCTTTGATCATCACCACAAGACTTTGGTTTTCAACAGAAGCCCTGATCATTTGCCACTTAGGCATGCCACACTAGCAATTCATGCCATGTGACTGATGTCCATTGATATACAACCTTTGAGCTCGTGCGTTTCAGAGAATGGCGTTAAGCAAAAGGACAAATTCTCTGCCGCCAAACAGATGTATATTTAATAAAGATCAATCTACATAGAATAAATCCAATGTCAGACACACAGTCCATTTACAAGTCCGTTCTGGGTCTGAACGAAACCGGAGGCACTATATACCTCGCAAACCCATCGATCACCACGTACGTCTGGACGATCACCACTCATTATCCATATTTCGGGATGCCTCCCAATCAGGACCTCGGTTACCATCCAAATGAGGTGAAGATCTCCGGTCTTCGACCACCGTCTTCATCTTCGATTTCTTATCGTCGATTCAGTTATTCAGAATGGGATAAACCCGGTCTTTCTGAACAACTCGCGTATATAATAAACAAGTGCAACACTAACATACACACGCATCATTTCAATTCATTAGTCACTAACCGTCAATCAGTTTGAGAACGATTTAGCCAACCTTCAGTTAATTTCTAAATTTCACATCCATATCGTTTATAATATTTTATAACGATTTATCGCTATTTTTATTTATTTTAAAATAGCCAATTTATTCAAAACGACGCTTCGGGCCATAACACGGCCGTGGCGCTGTTTTTCTTCAGATTTGATTTACACATATCTGAAAATCTAACCGTGGGATCTTCACAAAATTTACATCATTAAAAAGATCTTTTCAAAACGAATCCAACGGTTCTAGTTTCGGGAAAATCCGACGGTCGGATCTCCCGGTATAATCGTTTGAAGTTTCGATTTCAAAATACGAACTGCACCGTTGTTATTCGATTAAATATAATTATATTTGTATATATATATATATATAAATATAATCGATTCTAGCGCTGTTTTTTTAGATTTGAATTAAACATTCCAGATAATCCAACCGTTGGATTTTTACAAAGTTGGTGCCGTTGGAAAGATTTTTCCAAAGCGAACCCAACGGTTGCGATTTCAGGAAAATCCGATGGTCGGATCTCCCGTACTAATCGTTTGAAATCACGGTTTCAAAATACGAACTGCAGCGTCATTATTCGATATATTTCAATTCTATTTAAATATATATATATATATATATACATATATCGATTCTTCGATTTCAAACCATATGAATTTCATACTTTTGATAAAAATGATATTTTTATCAAATTGTCTTCTATTTCAACACTTCACTATATTTGACAACTCATGTATATAATAAAAATGTGATTTTTATTGTAAAACAATTTGTTTCAAAACACTATTATTTTATATAGTTCGTATAGATGATAAAAATGTGATTTTTATTATAAAACAATTTATTTCAAAATATGAATACCATTCAACACATGAATTTCAACTCAACAAATGAATATCGTTTCCACACATGGAGGTTTTCTATTCAACGAATAAATATAGTTTCAACAAATGAAAATAATTCAAACACATGAATATTATTCAAAATTTCGGCAGCATAATGGCACGGTAGTTAAAACCGGGACCGTCCATAGTACGACTCCTCGCTCTACCTTAAAACCTCGCGGTTTTTGACAATGGGGAATCATGCATCTAGTTCGCACGCAGGCGGCATGTATATATTTATTTCATTTCCACAAATTAATACTATGTGGTTTCAACCAAATATTTCTCAACCACAAATGGGTATTTTTCACCCACAATCAATCAATATCAACCACAAACAATTCCAATCAACCATTCGCTATCAATCAATTTTCACACCAATCACAACCAATAAATATCGTCCATGGTTTGTGGACGAGGGGCGTGTATATATATATATATATATATAGCAATTCACTTCTATATCAACACATATATAATTTTTACAACGCATATATAACTTATACATCGAACGTACAACTTATACAAGGCTTATACATGAGGTGTACAACGCTTATATAACCCATACATCGACTATATAATTTATACATCGTCGTTTTCCATATTGTTTATAAATTAGAAATCTCACATTGGGTTCCACTCCACCAAAAATAGCAGAAGGCTCAGAAAAATATGCGGTCTCTTCTAGAATGTAGAAGGCGTCCACACGAGTCCACTGTCTCTTGTTTCACTGAATTTCGTCAAGAAACAAAAAAGAAATGATTTTTACAGTGAAATCAAAAACCGTAGCGCTTTAAACTGCTATAATATAGTCAAAAATAAAATAGCTGTATACCTCGTTTTGATGTTCAAAACTAGGTCAGCAATTTGCACGAAATCCGCGAAGCTTCGCGTCGATCGGCTAGCGCCACGAGGTAGTGCTTCGAAAACCACGCCTAGTGGTGTCCACCGCCGTCAACTCGCGCGCGCCAGTGAGGAGGGATTCCAGCTCGAACGGCGCAACTTCAGGGTGCCCGATCTCCCACAATACTGAGCGATAAATTACAATCCCTATATGGATTTGAAGAACTCGAGACGATCTACCAAAACTTCAACTGGGGCATGGGTTTTTATTGCGTGTAGGAGGAGGAATCGGAGGGGGAAGTTTTGAGTTGAAGGCGCCGTTCGATTTTGAGTCGGGGAGAGAGAATGTCCGGGGGGGCTGATGTGGACTAATGGGGTTTTTTTTATATAATTTTTTAAAATCTCCAAAATACCCCTTGTCTCACACGAACACCAATTCAGACCCAACGACTGTCGTCCCTAGCATTTTACCGCCATTCCAAACACAATGGGATATGTTTCGAAGGCCCATTCGACTGTTTCAGTCAGTTTTCCTTCAAATTAAAATATAGCACATTCAATATTTGATTTGAACGTACATTTCAATTTGCCAGGGCCACAAACTGATTCGAAAAATTCCAGAAAAATAAATCTGTCTATGTTTTGACGATACGGTCCCAACAAAACTAGTTTTGTCGAATTCTGAGACCGTTCGCAAAAAGGCCCATTTCTGGTCGATCCAATTTAACTATAATTGACCAAAACACATTTTCCTTTGCAACGCTCACATACTAGCTTCAAAAATTATGAAATTTGAAACCTAGCAATAACTTCACATCCCGGATCCAACAAAAGTGGTTTCGTCGAATTCCGAGGTCGTTTGTAAAATGGCCAATTTCACGGGCTATATAAATTCCATAGCGACCTTTCTGAAAATTCATTTGGCCATAACTTTTGCTTTCCGCTATGAAAATTCGATTTTTCAGATTCGTTAGAAAGGTATTCACTAACAGATTTAAATATTTTTGGTTTCACTCAAATCCGTTTTGTTTTGCACCCGGTACAGTCCGACAAAGTTTGAATTCAAATTTTGAAACTGCACCGCCTTTTCAGGCCTTGTTTACAATTAGAATTAATTATATTCGTTTTCAAATGTCGATTCAAACTCACTTTTCATTGCTATTATTTAAAATATTTATTTTAAATATTTGAAATCCACTATTTTAGCCAATTTAAAATTTTTAAATTGGTTCAGATTTTCCGGGTCGTTACAATCTCCCCCACTTAAAACTTTTCGTCCCCGAAAAGGAACAAAGTCGAAAGTGGTTTGATTAATCAACTCTACATTCGATCTGGCTTCCATTCTTCAACTTTTCAGTTTCTGAGAATTTTCAAATTCTTCAAAAATTTGGCTAGCACCCGGAATTTTCGAAAAATTTCGCCATAACCTCCTTTGTACGGGGAGAGGTTTGGAAATTTATTGAGTCGTATTAGGTACCCAATAAATCCTAATAAGCATACACATATTTATAGTGATATATTCTGGTGTTTACAGGGGAGCGTTTATTGATAATAACTCCAGAGAATAAATTCCCGTCACCCTGTCAAAGCCTGAGGGAGTGTTTATTTAAAATGCTCTAGAGGATAAATCCTCGTCACCTCGTCCCATGTGGGAAATAAATAGTCCATGTGCTGTATCTAATAACTAGAGAGACGTGATTATTGTCAACTCCAGACCCGTGTGGGGTTTTTATTAATCTGGCAATTTTATCGTTACAATTTAAATAGTTCATATGAGTCATCAGTTCAACCTGTAAAATATAGTCATCGCCATACAAGCCTCTTGCTCGTATGGTAAATCCTCCACCTCGTCACACAAACTCCAAATGCTTATGTGGTATATGATGAAGTATGCCTATCTTCCAGAAGTATGCCATGCAGTGTAGTTCAAAATTAATTGTTACTATTCAATGGCGACGTTTATTATTACACATAGAATAACCAGCACTCCGCATCCAATGGCTTTCACAGGAGTTGATATAATAATATTTCACATCCAACTCATTAAGGTTTACCTATTTGTCGGGCACGCAAATAAAATCTTTACTCAACAGCTATCCATTTACCTGTTCAAACATATATAATGCACATGTATATATTTCTATCTATTTTCTAATCAATTCAATGTGTGATATAATCGAATAAATTCTACCATTCATTCTATTATTGATTAATTAACTATCGTTTTAATAATATAATTAATCAAATCTACTATCACACAACACAAACAGCAATCAATTTGTTTTTTAACTTTTCAAAAACATACTAATTAATTTCTATACTCTTTTAAAATCATTCAGACTATAGAATTAAAAGTGCACATCCATGGAAAGAAAATAACAACAGAGTAGAGAACTAATTGGTAATGCAAAGTATGGCAAATGTACCTTGCACCGGAGTCAATCAGAGATATCTACTCGACATCAAGGATAGGCTTTCTGAATGCTCTCCTCAGTTTCCCAAGTACAATCTCGCAGATCTTCACTCCATTTCACTTTGACTAAGTTAACCTTCTTGTTCCTCAGTTCTTTGGTTTCTTTGCCGATGATTTTTAGCGGCTCTCTCCTCACAACTAATTCTGGAGTAATTTCAATATCCTGTTGCGCTGCTTCTTCCACGATCAAGTCTGGATCATGAACGTGCTTTCGAAGTTGAGATATGTGAAATACATCATGCACTCCCGGCAACCAGTCAGGTAATTTGACCCTATAGGCGAGAGTTCCGATCCGTTCCAGAATAGGAAACGGACCAATGAAATTGGGCGCCAACTTTCCAGTTTTACCGGACCGGATAACTCGTCTCATCGGCGATACTTTCAAATATACATAGTCGCCAACAGCAAAGGATATATCTCTTCTTCTTCTATCGACATAGCTCTTTTGTCGGCTTTGAGCGGCCAGTAATCGCTTCTTAATAAAGTCGACTTTGTCGGAAGCTTCTCGGATCATATCTCGCCCCAACACAAGTCTATTTCCGGGTTCGACCCAACAAGCTGGAGATCGGCACAGTCTACTATATAATGCTTCGAATGGCGACATTGTCAGACTTGCCTGGTAGCTGTTGTTATATGAGAATTCAGCCAAATGTAGGTGGTCTTCCCATGATCCACCGAAATCTAGAACACAAGCCCGCAATAGATCTTCTAAAATACGATTCACCCTCTCAGTCTGACCATCTGTCTGAGGATGATAAGCGGTGCTTAGATTCAGCTTTGTTCCCAGTTCTACTTGAAACGCCTCCCAGAATTTGCTAGTAAATATTGTATCTCTATCACTGACGATACTGAGCGGCACTCCATGTAGTCTAACTATTTCCTTGAAGTAAATCTGTGCCAGACTCTGAGCAGTTCTGTTTGATCTGACAGGTATGAAATGAGCGGTCTTCGTGAAGCGATCTACGATCACCCAAATACTGTCATTTCCTCTTCTGGTTCTGGGCAAACCATCTATGAAGTCCATGGAAATATGTTCCCACTTCCAGCCTGGAACGTCTAGTGGTTGTAACAATCCAGCAAGCTTCTGCTAGTCACTTTTGACTAGCTGGCAAGTAGGGCATCGGCTAACATATCTTGAAACGTCTCTTTTCAGAGCCTTCCACCAGAATGTTCGCTTGAGATCGTTGTACATTTTGGCTACACTAGGATGGATACTCAGTTTGGACTTGTGACACTCATCTAACACTTCCCTTTTTAACTCTAGGATATTAGGAACACAAATCCTTCCTTTCAACCTCAGGGTCTCGTCGTTATCTATTTGAAAACACGAGGGTTCGCCTTTCTGAATCCTTTTGATCATATCCTTAATAATGTTATCCTCCTTCTGAAGAATAGATATTTTGTCAATCAAGGAAGTCGTGATAATAAAACTGGCGATCATTTCATTCTTTCGGCTTAACACATCCGCCATGACATTGGCTTTCCCTGAAGTGTATATTATCTCAAAATCGCATGCTGCAAGGAACTCTAGCCAACGTTGCTGCCTCAGATTCAAGTCCTTCTGGGTGAATAGATACTTTAGCGACTGGTGATCTGTAAATAGTCTAAATCTCTCACCCAGAAGATAATGTCTCCATATTTTCAAAGCGAATACTATAGCCAATAACTCAAGATCATGAGTGACGTAGTTTTTCTCGTGTGGCTTCAGCTGACGGCTAGCATAAAAAATCACTTGGCCCCTTTGCATTAACACTGCGCCAAGGCCTTCTCTAGAGGCATCTGTCCAGACTTTTAAATCCTGATTGCCATCGATGATGGTTAACACTGGAGCAGTTGTTAATCTCAACTTTAGCTCTTCAAAAGCCTCTTCACTCTCTGGAGTCCATTTGAATATAGAGTGCTTCTTTGTAAGCTTCGTTAAGTGGCCAGATATCTTCGAAAAGTTTTTGACGAACTTCCGGTAATAACTAGCCAATCCGAGAAAACTACGGACTTCTGTAGGAGTATGGGCTGTTTCCAGTTTTGAATAGCTGTGATTTTACTTGGATCCAAAGCAATTTCTTCTTTCGATACGACATGGCCCAGAAATTTCACTTCATCTTGCCAGAATATACATTTGGATAGTTTGGCTTTTAATACATTCCTTCTGAGGATTTCCAGAACCTGTTCCAAATGCTTTTCATGTTCGGCCTTTGATTTAGAGAAGAATAGAATATCGTCAATAAAAACCAGAACAAATTTATTCAATACCCCTCTGAATACTCTGTTAATCAGGTCGACGAAGTAAGCTGGAGCATTACACAAGCCGAACGACATTACTAACCACTCGTAGAATAAGTCGGGACCTCTGAATGCTATCATTGGAACACACTCTTCGGCAATTCGAAGTTGATGGAAGCCTGTAGCTAGGTCCATCCTTGAGAATACTTGTGCTCCATTCAGACGATCCAATAAATCATCGATCTGCGGTAATGGATATTTGTTCTTTATCGTCTGCTTGTTCAAATCTCGATAATCCACACATAGACGTAGAGTATCGTCAAATTTTGGGACAATCACCACTGCTGCTCCCCAATCAGAGAAACTAGGCCTGATCAGACCCTTCCATACGAGCTGTCGTGTTTGATTGTCTAATTCCTCTTTCTCTTTCAAGGACATTCTTCGAATAGCGTGAACTACCGGCCTTGCATTAGGAATCAAAGCGATCTTGAAATCTATTTCTCTCTGCGGAGGTAAGCGAACAACTTCTTCAAACACATCCGCATAATTCTTGATGACGGGAATGTCTTTGATGAGGTCGGGAATATTCTCTGTGACTTCAGGGATATTTTTCTATTTGGGCTGGAGAAACATCCAAAGCTGCCCAGAAGTCCTTTCTATTTGAAGTCGGGCCATCACATGGTATGGTTATATAATTCCCCAATTGGGCCTTTGCCTTAACAACTCTCTCGGCGCATCTAACCTCTGCCTCATATCTGGTTAGCCAATCCAATCCCAAAATAAGATCGAATTCATTAAAATTCATGACGATAGAGATAGTAGGGAATTTATAGCAAGGAAAAAGAGACGGGCACCCCCACAAACCCAACTGAGATCAGTGGAACCCCCAACTGGATTTCGGACAATCATTGGTTCTTTGAGCTTCTTCAATTTCAATTCCAACTTCTTGACTGCACTCTTTGCAATAAAGCTTCGCGACGCGCCTGTATCGAACAACACTTTAACTGGAATGTTCTTTACATTGAGCGTGCCTTCTAAAACATCAGACCTTTCCTGAGCAGACGAAGATGCAGGTACTTCTACCACCTCATTTACATGCACTTCTTTGGATTCCTTAAATTGCCTGCAGTCCTTTTCAAGATGACCAGTCTGATGGCATTGACAGCATTTTCTATTTTCTAGGAACTTGTCCTTGGCTTTAAATTTATCCTTTCTTCTTTTGTTCCAAGATTTACAACTTATCGCCAAATGTCCTTGCCTATTGCAACTTGAGCATGTGGCAGTCACTACCGGGTCCTTATCAGATTTAGCCCTTTTTCTCTTAGCACTGGGCTGTTTACTGACCTCAGACGTTGTACTGGCCTCAGGACGATCAGTTTCAGACTCATTTTTATTACTAGAGCTGACTTCCTCTTCGTACTGTAACATACCTTTCTTGTCGAGATCCTCGTATTGGTAAGCCATGTATATCATTTCAGAAAAGGGGAGCTTCACGCTCCTCATCACACTATTCTGATATTTTCTTTGCAGGCCATGAATAAATCTTAGATTCTTCCTCTTTGGGTCTTTAATCAGATGAGGGGCAAAATGAGCGAGTTCATTGAATTTCTTATGATATTCAGGAATGGTCATATCTCCTTGTATCAGATAAGAGAATTCATCACATAATCACTCAGTTGCTTCTGGAGGAGTAAATCTTTCTAAGAAAATCACTTTGAATCTGTCCTAGGTGATATCACCTTTGGGATTATTCTCAATAACTGAATCCCACCAGAACAAAGCTTCATCTTTGAGTGCCCAGGATGCCAGTAATCTTTTCTGGTCATCTCTTAGCTTTAATCCTTCAAAGATTTTCTCAGTAGAACGAATCCAAGCATGTGTCTTCATAATAGATTCTTCACCATAGAACGGTATTCCACCCATATTTCGATATTTGATTAATAGGGCCTCAATATCCGGTTCTGCATTCCTTCTGTTTCTGACACTCATTTTCTAGTACTTCTGCAAATAGCAGATCAAGTGTCAGGTCATAGAAAAGAAATTTCAAAATATAGAGACAAATACTTCAAATGTAAATGTGTCTATCGAGGTGTAATTTTATTCTGCCTTACTCATACTGGGATATTACTGATCCTATCTGTATAGAGTTACCCATCCTAGAACACTACTGGTTCTATTTCTGACGAGTTCGTTAATATGTTATATTCCAGAACTAAGCTTAACCAAAGCTCTGATACCAAATGTGATGACCCCAAACCCCGTACTGACGGCGGCAAGGGTAATCCTCGGAATATAACACAGAAACAGATAATAGCTGAACAGAATTTAATAAATACACCAGATAATGTACAATAGAATACACTGGATAAACGTAATCATCAGAGTTACACAGTATACATGATCATAGTTAGTACAAATACTGTTCAGCTATAAATAAATGTATACAGCGGAAACAAACAAAATATGTACAAAAGGAGCTGAACAGCATAAAAAGAGATAAATAATAGAATCCATCTTCAGCTCCAGCTATCCAGAAAGAACCAGCTAAACCTGAATACAAGGCTGCCCGTGTAGAAAAAGGGGCACCCGAGTTTGAAAGTGAAACAAACTACGAGTCAGTCATGGGACTGGTATGAGAAATCTACTCAACACATTCGAAATATGGCTAATCACAGGACCATGCCACTTTCGTGGAATGGGTTTACTCCATTGGATTGCCAGTGCTTTAAAAACAAATCTTTCTTTTAAACATCGCAATGCTTTTTATAAAAATGAAGCCATTATAAGACTCAGTTCCCATCACACAATGCAACGCAAACCGGAGGATAGAGTTTTACCTTATAATGGCCAAAAATATGCTTGATACGAATAAAACAAAAGCATTTGATATTATTACTAGTGTTTATAGGTTTCAAAAACGATTTCAATCATAACTATCAATCATAGATGGCATGGGTACCATATATCATGTCGCCATATATATATATATATACAATCAAAACCGCACAGTCACGCATTTGGAAATTGGATTTCCGTCATGAACCAAGGCAAAAGATAGTCCTTACCGAATTCGAGACTGCCTAACCCGAGTCTCAGGATCAGAGCTCGAGTGAGCCTTGGATCGTCAGGGTCGGTCCACCGATGTGGATTAAAATGCCTGAACAATGCGTTTCTCCGCCCTTTGGGGCGTAAGTGAGCCAACGAATGACTCCATCGGACCCGGATCGTCCGATCTAACCGAGGCGCCTCGCAACAGCAACAACCACATAAGTCAAACTCGTCAGGGCGTGTAAAACCACTGACGCCACTTCTAGCTAGGAAGAAACGCATGCCCTCCCTGAGGTCCTTCTCTCGTTTCTGGTTCATACCGGGATGTGAGGCTCGCGAATTCACGTTATACACAAAGCTACGCCACACAGGCGGTGCTTTGATCATCACCACAAGACTTTTCTTTTCAACAGAAGCCCTGATCATTTGCCACTTAGGCATGCCACACTAGCAATTTATGCCATGCGACTGATGTCCATTGATATACAACCTCTGAGCTCGTGCGTTTCAGAGAAGGGCGTTAAGCAAAAGAATAAATTCTCCACCGCCAAACAGATGTATATTTAATGAAGATCAATCTACAAAAAATAAAATCCAATGTCAGACACACAGTCCATTTACAAGTCCATTCTGGGTCTGAACGAAACCGGAGGCACTATATACCTCGCAAACCCATCGACCACCACGTACGTCTGGACGATCACCACTCATTATCCATATTTCGGGATGCCTCCCAATCAGGACCTCGGTTACCATCCAAACGAGGTGAAGATCTCCGGTCTTCGACCACCGTCTTCATCTTCGATTTCTTATCGTCGATTCAGTTATTCAGAATGGGATAAACCCGGTCTTTCTGAACAACTCGCGTATATAATAAGCAAGTGCAAAACTAACATACACACGCATCATTTCAATTCATTAGTCACTAACCGTCACTCAGTAAGAGAACGATTTAGCCAACCTTCGGTTAATTTCTAAATTTCACATCCATATCGTTTATAATATTTTATAACGATTTATCGCTATTTTTATTTATTTTAAAATAGCCAATTTATTCAAAACGACGCTTCGGGTCATAACACGGCCATGGCGTTGTTTTTCTTCAGATTTGATTTACACATATATGAAAATGTAACCGTTGGATCTTCACAAAATTTACATCATTAAAAAGATCTTTTCAAAACGAATCCAACGGTTCTAGTTTTGGGAAAGTCCAACGGTCGGATCTCCCGGTATAATCGTTTGAAGTTTCGATTTCAAAATACGAACTGCAGCGTCGTTATTCGATTAAATATAATTATATTTATATATATATAATCGATTCTGGCGTTGTTTTTCTTCAGATTTGAATTAAACATTCCAGACATTCCAACCGTTGGCATTTTACAAAGTTAGTGCCGTTGGAAAGATTTTTCCAAAGCGAACCCAACGGTTGCGATTTCAGGAAAATCCGATGGTCGGATCTCCCGTACTAATCGTTTGAAATCACGGTTTCAAAATACGAACTGCAGCGTCGTTATTCGATATATTTCAATTCTATTTAAATATATATATATATATATCGATTCTTCGATTTCAAACAATATGAATTTCATACTTTTGATAAAAATGATATTTTTATCAAACTGTCTTCTATTTCAACACTTCACTATATTTGACAACTCATGTATATAATAAAAATGTGATTTTTATTGTAAAACAATTTGTTTCAAAACACTATTATTTTATATAGTTCGTATAGATGATAAAAATGTGATTTTTATTATAAAACAATTTCTCTCAAGACAAGATTATTTTATATAGTTGGTATAGATGATAAAAATGTGATTTTTATTATAAAACAATTTCTTTCAAGACAAGATTATTTTATATAGTTCGTATAGATGATAAAAATGTGATTTTTATTATAAAACAATTTCTTTCAAGACAAGATTATTTTATATAGTTCGTATAGATGATAAAAATGTGATTTTTATTATAAACGATTTATTTCAAAATATGAATACCATTCAACACATGAATTTCAACTCAACAATTGAATATCGTTTCCACACATGGAGGTTTTCTATTCAACGAATAAATATAGTTTCAACAAATGAAAATAATTCCAACACATGAATATTATTCAAAATTTCGGCAGCATAACGGCAGGGTAGTTAAAACTGGGACTTTCCCTAGTACGGCTCCTCGCTCTACCTTAAAACCTCGTGGTTTTTGACAATGGGGAATCATGCATCTAGTTCACACGCAGGCGGCATGTATATATTTATTTCATTTCCACAAACTAATCCTATGTGGTTTCAACCAAATATTTCTCAACCACAAATGGGTATTTTTCACCCACAACCAATCAATATCAACCACAAACAGTTCCAATCAACCATTCGCTATCAATCAATTTTCACACCAATCACAACCAATAAATATCGTCCATGGTTTGTGGACGAGGGGCGTATATATATATAGAAATTCACTTCTATTTCAACACATATATAATTTTTACAATGCATATATAACTTATACATCGAACGTACCACTTATACAACGCTTATACGTGAGGTTTACAACGCTTATATAACCCATACATCGAGTACATAATTTATACATCGTCGTTTTCCATATTGTTTATAAATTAGAAATCTCACATTGGGTTCCACTCCACCAAATATAGCAGAAGGCTCAGAAAAATATGCGGTCTCTTCAAGAATGTAGAAGACGTCCACACGAGTCCACTATCTCTTTTTTCACTGAATTTCATCAAGAAACGAAAAAGATATGATTTTTACAGTGAAATAAAAAACCGTAGTGCTTTAAACTGCTATAATATAGTTAAAAATAAAATAGCCGTATACCTCGTTTTGATGTTCAAAACTAGGTCAGCAATTTGCACGAAATCCGCGAAGCTTCGTGTCGATCGGCCAGTGCCACGAGGTAGTGCTTCGAAAACTGCGCCTGGGGGTGTCCACCGCCGTCAACTCGCGCACGCCAGGGAGGGATTCCAGCTCGAACGTCGCAACTTCATGGTGCCCGATATCCCACAATACTGAGCGGTAAATTACAATCCCTATATGGATTTGAAGATCTCGAGACGATCTGCAAAAAATTCAACTGGGGCATGGGTTTTTATTGCGTGTAGGAGGAGGAATCGGAGGGGGAAGTTTTGAGCTAAAGGCGCCGTTCGATTTTGAGTCGGGGAGAGAGAATGTCGAGGGGGGGGGCTGATGTGGACCAATGGGGTTATTTTATAATTTTTTAAAATATCCAAAATACCCCTTGTCTCACACGAACACCAATTCCGACCCAACGACTGTCGTCCCTAGCATTTTACCCCCATTCCGAACACAATGGAATATGTTTCGAAGGCCCATTCGACTGTTTCAGTCAGTTTTCCTTCAAATTAAAATATAGCACATTCAATATTTGATTTGAACGTACATTTCAATTTGCCAGGGCCACAAACTCATTCGAAAAATTCTAGAAAAATAAATCTGGCTATGTTTTGACGATACGGTCCCAACAAAACTAGTTTCGTCGAATTCTGAGACCGTTTGCAAAAAGGCCCATTTCTGGTCGATCCAATTTAACTGTAATTGACCAAAACACATTTTCCTTTGCCACGCTCACATACTAGCTTCAAAAATTATGAAATTTGAATCCTAGCAATAACTTCACATCCCGGATCCAACAAAAGTGGTTTCGTCGAATTCCGAGGTCGTTTGCAAAATGGCCAATTTCATGGGCTATATAAATTCCATATCAACCTTTCTGAAAATTCATTTGGCCATAATTTTGCTTTCCGCTATGAAAATTCGATTTTTCAGATTCGTTAGAAAGGTATTCACTAACAGATTTAAATATTTTTGGTTTCACTCAAATCCGTTTTGTTTTGCACCCGGTACAGTCCGACAAAGTTTGAATTCAATTTTTGAAACTGCAGCGCCTTTTCACGCCTTGTTTATAATTAGAATGAATTATATTCGTTTTCAAACGTCGATTCAAACTCACTTTTCATTGCTATTATTTAAAATATTTATTTTAAATATTTGAAATCCCCTATTTTAGCCAATTTAAAATTTTAAAATTGGTTCGGATTTTCCGGGTCGTTACATTTTATTCCGTTTACAACCAAACAGGCATTTGATTTTTATCACGAAATTCCCGTAGTTCCATCCTCAGCGATATAGTTCCACTATATAGATCTTTGTTGTTTCGATTCCAATGTAACTTCTTTTGCTTGATTCTGATTTCGGATGAATAAATCATACTGGTTATAATTCTACACGAATTAAAATGAAATAAATAAATTTTAGTGATTGAATTATACCCTTAATTGATGTCCCTTAACCCAGTAAATTTATTCTACTCAAACTGTTTCCTCCCACTTCGTTCAAACCCTCAAGAGTAGCCGTCAAAATCTAACTCAAGTGTCATGATTTTTCGTTCCCCTTCCGTTCCCAAGCAACAATCCACGGAAAAACAACTCGTATCATTATTCCCATCTGCTATCATTTGAAACCCACCATAAAAATCTTCACCTTCAACCCTGAAACCCAGTTCCACTGTTGGGGTATCCACCACTTAAATATCTAGTTCATAAATTAGTCCTGCTACCCAATTTCCTTTATCTCTTCACACTCCAGTTGTTAACTTAAATCCCCTTCTTAACGCAACCTCATTACATGACAGTAATGACACTCTTGTTTCTTCATTAAAAACCGCTGCTACACCCCTCCGTACAAAATGAACTTCACCTTTGTTTCACGTAGCCACTGCCAGACTACCAGGCTTTATCTTCATCCAACCTTTGTTTCATTACTCTATTTAACACAGCACCAAGACTTGCATTCACCACTGATAACTTTACTTTCATCTAGAACCCCAATCTTCACTATGCCGTACCCCAATCCGTCACTCAATTCAATACTGACCACGCTTTTGAACACTCCAGCACCATGGTATCACCATGCCGAGTTCGTTACTCCTCCTTCAGTAATGGTGACATAACTGGCAACTTCCATTCATTCAACTACATCCCCAAATGTACTCCGCCTTCAAAAACACTACACCCGATGCCTCCTACACATGCCAGCAACGACACCAACATCACCAGACTACAGCGGTTCCACCCTGGCTCCCTACTGATCGAACTCTATAAAAACCCTACTGGGTTGAAGAGCAGACTCGTAGGAATCTAAAGCATTTTATTTCATGATTTTTCTTTGAGTTTTCTTTTTTTAGTGGATTTATGAAGTTAAATTTTTCGTGCTTTGTTTTAGATCTGAGAAAACGAGAATAAGGTAAAGAGGAATAGTGCTTTTAAAGGAAATGACAGCTTGGCACACACGAAATTGATTTGCTTGGCACACACGAATTGGTTTACTTGGTACTCACGGTTGTAACAGTGCAATAGCTTGCAGTGCACGGTTTATAATTGCCTTGGCACCCACGACACACTGTTTGATGGAAACAAAAGCAGCTTTTATGTATATATGTTGCTTTTAGCCTGATGTATACAGTTGTATAGGTCTTCTTTGCTTTAATTGTTGTTGTCCCCAATTTTTACAACCTTGGCAATCACTGTTCTGAAAACGTGGAGAACATACAAGGTGGAAAAGAAAACTTGGAAAGGACGGTTTTGAAAGCATATACGGTAAATTATGATATATATATATAACACAAGTATACATTATACCAGATTTGATATGCTATTGGTACATGATTACGGATGGGACATCCAGAACAAATCACATGCATTACATTCATCAGAAGTCGTTAAGGCCTGAGGCCTATGGAGCCTTTGATGCCAAACTTACATTTATCAACTTCGTATTTCTAATGAAAAGAGCAGAATTCATGCTCAAGTGACCGTACATTTATGTATGTAGAGAGAGACGCTCAATTCTAATAGCTGAATGTTCGTGGAACAGAAGTGATTGAAATGTTGGCCCATAACATGTTCCATGTGGTAAGAAAACTACATACATATTTCCAAGCATACAATTTCGTTTGCGTATGAATGCTACGGACAAAAATAAAAATACGGTCATGTCCAGCGAGGTGCCACGGTTCCAAAAATATAATAATACCGGTAGTGTAACTTATATTATTAAACCCCACAATATTGATATAGGGTGCAAAATACTCCAAATAAAAAGTTGCGTATTTAATTAATTAAAAATTACAGTAAAATTCTAAAAATTAAATTATAACTACACATCAAAAGAATCTTGTCCAAATCCAAGATCAATATTTAAATATATTTAAATAACCGTTATGGCTTATATACGATTCTACAACGACTATTTCTATATTTGATTTAGACATAACTTTTTATTCCTGCTATGAAATCTGGATTTTTCACATTCGTTGGAAAGATATTTTCAAACCGATTCAAATATTTCTTGTTTCGCTAAAATTCGATTTATTTTGAATCCTGTACATTCATTTGAAATTTTAAATCAAATTTTCAAACTACCGCACCATTTTGAACTCGTTTTAATTATATTATAAATTATACGTTTAAATATCGTTTTATTAAATAAATTCCTATATATAATTCAAAATAAAATATTTAAACCAATTTAAATATTCAGAATTCAACGACTGAAAATCCGGGTCGTTACAGGGTCAGTATGGTGAACTAGAGTGAGAAAACTCGCACAGTATTAAGGGTATCACACAACTTGATTTTAAAGTTAAAATCCTTTCGAAAGAAAAAGATAATCGTAAGACCAAATCCACACATAAATACAAATTGTTTTTACCTTATAATAATCCAAAACAGTTTTGGAATCAATATCTATTCTGATATTATAATAGTGTCTAAACACAAGTAAATATCAATCAAGTGGAACACTTGCATCTCACGCTCCACATATATAGTACAAAGTCAAAACCGCGGGCGCTTATTGGAGATTGGATTCCAACTATGACGAGGTATAGGACCACCTGCCGATAGTGTATCTCTAGAGGCGAATACACTGGATCTAACAAGAACGTCTTGTAACCAGGCCCTCACATGACCGACCACTCATTTCGCTTTAGTGTATCGAATGTATATCACTAACGATTGGGCTCAAACCACCGTTTTCCGAAAAGGGACAACATCGAAATAGATTAAAAAATGAAATGGATTTTCTCTAAATTGGTGATTATACACCCTAATGGGAGCGACCCACATAGCCATGCTGCCTGCTCGGTTTTTGTCATTTCCTGGTTGATGAGGTTTGAATTTCATCTACAACACCTGGCTACCATTCACTTTGAATGTCACATTGTCAGATTCGCCAGATATCACTAATTGACGTCTACATAAATACTATAGTGGTTAAGCTAAGAGAACCATCGTCCTCCGCTACCAACTACGGTACGTTTGAAGAAATCAACAAACGTAATTCCTTTGGAAATATTCTGTCATACATTCGTCCATACAAGTCATCTAGGAACAGGACGAACCGAAGGTACTCTCCTGTTGCATCCAAGGAATCACCCTACAGATCAGTAGCGAGAAGTTCTTGCAATCCGTAGATTCCAGCCACAACAGAACCCTAGTATATCTCCGGGTCGAATCAGAGTTGTTAGTGATTCTTCCGCTTTATGAGAAACTATGGTCTTCAAATGCTCCATCTCGATCGTTGCCTGATCTTTTTCTATATATTTCGTATTTGTTGGTCGGAATGGTTTTCGAATATACATTCGATCCCGGTCTTTCCATACCAACAATCGTAAAGGTAGGACTTGATAGCTAGCTATTTAACTATCAAGTAAACATCCATGAAAAAAAAAAGATTTATTGGTTTAGTAATCAGCATCACTTGGCTTTTTAATTAATTAACTTGAATATTTCCAACATTGGTAAAATATTTCACTTATCACTTTAATATACGGATATTCGCAAAAACTTTTCATTTTGATATAACGATACCAAATATTCAGTTTCCATCATTTATTATAACATTTCCTTTATTATAACTGAGAAATCATCTCAATCTACTATTCGACGTTACGCCAACTCTTCGGTTTTCATCACTTGGAAAAATATCAAATCCTTATTCATATAGGATAAACCATCCTATATCCTACTCCTTTACTTTTCGAAATTTTCGCCAATCTCCTTTTAATTCCGATACTAGGGAAAATATCATCTCATATCATTTCTTTTACTTTGGAAACCTTGTCACACATTCTTGACATTACCAACTAGTATCATCCTTGGATAGTCCTGAAGTCGTTCAAGTTGGGGTAATTTAATTACCTCTCAGACCTTGATCAACAACGTTCTTATCTTCAGATAAATACGAGTTGTAATTCAAGAACCGATATTATTATTTCAATTATTATTTCCAACCTCGTTTACCAAGCTCACATTTAAATCCCTTTTCCAATCCTCTTTTTTTTCTTTCAGGAAATCTCCTTTCAATTTTATTGGTTTAACTTTAATTCCACAATTAAATATTTCCAATTTAAAACAACATTTAACCCACATTCCATTTATAAACCTTGTTTATAAATTTTAGGTTTAATATAAACCCTTTACATCTTTATCTTCTTTTACTTAATTCAAACATTAAGTAAAACTTTCCATTTAAGCAATATATTCGCTTAAACCTCTTTATTGCTTCATTATAAAACTCGAGCTCAAAAAATAAAACTCATTTCTAGCCTCTTTCCAACACTCGACTATATTAGTTACTTTAAATGTATCTCATTTAAGTAGTGATTACGTAAATTATAACAACTCGTTTACTTCAACATTAATCATTTCAAATTCAATTAACTTCCTTATTTACTAGGATAAATAATAAATTTCCTTTTTAAAATCTTAATAAAATTAACCAATTTTTAATTTATTTCACTAATTCAAAAGTCTATCTTGGTTTAAATGGTCGACTCAGTCAACAAAAAACACGATTTTTCTTCTAACCAATTCCCGTTAATTCCTCCTTTAAATTAATTAAAATATAATTAATTTAAATAACTCCATTCAATTGTTCATCTGACGCGATTAATCAAGTACTTAACCACTAGGTTATTACTTCTCATTTTCTTTATAATTCTTATTAACGTAAGAATTTGTTTTCTAAAACATTTCAAATTCCTTATAAACTTTAAATAATTAATATTTATTTCCTTTTTTTAAATAGCCTTTCAATGTAATAGCTTTCAAAACCTATCTTCATTAAAAATATATTTATAACTTAAATATTATCGATTCACTGTCGATAAAACCCATATTTTATAAATCGATTGATTTATAGGCCAGGTGATGCCAATTACCCGACCATACTACCCATTGGTCACAATCAGAACAAATGTTGAAATAAGGTTCAACAATTAACAATAATCAATCATTTCTTTTTATTCGACTGATAATTTCTATACGATCAACAACTGATTAACAGATCATTCAAACAATTCAAACAATTTGAAACACGTGTATAAACGTGACTAATCAAAGGAAATTACTTTATTTGGGTCAAATCAACATGATTAGTGTTTTACTGAAATTAAACGACTGTTTAATTTCATTTATTGAATCAACAATAAATATATATAACCAACAAATGGTCAACCACTAACGATTAGAACACACAAAATAAAAACCCAATTTATATAAAATATAAATGGGGAGAGCTGAGTGAGTTTAACTCACCTTGGTTTGAATTTATCGATAAACAGTTCATTTTTAGTCAAATTAAACCAATGTTTAATTTGACTAAAATTTCTAGTTGCTTCTAATCCGGACTAGACTTACTCCGTCTCGAAGTTCTTGTCTCTACGGTCCCAACGCAATTGATCGCGCCAAAATCTGATATCGTATGTTTGAGAAATCACGTAAATAAATTTATGAACTAAATTAAATTTTAAAACATGTTTTGTTTATAAAATTGAAATGGGCTTTACCTTAACCCTTGGCCCAAAAACCCCAACCCGCTCTCCTTTAAAACCTTTGCATCCGATCCCATTTCTCATTTATCAGCCGCCTCCCATAATTCCTCTCGTAACCGAAATTAAAACCCTAACCCCCTTTCGATTCCAGCCACAAATCGGAAATTGATGGCATCGCACCTCTCTTCCGCCCTTCGACCCAGCTTCTCCCTCTTCCAGCGATCGGTCAGAACCCACAACAATCCCCCAGTGCTCCATCGTTGCTGATTTCCGAACTCTGGTCTTCAACTTCTTACGGCTTCAACAGGATCAGTCCAAGAACCGAAAGCTAAGTTTCTTTTTACTTGATTTTTAATTGCTGTAATATTATGTTTTGATTTTTCTGGTTTTTCGAATGGATTTTTCTTCATTGGTTTACTGTGTTTTCGTATGGGTGATGAAACAACACTATGTGATAGCATATTTATAGATGCGGTTGGGTTTAGATAGGGATCATGTCCATCCGTAGCTTAATGTAGGTAATCTAGCTGAAATCGTTAGGCCATATGCTGTCATCTCCTTTGTTGTATGGTTTGATGTCAGTGGTTACGAATTGTTACTTCAACCAAGATTTGAATCTGCCCTTAGATTTTGTGTTCGGATTTTAGAATATACGGAAAACAGTGATGAGCTTTACTGTTTATACATGTGATTTTACTGTTCGATAAAGATTTGATAAATATACATGTCAGTTCTTCTTAGTTGTTTTTCTTTTACTGTTTTAATAAGCTGTCCTTAGCTGTTCTTTGTACTCTTTTTTTCATTTGCCGTTTATTTGCTTCATTGGTTGTACACTGTCTGTGTATGTGAAGACTTCTGTTTTACGGTTATCTTTCTGTTCTCATGGATTTGATAGTGTATATAGATTTGATACTTCTTCTAGCTGTTCATGATCATGTTTTAGCTTGTTTTAGCTGTTGATGTATACAGTTTTTTTAGCTGTTCATGTATAAATTTATGGTATATATATTTTTAGCTGTTTGTGCTTGTGGAGATATACGCATCTCACTGTTTCATAAAAGAAACAATACATGACATTGAAATCTAAAAAAAATGAAATCTCTTATACACTCTTGCATTTGTACCAACAGTTTATGGATATATGTTGTATATATTTTGTTGATCACATTCCAGTTCTTTCATGTTGTATGTCCTAGCCCCTTTTTTATATATATTTTTTATTTATACTGATAGGTTTTCCTGTTTTCTTTCTTCTTCTTTTTTGCAGATCAAAAGAGATGGGGACACTTCGGTTCGGGAAGAAAAGAGACATGAAGAAGTTCATTTACAAATATTGATTTCTTCATTTGTGTTTTGTATTCGAGACTTGTATTGTATACATGTATTCATTGTTTGGAAAATATAAAGATAACCTAGGTTGAGTAGATGAAAATAGCTGCTACTACATATGAAGATTGCTTTCTTATTAAACCTATTCTGACCGATTAACACTGTTTCTCTTTTTCCCCCTCACCTCTTTCCATTTTTATATAGCACACAACAAATAAAAATAAAAACCTTTTTGTTCTGCCATCATTCAACTTATTGACACACTTCACAGGATAAAATTCTGAACTTGTATTGTCGAACCAAAGGAAAATGCTGATGTATATGCCATCACATACATACACATTTAGGAGATTTTTTATAAGTCTAATATAATATGTGTTATAATATAAATAAAATTTAAATAATTAGATTAACGAAAATAAATAAATAAATATCACCGTATTTATTAAACAACATCTTCAACATCAAACCGTATAGAACTCACACTTGACATTAAAATTCTAGTTTTAAATAATATTCCATTTATATAAAAAAATCCTTTAATATTTATAAATAAATCGATAAAATTTAAAACGATTTCACAGCGACTATTTGAAAATTTGAATTGAACATAACTTGAAATCTATAAGCTGGAATTTCAATTTTTCTCTTTCATTAGAAAAATATAATCAAACTAGTTCAAACGTTTCTCGTTCCACAGAAATCCGACTTATATCGGATCTTGTACATTCAGTTAAAGTTCAAATCGAAAATTAAAAACTACCGCGTCGTTTCGAGCTCGTTTTAATTTATATACAAAATATATATATTCGAACTCTATTTTAAATAAATAATTTCGATTAAAAATTCATTATATTTCAAATAGAATATATAACAAAATTTAAATGGACGAAAAAATCCAGGATGTTACATCTTTACTCACATCTAAAATGTGAATATAATATACCCTTTTAGTTCAAGTCTTTTATTTACATGTATGTAACGACACGGATTTCGCCCGGACCTAATCGATCGCTAAATCGACCAAGACCGTTCGAATCCCGTATATGCTATCTTTGGGTATACAACACATCAGAACAAATAACAGAAGACTTTTATAAACATCATAATAATATTACATCAGAGTACAGAATATCAGAGTATATCGAAAATAATACACAGCGGAAGATAAATTTACATAAATGTAATACAATGCACATCGGAAATATAAACTACACAGCGGAAGACTGTAAATGCCTGGACACAACTTAAAGCTTCAATCCAGAATCCTGCTTATATAACTGCAAAATAAACTACTCGACTGCCCGTATGGAAAATAGGGGCACCCGAGTTTGCAAGGGAAAAGAAAACTACAGGTCAATCATGGGACTGGTGTGAGAACTCAAAAACAGTTATAAACTTATATAAAATGATAAGGCAAATCATGAGACCACGCCGCTAACGCGGAACGGGTTTACCCCCATGAATGCCAGTGTATAAACAACAATCAATATAGATATATGGATCCACTATGCATCAATCAACATGCAATATCCCAATCTACCCATTTAGATTAATCACCACTCTTAGATTTTCTAAATCCAATTCAATTTTACAGAAATTATTCCTTTGGATTTTATTCCCGATTTCTTATTTCAAATCATTTGAATACATATCTAACTTTCTATATCAAAGTAGATTTTACTCCGGGGTCTCAAATCAAATCGTTTTGAAATATGAATTCCAAAACATAACAATGCATACAAACAAGTATGCAACCAAATATCATGCTTCCCATCGACAAGGCAAAGGGTACGCACCTAGCAACTTGATATATAAATGTGCACTTACCCCACATAGGAGCAGGCTACACCGACGATGCACCTCCCACACATGGAGAGCATACACCGCCCTCTCACCCATACTTTTAGTCTCAGGGTTACCTGAATCTTTAGCCACATACTAAATCATTTCATATCCCGAAGTAGGGAAAATCATTTCACAACATAATAATCACAAGTACTTTCAAAATATAGTACTTCACATTAGTAATTAACACATATGATCAGTCACTATTAATCACATAACCTTTGAGCTCGCACGTCTCAAAGAAGGGTGTTAAGCAAGAGAATAAATTCTCCGCCCCCAAACAGATACATCATTAATAGCAACTAATCAAATAAGTGATGAACCACAATGTAATACATAATAAATTTCAAAATCTCTTCGATAATATCGGGTTTAGGCCTCGAAATCCTTTCTGTTTTATAAAACATTTTTATAAAACATTCCCTGTCCAAAATCGGGAATACATTTCTTTTCACTAAAGAAAAATATATCATTTCACAATCATTCATTAAATTTGAAATGAACATAACGTTGCTAAACACCTTATCGTCAAATCATGAAGTGTTTCACAAGGTGTTAGCACACAGATATCTTTACCCAACCCAATACTAAATGTAAAGGTATATTCTGCTCATAAACTAGTCGAGCACCATCCAAATAATCAATCAACCACAATCAATATCAACAACTAAGTAAATTTGGTTTAATCACATCACGTGTTTTGGTAAATTTAATCACCATTCATTCATCCAAATCTAATTAAAGATTTATTCAAACCCCAATTGGTTTCATCTCTAAAATCATTTCATATTGATTGTTCTACTTTTTGGAAATTAATCCTGCTTTTACGTGGGTTAAAGAACTAATGTCATTTAAACACAGTTCACGACAAACCCCAAATCCAATTTGATATTAAACACAAGGCTCCGAATAGAAAATAGTATTGGCTTATATTCAACATCAAATTATGAAACCAACAAATATCGTATTGGAAATAACGATATTAATATATCTTTCAAATTTCCATAACCATATCCATATAATCACGAAATCCAACCTAGAAATATTCCAAAGACAATTTTGATTCAAATCCATTCCAATTCATATATTGGAAATTCTGGTTATTTTTAAAACCATTTCAAATCCAATTTATTTATTTCTAAAAATAAATAAATTATTATTCTAGTTAATAACTAGTTCATTTTGATAAAAATCTATTTTTATCTTTTCAAATATGGGAATTTTCATCCCAATTCTTTCCAAATCATTCCTTATGATTTTACACAAATTATTACTATTTTTAATAATTTTATCAAGGCCCGTACAGTCGATTTCCATCAACGGCCATCGAACTGCACTTACAGCGACCTTTTCCAAATTTGATTTGGACATAATTCCAAATCCAACCGTTAGATTTCAAATTTCTCATATTCCTTAGAAAGCTCTTTTCGATATGAACCTAACGGTCCCGGTTTGTATCCGATGGTCGGATCTCCCGTAATGTCCGTTCGAAGTTAATGGTCGAAATTCGTGAACTGCCGCAGCGCGGCGTGTTCTATTCAGGCCATTATATTATATATATAATATATATTTCGTCGATTTCCTTTTTAAAACGTATTTTATAAATCGTTTTTAATTTTTTTTCAAAATGATTTCAACTTCATATTCAAAATTGAATATTCCATATACACGACAATGTATATATATGTTAAAAATTATATTTTTATCAATCAAATCATTTTCACCTTTCATATATATATATATATATATATATTTCATTTTCATTTCGTATATACATCGTTTTCACATTTCATATATATATATATATATCATTTTCATTTCATATATATATCGTTTTCACATTTCATATATATATCATTTTCATTTCATATATATATATATTCACTTTCATATATATAATATTTTCACTTTCATATATATAATATTATTTTCACTTTCATATATATTATATTATTTTCACTTTCATATATATAATATTTTCACTTTCTTATATATAATATTTTCACTTTCATATATATTATATTATTTTCACTTTCATATATATAATATTTTCACTTTCTTATATAAAATATTTTCACTTTCTTATGTATAATATTTTCATCGTGTGTGTATATATATATATTCATCGTATATATATTTCAATTTTCATCATAACCACACCGCAATACAAACAAGTCGTCCATGGTTTGTGGACGACGGGGAGCAGTTCATATATGCAGTTACAAAATAAATAACTGTAAAAGAAAAATTATAGTGAGAGAATTCTCACTTTGGGATCCACTTTGTCTGTCTAATTTCTGAATTTCTATACTGTTTTGAATTTAAATTTACTTCAAATTCTGATGTGCTTCGTTTCCTTTCTGGTTTGTTCTGTGCTATAGTATTTTTCCTAGCAGTTCCAACGAACCTGAAATCATCGAATTCCGTTTTGATTTGAACGAGATACGACCATTTATAGATTTAATCATTAATAAACATCATTAGTTAATAATTAATATAATTAAACCTTAGAAATCCTCCCCATCGTGCTTTCTTCTACGTTAACCCCTTCAGATGGATTAACCCATCGAGCTCGCACCAAAAATCTTCCTACGCACGAAGATCGAGGCAGCCGGCCGACCATCTGGCGGCGCCACCACCTCCGCCGTTCCGATGCCTCCCCATAGCCGCCACCATCAGCGGTTCGGTGGCCCATATGATCTGATGAACGGGTCAGAACCCGTTGTCTTTGAGCCCAAAATTCGAGGAATCCAGGACACCATTCACGATCTCGACCGTCCATATTAAAGAGCTCTTGAAGCTCTTCGTTTTCCTTTTTGAATTTCTGAAATCCATCAAGCGGATTAGGAGAAATTTTGGAATGAAAATCGGAGCATCCTAGCCCTTCAACGTTGTATGGCGGTGGCCTGTTATGAACGGGCTAGGGTTTTAAAGGGGCTATTTGTATAAAATATTATATTATTTAATTCAATTAAATTCTAAAAAGTGTATTTCACATTCGAACTCCAAACCAGACCCAACGACTGTCGCCCCTAGCTAATTACCCCCATTCCGAACACAATGGGATATGTTTCGCAAGCCAATTCGATCATTACGACCAGTTTTCGCTAAAATTAAAATATAATTCTTTATATATTCAGTTTAAACGCACATTTCAATTTACCGGGGCCACATACAGTATCTAAAAATTCCATAAAAAATATTTCTTGCTTCATATTGACGATACGGTCCTAACAAAACTAATTTCATCAAATTCTGAGACCATTTGAAAAATGGCCATTTTCTGGTCGATCGAAATTGACTGAAACTGTCAAAACACGTTTTACTTCGCCACACTCATATATTGACTTCAAAAATTATGAATTTTGAAATCTAGCAATAATTTGACATTCCGTTTCCAAAAAAAGTGGTTTTATCGATAACAGAGGTCGTTTGCAAAATGGCTATTTTTAAAGGCCTTTACATATATTAAAATATATATAAATTCCACAGCGACTTTTCTGAATTTTAAACTGGACATATATTTCACTCTATAAAGTGAAATCTTAGTTTCTTAGATCCGTTAGAAAGATATGATCGAACATATTCAAATATTTCTTATTTCGCTGAAATCCGATTTATTTTAAACCCTGTACATTCATTTGAATTTTGAAATCAAATTTTCGAACTACCGCACCATTTCAGGCTCGTTATATAATTAAAATAAAAGTATTCGTTTTAACTTCGTCGAAAATATATTTTCCGTCGTTATTATTTAAAATAAACTATTTTAAATATTCAAATTTCACTAAAATTGCCAAAATAAAAATTTTAAATTGGCTCAGATTTTCTAGGTTGTTACAATCTCCCCCACTTAAACTTTTCGTCCCCGAAAAGGAAAGAAGCTGAAACTTGTTTTACAAATCAACTCAACTTCCATTATTTTCATTATGGCTTGAGTTCTTCAACTTTTCAGTTTCTAAGAACTTTTCAAATTTTTCAAAAATTTGGCTAACACCCTAAATTTTTGAAAAATTTCGCCATAACCTCCCCTGCACCGGGGACTTGGGATATTTCATATAGCCTCCCATGGCCCTCACCAATACAAAAAGAAAAAGAAACAGCCAAGCGGCTAGCCAATCGGCTCATAAAATCATCCAAACCCAATAAATTCGTAAACATGTACCTATTTGTCGGGCAAACAATTTTATTCCTCTTCTCTAGCCTCCTTTCTATGACCTGTTCAATGTAAGTACTTGTATATGCATGTAAATGCGACAAATTTTCAATACAATTCACTATTTGATACAATTTGCTAAATGGTTCAAATTTTAATTAATCAACCAATAATCAAACAACAGAACCAGCAATCAATTTGTGAATTAGCTTTTCAAATATATAACTTTATATATACTCAAAATCCTATATTTAAAACCAGATTATATATATAATCACAAATACGATATTTATAAACATATGACTCTCAACTCATTCTGAGGCATTTCTAACCCTATTTCTAACGAGTCACTCATTCTAGAATGCTACTGATTCTATCTCTAATGAGGATTCTTTCATAGGATATTACTAATCCTACCTCTGGTGAGTCTTTTGTTCGATTCTAATGAGTTGTACCCCAAAGATTTGAGTTTAACCAAAGCTCTGGTACCAGCTGTAATGACATGGATTTCGCCCGGACCTAATCGATCGCTAAATCGATCAAGACCGTTTGTATCCCGTATACGCTAACTTTGGGTATACAACACATCAGAACAAATAACAGAAGACTTTTATAAACATCATAATAATGTTACATCAGAGTACAGAATATCAGAGTGTATCGAAAATAATACACAACGGAAGATAAATTTACATAAATGTAATACAACGCACAGCGGAAATATAAACTACACAGCGGAAGACTGTAAATGCCTGGACATAGCTTAAAGCAACAATCCAGAATCCTGGTTATATATCTGCAAAATAAACTACTCGACTGCCCGTGTGGAAAATAGGGGCACCCGAGTTTGCAAAGGAAAAGCAAACCACAGGTCAGTCATGAGACTGGTGTGAGAACTCAAAAATAGTTATAAACTTATATAAAATGATAAGGCAAATCAAGAGATCACGCGCTAATGCAGAACGGGTTTACCCCCATGAATGCTAGTGTATAAACAATAATCAATATAGATATATGGATCTACTATGCATCAATCAACATGAAATATCCCAATCTACCCATTTAGATTAATCACTACTCTTAGATTTTCTAAATCCAATTCAATTTACAGAAATTATTCCTTTGGATTTTATTCCCGATTTCTTATTTCAAATCATTTGTATACATATCTAACTTTCTATATCAAAGTAGATTTCACTTCGGGATCTCAAATCAAATCGTTTGGAAATATGAATTCCAAAACATAACAATGCATACAAACAAGTATGCAACCAAATATCGTGCTTCCCATCGACAAGGCAAAGGGTACGCACCTAGCAACTCGATATATAAATGTGCACCTACCCCACGTAGGAGCAGGCTACACCGACGATGCACCTCCCACACATGGAGAGCATTCACCACCCTCTCACCCATACTTTTAGTCTAAGGGTTACCCGAATCTTTAGCTACATACTAAATCATTTCATATCCCGAAGTACAGAAAACCATTTCATAACATAATAAGAAAAAGTACTTTCAAAATATAGTACTTCACATCAGTAATTCACACATATGATCAGTCACAATTAATCACATAACATTTGAGCTCGTACGTCTCAAAGAAGGGTGTTAAGCGAGAGAATAAATTCTCCGCCACCAAACAGATACATCATTAATAGCAACTAATCAAATATGTGATGAACCACAATGTAACACATAATACATTTCAAAATCTCTTCGATAATATCTGGTTTAGGCCTCGAAATCCTTTCTGTTTTCTAAAACATTTTTATAACACATTCCCTATCCAAAATCGGGAATACATTTCTTTTCACTTAAGAAAAATATATCATTTCACAATCATTCATTAAATTTGAAATGAATACAACATCGCTAAACACCTTATCGTCAAATCGTGAAGTGTTTCACAAGGTGTTAGCACACAGATATCTTTACCCAACCCAATGCTAAATGTAAAGGCATATTCTGCTCATAAACTGGTCGAGCACCATTCAAACAATCAATCAACCACAATCAATATCAACAACTAAGTAAATTTGGTTTAATCACATCACGTGTTTTGGTAAATTTAATCACCATTCATTCATCCAAATCTAATTAAAGATTTATTCAAACCCCAATTGGTTTCATCTCTAAAATCATTTCATATTGATTGTTCTACTTTTTGGAAAATAATCCTGCTTTTACGCGGGTTAAAGAACTAATGTCATTTAAACACAGTTCACCACAAACCCCAAATCCAATTTGATATTAAAAACAAGGCTCTGAACAGAAAATAGTATCGCCTTATATTCAACATCAAATTCTGAAACCAACAAATATCGTATTGGAAATAACGATATTAATATATCTTTCAAATTTCCACAACCACATCTATAAAATCACGAAATCTATCATCGAAATATTCCAAAGACAATTTCGATTCAAATCCATTCCAATTCATATATTGGAAATTCTGGTATTTTTAAAACCATTTCAAATCCAATTTATTTAATTCTAAAAATAAATAAATTATTGTTCTAGTTAATAACTAGTTCATTTTGATAAAAATCTATTTTTATCTTTTCGAATATGGGAATTTTCATTCCAATTCTTTCCAAATCATTTCTTATGATTTTACACAAATTATTACTATTTTTAATAATTTTATCAAGGCCCGTACAATCGATTTCCATCAACGGCCATCGAACTGCACTTACAGCGACCTTTTCCAAATTTGATTTGGACATAATTCCAAATTCAACTGTTAGATTTATAATTTCTCATATTCTTAGAAATCTCTTTTCGATATGAATCCAACGGTCCCGGTTTCAGGAGAATCCGACGGTCGGATCTCCCGTAATTCCGTTCGAAGTTAATGGTCGAAATTCGCGAACTGCCGCAGCGCAACGCGTTCTATTCCGGCCATTATATTATATATATAATATATATTTCCTTGATTTCCTTTTTAAAACGTATTTTATAAATCGTTTTAAATTCGTTTTCAAAATGATTTCAACTTCATATTCAATTTCTAATCAAAATTGAATATTCCATATACACGACAATTTTATACAGTGTATATATATATATGTTAAAAATTATATTTTTAACAATCAAATCATTTTCGCATTTCATATATATATATATCGTTTTCATTTCATATATACATCGTTTTCAGATTTCCTATATATATCGTATTCATTTCATATATATATCGTTTTCACATTTCATATATATATTGTTTTCATTTCATATATATCGTTTTCATTTCATATATATATATATATATTCACTTTCATATATATAATATTTTCACTTTCATATATATAATATTATATTCACTTTCATATATATTACATTATTTTCACTTTCATATATATAATATTTTCACTTTCTTATATATAATATTTTCACTTTCATATATATTATATTATTTTCACTTTCATATATATTATATTTTCACTTTCTTATATATAATATTTTCACTTTCTTATATATAATATTTTCATCGTGTGCATATATACATATATATATATATATTTATATATATGTATTCATCGTATATATATTTCAATTTTCATCACAGCCACAACGCAATACAAACAAGTCGTCCATGGTCTGTGGACAACGTGGAGCAGTTCATATATGCAGTTACAAAAAAAAATAACTGTACAAGAAAAATTAAAGTGAGAGAATTCTCACTTTCCACTCCGTCAGTCTAATTTCTGAATTTCTGTACTGTTTTGAATTTAAATTCACTTCAAATTCTGATGTGCTTCGTTTCCTTTCTGGTTTGTTATGTGCTGTAGTATTTTTCCTCACAGTTCCAACGAACCTGAATGTAACAACCCGGAAATTCTATGCCAATTTAAAAACTTTATTTTGGCAATTTTAGTGAATTTAGAATATTTAAAATGAATTATTTTAAAAAATAACAACGAGAAATTTATTTTGAATAGAAATAGAACATATACATTTATTTGAATCATCGTTAGAATATAAATATTTATATATATATATATAAAAGGAATTGAAAATGGCGTGGTAGTTCGATAATTCGATTTCAAAGTTCAAATGAATGTACAGGATTCAAAATAAACCGGATTTTAATGAAACCAAAAATAATAGAATCTAATTGAGAATATCTTTCCAACGAATCCGAAAAATTGAATTTCATAGCGGGGATAAGAAGTTATGCCCAGTTGAAAATTCAAAATAGTCGCTATGGAATTCTGGCCCTTAAAAATGGAAATTTTGCAAACGACCTTAGTTTTCGACGAAACCACTTTTGTTGGATCTGTGATGTCTAGTTATTGCAAGGTTTCAAAATTCGTAATTTTTCGAATCAGTATGTGAGCATGGCAAAGGAAAACGCGTTTGACCAGTTTTAGTTGATTTTAATCGACTGGAAAATGGCCATTTTTCAAATGGTCTCGGAATTTGACGAAATTAGTTTTTTTAGGACCGTATCATCAATACGAAGCTAGAAAATATTTTTCGGGAATTTTTAGAGTCTGTATGTGGTCCCGATAAATTGAAATGTGCGTTCAAAATCAATATATAGATTTATATTTTGATTTTGACGAAAACTGATCGAAATGATCGAATCAGCCTACGATACGTATCCCATTGTGTTCGGAATGGGGGTAATTAGCTCTGGACGACAGGCGTTGGGTCTCGTTTAGAGGTCGAAATAAAAAGTTGCTTTTAGGAAATTTTAAAATTTTAAAATATATATTATTTATATAACCCCCCTCTAATTTCTCCTTCCCGTTCATTATATCAGCAAAAAAAAGAAACCTAATCGAATCACACGCCCCCTCCCTTTGTTGTCACCCGTCGTCGCTCTGACCAAACCGCCGCCCGCGCCTCCCCATTCCGACCTCCGCCTCCATCGTCCCCCTTCTCTCCCTCCTCCACGCGAGAACAGCGAGCGCCCCGCCCACATCTCGAACAAGGAAGCCCCAAACCCTCAATTCAGCCACCGCCAGCGCCCCCTAGCCAAACTCCGACCCACCCCGCCACCACTGATCGGTTGCGCCGCCTCCAGCGCTCCCCTTTTCGATGGTAGACCCCTCTTTTCTTTGGTGAGTGTTTAATTTCCTTTCTATTTAAATTGTGTAATTAAAAATACTATTTTTATGTGTATAGTATGAATGTAAGGAAGAATACGATTATATATATATGATGTTGATTCATATGAAGCTATGTTTTTTTTAATTCAAAAAGGCTAAGATTTTTCTCTTGGATAAAGTTTGGACTTTTAATATAAGAAAGAACTGATTTTTATTTACACAAAGAACTGATTTTTATTTACATAAAGAACTGATTTTTATTTGCATAAAGAAGCGATTTTTATCATGATAAAGAAGTGGTTTTTATCATAACAAAGAAGCGATTTTTATCATATCAAAGAAGCGATTTTTAATAAGATAAAGATTTGATTTTTATCTTTAAAAGGATTAGATTTTTAATTTGAAAAATACTTGCTTTTTATATTTAAAAAGGATTAGATTTTTAGTTACATAAAAATATGTTTTTTAACACATAAAAGTATAAATTCTAGCGAAGTAAAAGTATAATTTTTAGCAAAGTAAAAATATAATTTTTGGCATATGAAAAGCAAGATTAAAATTTGATTTTTAGCATATGAATAGCATAATAAAAATATAAACTTTATGTATAGAAAGAAATATTAAAAATGTGATTTTTAACATCGAATACGTGAAACAGATCTCGTTGGAAACACGACGAAGATTTTCTACAAATGCGGAGTCATGGCGTTTGGTTTAGCTTCTAGGTGATAACTCCTCACCTTTAATTTATTTCTATTTTGAAATATATACTAGGATGCAGACGGTACTTAGTAGCAACCGACACCCGTCGTCCACAGACCATGGATGACTTGTTTGTTCGATTTCTGTGTTGTGAAATTTGAATGTGTGATGTGGAATGAAATAAAATATTTTATAATGGAAAATATTTTATAGTCCAAAATATAATTTTTAACGTGTATTTAAAATAAATATTTATAAACAAATCGGACGATTTGTTTATATACACTGATTTGACTGATATTGATTGGGACGATAAATTTTGCACATCGCCCAACTGCACAAATAAAATATGTGTTTGTTGATTAGAAACCCCACATAGGTATTGGGATGAGATTTGACGTACACTAATCCCGATTGTTCAGTTGTATGGAAATCGATGGATTGATAGACTGTGTAAGCATTAATTATTAATATTTAATGCTTATGCAGTTGTGTGGTGCACTCTGGATGATTGTGGAGTATTTGTCGTTGCTATTATATACATGTGTTGTAGAAAATCCATATAATTAATATTATATGGTAATTGATTGGGCCTCATTCCAATTTAGAAAATAAATTCATGTGTTGAATTGAAAATAAATTCATGTGTTGAATTGAAAATATATATTCATGTGTTGAATAGAATAAAAGCCGTGTTGGTTAGATATGCACCATTTAGACGTGAACGATATTTATATCGATTTTATTCATTTTTATAATGAATATAGAAAAGAAAGTGATTTCAAAATATAACATTTTGAAAATATTATCATAAGTATATCAATGATGTGGAATATTCAATTTTGATTAGAAATTGAATATGAAGTTGAAATCGTTTCGAAAACGAATTTAAAACGATTTATAAAATACATTTTAAAAGGAAATCGACGAAATATATATAATATATATATTATGGCCTGAATAGAATGCGTCGTGCTGCGATAGTTCGCGAATTTCGACCATTGACTTCGAATGGACGTTGCGGGAGATCCGACCGTCGGATTCTCCTAAAACCGGAACCGTTGGGTTCGTATCGAAAAGTGCTTTCTAATGAATATTAGAGATTTGAAATATAACGGTTGGATTTGGAATTATGTCCATATCAAATTTGGAAAAGGTCGCTGTAAGTGCTGTTCGATGGCCGTTGATGGAAATCGACCGTACGGGCCTTGATAAAATTATTAAAAATAGTAATAATTTATGTAGAATCATAAGAAATGATTTGTGAAGAATTGGGATGAAAAACACCATATTTGAAAAGATAAAAATAGCTTTTTATCGAAATGAACAAGATTCGAGCAAGAATAATAATTTATTTATTTTTAAAATAAATAAATTGGATTTGAAATTGTTTTGAAAATAACCAGAATTTCCAATAATTGAATTGGAATGGATTTGAATCGAAATTGTCTTTGGAATATTTCGATGTTGGATTTCGTGATGATACAGATATCATTATGGGAATTTGAAAGATATATTTATATCGTTATTTCCAATACGAAATTTGTTGGTCGTAGAATTTGATATTGAATATAAGCCGATATATTTTCTATTCAGAGCCTTGTATTTAATATCAAATGTGATTTGGGTTTGTCGTGGATGGTGTATTCATTAACACGGTTCTTAAGCCCAGTTGAGAAAAAGATTAAATCTATTTATTTAGATTTAATGAAGTGTACCAATTGAATAATATTTAACTGGAATTGAATTGGTATTGATTTTTGGGTTTATCGTGAACAATGTTTTAAATAACTCTTGTTCTTTAACCCGATAATTAATGGAATGTGATTTTGGTTTGTCGTGAACGGTATCTACAATAATAATGTTCTTAGACCCAACGGAGTTAAGAAAATCAGAAACTAACTGGAGATTAGTTAAGTGGAATGGTTTCTTGGGTATTGATCAGATGTTGGTTTTGGCCTTCGGGGTTAATACTTAGGGAATTGCTCACATGCCAATTTACGGTTAGGGACTGATTGAAATGTGATGTGATTTTGGGGTTTATCGTGAACCGTGTTTTAAATGACATCAGTTCTTTAACCCAGTTAAAGATTAAAACTAAGTGGAGTTTTAATGAATCTTTAATTAGATTGAAAAGATTGAGAATGGAGCATCACCAGTTTTGCTCCAGGCGATAGTTAAATCTTTAATTAGATTTGAATGTGAAATGGTAATTGAATTTACCGATAACACCGTGGTGTTAGATATGAAGTATGATCAGTTTTACTTCATGAGATGAATAAGTTGGGATTGGGAAATAAAATAAATGATTACTTCAGTGTGATTCGCTAATCCCGACTAGTTGAATTGATATTCAAAAGAAGATTAAAGAATAAATTTAAGGAATTAATCTTTGATAAAATTTATGGAAACCTTTTCCCTAAGAATGTAAAATTTAGAAACTAATTGTAGGTTAGCTAAGAAGAGTGGTTTCTGGGGTATTGATCTGATGTTGGTTTCGGCCTTCGGGGTTAATGTTTGGGGAATTATTCTCTTGCAAATTTACAGTTAGTGACTGATGCATTGGAATGAGGCGTATGTTGTGTTTGTGTAACACTTGTTTATTATATACACGAGTTTTTTAGAAAGAGCGGGTTTATCCCATTCTGAATAACTGATTCGACGTGGTGTCGAAGAGGAAGACGGTGGTCGAAGACCGGAGGTCTTCACATCGTTTGGGTGATTACTGATGATCATGATTGGGTTGTACACCCAAGAGGAGGGAATCAGTTAGTGATCGTCCAGACATACTTGGAGATCGATGGATATGCGAGGTACAAGGTGCCTCCAGTTTCGTTCAGACCCAGAACGGACTTGTAAATGGACTGTGTGTCTGAAATTAGATTTTATTCTGTGTGATTGATTTCTACTAAATATATATTTGTTTGGCGGCAGAGAATTTATTCTCTTGCTTAACGCCCCTCTCTGAGACGTACGAGCTCAGAGGTTATATATTGATGGATATCAAGCGCATGGAGTGAATTTCATGTGTGGCATGCCTAAGTGGCAATATGATCAAGGCTTCTGTTGAAAAGCAGAGTCTTGTGGTTGATGATCAAAGCACGGCCTGTGTGGCATAGCTTTGTGTAGCGTTGATTCGCGAGCCTCACACCCTGGTTGAGAACCAAAAACGGGAGAGGACCTCAGGGTGGGCATGTGTTTCCTTCTAGCTAGAGGTGGTGTCGGTGCTTAAACTGGCTGACATTTATATTATTTTCACCTGTGTGGTTGTTGCTGTTGCGAGGAGCCTCAATTATATCGGGCCGATCCGGGAACGATGAAGTCATTTGTTTGCTCATTTACGCCCTAAAGGGCGGGGAAACGCAGTGTTTAGGCATTTTAATCCACATCGGTGGACCGGCCCTGATGATCCAAAGGCTTGACTGAGTACCTGCCTGAGACATGGGATAGATTGTCTCGAATTCGGTGAGGACTATCTTTTGCCTCGGTTCACAAATGGAAATCCAGCTTCCAATACGTGACTTTGAGGTTTTTGTTGTAAACCTATATATGGCGACATAGTGGTATGGGGCACTTATGCCGTCTATGATTGATACTTATGATTTGAAATTGTTTTGACACTATACACTTATAGTAATAATAAAACATGAAATTTCACATACCAAGCATTCTTGGCTATTATAAGGTAAAAACCCTATCCTCCGGCTTGCGTTGCATTGTGTGATGGGACCTGGGTCTTATAATAGCTTCATTGTTCTTTATTTAGCATTGCTCTGTTGTTTTATGCACTGGTATTCTTGGGAGGAAACCCGTTCCGTGCTATACGGCGTGATCCCTTAATTTACCTAACTTTAAAATAAAGATTAATAACTGTTTTAGTTCTTACACTAGTCACATGACTGACCTAGAGTTTATTGTTTTAACCTAAACTCTGGGTGCCCCTATTTTGACACGGGCAGATAGTAGTTTTGGTTTTGCAGATTTATATTCATAGATCCTGATTTACAGTTGGAATGATATCCGGAAAGCTCTGTATCCGTATATCTCCTTCAGTTGTGCTTTGTATTATTTCCCACTGCTATGTAATGTATTGCAATCTCTGATATTTTATGTTGTGTAATATTGATTCATACTCTGTATATTCTTGTATTCTGATGGAATTGTTGTAATATACAATGAAATGTTCTTCTGTCTGCGTTCTAATTTGCCGTGTTCTCAAAACAATCAGGGGTTTCGAACGGTCTTGGTCGGTTTAGCGATTGATTCGGATCGAGCGAAATTCCTGGTCGTTTCATTTTGGTATCAGAGCTTTGGTTTACAGAGCTCAGAGAACAAGACACATTAGAACCGAACGAAAGAATTCATCAGAAATTGGATTAGTAATATCCAACGGGAATGACTCATTAGAGATGGGATCAGTAGTATCCTAGAACGAGTGTGAAGAGTATATTTTTAAAATAAAAACAAGTTTTTTTTTGAAATTTAAATCGTTTTATACGTATTTGAATACTTATTTTAAATTAATTTGGACAATCCAATATATAAAGATTTTGCATATACGCCTTGCAAACGTGTATTCGAAGTTTTAATATACTGGATAGATATAGAATCACACTCCATTCGCCCGGAGATGGTACTGATGATAGCATGTGCATCATCAGTATTTATGTTCGAGTTTCGAAAGTGGGATGTTTATATATTTCCATTAGATTGGTGTGAGAACCAATATTAGATAGGGCCTGTTGTTGTGATTTGGCACCAAAAATGTGATTTTTGACTATATATCAAAGTTATGAATTTGAAACGTTAATCAACTAATTGATTGATGGTTCTTTGTTTGATTATAGTTTGACTAATTAAAATTTGAACCCTTTAGCCAAATTGGCCAAATAGTGAATTGTATTGAAAAAATGATCGCATTTTCATGCATATACATGTACTTACATTGAACAGGTCATAGCAAGGAGGCTAGAGCAGAAGAATAAAATTATTTTCCTGACAAATAGGTACATGTTTATTGTATTTCTTTGGGTTTGGATGATTTTATGAGCCGATTGGCTAGCCACTTGGCTTTTTCTTTTTCTTTTGGATTGAAGAAGGCCATGGGAGGCCGTATGAAATATCCCGAAGTCCCCGTTGCAGGGGAGGTTATGGCGAAATTTTTCGAAAATTTAGGGTGTTAGCCAAATTTTTGAAAAATTTGAAAAGTTCTTAGAAACTGAAAAGTTGAAGAACTTAAGCCGTAAAGAAAACAATGAGAGTTGAGTTGATTAGTTAAACAACTTTCGGCTTCGTTCCTTTTCGGGGACGAAAAGTTTTAAGTGGGGGAGATTGTAACAACCCGGAAATTTTGTGCCAATTTAAAATTTTTATTTTGCCAATTTTAGTGAATTTAGAATATTTAAAATGAATTATTTTAAAAAGTAACAATGAGAAATTTATTTTGAATAGAAATAGAACGTATATATTTATTTGAATCGTCGTTAGAATATAAATATTTATTTATATATATAAAAGGAAATGAAAATGGCGCGGTAGTTCGATAATTCGATTTCAAAGTTCAAATCAATGTACAGGATTCAAAGTAAACCGGATTTTAATGAAACCGAAAACAATAGAATCTAATTGAGAATATCTTTCCAACGAATCCGAAAAATTGAAATTTCATAGCGGGGATAAGAAGTTATTCCCAGTTGAAAATTCAAAACAGTCGCTATGGAATTCTGGCCCTTAAAAATGGAAATTTTTCTAGCGACCTCGGTTTTCGACGAAACCACTTTTGTTGGATCTGTGATGTCTAGTTATTGCAAGGTTTCAAAATTCGTAGTTTTTCGAATCAGTATGTGAGCGTAGCAAAGGAAAACGCATTTGACCAGTTTTAGTTGATTTAATCGACTGGAAAATGGCCATTTTTCAAACGGTCTCGGAATTTGATAAAATTAGTTTTGTTAGGACCGTATCATCAATACAAAGCTAGAAAATATTTTTCGGGAATTTTTAGAGTCCGTATGTGGCCCCGGTAAATTGAAATGTGCGTTCAAAATCAATATATAGATTTATATTTTGATTTTGACGAAAACTGATCGAAACGATCGAATCAGCCGACGATACATATCCCATTATGTTCAGAATGGGGGTAATTAGCTGTGGACGACAGGCGATGGGTCTCGTTTGGAGATCGAAATAAAAAGTTGCTTTTAGGAAATTTTAAAATAATAAAATATATATTATTTATATAACCCCCCTCTAATTTCTCCTTCCCCGTTCATTATATCAAAAAGAAAAAAAAAGAAACCTAATTGAATCGCGCGCCCCTCCCTTCGTTGCCACCCGCCGTCGCTTTGGCCAAACCGCCGCCAGCACCTCCCCATTTCGACCTCCGCCTCCATCGTCCTCCTTCTCTCCCTCATCCACGCGAGAACAGCGAGCGCCCTGCCCACATCTCGAACAAGGAAGCCCCAAACCCTCGATTCAGCCACCGCCAGTGCCCCCTGGCCAAACTCCGACCTACCCCGCATCGGCTGCGCCGCCTCCAGCGCTCCCCTTTCCGATGGTGGACCCCTCTTTTCTTCGATGAGTGTTTAATTGCCTTTCTATTTAAATTGTGTAATTAAAAATACTATTTTTATGTGTATAGTATGAATGTAAGGAAGAATACGATTATATATATATATGATGTTGATTCATATGAAGCTATGTTTTTTTAATTCAAAAAGGTTAAGATTTTTCTCTTGGATAAAGTTCGGACTTTTAGTATAAGAAAGAACTGATTTTTATTTACATAAAGAACTGATTTTTATTTACTTAAAGAACTGATTTTCATTTGCATAAAGAAGCGATTTTTATCATGATAAACAAGTGGTTTTTATCATAAAAAAGAACCAATTTTTATCACATCAAAGAAGCGATTTTTAATAAGATAAAGATTTGATTTTTAGCTTTAAAAAGATTAGATTTTTAATTTGAAAAATATTTTCTTTTTATATTTAAAAAGGATTAGATTTTTAGTTACATAAAAATATGATTTTTAACACATAAAAGTATAAATTATAGCTAAGTAAAAGTATAATTTTTAGCAAAGTAAAAATATAATTTTTGGCATATGAAAAGCAAGATAAAAATTTGATTTTTAGTATATGAATAGCATAATAAAAATATAATTTTTATGTATAGAAAGCGATATTAAAAATGTGATTTTTAATATCGAATACGTGAAACAGATCTCGTTGGAAACACGACGAAGATTTTCTACATATGCGGAATCATGGCTTTTGGTTTAGCTTCTAGGTGAGAACTCCTCACCTTTAATTTATTTCTAGTTTGAAATATATACTAGGATGTAGACGGTGTTTAGTAGCACCCGACACTCGTCGTCCACAGACCATGGATGACTTGTTTGTTTGATTTCCGTGTTGTGAAATTTGAATGTGTGATGTGGAATGAAATAAAATATTTTATAGTGGAAAATATTTTATAGTTAAAAATATAATTTTTAACGTGTATATAAAATAAATATTTATAAACAAATTATAACACCCCACCTCCGTTAGGGTCACTCACAAAGGGAATGCACTAGGTTTGGTGAAGCATTGTCGAGGTAAACATGCACAGAAATATTACAAGACAGAACATATATATAAAACAGTGGAAGTAAAACAAATTTCATTATCTTATAAAATAAGGTCTAAAGCCTTTTACATCAGAATACATCAAAACTTGTGTTGCAATAGTAAAGAAGCATAAAACCTTTTCATAAATTATTCCCCAAATAAAACAGTGAAGTAGCCATAGCCAAGAAAAGTCCAAGCCATGCATGATGACCTTCAAGCAGAGGAAGTCCAAACTAAATAACATTGTTTCCTCCCTGAAAACCCGGGGGGGAAACGGAAGACAAAGAGGCGAAAGTAAACAGGGTCAGTCATAAAGACTGGTAAGTCCTATCTACTTCCAGTATAAAAACAGGTAAAGGTAACATGACATGCATAAACTGAAAGTAAACATAAGGATGACGACAAGATAGATAAGCTAAACCAGGATAACTGGATGAACTACTGTAGCATGGTAAACTAAGGTGTCATGATAAACTACGGTGTCAAGATAAATCAAGGTGTCACATCGTCAGGTTTCTATCAAGTATACTATCCCAAGGTATCTATCATGTATATCATCCCACGGTATCTATCATGTACAACATCCCAAGGTATTTATCATGTATATTTGCTCTGCACCTCTCGTACTAGTATCCCAACCCGCGTCATGTGTCAACTATGAATGTCCCTTGCCCAATGTCATGTAATGGTCCATGTCAACCTAATATATAGCATATGTAGGTTTTCCTAACTCATATGTTTCTTTCCATGTACAAGTTCAGTCCTTTGTCGTAGGCCATACGGGCTTTCCCATGTTAACGTTTTATCCTTGAGGTTATTTTGGACTGCTACCCTTGATCTGGTTATGTTTTCTTACCATGAACTATCGCGTGTTCACTTAGGATTTATGCCACCTAGGACCACTAGGGATTATGCTACCTAATGAACGTTTCCGTGTCTCGGTTTGGGTTCAAGCCACCTAGGGCCACTAGGGATTATGCCATCCGTCAACCGCGCCCTTTATCCCACGTATGTATCGTGAATCGTTATCCATGTCTAGCCGCAAATGTACCCCAATGTGCCATCCGAGTTCCGTGCCAGGGCAAATCAAGAAATACGGAACTCGGTCGGGAGCTTTAAGTCGTCTGTTGATGTAGATATCAAGGTCTGTTTTTGTATCCGTGGCTATGGTCCCACGTGACCCCTCCCTCAACTACTGAAAGGCAATCCAAGAAAAATCATGTATGAGAACTACATCCCGGCCCCACTATAGCCCCACTTTCCTATGGGCCAACCTCACCCATGACTCGATAGCAAGAACATGGTCTGTTGGGAGTTCTCTGCCTTTCCGTTCGTACATGATTGACTAAAGATGGTAGGTAGTCGACGACGTGCTATCCAGGGCAAAAATCAAGTATCGTCGACTCCACACTAATCCATCCCAGTCTTTAGGTCGCTCGCATAGCAACCAAGGCGTACTCTTGGCTCTTCTATCGTAGACGTTAACCTCTATGAGGCCGGGTTTCATGGGCCATCTGCCACCTCACAGAGGGATACCAAGAGTACCCTCACGTCCCCCGAAGCTACCGCTTCGTCACCAGTTCGTTGGAGCCTTTATCCAAGTCGGATAATTTGCTCCTCCTCGTGTGTTTAAGCGACAACCTACCATATCGGGTTACTCATCCATTCATGAACTAGTCCCATGTCCTTGGCTAAGACTTATTACTTAGTTATACTTAACTAAGGTTTACCACTTAGCTTCTTTTCCCCGTTACCCTTGATTAACCACGATTTTCTACCTAGTTCCTCTAACTAGGGTTTTGTCTATTGGGTTAGGTGTTGTTATTCATGTTCATGACTTAGCCCGTCTACGAATCATGTCAAGATTGGCTAAGTATTTAAGTTCAAGGCTTAGCCCTACAAGGTGGTTAAGTATACCAAGAAGCGCATGACTTAACCCTATCAAGTCAAATTGGTTAAGTATTGGTTTGTCTTAACCCTATCAGATTATCGTGTTAGATTGATTAAGCATAGATTATCTTAATCGCATCAGATCATCGAGTCGGATTGGTTAAGTATGGGTTAGCTTAACCTCATCCACTAATCATACTACAACGGTTAAGTATATTCAAAAGGTCTTGTGACTTAACCCTATCAAGTCCACATGTTAGATTGGTTAAGTATAGGTTACTTAACCTCATCAAATCATCATGTATAATTGGTTAATTATAAGTTACTTAACCCCATTAAATTATCATGTTAAGTTGGTTAAGTATTGGTTACTTAACCCCATTGAATTACCAAGTTTAGATTGGTTAAGTGGTTAACTTAACCCCATCGAATTACCATGCTTAGATTGGTTAAGTGAAGGTTACTTAACCCCATCTAATTACCGTGTTTAGATTAGTTAAGTCTAAGTCACTTAACCCCATCTAATTACCGTGTTTAGATAAGTTAAGTCTAAGTTACTTAACCCCATCTAATTACCAAGTCGGATTAGTTAAGTGCAAATTACTTAACCCCGTCCCTTAATTGTCTTATATGGTTAAGTGTCATTAAGAGATCAAGTCCGGTTTAACTTAACCTACCCATTCATGTCATATCGGTTAAGTGTCATTAATCAGATTTACTTAACCTTATCATGTGGCATTAATTAAATTAATGCACTTTTAACCTCTCACATTAGACCTTGTTGTGGTTACTAGTTAAGTCGGGCGGTCCCGGGTAGATTTACACCACAACCTAGTCTAACCTCGGGTTTTAAGTGCTATGTGACCAACTACTCACATTGGGTCCTATTGTTTGTAGCCACTAGTTAAGCCGGGCGGGTCCGGGTAGATTTATGCTACAAACTCAACCCAACCTCGAGTTGGCCACTTTCACGTTTGGTCTAGTGTCTTATTACACTTACAACCCACCCATGTCTAGTTCAAGTTCCATGTTTTCCCACGTGTCATGACCATATTTAAATGTATCATGAATGTCATGTTCTCATATAAACCCCATGTCAAGTTTTTCATGTCATACCCACGTTTTTTCCTAAGCTACCCAAACGTATTTCCATCCCAAGTGGAAGCGAGTCACATAGTAGGGTATTATGCCAACATATTGGCCACAAACATGCATAGTATCATAAGGGGTTTGGCCTCAAAATATGCATAGCATCATAAGAGAATTTGGCCACTAACATGCATAGTATCATAAGGGAATTTGGCCATAAACATGCATAGTATCATAAGGGAATTTGGCCACAAACATGCATAGCATCATAAGAGAATTTGACCACAAGCATGCATGATAACATAAGGGGTTTGGGTTCATTTACATGCATAAGCCCCAAAGTCAAGTCTTTGCCAATGTTTCACAAGTCAAATGGTTCCCAAAGGTTCATGCTAGCATTCCATAGATAAAGATTCAAACTTGCAAGATAAACTAGGTTAATCATAACATGAATAGCATGATTTAGTCACTAAGCATAGCCAAAAGTCATAGGTTCAAGCAAAAGAGGCATGACAAGGTTCATATAGGCTAGCATACTTAGTTTAATCTCGTTTTATTCCATGCCATCATTAAAACTACCGTTTAGATCTAGAAGTAGCTAGAACTTACATAGCGAGGCCTAGGGAAGGATTATGCATCGTCGTGACGAAGAAAGGTGGCTCTTTTGTTGAAGAATCTTCATGAAACTTACGTAGTAACGTTGATCCCTCCTCGATTTGGTGTAGAAAGATTGCACCTTCTTCATGGATCTAGCTTTGGATGCTCAAGCCTTTGGAGATGAAGATGGAGGCCATGATATGAAGTTGGAGGCCATGGTGAGGGAGCATTTTGGCATAACTTCGTTGTAGGAATGAATTAATGAGGGTTTAGGCTAGGTCTAGGGGTCTTTTTATAGAGATTAGGGGAAGTTTAAACCATAGGATTAACCCCAAATCAGATCTGAGCCATCAAATTCCGTCGGAAGCTTCCAGAACAGGACCAGAGACACAAGCAGGCGCACCCAGGTGGCCTGGGCTCGACCACCCAGGTCGACAGAGGTGTCGACTTGCAAGTCGACACCACCTTGGGTGTGTCGACACCCAAGTCGACACCCATGTCGACTTGGGTGCTGGGCGGGAAATTTTCCCGCCCAGTCTTTTCGGCTCCAGATTTGAATTTTGAACTGTTTTTCGGACTTGGAATTTTCTGAAACTTCGTTGGGCCATAACTTGGTCATACGGACTCCGTTTCTCGAAAACTCGGACTCTATTTCGCGTATTTTTTCGAGACAAACGCAATGGCACAGCCCGTTTCCCTTGATTCTGATTTTAAAATTAAATTCTGCCTTGATTCTTGTCCTAACACTTTATTAAAATTCGGGTTGTTACACAAATCGGACGATTTGTTTATATACACTGATTTGACTGATATTGATTGGGACGATAAATTTTACACATTGTCCAACTGCACAAATAAAATCTGTGTTTGTTGATTTGAAACCCCACATGGGTATTGGGATGAGATTTGACGTACACTAATCCCAATTGTTTAGTTGTATGTCAATCGATGGATTGACATACTGTGTAAGCGTTAATTACTTATATTTATTGCTTATGCAGTTGTGTGGTGCACTCTGGATGATGGTTGAGTATTTATCGTTGCTATTATATACATGTGTTGTAGAAAATCCATATAATTAACATTATATGGTAATTGATTGGGCCTCATTCCAATTTAAAAAATAAATTCATGTGTTGAATTGAAAATAAATTCATGTGTTGAATTGAAAATAAATTCATGTGTTGAATTGAAAATATATATTCATGGGTTGAACAGAATAAAAGCCGTGTTGGTTAGATATGCGCCATATTGACATGAACGATATTTATGTTGATTTTATTCGTTTTTATAATGAATATAGAAAAGAAAGTGATTTCAAAATATAACGTTTTGAAAATATTATCATAAGTATATCAATGATGTGGAATATTCAATTTTGATTAGAAATTGAATATGAAGTTGAAATCGTTTCAAAAACGAATTTAAAACGATTTATAAAATACGTTTTAAAAGGAAATTGACGAAATATATATATTATGGCCTGAATAGAATGCGCCGCGCTGCGGCAGTTCGCGAATTTCGACCATTGACTTCGAATGGACGTTGCGGGAGATCCGACCGTCGGATTCTCCTAAAACCGGAACCGTTGGGTTCGTATCGAAAAGGGCTTTCTAATGAATATTAGAGATTTGAAATCTAATGGTTGGATTTGGAATTATGTCCAAATCAAATTTGGAAAAGGTCGCTGTAAGTGCAGTTCGATGGCCGTTGATAGAAATCGACTGTACGGGCCTTGATAAAATTATTAAAAATAGTAATAATTTATGTAAAATCATAAGAAATGATTTGTGAAGTATTGGGATGAAAAACTCCATATTTGAAAAGATAAAAATAGACTTTTATCGAAATGAACTGGATTTGAACTAGAATAACAATTTATTTATTTTTAAAATAAATAAATTGGATTTGAAATGGTTTTGAAAATAACCAGAATTTCCAATAATTGAATTGGAATGGATTTGAATCGAAATTGTCTTTGGAATATTTCGATGTTGGATTTCGTGATGATACAAATATTGTTATGGGAATTTGAAAGATATATTTATACCGTTATTTCCAATACGATATTTGTTTGTCGTAGAATTTGATATTGAATATAAGCCGATATATTTTCTATTCAGAGCCTTGTATTTAATATCAAATGTGATTTGAGTTTGTCATGAATGTTTTCTTCATTAACACTGTTCTTAAGCCCAGTTGAGAAAAAGATTAAATCTTTTTATTTAGATTTAATGATGTGTACTAATTGAATAATATTTAACTGGAATTGAATTGGTATTGATTTTTGGGTTTATCGTGAACAGTGTTTTAAATAACACTTGTTCTTTGACCCGATAATTAATGGAATGTGATTTTGGGTTGACGTGAACGGTATCTATAATAATACTTTTCTTAGACCCAACGGAGTTAAGAAAATCAGAAACTAACTGGAGATTAGTTAAGTTGAATGGTTTCTTGGGTATTGATCTGATGTTGGTTTCGGCCTTCGGGGTTAATACTTAGGGAATTGCTCACTTGCCAATTTACGGTTAGGGACTGATTGAAGTATGATGTGATTTTGGGGTTTATCGTGAACCGTGTTTTAAACGACATCGGTTCTTTAACCCAGTTAAAGATTAAAACTAAGTGGAGTTTTAATGAATCTTTAATTAGATTGAAAAGATTGAGAATGGAGTATCACCAGTTTTGCTCCAGGCGATAGTTAAATCTTTAATTAGATTTGAACGTGAAATGGTAATTGAATTTACCGATAACACCGTGGTGTTAAATATGAAGTATGACCAATTTTATTTCATGGGATGAATAAGTTGGGATTGGGAAATAAAATAAATGATTACTTCGGTGCGATTCAATAATCCCGACTAGTTGAATTGATATTCAAAAGAAGATTAAAGAATAAATTTAAGGAATTTATCTTTGATAAAATTTATGGGAACCTTTCCCTAAGAATGTGAAATTTAGAAACTAACTGTAGGTTAGCTAAGAAGAGTGGTTTCCTGGGTATTGATCTGATGTTGGTTTTGGCCTTCGGGGTTAATGTTTGGGGAATTATTCTCTTGCAAATTTACGGTTAGTGACTGATAAATTGGAATGAGGCGTATGTTGTGTTTGTGTAACACTTGTTTATTATATACGTGAGTTATTCAGAAAGACCGGGTTTATCCCATTCTGAATAACTGATTCGACGTGGTGTCGAAGAGGAAGACGGTGGTCGAAGACCGGAGGTCTTCACATCGTTTGGGTGATTACTGATGATCTTGATTAGGTTGTACACAAAAGAGGAGGGAATCAGTTGGTGATCGTCCAGACGTACTTGGAGATCGATGGATATGCGAGGTACAAGGTGCCTTCGGTTTCGTTCAGACCCAGAACGGACTTGTAAATGGACTATGTATCTGACATTGGATTTTATTCTGTGTGATTGATTTCTATTAAATATATATCTGTTTGGCGGCGGAGAATTTATTATCTTGCTTAACGCCCTTCTCTGAGACGTACGAGCTTAGAGGTTACATATTGATGGATATCAAGCACATGGAGTGAATTGCCTGTGTGGCATGCCTAAGTGGCAATATAATCAAGGCTTCTATTGAAAAGCAAAGTCTTGTGGTTGATGATCAAAGCATGGCCTGTGTGGCATAGCTTTGTGTAGCGTTGATTCGCGAGCCTCACACCCAGGTTGTGAACCAAAAATGGGAGAGGACCTCAGGGAGGGCATGCGTTTCCTTCTAGCTAGAGGTGGTGTCGGTGCTTAAACTGGCTGACATTTATATTATTTTCACCTGTGTGGTTGTTGCTGTTGCGAGGCGCCTCGGTTATATCGGTCGATCCGGGACCGATGGAGTCATTTGTTGGCTCATTTACGCCCCAAAGGGCGGGGAAACGCAGTGTTTAGTCATTTTAATCCACATAGGTGGACCAGCCCTGACGATCCAAAGGCTTGACTGAGTACCTGCCTGAGACATGGGCTAGATTGTCTCGAATTCGGTAGGGACTATCTTTTGCCTCGGTTCACAGATGGAAATCCAGCTTCCAATACGTGACTTTGCTGTTTTAGTTGTAAACCTATATATGGCGACATAGTGGTATGGGGCACTTATGCTGTCTATGATTGATACTTATGATTTGAAATTGTTTTGACACTATACACTTGTAGTAATAATAAAACAAGAAATTTCATGTACCAAGCATTCTTGGCTATTATAAGGTAAAAACCCTATCCTCCGGCTTGCGTTGCATTGTGTGATGGGACCTGGGTTGTATAATAGCTTCATTGTTCTTTATTTAGCATTGCGTTGTTGTTTTGTGCACTGGTATTCTTGGGAGGAAACCCGTTCCATGCTATACGGCGTGGTCCCTTGATTTACCTAACTTTAAAATAAAGATTAATAACTGTTTTAGTTCTCACACCAACCACATGACTGTTTTGGAGTTTATTGTTTTAACCTAAACTCTGGGTGCCCCTATTTTGAAACGGGCAGCTAGTAGTTTTGGTTTTGCAGATTTATATTCACAGGATCCTGATTTACAGCTGGAATGATATCCGAATAGCTCTGCATCCGTATATCTCCTTCATTTGCGCTTTGTATTATTTTCCGCTGCTATGTAATGTATTGTAATCTCTGTTATTTTATGTTGTGTAATATTGATTCATACTCTGTATATTCTTGTATTCTGATGGAATTGTTGTAATATACAATGAAATGTTCTTCTGACTGCGTTCTAATTTGTCGTGTTCTCAAAACAATCAGGGGTTTCGAATGGTCTTGGTCGGTTTAGCGATCGATTCGGATCGAGCGAAATTCCCAGTCATTTCACTGAAATCATCGAATTCCGTTTGGATTTGAACGAGATACGGCCATTTATAGATTTAATCATTAATAAACATAATTAATTAATAATTAATATAATTAAACCTTTAAATAATCCTCCTCATCGTGCTTTCTTCTTCGTTAACACCTTCAAACAGATTAACCCATCGAGCTCGCACCAAAAATCTTCCTGCGCACGAAGATCGAGGCAGCTGGCCGACCATCAAGTGGCGCCACCACCTCCGTCGTTCCGGCGCCTCCCCATAGCCGCCACCATCAGTGGTTCGGTGGCCCATATGATCTGATGAACGGTCAGAACCCGTTGTCTTTGAGGCCAAAATTCGAGGAATCCTGGACACCATTCACGATCTCGACCGTCCATATTAAAGAGCTTTTGAAGCTCTTCGTTTCCCTTTTTGAAATTCGGAAATCCATCAAGCGGATTAGGAGAAATTTTGAAATGAAATTGGAGCATCCTAGCCCTTCAACGTTGTATGGCGGTGGCTTGTTATGAACGGGCTAGGGTTTTAAAGGGGCTATTTATATAAAATATTATATTATTTAATTCAATTAAATTCTAAAAAGTGTATTTCACATTCGAACTCCAAATCAGACCCAAGACTGTCGCCCCTAGCAAATTACCCCCATTCCGAACACAATGGGATATGTTTCTCAAGACAAATCGATCATTACGATCAGTTTTCTCTAAAATTAAAATAGAATTCTTTGTATATTCAGTTTAAACGCACATTTCAATTTACCGGGGCCACATACAGTCTCTAAAAATTCCAGAAAAAATATTTCTAGCTTCGTATTGATGATACGGTCCTAACAAAACTAATTTCGTCAAATTCTGAGACCGTTTGAAAAATGGCCATTTTTTGGTCGATCGAAATTGACTGAAACTGTCAAAACACGTTTTACTTCGCCACGCTCGCATATTGACTTCAAAAATTATGAATTTTGAACCCTAGCAATAATTTGACATTCCGGTTGCAACAAAAGTGGTTTCATCGAAAGCCGAGGTCGTTTGCAAAATGGCTATTTTTAAAGGCCTTTATATATATATATTAAAATATATATAAATTCCACAACGACTTTTCTGAATTTTAAACTGGACATATCTTTCACTCTATAAAGTGAAATCTCAGTTTCTTAGATCCGTTAGAAAGATATGATCGAACAGATTCAAATATTTCTTGTTTCGCTGAAATCCGATTTATTTTGAATCCTGTACATTCATTTGAAATTTGAAATCGAATTTTCGAACTACCGCGCCATTTCAGGCTCGTTATATAATTAAAATAATTTTATTCGTTTTAACTTCGTCGAAAATATATTTTCCGTCGTTATTATTTAAAATAAACTATTTTAAGTATTCAAATTTCACTAAAATTGCCAAAATAAAATTTTTAAATTGGCTCAGATTTTCCGGGTTGTTACAATGTAAAATGTAAATAAGATAAACTTTCTTTTCTAGTACATGTTTTGATTTACATGAGAAATGTAAATAAAATATTCATTTCTAATCTTTCATACTACAATAAAAAAAAATGAATCTTTTTGTTGTATATTCTTAAACAGTTTTCTATAAATTCTAATGACAAATAAAAGGATATGGTTTTAACATTTTTCTATTTAACAAAATGAATATTTTGTTTTCACTCTTTTCTATTACATGTTTTTATTTACATGAGGAATGCAACATTTTAGAATGAAAATGTTATATTTTTCTTTCTTTCTTTAATGCAACATTTTTAACTAAAAATATTATTTCTTACTTATGCAACATTTTAAACTAAAAATGTTATTTCTTTCAAATGTCACTTTTTATAACAAGGTGTTATTTAATCTAATATCACCTTTGATAACAAAGTGTTATTTTAACCCAATGTACATTCTTTAACAAAAATGTTATTTTAATTCTCATGCTACATTTTATAATAAAAATGTTATTTTTCTCTAATGCAAAATTTTAAAATAAAAATGTCATTTCTTTTGCTAATGCAACATTTATATGAAAATGTTATCTTTTTTTCTTCTAATGCAACATTTTACATAAAAATGTAATTTCTATTTTTAATATAACATTTTACATAAAAATGTAATTCTCATGTTAACAAACTCTAACCAAAGTTATATTCTTTTTATGAATCATTTACATAAAAATGTAATTCTAATGTTAACACGCTCTAACCAAAGTTATATTCTTTTTACGAATCATTTACATAAAAATGTAATTCTTATGTTAACACGCTCTAACCAAAGTTATATTCTTTTTATGAATCACTTACATAAAAATGTAATTCTCAATAAATCACATAAACAAAATGATAAATTTTGTTTTAACTATTTCTAATTAACTCAAATGTTAATTTTGAACCAACACATCTTAATAAATATCACAAGATGATTTTGTTTAACTTTTTCTAATTAACACAATTGTTAATTTTGAATCCACAAATCTAATGAACCAAACGAATATATATAAATCTCAATAAAGATGAGATTTTTATCGCAAAATCAAATCTAAAATACTGGATCTGAAACAAAGAATAAATTTGCATCGCATAATTCCAACAAATATTATGAATCTCAATAAGATGAGATTTTGATCGTATGAACAAAACGAATATATAAATCTCAATAAAGATGAGATTTTTAACGCATGAACAAACAAATATTCACAGCAATAAATAAATCCTAATTTACCACATCACAGATAAGAAAACATCGAAATACATATAGTGATTAAAAGCAAGAAAAAGAATTAAGATTAAATTATTTATAAAAATAGGATTTCTCACCTTGGTTTTTATTTTGGCGATTCAGATTTTGTTTTGCTGAAAATTCTAACTGACTCCAAATCGCTTCTAATCAGTTCTGAAATTGAGATCTTATCGCCACAATCCTAACGCAACTGGAATTTCTGAATTTTGATTTCATATGAGAAAGTTATGATTTTTACAAATAATATATACTAGCGACGGAAATTAGTGTTGCAAACCTTTATAATTATATAAACAGTGTTCTTCAGTTTGGTTCAATACTTCAATTCGATTCTCTCTTCCAATCTGTTGTTCGATGTTCTGATCGAATTATATGGGGCTGATGTGCTCATGGAGGTGCGCCTTCGCCGGAATTGGGGCCCAGTTCGGCGGTGATCTGGCGGCGCTAGGGGGCTCGACGCGACATCGGTTGGAGAGCTCGATTGTCGAGCTATGTGCAGCGGGAGGAGGTGCAACGGGTATGGAATCGAAGAGGGGAACGAGCTCTAAAAATAACTTAACTGGAGTGGAGTCTGAAAACGAGAGGAGGAAGAGTTATTTAGAGAAGAAGATTCGAGCTCTAATGGCCTTACGTTGAAGATGGCGGTTGTAGAAATAGGATTAGGGTATTTTCTCTCTCCTTTTTATAATATTTGTTGTTTAAAAATTCAAAAGAAAATTACATAGGAAAAAGGGATAACAAAAAGAAATTTATGCATGATTTATTGTCTGATGCTAACATACAAAAAGTTGTGATGGCCTTTTAAATTTCAAAATCCATAACAATAAATATCATAATATAGGTAGCACATTCAATTGGATTAATAAGAATAAAACAGAGAAAAGAACGAAAATAAAAGGGAAGAAAGATAAGGTCATTAATTGTGGATCTAAACATTAAATCATGTATGACAATATTACAAAAGTTTGAATTATTCCTATATATAATTTTTTTTAAAAGGTACGTCAGATTGAAAAGGGGAAAGGAAATTAACACCATGCGTTTAAAGTGTATGAAACGTTCTAGCTAATGCATAAAAAAATACAAAATAAATAAATAAATAAATAAATAATGTGAGTGAGACAATAAATGTGCTAGCAACATTTTTTATATTATTATATAGAAACGTGGCTTGCATTGGTTTTGGACATGGACCGCATGCATGCATTATAAATGATACAATAAATGGTATATGTCTATATGCTTCCCACTAAACAAATGAAAAGATTGTTTTGCTTTCTTTTTGTAAACATGTCCAAGTAATTTACTCATTAATTCAAATTAAATGTGAGCATTAATTTGCACCAAGCATATATACAACATGTTTTGCTTTTATTCATAATAGACACAAAATATGCAAGTTTAGAAATGAACGAACATGTTGATATGTATAAAAGAAAAAGGTGGCTAGAATAATGAGGCATTTAAAATTAGTGCACATGCATGAGAATGTATTGATTTCTTACAATATATCAAGAGGGTTTCCTTAGAATTAATGAAGAAATGAGAGGATAAATAAAGACAATATATTGTAACGTAAATAATAAATATTTATTCCAAATTACAACTGTACATACACGTAAGCTTGGACTGTTACTAATTCTTCATCTTCATCTTAGTGAGACAATAATTTTTGATATATATATATATATATATATATGTTCTTTATGGATTTCTTTTACATGGAAAGATTTTGTAATTTTTTTTTACCTCTTTATTATTTTCCATCTTTAAGCCATAAAACTAAATTGCACAAAACTAGAAACAAATTAAGGTAAATTTACGTCAACAATTTTCACAAAAGGTGGATTTTTGCATGATGTTTGTACTTACTAGATATTTCCCAATGTCTATTGAGATAGTATGAAACACATTAAATACTTTTATTTACTTACTTTTCTTTTGCAAGATATTAAGTTTCTCACAATTACACACATTTCACTTATAGTGATTAGAATAGGAATAAGGGAATTTACTTATTTTAATCTTCTTCTCCAAAAAAAAAATCATATTTAGTTATTTTTAGTTCAAAATTAAACAATTAAACTTAATAAACTATGCAAACATTCATGTATTCTTTTTCCCTTATAGTCATCATATTTAAATTTACAATCTTAACAAATATTATGAGATTTCTCATTCAAATAATTAATAAATTGCAATTCTTAAACAGTAAAGTGAAATGTCATTACAACATAAAAACACTGTTATAATAAACTGCATAATTTCTTTAAAAGAAATTTTAATTTTACCCCGAAACAGGGTTGTTACAGCTCACGTCAGACTGAGTATATTTCTAGGTTAGGTTTTGCTTGGTGTTTTTAAGAGCTGGAAGTAGGAGGCTTCACCAATAGTTATATTAATAGAGTATTATTTCCACTGTGTCTGATATCATGATGTACTCCGATGATATGTATGTATATACAGTTTCTTTTGGTATAAAGAAATTTGACATATTATACTTTGTTTATTCCGCTGTGAGATTCTAATCTTCTTATTCTTCTATTCTAATATTTCTTTCTTTCTTCTCTCACCCTCTAACTTCTTTGGATTAACAATATAAGATTTGACACTTGAGTTTTTGGCAGGTAATATGAAGTTATGTATTATTGTCGAAAACTCGAGCGTCGAAATTCTCGGGTCGTTATACTTAATATCAGAGCATAAGGCTTAGTAATAACCTTGGCTCTATGGCGTAACTCAATACATACTGGATTAGTAATATCCTAGAATGAGTTTGAATGTACATATATGAGGGCGCGTATTTGTAATTTGAAATAAAAATTTATTTTAAGTTATTTTTGCTTAATATAGTTTATAAAGGAGTAAAATCATAATTTTCTTAAATTATTGTAATATGGGAAAATTAATGAATTTGAATGGATTTTTTGGATTTGATGGCTGATTTGAGTTGGTTTAATTGTGAAATTAAAAAAAAAAGATTTAACCAAGAGATAATTTCAAATATGAATATTTAATTTAACTTATGAAATGAATTATATAAGTTAAAATTGGATTTGAATATTGAAATAAAATTTGACGTAAGAAATTAATAAAACTAAATGGAGGTTACATGGATATAAATTTGAGCTTGATTGAAACCCATTTGGAATGGTTGGAATGAACTTAAATATAATCTGAGTGGAGTATAGGAGATAGTTCATGTGAATTGAATGGTATGTGATATTGTTTGGAATAGATAACTTGGATGTTTGAATCTAAAACTAATGAATTCTGACTAAGATAAGAACAGGTGCAGAGCTAATATTGATTAAATTCAGGAGCTAATTGAATCCAGTTGGGCATACTAGTTGAACTATCTCATTTATTGCTTATTGCTAATCACTTATTAACTCTCGCATAAGGTATGCATACGCAAAATATAATTTTTGGGTTTTGATTTGGATTTTTCTTCTTTTTCCGACCGTGTGGTCGATGTATATATATTTTTTGTTCCTACAATATTGTAAATGTCCTCCGTACAGGGGAGACTCTGCCAAAAAAATTCCAAAATTTCAGGTATTAGAAAAATTTCAATCTTTTTGATTAAACAAAATGGATTGGTTTTTGTAATAAACTAGTTGGATTAATTAAAACTAGAAGATTAGATAATGGTAGAAAAGTTTTTAAATGGTTAGATTTTTGAAATATTACTGGGTTTGTAGCATACTTCCCATCTTAGTAATTTCAGGGATGAAATTCTTTTAAGGGGGAAGGAATGTAATGGCCCAGATTTTTCACCGTTTATTTAAACATTTAAAAATGGTCTTAAATGTTGATTCTGAATATAAATAACTTATAATTCAATTATTTTGAATATTACATTAATATAAATAATAAGATAATAAATATATTTCAAAAATATTTGGGAATATATTCAATTTGCAGTTTTATATGAATTGGCAATTTAAAAATATCTAATTTAGTTTATAATCGTGTTATATTAACAATTTCGTTTATTAAACTACGTTTAGACGTATGGTTCATAATTTAATTATAAAACGAGCTGCAACGGCGCGGTAGTTTGTAATATTACGTTTTGAACTTCAATTGATTATACATGATCCAATATAAGTTGGATTTCTTTGAAACAAGAAACGTCTAAATCTATTGGATAATAATTTTCTAATGAAGCAGAAAAATCGAGTTTTTACATTGTGTTTTGTGTCCAAATCAAATTTGCAAATAGTCGTTATGGAATTCGTTATTAATATATAACGATTTATTATATAAAATAAAGTATTTTTATTTTATTGAATATCGATTTGGCTTGAAACTCAACCCTAATATTTTATTTTGGTACTACATTAAATTATGCCCGTGTATGTCCAGTTACAATATTTTATTATTATTATTATATTGAGGTATTTTAAAATTGATTTATTTTAATTTAATTTGGACCCTTAAAAAGGGATATTATTCAAATGGCCTCTGTTTTCGACGAAATAAATTTTATTGGATCTGCAATAGCTTATTATTGCTAGATTTCTAGTTTCGCCCCAATTGGAGTTATTGTGTGAGCACAGAAAAATTAAATGTAAATAAATCAACCATTTAAGCTTAAACAAGCACCGATTGAGCAAAAGAACTCGAATTTCGACGAAACAAGTTTCGTTGGGTTCGGAATGTCGAATTATACCATGAGGTCCATTTTCACCACAAATAGGGTTTGTCTTTGATCGCAGAAATGAATAAACATCAGATTGAATTGGCGGTAGGCATCAAGCTAATTTTACAATATAATTAAAAATCAAAATTAACCCTAATTTCCACTCTATATAAGGAACCCAATGCTGAAACCCTAATCCCCAAATCTTCAACGTTCACCTCTATTTGCAGAAAAACCCTCCAACACAAATTAATTTGTATTTTAATTTCTGTAGCAAATCAGATGAAACTTTCCACATGAAAGTTGTAGCAGAGGTCGACTGCGAGGTGCTGGTCGTAACGACCCGGCTTTTTTCCCGGTTTTCACCAGTAACTAAACCAACTTAAACCGTTCATAAAGACGGATTGTTACACTGGTAAAATTTCATGGCCTAATACCATTATAGTGACCCGCATATCCATACCATCTGAGTCGACTAATACAACACACGTCCAACTCAAATAATACAGAAATACGAGTCATTAGGGTTAAAGAAAATAGAAAAGATAGAAGAAGAACATAAATAACAATACAGAATCTCACAGCGGAATGAATAAACTATATTATATGTCATAAGCTATGAATTACAAGATTTTGTCTCATACATACATCCCATCATCAGAGCACAATACAATATTTGATACAGCAGAAATAACTTTAAATTAACTAGCGATGAAGCCTCCTGCTTCCAACTCCTCCAAGTGTATCTGTAAAAGCCTGAAACACTTGACTGCCCGTACAAATGTGGGCACCCAAGAGTTTAGGAAAAACAAAACAAAATAAACTCTGGGTCAGCCATGGGACTGGTGTGAGTAAACTCCAACCATGTGGTTTAATTTCAAAAATCTTTTGAAAGAAAAGAATAATAGTAAGAGCAGTCCACACATAAACACTGACGGTTTTTACCTTACTATAACCCAAACCATTTTTGATAACAAAATTAGTTGATATTATAATAATGTATAATCAAATAAATAACCAAAAAGTAGATCGCTTGTATCTCACGCTCTACATATATAGTATAAAATCATAAACCGCAGGGCGCTTATTGGACATTGGATTCCAACTATGACAAGGTATGGGACCACCTTCCGATGATGTCTCTCCGGAGGAGAATACACCTGGGTTCAACAAGAACATCTTGCAACCCGGCCCACACATGGCCGACCACTCATTTCGCTTGAGTGTATCGAATGTATATCACCAACGGTTGGGCTCAAACCACCGTTTCCCGAAAAGGGACAACATCGAATAGATTAAAGAAGTAAAAGGAACTTCTCTAGATAGGTGATTATATAACCTAATGGGAGCGACCCACATAGCCATGTTTCCTGCCCGATCTTTGTCGTTTCCCGGTTGTGAGGCTTGAGGCTACGTCTATCTTTTAGAACATCTGGCCACCAACACTTTGAATGCCACATCGTCAAACCCGTCAAATCACTAGTTGAACTTCTAAAAAATATTACGGGTATAAAAGATAAGAGATACGAATTTCTCCGCCACCATACGTAATACTTTGAAAAGATCGTCTTATGTGATCATTAGGAATACTCTGTCAGACATTCGTCCATACAGGTTGTCCTAGGACTGGGTAAACATAATAGCTCTTGAATTTCACTTCGTCTTTGATTATTTTCAGCATAATCTGATTCGCAATGCTTATACCTATACGGAGTGGTTTTCCGGATATTTAACCCAACCGGTCTCTCCATATTGACAACGATGGTCAAATATATTTGATAGCCGGTGTTTTAACTATCAACGGAAAAATAAACATCCATCAAAAAATTACACAATCACTGGCCTTTTCTAATATTTCATTTTTAATTCATTTTCTTAGCAAATTCTATAAATATCGTTATACTAATTCCTATTATCAAAACTTCTTAAAAATATTCAAACTCCTTAAATTTCCAGAAAAATTCGCCATAACCTCCTTTGTACCGGCAAATAGTTCAAACCTCAACTCGCCTCTGTAGGCCCTTTCCATTCAGAAAGAAAATCAAAAAGCCAAGCGGCTTGCCGATTCGGTGCATAAAACCTCATATGGAAATTTAAACGTGTACCTTTTGTCGGGCACTGTAACAACCCGAAAATCTGGGCCAGTTTAAAATTTTTATTTTGGCAATTCTAGCGAATTTTGATTATTTAAAATGAATTATTTTAAATAATATCGACGAGAAATTTATTTTGAATTGAATTCGAACGTATATATTATACGCGTCGTCGTTAGAATATAAATAATTATATATAATTATAAATAGAATTGAAAATGGCGCGGTAGTTCGATAATTCGATTTCAAACTTCAATTGAATGTACCGGGTGCAAAACAATCCGGATTTTAGTGAAACCAAAAATAATAGGATCTAATTGATAATATCTTTCCAACGAATCCGAAAAATCAAAATTTCATAGCGGGAATCAAAAGATATGTCCAGTTGAAAATTCTGAATAGTCGCTATGGAATTCGGGCCCTTAAAAATGGAAATTTTGCAAATGACCTCGGATTTCGACGAAACCAGTTTTGTTGGGTCCGTGGTGTCAAATTATTGCTAGGTTTTAAATTTCATAATTTTTCAAATCAATATGTGAGCGTGGCAAAAGAAAACGTGTTTGACCAGTTTTAGTTGATTTTAATCGACTGGAAAATGGCTATTTTCCCAACGACCTCAGAATTCGGCGAAACTAGTTTTGTTAGGACCGTATCGTCAATACGAAGCTAGAAAATATTTTTTCAGGAATTTTTCTAGTTAGTATGTGACCCCGGTAATTTGAAAAGTACGTTTAAAATTCAATATAATGATTTAAATGTAAATTCAACGGAAACTGATTGTAATAGCCGAATCAGCCTACGATACATATCCCATTGTGTTCGGAATGGGGGTAATTAGCTAGGGATGTCAGGCGGTGGGCCTCGTTTCGAGGTCGTATGTAAAAGTCAACTTTTTACAAATAAAATTAAAAAAATAATAAATAAATATATTCTCTCTCCTTAACTACCCAGGCCCCCCTCTTTCAGTTCATTTCAGAAGGAATAAAAAAAAAAGATCGCGTTAGGCGATCGACGAACTCCCCCCCCCCTCTCAAGCGGCGGCGCCGCGCCTGGCTTCCCCTCCCCCTCCGACCAGCCCCCACCTCAGCCCGACCCCCTCTCGCTTCTCTCTTCTCCATCCTCTTGAAGCGCCGCTGTAAACCCAAGCCCCAACCGACGCTGAGACCACCCACCTTCGCCTGCCCCCTGACCCACATCCGACGCCCGCAACCGCCGCAGCTCCTCCCCCTGACCGCCTGAACGCCACCGCCCTAGCCACTCTCCTCCGGTTGACGCAGAAACCCCCTCCCACTCCTCTGAAAACTGAAAGCAAAGTAAGTTTTTACCTTATCTAAATTCAGTTGTTTTAATTTAAAGCAATTAGGGAATATTCAAATTTAAATAAGGAAAGTTGATTTTTTTTTTATATATTAGCAAAAGGAAGATGTGATATTTATATAGATTAAATACTAAAAATATAATTTTTATTATATAGATAAGTTAAAAATATGATCTTTATATTTTTAAAGTAATAAAAATGCGATTTTTATATTTTTAAAGTATTAAAAATATGATCTTTACTATATAGAAGATGTAGGAATATGATTTTTGCTTAAATAGGAAAAAGTATATTTTTAGAGAAAAAAATAGGATTTTTACTTTCGTAAAGTTCGGATTTTTAATATCTAAAAAAGTTCGGATTTTTAATATTAGAAAAGGCGAAAACTTTATATTTTTATAAAGGCGAAAACTTTATATTTTTATAAAGGCGAAATCTATATTTTTATAAAGGCGAAACCTATATTTTTGAAATATAAATTTTATCTATATAAGATCGAAGTAAAAATTCGATTTTTATATATTGAACATCGAAGTAAAAATATGATTTTTATATATTGAATAGCGAGGTAAAAATATGATTTTTAAATATTTAATAGCGAAGTAAAAAATTCGATTTTTATATATGTAGTGGCTACGGTCAACGAAGGTGACAAAAAGGCGAAACGACGAAGACTTCTGCAAAAGAAGAGTCGAGATGATTGGATAGCTATTGGTGAGAACTTCTCACTCAAAATTCTTTTTCTAGTTATATATATATACTAGGATGTAGACGGTGTTTAGTAGCACCCGACACCCGTCATCCACAGACCATGGATGGCTTGTTTGTTAAATTGTTTGGTTGAGTAGTTAGTTAGAATATTTGATTGAATGGAAATTGTATGGTGAAATGAAATTGATTTGATTGATGTGTGAATGGCGTGGGCCTTCACTAGACCGGGGATAAGGCTAGGCCTTGTCCCGTTTCTAGTATCGTGCCGTTATGCCGCCGAAATTTTCTAAGATATGTTAGAAAAATAAAAATATCATTTTATTGAATAAATGAACCGAATAGAATATTCATAGTTTGAATAAAATGTTTTATCATTAAAAATATAATTTTTAACGTGAATGGGAATAAATAAATATTCATTTACAAACCGGACGGTTTGTTTATGTACACCTATTTGAAGGACATTGATTGGGACGATAAATTTTACACATTGCCCAACTGCACAAATGAAATATGTGTTTGATTGTTTGAAACCCCACACGGGTGTTGGGATGAAATTTGAAGTTCACTCATCCTGATTGATTAAATATGTCGATCGATTGATTGACAGGCTGTTATAAGCGTTAGATATCTATATTTGATGCTTATACAGTGTAGTGCACTTTGGTTGATGGTTGATTATTTTTCAATGCTATTATATGTGTGTAATGTATGAAAATCCATATAATTAACATTATATGGTGATTGACTGGGCCTCATTCCAATTTAGAAAATAAAGAATAATATAAAATAAAAGTTCATGTGTTGACAGTACTCATCCATTGAGATTGGTCATGTGTTGAACGAAATATTTTGATAATAACAACTATTTTGAAAAAGAAATATTTGAAATAGAATATTTGAAAATAGAAATATGTGAAGCCGTGATGATTAGATTGACGCCATTTTGACGTGAACGATATTTATATCGATTTTAAAACGATTTCGAAATGAATTGAATTGAAAACGATTTCGAAATGAATTGAATTGAAAACGATTTCGAAATGAATTGAATTGAAAACGATTTCGAAATGAATTGAATTGAAATCGATTTCGAAATGAATTGAATTGAAAACGATTTCGAAATGAATTGAATTGAAAACGATTTCGAAATGAATTGAATTGAAAACGATTTCGAAATGAATTGAAAACGAATTCAAATTGAATTGAAAGCGAATTGAAATGAATTCAAATTGAATTGAAATTTGAATTGAATAGAAATGAATTTTAAAACGAATTTATAAAGAAGAATTCAATTTTGATTTGAATTGAAACGGAAGTTGAAATTTCTTTTGAAACGAATATTAAAACTATTTATATAATTCGTTTTAAATAGAAATCGACGAAATATATATAATATATATATATTATATATATAATGGCCTGAATAGAACGCGCCGCGCCGCGGCAGTTCGTGAATTTCGACCATTTATTTCAAACGGACATTACGGGAGATCCGACCGTCGGATTCTCCTAAAACCGGAACCGTTGGGTTCGTATCGAAAAGAGCTTTCTAACGAATATTAGAAATTAGAAATCTAACGGTTGGATTTGGAATTATGTCCAAATCAAATTTGAAAAAGCTCGCTGTAAGTGCAGTTCGATGGCCGTTGATGGAAATCGACTGTACGGGCCTTGATAAAATTATTAAAAATAGTAATAATTTGTGTAAAATCATAAGAAATGATTTGGGAAAAATTGGGACGAAAAACTCCATAATTGAAAAGATAAAAATAGATTTTTATCGAAATGAACTGGTTTTGAACTAGAATTATAATTCTATTTTTTTTTAAATAAATAAATTGAATTTAAAAAGGGTTTTAAAAATAACCAGAATATCCAATGATTGCATTGGAGCGGATTTGAATCGAAATTGTCTTCGGAATATTTCGATGTTGGAATTCGTGATTATACAGGTGTTGTTATGGAAATTTGAAAGATATATATGTATATCGTTATTTCCAATACGACATTTGTTAGTCGTAGAATTTGATATTGAATATAAGCCGATATATTTTCTATTAAGAGCCTTGTATTGAATATCGAATGTGATTTGGGTATATCGTGAATGGTGTCTACACTAACACTGTTCTTGAACCCAATTGAGGAAAGATTAAATCTTTTTATTTAGATTTAATGAAGCGTACCAATTAAATAATATTTAATTGGAATTGAATTGATATTGATTTTTGGGTTTATCGTGAACAGTGTTTTAAACAACACTCGTTCTTTAACCCGATAATTAATGAATGTGATTTTGGGTTTATCGTGAACTGTGTTTTAAATGACACAGATTCTTTAACCTAGTTAACGATTAAAACTAAGTGGAGTTTTAATGAATCTTTAATTAGATTGAAATGGTCGAGAATGGAGTACCACCAGTTTTGCTCCAGGCGATAGTTAAATCTTTAATTAGATTTGAACGTGAAATGGTAATTGAATTTACCGATAACACCGTGGTGTTAGATATGAAGTATTACCAGTTTTACTTCATGGGATGAATAGGTTGGGATTGGGAAATTAAAACCAATGATTACTACGGTAAGGTTCGCTAATTCCGACTAGTTGAATCGAAATTCAAAGGGAAATTAGAGAATAAATTCAAGAAATTATCTTGGATAAAATTAATGGGAACCTTTCCCTATGAATGTGAAATTTAGAAACTAACTGTCGGTTAGCCAAGCAGAATGGTTTTCTGGATATTGATCTGATGTTGGTTTCGGCCTTCGGGGTTAATATTTGGAGAATTATTCTCTTGATTAATTTACGGTTAGTGACTGATGAATTGGAATGAGGCGTATGATGTGTTTGTGTAACACTTATTTAAAATATACGTGAGTTATTCGGAAAGACCGGGTTTAACCCATTCTGAATAACTGATACGACGATAAGTCGAAGATGAAGACGGTGGTCGAAGACCGGAAGTCTTCACGTCGTTTGGGTGATTACTGATGATCTTGATTGGGCTGTACACCCAAGAAGATGGAAACAGTTGGTGATCGTCCAGACGTACTTGGAGATCGATGGATATGCGGGGTACTAGGTGCCTCCGGTTTCGTTCAGACCTAGAACGGACTTGTAAATGGACTGTGTGTCTGACATTGGATTTTAGTCTGTGTGATTGATTTCTATTAAATATATATCTGTTTGGCGGCGGAGAATTTATTCTCTTGCTTAACGCCCTTCTCTGAGACGTACGAGCTCAGGGGTTATATATTGATGGATATCAAACACATGGAGTGAATTGCCTGTGTGGCATGCCTAAGTGGCAATTGATCGAGGCTTCTGTTGAAAAGCAAAGTCTTGTGGTGATGATCAAAGCACGACCTTTGTGGCATAGCTTTGTGTAACGTTTACTTCGCGAGTTTCACACCCGGTATGAACCAAAAACGGGAGACGGACCTCAGGGAGGGCATGCGTTTCTTCCTAGTTAGAAGTGGCGTCAGTGGTTTTACACGCCCTGACGAGTTTGACTTATGTGGTTGTTGCTGTTGCGAGGCGCCTCGGATTGATCGGTCGTTCTCGAACCGATGGAGTCATTTAGTTGGCTCATTTACGCCCCAAAGGGCGGGGAAACATAGTGTTCAGGCATTTTAATCCACATCGGTGGACCGGCCCTGACGATCCAAGGGTCACTCGAGCTCTGATCCTGAGACTCGGGCTAGGCAGTCTCGAATCGGTTGAGGACTATCTTTTGCCTCGGTTCATAGGCGGAAATCCAATTTCCAAATACGTGACTTTGCGGTTTTATTTGTAAACCTATATATGGCGACATAGTGGCATGGGACGCTCATGCCGCCTATGATTGATACTTATGATTTGAAGTTGTTTTATACACTATGCACTTATAATAGTATCAAACGATTTGTTTTAACCGTATCAAGCATTCTTTGGCTGTTATAAGGGAAAACCCTATCCTCGGTTGCGTTGCATTGTGTGATGGGACCTGGGTCTTATAACAGCTTCATTTTTCCTTATTTAGCATTGCGCTGTTTGTTTTATGCACTGGTATTCTTGGGAGGAAACCCGTTCCGTGTTATACGGCGTGGTCCCTTGATTTACCTAATGATTTAAAATAAAGATTAATAACTATTTTAGTTCTCACACCAGTCACATGACTGACCTGGAGTTTATTGTTTTTAACCTAAACTCTGGGTGCCCCTATTTTGACACGGGCAGCTAGTAGTTTTGGGTTTTGCAAATTATATTCACAGGATCCTGGTTTACAGCTGGAATGATATCCGGAAAGCTTTGTATCCGTATATCTCTTCTAGTTGTGTATTGTATTATTTTCCGCTGCTATGTATTTAAATGTAATTTAAATCTCTGATATTTCTGTGTAATATTCATTTATACTCTGTATATTCTTGTAATCTGATGCATTGTTGTAATATACAATGAAATGTTCTTTTGTATGCATTCTGATTTGTCGTGTTCTCAAACGATAGGGCGTTTCGAACGGTCTGGGTCGGTTTAACGACTGGTTCGGACCGAGCGAAATTCCTTGCCGTCACAGTTGGTATCAGAGCTTTGGTTTACAAAGCAGAGAACAAGACACATTAGAACCGTACGAAAGAATTCGTCAGATATTGGATTAGTAATATCCAACGAGAATGACTCGTTAGAGATAGGATCAGTAGTATCCTAGAACGAGTGTGAAGAGTATATTTTTAAAATGAAAACAATTTTGTTTTGAAAATTTAAATCAACTATTCGTATTTGATTATTTATTTTATATAGATTTGGACAATTCAGTATATAAAGAATTTGCATATACGCCTTGCAAACGTATATTCAAAGTTTTAATATATTGGATAGATATAGCATCACACTCTAGTCGCCCGAAGATGATATTGATGATAGCGATCGCATCATCAACATTTATGTTCGAGTTTCGAAGGTGTGATTTTCTATATATTTCCATTAGACTGGTGTGAGAACCAAAACTAATATAGCTAGAATACATTGTTGTGATTTGGCATCAAAACATGATTTTCTTTATATGTATCAAAGTTATGGATTTGAAACTCTAATTCACTAATTGATTGATGTTTACGTTGTTTGTTTATTTGGTTGCTAATTTTGAACCATTATGCCTAATTTGAACAAATAATGAACTGTATTGAAAATTGGTCGCAATTGCTTGCATATACATATACTTATATTGAACAGGTCATAGCAAGGAGGCTAGAGCCGAAGAATAAAATTTGTTTGCCCGACAAATAGGTACATGTTTACTACATAATTTACTGTTTTGTTTGGGTGATGATGATTTTATGAGCCTATTGGCTAGCCGCTTGGCTTTTTCTTTTTCTTTTTGAGATCTGAAGGATCGGGGAAGCTATTTGAAATTCCCCGATGCTCCCGGTGCAGGGGAGGTTATGGCGAAATTTTTCAAAAATTTAGGGTGTTAGCCAAATTTTTGAAATTTTTGAAAATTCTCTGAAACTGAATAGTTGGAGAATAGAAGCCAGATCGAGCGTAGAGCTTATTAATCAAACCACTTTCGACTTTGTTCCTTTTCGGGGACGAAAAGTTTTAAGTGGGGGAGATTGTAACAACCCGAAAATCTGGGCCAGTTTAAAATTTTTATTTTGGCAATTTTAGCGAATTTTGATTATTTAAAATGAATTATTTTAAATAATATCGACGAGAAATTTATTTTGAATTGAATTCGAACGTATATATTATACGCGTCGTCGTTAGAATATAAATAATTATATATAATTATAAATAGAATTGAAAATGGCGCGGTAGTTCGATAATTCGATTTCAAACTTCAATTGAATGTACCGGGTGCAAAACAATCCGGATTTTAGTGAAACAAAAAATAATAGGATCTAATTGATAATATCTTTCCAACGAATCTGAAAAATCAAAATTTCATAGCAGGAATCAAAAGATATGTCCAGTTGAAATTTATGAATAGTCGCTATGGAATTCGGGCCCTTAAAAATGGAAATTTTGCAAACGACCTCGGATTTCGACGAAACCAGTTTTGTTGGGTCCGTGGTGTCAAATTATTGCTAGGTTTTAAATTTCATAATTTTTCAAATCAATATGTGAGCGTGGCAAAAGAAAACGTGTTTGACCAGTTTCAGTTGATTTTAATCGACTGGAAAATGGCCATTTTCCCAACGACCTCAGAATTCGGCGAAACTAGTTTTGTTAGGACCGTATCGTCAATACGAAGCTAGAAAATATTTTTTCAGGAATTTTTCTAGTTAGTATGTGACCCCGGTAATTTGAAAAGTACGTTTAAAATTCAATATAATGATTTAAATGTAAATTCAACGGAAACTGATTGTAACAGCCGAATCAGCCTACGATACATATCCCATTGTGTTCGGAATGGGGGTAATTAGCTGGGGACGTCAGGCGGTGGGCCTCGTTTCGAGGTCGTATGTAAAAGTCAACTTTTTACAAATAAAATTAAAAATAAATAAATAAATATATTCTCTCTCCTTAACTACCCAGGCCCCCCTCTTTCAGTTCATTTCAGAAGGAATAAAAAAAAAAGATCGCGTCAGGCGATCGACGAACCCCCCCCCCCCTCTCAAGCGGCGGCGCCGCGCCTGGCTTCCCCTCCCCCTCCGACCAGCCCCCACCTCAGCCCGACCCCCTCTCGCTTCTCTCTTCACCATCCTCTTGAAGCGCCGCTGTAAACCCAAGCCCCAACCGACGCTGAGACCACCCACCTCCGCCTGCCCCCTGACCCACATCCGACGCCCGCAACCGCCGCAGCTCCTCCCCCTGGCCGCCTGAACGCCACCGCCCTAGCCACTCTCCTCCGGTTGACGCAGAAACCCCCTCCCACTCCTCTGAAAACTGAAAGCAAAGTAAGTTTTTACCTTATCTAAATTCAGTTGTTTTAATTTAAAGCAATTAGGGAATATTCAAATTTAAATAAGGAAAGTTGAATTTTTTTTTTATATAGTAGCAAAAGGAAGATGTGATATTTATATAGATTAAATACTAAAAATATAATTTTTATTATATAGAGAAGTTAAAAATATGATCTTTATATTTTTAAAGTAATAAAAATGCGATTTTTATATTTTTAAAGTATTAAAAATATGATCTTTACTATATAGAAGATGTAGGAATATGATTTTTGCTTAAATAGGAAAAAGTATATTTTTAGAGAAAAAAATAGGATTTTTACTTTCGTAAAGTTCGGATTTTAAATATCTAAAAAAGTTCGGATTTTTAATATTAGAAAAGGCGAAAACTTTATATTTTTATAAAGGCGAAAACTTTATATTTTTATAAAGGCGAAATCTATATTTTTATAAAGGCGAAACCTATATTTTTGAAATATAAATTTTATCTATATAAGATCGAAGTAAAAATTCGATTTTTATATATTGAACATCGAAGTAAAAATATGATTTTTATATATTGAATAGCGAGGTAAAAATATGATTTTTAAATATTGAATAGCGAAGTAAAAAATTCGATTTTTATATATGTTGTGGCTACGGTCAACGAAGGTGACAAAAAGGCGAAACGACGAAGACTTCTGCAAAAGAAGAGTCGAGATGATTGGATAGCTATCGGTGAGAACTTCTCACTCAAAATTCTTTTTCTAGTTATATATATATACTAGGATGTAGACGGTGTTTAGTAGCACCCGACACCCGTCATCCACAGACCATGGATGGCTTGTTTGTTAAATTGTTTGGTTGAGTAGTTAGTTAGAATATTTGATTGAATGGAAATTGTTTGGTGAAATGAAATTGATTTGATTGATGTGTGAATGGCGTGGGCCTTCACTAGACCCGGGATAAGGCTAGGCCTTGTCCCGTTTCTAGTATCGTGCCGTTATGCCGCCGAAATTTTCTAAGATATGTTAGAAAAATAAAAATATCATTTTATTGAATAAATGAACCGAATAGAATATTCATAGTTTGAATAAAATGTTTTATCGTTAAAAATATAATTTTTAACGTGAATGGGAATAAATAAATATTCATTTACAAACCGGACGGTTTGTTTATGTACACCTATTTGAAGGACATTGATTGGGACGATAAATTTTACACATTGCCCAACTGCACAAATGAAATATGTGTTTGATTGTTTGAAACCCCACACGGGTGTTGGGATGAAATTTGAAGTTCACTCATCCTGATTGATTAAATATGTCGATCGATTGATTGACAGGCTGTTATAAGCGTTAGATATCTATATTTGATGCTTATACAGTGTAGTGCACTTTGGTTGATGGTTGATTATTTTTCAATGCTATTATATGTGTGTAATGTATGAAAATCCATATAATTAACATTATATGGTGATTGATTGGGCCTCATTCCAATTTAGAAAATAAAGAATAATATAAAATAAAAGTTCTTGTGTTGACAGTACTCATCCATTGAGATTGGTCATGTGTTGAACGAAATATTTTGATAATAACAACTATTTTGAAAAAGAAATATTTGAAATAGAATATTTGAAAATAGAAATATGTGAAGCCGTGATGATTAGATTGACGCCATTTTGACGTGAACGATATTTATATCGATTTTAAAACGATTTCGAAATGAATTGAATTGAAAATGATTTCGAAATGAATTGAATTGAAAATGATTTCGAAATGAATTGAATTGAAAACGATTTCGAAATGAATTGAATTGAAAACGATTTCGAAATAAATTGAATTGAAAACGATTTCGAAATGAATTGAAAACGAATTCAAATTGAATTGAAAGCGAATTGAAATGAATTCAAATTGAATTGAAATTTGAATTGAATAGAAATGAATTTTAAAACGAATTTATAAAGAAGAATTCAATTTTGATTTGAATTGAAATGGAAGTTGAAATTGCTTTTGAAACGAATATTAAAACTATTTATATAATTCGTTTTAAATAGAAATCGACGAAATATATATAATATATATATATTATATATATAATGGCCTGAATAGAACGCGCCGCGCCGCGGCAGTTCGTGAATTTCGACCATTTATTTCAAACGGACATTACGGGAGATCCGACCGTCGGATTCTCCTAAAACCGGAACCGTTGGGTTCGTATCGAAAAGAGCTTTCTAACGAATATTAGAAATTAGAAATCTAACGGTTGGATTTGGAATTATGTCCAAATCAAATTTGAAAAAGCTCGCTGTAAGTGCAGTTCGATGGCCGTTGATGGAAATCGACTGTACGGGCCTTGATAAAATTATTAAAAATAGTAATAATTTGTGTAAAATCATAAGAAATGATTTGGGAAAAATTGGGATGAAAAACTCCATAATTGAAAAGATAAAAATAGATTTTTATCGAAATGAACTGGTTTTGAACTAGAATTATAATTCTATTTTTTTTAAATAAATAAATTGAATTTAAAAAGGGTTTTAAAAATAACCAGAATATCCAATGATTGCATTGGAGCGGATTTGAATCGAAATTGTCTTCGGAATATTTCGATGTTGGAATTCGTGATTATACAGGTGATGTTATGGAAATTTGAAAGATATATATGTATATCGTTATTTCCAATACGACATTTGTTAGTCGTAGAATTTGATATTGAATATAAGCCGATATATTTTCTATTAAGAGCCTTGTATTGAATATCGAATGTGATTTGGGTTTGTCGTGAATGGTGTCTACACTAACACTGTTCTTGAACCCAGTTGAGGAAAGATTAAATCTTTTTATTTAGATTTAATGAAGCGTACCAATTAAATAATATTTAATTGGAATTGAATTGATATTGATTTTTGGGTTTATCGTGAACAGTGTTTTAAACAACACTCGTTCTTTAACCCGATAATTAATGAATGTGATTTTGGGTTTATCGTGAACTGTGTTTTAAATGACACGGATTCTTTAACCCAGTTAACGATTAAAACTAAGTGGAGTTTTAATGAATCTTTAATTAGATTGAAATGGTCGAGAATGGAGTACCACCAGTTTTGCTCCAGGCGATAGTTAAATCTTTAATTAGATTTGAACGTGAAATGGTAATTGAATTTACCGATAACACCGTGGTGTTAGATATGAAGTATTACCAGTTTTACTTCATGGGATGAATAGGTTGGGATTGGGAAATTAAAACCAATGATTACTGCGGTAAGGTTCGCTAATTCCGACTAGTTGAATCGAAATTCAAAGGGAAATTAGAGAATAAATTCAAGAAATTATCTTGGATAAAATTAATGGGAACCTTTCCCTATGAATGTGAAATTTAGAAACTAACTGTCGGTTAGCCAAGCAGAATGGTTTTCTGGATATTGATCTGATGTTGGTTTCGGCCTTCGGGGTTAATATTTGGAGAATTATTCTCTTGATTAATTTACGGTTAGTGACTGATGAATTGGAATGAGGCGTATGTTGTGTTTGTGTAACACTTATTTAAAATATACGTGAGTTATTCGGAAAGACCGGGTTTAACCCATTCTGAATAACTGATACGACGATAAGTCGAAGATGAAGACGGTGGTCGAAGACCGGAAGTCTTCACGTCGTTTGGGTGATTACTGATGATCTTGATTGGGCTGTACACCCAAGAAGATGGAAACAGTTGGTGATCGTCCAGACGTACTTGGAGATCGATGGATATGCGGGGTACTAGGTGCCTCCGGTTTCGTTCAGACCTAGAACGGACTTGTAATTGGACTGTGTGTCTGACATTGGATTTTAGTCTGTGTGATTGATTTCTATTAAATATATATCTGTTTGGCGGCGGAGAATTCATTCTCTTGCTTAACGCCCTTCTCTGAGACGTACGAGCTCAGGGGTTATATATTGATGGATATCAAACACATGGAGTGAATTGCCTGTGTGGCATGCCTAAGTGGCAATTGATCGAGGCTTCTGTTGAAAAGCAAAGTCTTGTGGTGATGATCAAAGCACGGCCTTTGTGGCATAGCTTTGTGTAACGTTTACTTCGCGAGTTTCACACCCGGTATGAACCAAAAACGGGAGACGGACCTTAGGGAGGGCATGCGTTTCTTCCTAGTTAGAAGTGGCGTCAGTGGTTTTACACGCCCTGACGAGTTTGACTTATGTGGTTGTTGCTGTTGCGAGGCACCTCGGATTGATCGGTCGTTCTCGAACCGATGGAGTCATTTAGTTGGCTCATTTACGCCCCAAAGGGCGGGGAAACGTAGTGTTCAGGCATTTTAATCCACATCGGTGGACCGGCCCTGACGATCCAAGGGTCACTCGAGCTCTGATCCTGAGACTCGGGCTAGGCAGTCTCGAATCGGTTGAGGACTATCTTTTGCCTCGGTTCATAGGCGGAAATCCAATTTCCAAATACGTGACTTTGCGGTTTTATTTGTAAACCTATATATGGCGACATAGTGGCATGGGACGCTCATGCCGCCTATGATTGGTACTTATGATTTGAAGTTGTTTTATACACTATGCACTTATAATAGTATCAAACGATTTGTTTTAACCGTATCAAGCATTCTTTGGCTGTTATAAGGGAAAACCCTATCCTCGGTTGCGTTGCATTGTGTGATGGGACCTGGGTCTTATAACAACTTCATTTTTCCTTATTTAGCATTGCGCTGTTTGTTTTATGCACTGGTATTCTTGGGAGGAAACCCGTTCCGTGTTATACGGCGTGGTCCCTTGATTTACCTAATGATTTAAAATAAAGATTAATAACTATTTTAGTTCTCACACCAGTCACATGACTGACCTGGAGTTTATTGTTTTTAACCTAAACTCTGGGTGCCCCTATTTTGACACGGGCAGCTAGTAGTTTTGGGTTTTGCAGATTTATATTCACAGGATCCTGGTTTACAGCTGGAATGATATCCGGAAAGCTTTGTATCCGTATATCTCTTCTAGTTGTGTATTGTATTATTTTCCGCTGCTATGTATTTAAATGTAATTTAAATCTCTGATATTTCTGTGTAATATTCATTTATACTCTGTATATTCTTGTAATCTGATGCATTGTTGTAATATACAATGAAATGTTCTTTTGTATGCATTCTGATTTGTCGTGTTCTCAAACGATAGGGCGTTTCGAACGGTCTGGGTCGGTTTAACGACTGGTTCGGACCGAGCGAAATTCCTTGCCGTCACAGGCACTTAAATATAAATCTTCATAGTCTTCATTCACTTTATCCCATACCTGTCTAGTATGCAGGCACCTGCATTTTTATTTATTTCAAAACCATTCAACTAATTTTTATTTTACCACATTCATTCCCATTAACTAATTCAACTGCTACATATACTTATAGTTTGAATCAATAAATGTTCAACTTATATTTTAATTCACTTATAAACAATTCGAATTTTCATTCATAACTCAAACCTCATATTTGATTTCAAGTTCTACTTTACAAATCCAAATTTACTTAACCTATGTTAAGTTACATTCAAATTTCCATTGACCAACCGCTTTATTTGTTAATATCATCCCATAATTCAAAATCTGGGTTTGACATAAAAATCCCTTCATTCACTCTACTTGAGTTCTTATATATTTGATAACGCAAAAACTGAATTTTTCAAATACGAATTCGGATTTTATTCACTTAGAATCCTTTAAATTAGTTAAATAAACCGTTATGGTTTAAAACGATTATGGTGCTGTTTTTCTGAAAATTTGATTTTGACATAACTCAAAATCTATATGACGAAATCTAGATTTTTCTCTTTCACTAGAAAACTATCATTTAGTCGGTCCGGGCATTTCTTGTTTCATCGAATTTCGACTTATATTGAGCTCTATATACTCAATTGAAGTTCGAATCGCCAATTTACGAACTACCGCGCTACGGCGAGATCGTTTTTAATTAAATTTTATATAACGTTTAAAACTTTGTTTATAAATAAATTTCAACTCCATTTCAGTATTTAAAATAATTCAAACCCGTTATCCAAATTTGACTTAACAATTCCGATCATTCAAACTGTCAATTATTTACTCTCACATTCATAACTCGGCTATGAATTCATTCAAACTCCAGTTCTATATTCATTTCAAATCCACTTGGAGTTAAATTATTCATAAAATTCGATAGAATCGAATTCCAATTATAAATTCCTTCATGGGAAAAATCAATTTATTCAATATCCATTTTCATTACAAACTAATATCATCCGTTGATAATAGTGAAGTCGTTCAAGTTGGGGTATTCTAATTACCTCTCAGACCTTGATCGACAACATTCTTATCTAGAGATAGATAATAGCTTGTAATGCACAGACTCGATAAAATCTCAGCTTCTAGTCCATTCAAATATGGTATCATAAGCCATATCCTCTTTGGAAAAATTCATTTTCTAAATTATCTGATGAAAATTTCATCATCACATTTATAAACTTTGTTTATAAATTAACCCCCTTATTTTATTTATTAAAACAACTTCCACTTGAATTTGATTCTCATTATTTTTGTCATTATCATATATATATACATATAAACCTATAACCCATTTCATTTTACATTTAATTTTATACAATTCCAATATCTTTTGTGAATGAATAATTTCAATTCTATGAATTCGACATCGCTGAATTCAAATCATAATTCCACGTAGATATATTTAAATCCAGTTTACATTCCGAACGTCGTAATAAATTCCATCGTTTCTTTCTGAAACGATTTCAAAATCACCTTCTAAAGTTCATACTTGAATTAAAATTTCAAGTTATCCAACACAATATCTTTCTCTTATTTACAAATATCATTTATAAATTTCGCTTCTTGCTTTGATTATTAAAACAAGCTTCCGATTTCAAAGTCCATTTGAAATCTAATTTCCATTTCGAAAAATTAAAGTTTTCCATTTTAAATTCATACTTAAATTTGAAATTTGATATTATCAAATGACAATATTTCTTTCTATTTATAAACTTTGTTTATGAATAACACTTCTTGTTTTAAATACTAAAACAAGTTTTCGATTTCAAATTCTCTTTGAAATCCAATTTTCACTTTGGGAAAACAAATTTCCCTTTAAACTTCATATTTGAATTTAAAACAAAATAATGATTTTTCCTTTCCATTAAAAACATCGTTTATAATTTCAGTTACTTGTTTTTATATTAAAAACAAGTTAGTATTCCACATCTCATTCAAAATTCCATTTCTATTTCAAAATATAAAATTTCCCTTTTTAAACCAAAAAAATCCCTTTAATGATATTTTAAATATAAATATCTAGGGCCAGTGATATTCTAATATCTAACACACAAAACATCCATTCAATTCATGCATCACATATATATACAAATATGTAAACAACGATAATTAAATTTGAGGAATCCAGTTGGATCCCTCCAACCTGTTTTCCCTGCATCCACAAATGTTAGTCAACAAAATAATACCAATCCTGCTTCAAGACAGGATATCGCGGTATAAAAAGGGGAGCCACTTATATACGTGGGCGTAGGGTCATCCGCTAATGATACTGCGGGCATTCGCTAATAGTATTGCGGGAAATATCCAATAACCACAATAATTCATTCATGCACCCAAGCAACCAACAAATTTATTTTTAACGATTAAAAATAAATTTAAATATAAAACTGTGAGTGAGATTTAATCACCTCGATTTTCATTTGTTGAATATTCGATTAGATACCGCATCCTTGCCACTACGAATCAACTCAAATCTTCTCGCATTTATTTCACATCTACGATTATTCAATTATCGATTATCATTTATTTATTTAAATTAACAACATGAAAAAATAAATAAATAAATTATAAGTATTTTAAATGTTGAAATAACGTATACCTTACTTTCCTGCAAATCCAATCACTACGAAACATGCTCAACAATTTATTGATCAACTCCTACTGAAATCAGCCCAATAAGCTACTTCATCTGTTTTTGGCATTTCATCGAACTCTTATCTGTCAAGCTCCATTGCTTTGCTGGCAGCCCCACTTCTGTCCCACTGTTGCTGCTACACCCAATTGAACCAACATCGCTGCCCTACATCCAACTCCAACAGTCCCAAAAACTATCATGTTTCACATTGACATTTTATCAAACATCTGCTGCTCATTCCCTAAAAACAGTGACCCTCCAGTATCAAAAATCGCACCCTCCAAACACCTACAGTACAATTAATTGAAATACCACTCCAGTTACGTTTGCAACTCCAAAACTAGAGACCGAACTCCCTCCTCCCAAAATCGAACTCCTCCTTTTCCTTATCACATCAGCAACTTCTCACTATCGAACCTCCATCTCCTCTGTATTACTCTATCGACCTCAGCATCACACCGTACATCCATCAGCGTCGAACCCCTCATTACAATCGCCTCTGTGTCGACCTTTCAGAACAACGACAACCCCCCTCCCCAAATTTGATGGCAACCTTAGAACACTGCTTCAATTGACCTTCCACATTGCGATATTCCAAAACTCGCTAGATTTTAACGCGTCGACCCTTAAATCACTATCGAAATTGCTTAACCGAGATCGAAAATTTCCCTATTAGAACTTTGTCGCACCTCCCTTGCTGGAGAGTGCTCCAGACAATGCTCGATTTTGATTTTAATTTTTTTTTTCGATTGTCTGAAGTATCGAAGAGGCAGTTTTCAGAAATATGAAAAGGTGGAAATGAATAAAAAGGGAAACAACTTCACTAATAAGGAAATGAGGTAGGGGTTCCAATGATTGAATTTAGCAGGGGCCATTTCAATTTCTTTGTTTACAGAAGCTTTTCGGTTTTGATTTCAAAACGAAGAGAGGATTCGCGATTTATAGAAGAAGAAAACTTGGGAACAAAGGAATAGGCTACGAAGGGTACAACATAGGTTATATAGGTTAAGTACCTAAAAATTTATTTGACTAGAAATAAAGAGGTTTTTATTTAATTAAAAAGGATATCGATTTGATTTAAAGAGATTTCCACTTTATTTTAAACAAATATCGATTTGATCTCGTGCTTATCCATTAAAATAATATCGGGGCCTATTATTCGACGTTACGAACTGTTATTTTAACCTACTGACCGTCGTTTCAACGTAATTACACTATTCTGGACTAAATCAGAATAGACTATAAAATTTAATTTGAACGTATATATAAAATAACCATATTAAATCGATATAAAATAATTTGAATTCTATACAAATAATTTCTCTGATAATAAAATATTTTTATTATCATCTATATTCAAATACAATTAATACTGATCATCTGAATTGTTTTGATTTAATTCTAACTTCGAATTGAATTATTTTAAATTCTCGTATTACGATGATAATCAAAATAAATCGTATTTCGATTATTTAATCGATAACCCAATAAAATACCATTTATATTATAAATTCAATATTTAAAACCATACTAAATATAAAAATAAATCGACCAAAAATCTGGATCATTACATTCTTTCCTCCTTAAAATAATTTCGTCCTCGAAATTGCTAAGGTAGGAAAAATGGTACAAATCCATTACTTTTCAAAACCTCACTTATGTTGAAACTCAACTCCTCATATTTCAACAAATTTAATTCCATCAAAACTTTTGGTTTTCTTTCATATGCATTCTAATTCATTTAACTTGATTTTGATTCAATTTATTCACTTTGATTCATTTAAATTTCCACATTCACATTCCTAGGATTTCATTTTAAATCCTTTCGAAATCACTTAAATATATACATATATTTATTTCCATCCCAAATTCAAAACATTTGAATTTTAAAACCAATTTGTTTTCCTTCAAACAAATTTTCATCAAAAACTTTTCTACGGCGGCAATTCATCACTTAGAACTCGAAAATGAACACTAATAATGCTGCAGTCATTATCAGAATTATTTTCCAACGACTGAAGTGAGTTTAGTGCTTTATCACTTTCAAAATCCATTCAAACTGATTTTTATTCAAAAACCCTTTCCAAACAGGGCTATTTTGTTTAATATAATTTGAAAAAAAATATTTCCCAACCTTCCGGGATTTAAATTCCAATTTAAGGTTTGAATCTAATTCAATTACATCTCATTTGTATATTTTATTCGCAAACACATTTTATTTGGTTATATATATAACCTTTTCAGTTTTATAATCGCATTCGATTATAAAAATAACAACCAAATCATCCATATACTATAATAATTTCAAAAAATTATTCCTTTATATCAAAATATAGTTTTGGGCAAAATTATTTCATTTACCCACTTTAAAACAATATTATGTCGATTCTTCTGTTCAAGTGTTTAGAAACTCTTATCGACGTCGTGGCGTCCCACGATTCGATCGAAATTCATAAACCACTCAACAGACAAGCCAACACAATATAAAACAATTTTTTTATATCAACATACAAATACGCTCTCTCATATATGCACTCAACTCATTCTAGGGTACTACTGACCCTATCTCCAATGAGTAAACCCCCACCAAAGCCTAGGTGTTCGCTAAACCTAAGCTCTGATACCAACTGCAGTGACCCGTAAATCCATTCCATTTGAGCTGACTAATACAACACAAGTCCAACTCAAATAATACAGAAATACGAGTCATTAGGGTTAAAGAAAATAGAAAAGATAGAAGAAGAACAGAAATAACAATACAAAATCTCACAGCGGAACGAATAAACTATATTATATATCATAAGCTTTGAATTACAAGATTTTGTCTCATACATACATACCATCTTCAGAGCACAATACAATATTTGATACAACAGAAATAACTTTAAATTAACTAGCGGTGAAGCCCCCTGCTTCCCACTCCTCCAAGTGTTTCTGTAAAATCCTGAAACACTTGACTGCCCGTACAAATTTGGGCACCCAAGAGTTTAGGAAAAACAAAACAAAATAAACTCTGGGTCAGTCATGGGACTGGTGTGAGTAAACTCCAACCATGTGGTTTAATTTCAAAATTCTTTTGAAAGAAAGGAATAAAGATAAGACCAGTCCACACATAAACACTGTAATGACCCAGAAATCTGGGCCAATTTAAAATTTTTATTTTGGCAATTTTAGCGAATTTTGGATATTTAAAATGAATTATTTTAAATAATAACGACGAGAAATTTATTTTGAATAGAATTCGAACGAATATATTTATATAGATCGTCGTTAGAATATAAATATTTGTTTTAAATTATAAAAGGAATTGAAAATGGCGCGGTAGTTCGATAATTCGATTTCAAACTTCAATTGAATGTACCGGGTGCAAAATAAACCGGATTTTAGTGAAACCAAAAATAATGGAATCTAACTATCTTTCCAACGATTCCGAAAAATCGAAATTTCATAGCGGGAATCAAAAGATATGTCCAGTTGAAAATTCTGAATAGTCGCTATAGAATTCAGGCCCTTAAAAATGGAAATTTTGCAAACGACCTCGGATTTCGACGAAACAACTTTTGTTGGATCCGCGATGTCAAATTATTGCTAGGTTTCAAATTTCATAATTTTTCGAATCAATATGTGAGCGTGGCAAAGGAAAACACGTTTGACCAGTTTCAGTTGAATTTAATCGACTGGAAAATGGCCATTTTTCAAACGGTCTCAGAATTTAACGAAACTAGTTTTGTTAGGACCATATCGTCAATACGAAGCTAGAAAAAATATTTTTCTGGGATTTTTCTAGTTAGTATGTGACCCCAGTAAACTGGAATGTGCGTTCAAATTCAATATATAGTGTTATATGTTGATTTTGACGAAAACTGAGCGAAACGATCAAATCAGCCTACGATACATTTCCCATTGTGTTTGGAATGGGGGTAATTAGTTATGGACAACAGTCGGTGGGTTTGATTTCGAGGTTGTGAGAAAAAAAATCAACCCTTTTTGTAATTAAATAATATAATATTTTATATAAATAGCCCTCCCCTTTAACCCTAGTTTCACAAACCAGCCCCTCCTCTTAAATTAAAATCCGTTCGGCCCGTTTTTCCCTTTTCTTTGATTCGATCCCCCCCCCCCCCCCCGTCGGCCACCATCGCCAGCGCCTGGCCCACGCACCACCGCACCACCCCCTTCTTTCCTTCCTCCCTCTCGCGCAGCCTCTCACCTCGAGCCCGAGACCTCCAGACCCCCTCCTTTCAACGCCCGTCCACCTCCCACATCCGCCACTGACCGACGTCCCTCCTCCGTGCGCCTCCGACCAGAGCAGCCTCCACCAACCTTCGACGCAGCGAGGCACCCCCCTTCTTCAATTTATGCTGTAAGATTTTCATTTATTTTCATTTCTTTATTTTATTTATATAAAGTAATTAGTTCGATAAAAACAAAATTTCAGTTTTTAGTATATAAAGAGAGGTAAAAATTTGATTTCCATTTATATGTATAATGTAAAAATATAATTTTGTTGCTGTAAAGAATATGATTTTTAGTTAACGAAAATATGGTTTTTAATTGTTAAGGTAAAGATTGTATTTTTTATAATACAAAGCTTATATTTTTAGAAAAGTTAAAGCTATATTTTTACAATTAAAAGTTGAGATCTTTAGAATAGAAAAGTTATAATTTTAGAGAATAAAAATAGGATTTTTCTTGTAGGAAAGATACGATTTTTATAACGATGTCATAGCAATAAAAACTCGATTTTTATATTAAGGAAGGCGAAATAAAAATAGAATTTTTAATGAAAGTGAATTGGTAAAGACAAGATTTTTATCGTATATTTGAAATATTTTCATGAAGATGAAAATATAATTTTTATTATATGTGAAGTGTAATAAAAATATGAACTTTATTTTATCCTGATGTAGCGAATTCAAAATATAATTTTTATTGTAAGTGAGAATTAAAAATATGATTTTTAGAAAGTAGAAGTAATTAAAATACGATTTTTATAAAAGTAGCGAAATAAAAATATAATTTTTATTATGGTAGAAGGTTAAAAATATAGTTTTTATTATAGTAGAAGGTTAAAAATATAATTTTTATTATAGTAGAAGGTTAAAAATATAATTTTTACACTAGTGGCATAGTAAAAATTCGATTTTTATATATTGAATTTTTATATAAATACGAATTCGAATTGAATTGAATAGAAAACGAATTCGAATTGAATTGAATAGAAAACGAATTCGAATTGAATTGAATAGAAAACGAATTCGAATTGAATTGAATAGAAAACGAATTCGAATTGAATTGAATAGAAAACGAATTCGAATTGAATTGAATAGAAAACGAATTCGAATTGAATTGAATAGAAAACGAATTCGAATTGAATTGAATCGAAAACGAATTCGAATTGAATTGAATAGAAAATGAATTCGAATTGAATCGAACAGAAAACGAATTCGAATTGAATTGAATAGAAAACGAATTCGAATTGAATTGAATAGAAAAAGAATTTGGATTGAATTGAATAGAAAACGAATCTGAATTGAATTGAAATGGATTTAAAACGAATTTATAAGAGAAAATTCAATTTTGATTTGAATTTGAAAAGGAATTTGAAATCGTTTCGAAAACGAATTTAAAAACGATTTATATAATACGTTTTAAAAGGAAATCAACGAAGTATATATTATGTATATTATATATATAATATAATGGCCTGAATAGAACGCGCCGCGGCAGTTCGTGAATTTCGACCATTGACTTCGAACGGACATTGCGGGAGATCCGACCGTCGGATCCTCCTAAAACTGGAACCATTGGGTTCGTATCAAAAAGAGCTTTCTAAATAATATTAGAAATTTGAAATCTAACGGTTGGATTTGGAATTATGTTCAAATCAAATTTGGAAAAGGTCGCTGTAAGTGCAGTTCGATGGCCATTGATGGAAATCGATTGTACGAGCCTTGATAAAATTATTAAAAATAGTAATAATTTGTGTAAAATCATAAGAAATGATTTGGGAAAATTGGGATGAAAAACTCCATATTTGAAAAGATAAAAATAGATTTTTATCGAAATGAACTAGTTTTGAACTAGAATTAAAATTTTATTTATTTTTAAATAAATAAATTTGATTTGAAAGGGTTTTAAAAGTAACCAGGATTTCCAATAATTGAATTGGAATGGATTTGAATCGAAATTGTCTTTGGATTATTTCGATGTTGGATTTCGTGATTATACAGATATTGTTATGGAAATTTGTAAGATATATTTATATTGTTATTTCCAATACGATATTTGTTGGTCGTAGAATTTGATATTGAATATAAGCCGATATATTTTCTATTCAGAGCCTTGTATTTAATATCAAATGTGATTTCGGTTTGTCGTGAATGGTGTCTTCATTAACACTTTTCTTAAGCCCAGTTGAGAAAAAGATTAAATCTTTTATTTAGATTTAATGAAGTGTACCAATTAAATAATATTTAATTGGAATTGAATTGGTATTGATTTTTGGGTTTATCGTGAACAGTGTTTTTAATAACACTTGTTCTTTAACCCGATAATTAATAGAATGTGATTTTGGGTTGTCGTGAACGGTATCTTCAATAATACTATTCTTAGATCCAAAGGAGTTAAGAAAATCAGAAACTAACTGGAGATTAGTTAAGTTGAATGGTTTCTGGGGTATTGATCTGATGTTGGTTTCGGCCTTCGGGGTTAATATTTGGGGAATTGTTCTCTTGCTAATTTACGGTTAGTGACTGATGAATTGGAATGAGGCGTATGTTGTGATTGTGTAACATTTGTTTACTATATACGCGGGTTGTTCGGAAAGGCCGGGTTTATACCCATTCTGAATAACCGATTCGACGATAAGTCGAAGATGATGACGGTGGTCGAAGACCGAAAGTCTTCACATCGTTTGGGTGATTACTGATGATCTTGATTGGGCTGTACACCCAAGATGAGGGAATCAGTTGGTGGTCGTCCAGACGTTCTTGGAGATCGATGGATATGCGAGGAAAGTGCCTCCGGTTTCGTTCAGACCTAGAACGGACTTGTAAATGGATGATGTGTCTGACATTGTATTCCTTTATATTGTATTCATTGATCTCTGCTAAATATATATATGTTTGGCGGCGGGGAATTTATTCTCTTGCTTAACGCCCTTCTCTGAGACATACGAGCTCAGAGGTTATATATTGGCAAAAATCAGTGGTACGATATGGATTGATAGTGTGGCATGCTGAGATGCAGTGATCCAGACTTTTGTTGAAAAGCAAAGTTTGGTGGATGATGATCAAAGCGCAGCTTTGATATAGCATGGCTTTGTGTATAGCGTTGATTCGCGAGCCTCACACCTCGGTATGGTGGTAAACTGATGGTTTGATCAGTATGCTTTTTAGTGGATGGGCACCTTAGTGGTGTCGTGGATTCGGTCGACCGAGATGAGCTTAGTGCTCAGGAATAGATAGAGTAAGCGGTGTTTTCTCTCGCTGGGATGTAAGTCGCGGTGATACTCTGGTTCCAAAAGCGCGGATGTGCAGACGGTGTTTTCTCTTGCTGGGACATAAGCCGTGGGGAATTGCACTACGCGATCGATCTTTCGAATCAGGAGCCACCATGATGGAAATCCAATTTCCAATATGTGTATTTCGGTTTTATTTGTAGAGCCTAGTATGGCGACATAGTGGGATGGGGCGCTTATGCCGTCTATGATTGATACTTATGATTTGAAGATATTTTATACAATATGCACTTATAATAGTATAAAATGATTTGTTTTAAACGTATCAAGCATTCTTGGCTATTATAAGGTAAAAACCCTATCCTCCGACTTGCGTTGCATTGTGTGATGGGACCTGGGTCTTATAATAGCTTCATTTTTCTTTATTTAGCATTGCGCTGTTGTTTTATGCATTGGTATTCTTGGGAGGAAACCCGTTCCGTGTTATACGGCATGGTCCCTTGATTTACCTAACTTGAAAATAAAGATTTACAACTGTTTTTGTTCTCACACCAGTCCCATGACTGACCTGGAGTTTATTGTTTTAACCTAAACTCTGGGTGCCCTTATTTTTGACACGGGCAGCTAGTAGTTTTGGTTTTGCAGATTTATATTCAAAGGATCCTGGTTTACATCTGGAACAATACTCGGAAAGCTTTGTATCCGTGTATTACTTCTAGTTGTGTATTGTATTATTTTCCGCTGCGATGTATTTAAATGTAATTTAAATCTCTGATATTTCTGTGTAATATTCATTTATACTCTGTATATTCTTGTATTCTTATGGAATTGTTGTAATAACAATGAAATGTTCTTCCGTCTGCGTCCTTTTGTAGCTTGTTCTCGAACTATCCGCGCTTTCCTCACCGGGGAAGTTACGGGTTTTCACAGTTGGTATCAGAGCTTTGGTTTACGGAGCTCAGAGAACAAGACACGTTAGAACCATACAAAAGAATTCATCAGGGATTGGATTAGTAATATCCAATTAGAATGACTCGTTAGAGATAGGATCAGTAGTATCCTAGAACGAGTGTGAAGAGTATATTTTTGAAAATGAAAACAATGTTTGTTTTGAAAATTTAAATCAACTATTCGTATTTGATTAGTTATTATGTTTGAATTTGGACAATCCGGTATATATAGGCTTTGCGTATACGTCTGATCCACGTGTATTTGAAGTTTTAATATACTGGATAGATATAGAATCACACTCTAGTCGCCCGGAGACGATTCTGATGATAGTCTAGACATCATCAGAATTGGTATTCGAGTTTCGAAAGCGAGATTTCTATATATTTCCATTAGACTGGTGTGAGAACCAAAATTAGATAGGGCTTGTTGTTGTGATTTTGCATCAAAAATCTGATTTTTTGACTATATATCAAAGTTATGAATTTGAAAAGCAAATCAACTAATTGATTGATGGTTGTGTTGTTTGATTACGGTTTTGATTAATTGAAATTTTAACCATATTGCCAATTTGATCAAATAGTGAGTTATATTGGAAATTTGGTCGCATTTGCTTGCATATACATGTACTTTCATTGAACAGGTCATAGCAAGGAGGCTAGAGCAGAGAAATAAAATTGTTTGCCCGACAAATAGGTACATGTTTATCATAATTTACTGTTTTGTTTGGGTGATGATGATTTTATGAGCCGATTGGCTAGCCGCTTGGCTTTTTCTTTTTCTTTTTGAGATCAGAAGGCCTGTATGGCAATTTCGGGATTTTCCCGTACTCCCGATGCAGGGGAGGTTATGGCGAAATTTTTCGAAAATTTAGGGTGTTAGCCAAATTTTTGAAAAATTTGAAAAGTTCTTAGAAACTGAAAAGTTGAAGAACTTAAGCCGTAATCAAAACAATGAAAGTTGAGTTGGTATTTAAAACAACTTTCGGCTTTGTTCCTTTTCGTGGACGAAAAGTTTTAAGTGGGGGAGATTGTAATAACCCGGAAATCTGGGCCAATTTAAAATTTTGGCAATTTTAGCGAATTTTGGATATTTAAAATGAATTATTTTAAATAATAACGACGATAAATTTATTTTGAATAGAATTCGAACGAATATATTTATATAGATCGTCGTTAGAATATAAATATTTATTTTAAATTATAAAAGGAATTGAAAATGGCGCGGTAGTTCGATAATTCGATTTCAAACTTCAATTGAATGTACCGGGTGCAAAATAAACCGGATTTTAGTGAAACAAAAAATAATGGAATCTGTAACAACCCGTATTTTCAATAACCTGTAATAACATAAATCGAGGCAGAATTTAATTCTAAAATGGGAATCAAGGGAAACGGGCTATGCCATTGCGTTCGTCTCGGAAAAATACGCGAAATAGAGTCCGAGTTTTCGAAAATCGGAGTCCGTATGACCAAGATATGGCCTCGCGAAGTTTCACGAAAAATTCCCAAATTAAAGTATACTTAATTAAGTGAAATGGGTTGTGTAGATATATATATATATATATATTGATATATATATATATATATAATTGAAAATTTAATAAATAAATATGCAAAAATGCTCAAAACAGCGAATTGGGAGAGGGGAATAACCGAACCGGCCGATTTTTGAAGTCGACCCGAGCCCGCTGGGTCGACTAGGGGTTAATCCAGGGTGTTTGGCTGTCAACCCGTGGGCCGATTCGCTCAAGTGCAGATTTTGCATTTGAATGGTTCTCATGGTCCATCTTTAATCTAAAGGCCCTAGATGGTTCCTACACTTGACTTCTTCCCCAAGACATGCTTTGATGGCTTGGATTGAATCTAGGGTTAATCCTATGGCCTAAAACACTTGCCTAATCTATAAATAAGACCCTAACCTACCCTAATTCATTCATAATTAAACCTAGTAACTAAACTATGGCAAAATGCTAGCTCTCATGGCCTCCACTAATTTTATGAAGAGGGTTGCATACTAATCACTCTCTAATCAACTTCTAATCCCTTCTTAGCATCTTAATCTTCTTCATTTGGTGTTCAAAGTTGCTAGTTGTGAGTTTCTATCACTTTGATGATCTTTTGGTAAACTAATTAGATGAGATGTGATGAGATTTATGGTTTTGTATGTGGGTTAATGAGCTTTGAATCATATGATATGATGTTAGCATTAATCTTATGTTTATGCATGTTGAGTATGTAAGCTTATGCAAGTTTAATATGATGTATGTTATGTTTGCATGATGCTAAATATGCAAGTTGTGGGCTATGTAATCATATGCATGTTATGCAAGTTCATGGTAATATGCTATGCAAGTTACATGTATGTAAATATGCAAGTTACATGTTTGTTAATATGCAAGTTACATGTATGTAAATATGCAAGTTACATGTTTGTTAATATGCAAGTTACATGTTTGTTAATATGCAAGTTACATGTATGTAAATATGCAAGTTACATGTTTCTTTATATGCAAGTTACATGTTTGTTAATATGCAAGTTACATGTATGTAAATATGCAAGTTACATGTTTATTAATATGCAAGTTCATGATGACACATTATGCAAGTCTATAAGCTAATATGCAAGTTTGTTATGCAAAATGAATATGTAAGTTATGTGACATATTATATGCAAGTTATGTGACATGTTATGCAAGTTCATATGCAAGTTATGTGTTTGTTAATATGCAAGATGGCACCTTTGAAACATGTTCATTCATATGCAAGTTGACACCTTTTATATGTGTTATATCATGAACGAAATTACGTGGGAACGATGGGGTAATTAAATGCATAAGTTAATAAGATTGTGTGAAATTAATATAATTATGCATAACACAAAATAAATAAACATAGTATGGGAATTTGCCTATTTGGTTAGGTGTACCCATACTATGTGTTGGGAATTTACCTATTGAGTTAGGTCTACCCCATGGGAATTTACCTATTAAGTTAGGTCTACCCATGTTAAGAAAACTTGATTAATTAGGGATAATTAATATAAAATTATGAGGGTGATTAATTAGGTGTAATTAATTGACTAAGACACGAGGTTGGACTCAGTTGTAGCGTAAAACTGCCCGGACCCAACCGGCTTAACCAGTTGCTACAAATGTTAGCCCAATGTGAGAGGTCTTAGGCACAAACTAAATACGTAATTAATGTAAAGACACGAGGTTAGACTCTGTTATGACATAAGGCTGCCCGGACCCAACCGGCTTAACCAGCGGTCATAAAAGACAGTCTAATGTGAGAGGTCTTTACAAAGGTTACGTTCTTAATTAATTAATTAAGAAACACTTAACCACATTAGCATGTAGAGGGACATGAGGGGTTAAGTGGGTGCCTCGGGTGGCATGAGAAAATCTAGTGGTTGCCTTGGGTGGCAATAGAAAATACGATTAGAATACTTAACCAAAATGGAACATGTAATTAAAACATGATTAAAGGGTTAAGTGGGATATACTAGAAAAAGGGACAAGCTTAGGTGGGTAGCTTGTGGAGGCCCATTTCAACCAGTAACCCATACGTATCTTTGTGGGCTCGACCCATGTCGAGGACGGGACACGCATACTGGGCTTGACTGTAAGAGGCAAACGGGTTAGCGGTGGCAACGCAAGTCCAACGGGCTTCATATGCGTGAGTGGGCCCGGGCTGGTAGGTAAGCCGTTGTTGCATCGAGTAGATATAAGCCGTGCACCTTTAGTTTCATCAGGTTGCCACATTGGGGAATGATACATCCCACGGTGGGGCCAGCACGGGTATCTACGTTAGGGAGCCGATCGAATGGGAAGTAGTGTGTACACCTAGTGGATTGTAGGGCCCCGTGGCGCCTACTTGGTCACCTAGGGGTACGCAAGTACTAATTAGTAAATTTTATAAGTCCTTGGGTGGGATCAACCTTTAAGTTAGGAACGACTGGTGTGGTGCAGTTTAGTAATTTACCTTAGGGAGGGTAGATGCGTCTTTATCCTTTATCTTCGTTTAGTTGACTGCTTAGGGTAGCCATTCATCCCTATATGTTACCGTATATCAGTTTATGTCTTCTCTGGTTACTTTAACGATTGTATTGTTAAAGTTATAGGACTCGCTCAGACTTATGTCTGACCCCGTTGTTTTTATCTTTTTCCCAACCCTCAGGTCCTACGGTGGATCCTAGCAGTAGTGGAGCTTGATCGGATTGCTGTTCCAGTCTTTAGGAGCTTGGATAGATGTAAAGCTCCAGTTATCCAGTTATCTTTTCTTTTGTTTGGCTATTGTATGAGAGTGGGATTATGTACTTCTTTATTTTGATGGATATTGTACTTGACCTTTATTGTGGTTTTATGATGTAACCAGACATGTTTTACTTCCGCTGTTATGAGATGATGTTTTAAAATTTCAAGTACTATTTATATCTGTCTTGTTGTAATTTTTCTGTTCTATATTCACTAAAATACTCCACCGATGCTATGGCATTCCCTTAGTGAGTGATCATAGCGGGAGTGGGGTGTTACACGTGGTATCAGAGCTTAAGGTTACCAGAACAGATAAAATTTTTGAGAAAAACTATTTTCTAAGAGTATTTTCGAAGAAAGTATTTTCAAAAGCATGTCTTCTAAGAGAAAAAGTTTTTGAAAAAGAAAAGCATAATCCCCAATAGCCATATCTTTATCTTTCGGAATCTCCTTTTTGAATCTTTCCTCTTTCGTTTCAGCATGGCTGAAGATCTTAACATCCCGGAGGGTTTAGTTATACCACTATGGTATAGGAGGTTGCAAGAGGCTAGGGCCGCGGCTGCGGGTCCGGCCAATGCTACTACACCAGAGACAACCGCTCCTCCTCCTCAGCCTAGAGTGGATAATTTTGCTAAGGTTTGCAAGGAGTTCAAGGCTATAGGAGGAAAACCTTTTCTTGGTTCAGAGACTTTCGTAGAGGCTAGAGATTGGCTTAAGGAAGTGGAAGAGTTGCTAGATATCTTTGAAGTGGAAGAGGGAAAGAAAGTCAAGTTGGCGGCTTGGTTAATGAAGGGAGAGGCCTCATTCTGGTGGGAGGTCACTAATGGAGAACGCCCTGTTGACTCTTGGGCAGATTTTAAGCAAAGGTTTGGGGCTAAGTTTCTCTCAAGGGCGGAAGAGAATCTGTTTATGGAGAAGTTCTTGAATTTGAAGCAAGGGAATCTCACGGTGAAAGAATATGTCAACAAATTCAATCAATTAGCAAGGTTTGGCATAGAGTTGGTGAATACACCGGAGAAGAAGGCTTTGAGGTTCGTTAGAGGCTTGAACGAACCATTGCAAGGAATAGCTATGACTCACATTCCTATGGGGGCCACTTTTGAGAAGCTTGTCTACATGGCACTTATGCATGAGGATGATAAGAATTCTAAGGCACCAGAGAAAAAGGGGGATCAGAAGAAACCGCAACAACAACAACAAGGCAAGGGCGGAAAAGGCAATGGTGACAAAAAGAAGACGAAGAAGAAGTGCTTCAATTGTGGAACACCAGGACACCTCAGTAAGGATTGTCGCAAAAAGAAGAAGACCGGTTGCTTTCATTGTGGTGAAGCAGGGCATCTTGTGAAAAACTGCCCAAAGAAGGGGCAGAAGACGGGGTCTACCTCAGGAGGGCAGGTGCAAGCTCTTATAGCACCACCTCAGTCAGGGGGGCAAGTTCAGGTTCTCTCAGTTCCACCGATTCAGCAGAGAGGTAGAACTATTTCCGTTGAAAGTCTGGTTTTTCTGTTTGATCATCCAGTTCGTACTTTGTTTGACTCTGGCGCATCGCATTCTTTTATCTCATCATCGTTAGTTGAGTCACTGCACTTAGACACCAGTCTAGTTGATGATCCCTTGGTTGTCTCAAACCCAATTGGGGGCTCCATATATCTGTCTATGATATGTTTGGGTTTGAAGATTTCTATACTTAGCGTTGAGTTTAGATGTGATGCTTTTGTATTGGGCTTCACGGGCTATGGGTTGATCTTGGGCATGGACTGGTTATCCAGTAATGGTGTCGTTCTTGATTGCGAAAGGAGAGTTGTCAGGCTCATGACCCGCTTGGGTAACACTCTCGAGATCTCTTGCAATCCCATGGAATCTGTTTTGCTAAGTTATCTTGAATCGCTCGATGCTTCGGTCGAGAGTTTGCATTCTGTCAGGGTAGTCCGGGAATATCCGGATGTGTTTGAAGAAGTAAAGGGTTTGCCTCCGAAGCGGGAGATAGATTTCCGAATTTATTTGGTGGATAATGCCAAACCAGTGTCTTTGCCAGTGCGCCACATGGCTCCTCGGGAGAGAAGGGAACTTCATAAGCAAGTAGGGGAGTTGCTTGAGAAGGGGTTTATAAGGCGAAGTATATCGGAGTGGGGAGCTCCAGTAGTGTTTGCCACGAAGGCGGATGGGTCCCTCAGACTTTGTGTGGATTATAGAGAACTTAATAAGCTCACGAAGAAGAATAGACACCCATTACCGAGGATAGATGATCTCTTTGATCAGTTGGTTGGCGCCTCAGTGTTTTCGCAAATGGATTTAGCTACAGGGTTTCATCAGTTGAGAGTGGCGGAGGACAGTATAGAGAAGACTGCTTTCCGGACTCCGGATGGTTTTTATGAGTGGCTAGTGATGCCATTTGGGTTGACAAACGCCCCTGCATACTTTGTGGATCTCATGAGTAGAGTGTTCAGAGAGTATCTGAATAAGTTTGTAGTAGTTTTTGTGGATGACATCTTGGTCTTTTCCAAGAGTGAAGAAGAGCATGCCTTACATCTCAGAGAAGTGTTGGAGACTCTTCGAGCACATGGTCTTAAAGCTAAATTCTCTAAATGTCATTTTTGGAGAAGAGAAGTGCGATTCTTAGGGCATGTGGTCTCTAAGGAAGGGATAGCTGTGGATCCCGCAAAGATAGTATCTATCCAGGATTGGAAAGTTCCTAAAAATGCTACCGAAGTAAGAAGTTTCTTGGGGTTGGCAGGATATTATAGGAAGTTCATCAAAGACTTCGCGAAGATATCAGCCCCATTAACCCGCTTGACGAAGAAGAATCTGGTTTTCTCATGGGATGTAGATTGTGATGATGCTTTCCGACGGTTAAAGAGAGCTTTGACCACCGCTCCAGTTTTAGTGCTTCCAGATGGGAGTAAGCCGTTTGTTGTTTATACCGATGCTTGTGGAACAGGATTAGGCGCAGTCTTGATGCAGGAGGGAAGGGTAATAGCCTATGGAGGGAGACAATTGAGAGTGCATGAGAAGAATTACCCTACCCATGATCTAGAGTTGGCCGCGATTGTTTTCGCACTTAAGTCTTGGCGCCATTATCTTCTTGGTGAGAGATTCGAGTTGTTCACTGACCATAAATCATTGAAGTACTTATTCTCTCAGAAAGATTTAAACTTAAGACAGCAAAGGTGGATGGAGTTCTTAGCATCCTATGATTTCGAGATAGCATATACCCCTGGCAAGGGTAACGTGGTGGCTGACGCCTTGAGTAGAAAAAGGCTATCTTTAAGTCCATTGTTCGTAGAACGGCGAAGCTTGGAGTTTCTTTCTTTGTTCGACTTCAGACCTTCTGTTGATTTTGTACCTGGTTTGTTGGCATCCTTGGAGGTTAGACCTACTCTTTTGAGACGGATTGGCGAGGCTCAGCGAGACGACCCACAGTTGGTTGTGTTGGTAGAGAAGCTTATAAGAGGGGAGTCGTCCAGCCATTTGGGTAGATACACCATAGATGATAAGGGATGGTTGCATAGAGACGGTAGACTTTGTGTACCGCAAGATGAGGGTTTGAAGAAGGCTATTTTGGATGATGCACATCGTTCAAGAATGACTATTCATCCCGGTGGAGACAAAATGTACCAAGACATGAAGAGAGTTTTCTTCTGGGCCGGTATGAAGAAAGATGTAGCCGAGTATGTGGCTAGATGTTTAGTGTGCCAACAAGTTAAAGCGGAGCAAAGGAAACCCGGTGGGTTGCTACACCCATTGGAAGTTCCGCAGTGGAAGTGGGATAGTGTCTCGATGGATTTCATCGATGGGTTACCGAGATCGAGGAAGGGCAATACGGGAATTTGGGTTGTGGTGGACAGACTTACCAAGAGTGCCCATTTTATACCCGTGAAGAGTAAGAGGACCGCTCCATGGCTTGCTTCAGTCTATGTTAGAGAGATTGTTAGATTGCATGGCGTGCCATCCAGCATTGTGAGTGATCGAGATCCTATCTTTACTAGTGAGTTTTGGAGAAGTTTGCAAGAGGCGGTAGGGACTCAGTTGTGTTTGAGCACCGCATATCATCCTCAGACGGACGGTCAGACCGAGAGGGTGAACCGTATCTTAGAAGATCTCTTGAGGCTTTGTATCTTGGATTTTGGAGGTACATGGGAAGAACATCTTCCTTTGGTGGAGTTCGCATATAATAACAGCTTTCAGTCCAGTATTGGTATGGCTCCTTTCGAAGCTCTTTATGGAAGGCCTTGTCGATCTCCTACATGTTGGTGGGAATCTACGAATAAGATCTTGCTTGGGCCGGATATGGTTAGAGAGACTTCAGAGAAGATTGATTTAATTCGAAGAAGGATGAAAGCAGCGCAAGATAGACAGAAATCTTATGCGGATCGGAGAAGGACGGAACTTGAGTTTGAGGTTGGGGATATGGTTTTTGTCAAAGTATCTCCATTGAGAAATGTGGTTCGCTTTGGGTCCGTTGGGAAGTTAGCACCGAGATTTGTTGGGCCATTTCCTATTAAGGAAAGGATTGGACGGATGGCATATAGGGTGGAGTTGCCCGACAGACTTAGTGGTGTTCATGATGTATTCCATGTATCACATTTGAGGAAGTGCTTACATGAGACCGCAGAGGTGGTAGAGCCGAGTTTGCTTAGAGATGTAGAGGTAGAGCGTGACGCGACGATTCGACGAGCTCCTACTCGCATCCTTGGGTCAGAAACTAGGAAGTTGAGGAACAGAGAAGTCCAGCTAGTTAAAGTGCAATGGGGAGATGACGAAAGCAATGCTACTTGGGAGACGGAAGCGAAGATGCGTTCTTTGTATCCATTTCTTTTTGAGAGTATGTCTTTTAACTTCTCCTTTATTGCTTGTCTAGTACTTATCTTATCTTTAGTATATCCTCTCGCTAATACCTATGACCTTTAGATAGGGTAAAACCTATGGTTGAAACATGTGTTTGAAACATGTTATGGTTGATGGATGCATATGGATGCAATTGTTTGCTAGTGGTTGCTCGTGGATGCATATACACACACATTAGGCACTAGATCGGCTCAGTCACTTCATGTTGCATATTGCATAAATGGATGTGGTAGTTAGATTGATGGATGTATCATGGCTGTGTTATCATATGGATGATGCATTTTTGTGTATGGTTGTGCACGCATGTAGAAATTTGTATGTGTCAATAGGGTTTCGCATACATATTGGATGCATGGCACTATCATGGTTTGCATTAAGGAGGTTTACTGTATCAGTAACCGCCTGATTTTCGCATTAGGTAAGTACATATACACACACTTTTGCATATATCCATCCAGCATTTAGAATCTTGTAAGGACAATGATTGCTCGTGGATGATGCTTTGAGTAGATGGATGATTGGATGGTAGGATACGTTCTTCCTAACTTGAAGATTTCGGGGACGAAATCCTTTAAGGAGGGGAGAATGTAACAACCCGTATTTTCAATAACCTGTAATAACATAAATCGAGGCAGAATTTAATTCTAAAATGGGAATCAAGGGAAACGGGCTATGCCATTGCGTTCGTCTCGGAAAAATACGCGAAATAGAGTCCGAGTTTTCGAAAATCGGAGTCCGTATGACCAAGATATGGCCTCGCGAAGTTTCACGAAAAATTCCCAAATTAAAGTATACTTAATTAAGTGAAATGGGTTGTGTAGATATATATATATATATATATTGATATATATATATATATATATAATTGAAAATTTAATAAATAAATATGCAAAAATGCTCAAAACAGCGAATTGGGAGAGGGGAATAACCGAACCGGCCGATTTTTGAAGTCGACCCGAGCCCGCTGGGTCGACTAGGGGTTAATCCAGGGTGTTTGGCTGTCAACCCGTGGGCCGATTCGCTCAAGTGCAGATTTTGCATTTGAATGGTTCTCATGGTCCATCTTTAATCTAAAGGCCCTAGATGGTTCCTACACTTGACTTCTTCCCCAAGACATGCTTTGATGGCTTGGATTGAATCTAGGGTTAATCCTATGGCCTAAAACACTTGCCTAATCTATAAATAAGACCCTAACCTACCCTAATTCATTCATAATTAAACCTAGTAACTAAACTATGGCAAAATGCTAGCTCTCATGGCCTCCACTAATTTTATGAAGAGGGTTGCATACTAATCACTCTCTAATCAACTTCTAATCCCTTCTTAGCATCTTAATCTTCTTCATTTGGTGTTCAAAGTTGCTAGTTGTGAGTTTCTATCACTTTGATGATCTTTTGGTAAACTAATTAGATGAGATGTGATGAGATTTATGGTTTTGTATGTGGGTTAATGAGCTTTGAATCATATGATATGATGTTAGCATTAATCTTATGTTTATGCATGTTGAGTATGTAAGCTTATGCAAGTTTAATATGATGTATGTTATGTTTGCATGATGCTAAATATGCAAGTTGTGGGCTATGTAATCATATGCATGTTATGCAAGTTCATGGTAATATGCTATGCAAGTTACATGTATGTAAATATGCAAGTTACATGTTTGTTAATATGCAAGTTACATGTATGTAAATATGCAAGTTACATGTTTGTTAATATGCAAGTTACATGTTTGTTAATATGCAAGTTACATGTATGTAAATATGCAAGTTACATGTTTCTTTATATGCAAGTTACATGTTTGTTAATATGCAAGTTACATGTATGTAAATATGCAAGTTACATGTTTATTAATATGCAAGTTCATGATGACACATTATGCAAGTCTATAAGCTAATATGCAAGTTTGTTATGCAAAATGAATATGTAAGTTATGTGACATATTATATGCAAGTTATGTGACATGTTATGCAAGTTCATATGCAAGTTATGTGTTTGTTAATATGCAAGATGGCACCTTTGAAACATGTTCATTCATATGCAAGTTGACACCTTTTATATGTGTTATATCATGAACGAAATTACGTGGGAACGATGGGGTAATTAAATGCATAAGTTAATAAGATTGTGTGAAATTAATATAATTATGCATAACACAAAATAAATAAACATAGTATGGGAATTTGCCTATTTGGTTAGGTGTACCCATACTATGTGTTGGGAATTTACCTATTGAGTTAGGTCTACCCCATGGGAATTTACCTATTAAGTTAGGTCTACCCATGTTAAGAAAACTTGATTAATTAGGGATAATTAATATAAAATTATGAGGGTGATTAATTAGGTGTAATTAATTGACTAAGACACGAGGTTGGACTCAGTTGTAGCGTAAAACTGCCCGGACCCAACCGGCTTAACCAGTTGCTACAAATGTTAGCCCAATGTGAGAGGTCTTAGGCACAAACTAAATACGTAATTAATGTAAAGACACGAGGTTAGACTCTGTTATGACATAAGGCTGCCCGGACCCAACCGGCTTAACCAGCGGTCATAAAAGACAGTCTAATGTGAGAGGTCTTTACAAAGGTTACGTTCTTAATTAATTAATTAAGAAACACTTAACCACATTAGCATGTAGAGGGACATGAGGGGTTAAGTGGGTGCCTCGGGTGGCATGAGAAAATCTAGTGGTTGCCTTGGGTGGCAATAGAAAATACGATTAGAATACTTAACCAAAATGGAACATGTAATTAAAACATGATTAAAGGGTTAAGTGGGATATACTAGAAAAAGGGACAAGCTTAGGTGGGTAGCTTGTGGAGGCCCATTTCAACCAGTAACCCATACGTATCTTTGTGGGCTCGACCCATGTCGAGGACGGGACACGCATACTGGGCTTGACTGTAAGAGGCAAACGGGTTAGCGGTGGCAACGCAAGTCCAACGGGCTTCATATGCGTGAGTGGGCCCGGGCTGGTAGGTAAGCCGTTGTTGCATCGAGTAGATATAAGCCGTGCACCTTTAGTTTCATCAGGTTGCCACATTGGGGAATGATACATCCCACGGTGGGGCCAGCACGGGTATCTACGTTAGGGAGCCGATCGAATGGGAAGTAGTGTGTACACCTAGTGGATTGTAGGGCCCCGTGGCGCCTACTTGGTCACCTAGGGGTACGCAAGTACTAATTAGTAAATTTTATAAGTCCTTGGGTGGGATCAACCTTTAAGTTAGGAACGACTGGTGTGGTGCAGTTTAGTAATTTACCTTAGGGAGGGTAGATGCGTCTTTATCCTTTATCTTCGTTTAGTTGACTGCTTAGGGTAGCCATTCATCCCTATATGTTACCGTATATCAGTTTATGTCTTCTCTGGTTACTTTAACGATTGTATTGTTAAAGTTATAGGACTCGCTCAGACTTATGTCTGACCCCGTTGTTTTTATCTTTTTCCCAACCCTCAGGTCCTACGGTGGATCCTAGCAGTAGTGGAGCTTGATCGGATTGCTGTTCCAGTCTTTAGGAGCTTGGATAGATGTAAAGCTCCAGTTATCCAGTTATCTTTTCTTTTGTTTGGCTATTGTATGAGAGTGGGATTATGTACTTCTTTATTTTGATGGATATTGTACTTGACCTTTATTGTGGTTTTATGATGTAACCAGACATGTTTTACTTCCGCTGTTATGAGATGATGTTTTAAAATTTCAAGTACTATTTATATCTGTCTTGTTGTAATTTTTCTGTTCTATATTCACTAAAATACTCCACCGATGCTATGGCATTCCCTTAGTGAGTGATCATAGCGGGAGTGGGGTGTTACAGAATCTAATTGTGACTATCTTTCCAACGAATCCGAAAAATCGAAATTTCATAGCGGGAATCAAAAGATATGTCCAGTTGAAAATTCTGAATAGTCGCTATAGAATTCAGGCCCTTAAAAATGGAAATTTTGCAAACGACCTCGGATTTCAACGAAACCACTTTTGTTGGATCCGCGATGTCAAATTATTACTAGGTTTCAAATTTCATAATTTTTCGAATCAATATGTGAGCGTGGCAAAGGAAAACGCGTTTGAATAGTTTTAGTTGAATTTAATCGACTGGAAAATGGCCATTTTTCAAACGGTCTCAGAATTTGACGAAACTAGTTTTGTTAGGACCGTATCGTCAATACGAAGCTAGAAAATATTTTTCTGGGATTTTTCTAGTTAGTATGTGACCCCAGTAAACTAAAATGTGCGTTCAAATTCAATATATAGTGTTATATGTTGATTTTGATGAAAACTGAGCGAAACGATCAAATCAGCCTACGATACATTTCCCATTGTGTTTGGAATGGGGGTAATTAGTTATGGACGACAGTCGGTGGGTTTGATTTCGAGGTCGTGAGAAAAAAAATCAACCCTTTTTGTAATTAAATAATATAATATTTTATGTAAATAGCCCTCCCCTTTAACCCTAGTTTCACAAACCCGCCCCTCCTCTTAAATTAAAATCCGTTCAGCCCGTTTTTCCCTTTTCTTCGATTCGATCCTCCACCCCCCACCCCTCGTCGGCCACCATCTCCAGCGCCTGGCCCACGCACCACCCCCTTCTTTCCTTCCTCCCTCTCGCGCAGCCTCCCACCTCGAGCCCAAGACCTCCAGACCCCCTCCGTTCAACGCCCGTCCACCTCCCACATCCGCCACTGACCGACGTCCCTCCTCCGTGCGCCTCCGACCAGAGCAGCCTCCACCAACCTCCGACGCAGCGAGGCACCCCCTTTCTTCGATTTATGCTGTAAGATTTTCATTTATTTTCATTTCTTTATTTTATTTATATAAAGTAATTAGTTCGATAAAAACAAAATTTCAGTTTTTAGTATATAAAGAGAGATAAAAATTTGATTTCCATTTATATGTATAATGTAAAAATATCATTTTGTTACTGTAAAGAATATGATTTTTAATTAACGAAAATATGGTTTTTAATTGTTAAGGTAAAGATTATATTTTTTATACTACAAAGCTTATATTTTTAGAAAAGTTAAAGCTATATTTTTACAATTAAAAGTTGAGATCTTTAGAATAGAAAAGTTATAATTTTAGAGAATAAAAATAGGATTTTTCTTGTAGGAAAGATACGATTTTTATAACGATGTCATAGCAATAAAAATTCGATTTTTATATTAAGGAAGGCGAAATAAAAATAGAATTTTTAATGAAAGTGAATTGGTAAAGACAAGATTTTTATCGTATATTTGAAATATTTTCATGAAGATGAAAATATAATTTTTATTATATGTGAAGTGTAATAAAAATATGAACTTTAATTTATCCTGATGTAGCGAATTCAAAATATATTTTTTATTGTAAGTGAGAATTAAAAATATGATTTTTATAAAGTAGAAGTAATAAAAATACGATTTTTATAGAAGTAGCGAAATAAAAATATAATTTTTATTATAGTAGAAGGTTAAAAATATAATTTTTATTATAGTAGAAGGTTAAAAATTTAATTTTTATTGTAGTAGAAGGTTAAAAATTTAATTTTTACACTAGTGGCATAGTAAAAATTCGATTTTTATATATTGAATAGCGAAGTAAAAATTTCGATTTTTATATATTGAATAGCGAAGTAAAAAATTCGATTTTTATATATTGAATAGCGAAGTAAAAATTCGATTTTTATATATGTAGTGAATACTGTAACAACCCGTATTTTTGAATAACATGTTATAACATAAATCAAGGCAGAATTATACTGTAAAATCTGAATCAAGGTAAACTGGCTGTGCCATTGCGTTCATCTCAGAAAAATACGCGAAATAGAGTCCGAGTTTTCGAAAATCGGGGTCCGTATGACCAAGTTATGGCCCGTCAAAGTTTTCAGAAAATTACAAGTTCAAAAACAGTTCAAATTTGAATTTAAAAATCAAATTCAGCCAAAACAGACTGGGCAGGAAAACTCCCGCCCAGACAGGTCGACTGGGGGGTCGACACTAAGGTCGACCTCCCCCCAACCAGGTCGACACTAGAGTCGACCTGGGGGTCGACCTCCCTGGTCGGCCAGGTCGACCTGGTGCACCTATTTTGGCTGTTTGGACCTATTTTGGAGGCTTGTGACGTGATTTGATGGCTCGAATTGGATCTAGGGTTAATCCTATGGCTAATACTATCCTAATCTTCTATAAAAAGACCCCTAAGCCTAGCCTAAATCACCATTATTCAACCCTACAACTAAACTATGTCAAATTTGTTCCTCTCATGGCCTCCACTCTCATGCTAAAATTTCTAATTTTATTTATATGAGAGATTTTGAGTTCATACAAGTGTTTTCAAGCTTTTATGAGTGTTCTTAGTTTGCATTCAAGTCAAGTTGCAACATTTCTATTTCAAAGCAAGGGTTTTTATTGATTTGGCTCAAGGGTTTTTCATTTGGAGCTTGCATATTTGGGTGATTGCATAAGGGCTTCGTCTCAATCTTTATAATAAATATTCATTTGTGTCTTCATAGCATTGTAAACCCTTTTCTACTTTCTTTTTGAACCATAAAGTTAAATGAATGATGCAAGTTTGGGTTGATCATTATGATATGCAAGTTTGGTTGATCATTATGTTATGCAAGTTGGTTTAATCATTATGTATGACACATGTTGCTATGTTATGCAAGTTTGGGTTGATCATTATACACATGTTATCATGTTATGCAAGTTAAACTTGAGTTTGTGAGCTTAAAGCTTCAAGCTTTATATTAAAGGTTGCATTTTGGCAACATGGAAGTTATCATATCCCTTATGATAACTTGCATGTGAGGCTAAATGCGAACTTCTAGCAACTTCTACATGTTATTTATCACCATGTATCACTTATATGCTAAGTTTGGTTTTATGCATACTTTTGAAGCCTAATAATGCAATATGCAAGTATATGAACATATGTACATTTCATATGCCACCATGTTAAACTTGTGGCTTCAACACCTTTTTGTCATGATTATGCCAAGTTCCCTATTTTATCCCTTATGCGTTGTTGCGATTATGTAAACGATGGGATTACGTTGGGGTTGGGTAACATTATGACATAAACATGGTTTTTATAACATGACGTGATATGTTAGCTTGTAATTATGTTTTGGAAACATAATGGACATGACACTTAGAAAATATGAGTGTGGCCAACTCGAGGTTGGGTTGAGTTTGTAGCATAAATCTACCCGGACCCGCCCGGCGTAACTAGTGGCTACAAACAATAGGACCCAATGTGAGAAGTTGGTCATGTTGTGCTCGAACCCGAGGTTAGACCAAGTTGTGGTGTAAAGCTACCCGGACCCGCCCGGCTTAACTAGTAACCACAACAAAGTCTAATGTGAGAGGTCAAAGCACATTAAGTTAATTAATGCCTCCTGATTAGGGTTAAGTCATGGTCCACTTAATACTTAACCAATTTGGGCTTGATAGGTTAATCGGGGTTAAGTCATGAACCTTGGGTACACTTAACCAATTTAATCCACGTTTGGATCGGGTTAACCACATTTAACCCATTAAGAAACCCTAGTGGCGTGGTCCTTTTCAGCAGTAACCCTCTTGATAGTATCATAAGACCCTAGGGACTAGGCTAGGGTGGGGCACGATTACTGGGCTGACATGTAAGCGACCAAAACGACGGCTGAGTAGGTACGCCGGTGTGGGTCCAGGCGGACTATGGTCGTGCACATAGTCCGGAGTTGGAAAATCAGGCACGGGTACCAGTAGATCTAGACTGTGCGTACTTAATTTGTGTCCGAGGTTGACACCCTAGAACTTGATACACCCTAGGGTGGACCTAGCGCAGTTTAACTACATTTCATGTTTGGGCCGTATGACACTGACACTTGACGAGTTAGGCTTATAGGGAGCCGATTAATTAGACCGTGTATTTGGACCTTGATTTAGGTCACCTCATGATATTGGGCCAAGCTTGGGCCAAGGGATCAACTCTTGTTTTTACTTGACATGTTAGAATGCTAGTACACCCGTGGTGCAAAACTTAACCTTGATTATGCGATGACATCTTTATCTATCTTGTTAGTTAATCATCATGCCAGTATGTTGTTATCTTTATGTTCATCTCAGCTTCTCATGCCAGTTAACTTTACTAGTTCATGGACTGATAGTAGTTAGGGCTTACCAGTCTTTTTGACTGACCTGTTTTCTTTCTCCTCTTTTCTTCCGTCCCCCCCCCCTCAGGTCCTCAGGGTGGGAACATTGGAGCTTAGCTTGGATCTTTATAGCTTGCTTACTGGATTTGCTCATGTACGGTTTTGGACATTGAGCTAGCTATGGTTTATCACTTCACTTTGGGGATAGTACTTTATGTATTTCAGTTTTTCAGTTTATGCTTTTCTCTAGACTTTGTTACTTGGAAAATAATGACCAAGTACTTTGTTGAAACTTAACTATGGTTTTGAAATGCTAGTTTTATCCGCTGCTTTACTACTCTGTTTTACTTATATGTTCTGTCTTGTGATATCTGCATGCATGTTTACCTTGTTTAACGCCCCTCCAAAGCTAGTGTGCTTGCAAGAGTTACCCTGGCGGAGGTGGGGTGTTACATTTGGTATCAGAGCATAAGGTTTACAAGATTTGAGCAAAAGTGTTTTTGATACTTACCTTTGAAAAACTATTTTCAAAACCAATTAAGTATTTTCCAAGAAAAGTCTAGTTATTTTAAAAAGGCTATTCCCCAAAAGCCATAGCACTATCCTTCGTTTCTTCGTTCTGAATCTATCTTTTTCCTTTTTCAGTATGGCCGATCTTAACCTTCCCGAGGGAGTGACCATTCCCGGATGGTTCCGGAGGTACTTGGAAGCTAGGGCCAACGATGTGGGCCCAGCAAATACCCCCAATATAACTGAGGTTCCTCATCCTCCTCCTCCTCAGAATCCCCAAGCAGATTTCGCTAAGATTTGCAAAGACTTTAAGGCGATGGGTGGCAAGAACTTTATTGGGACGGAGACTTTTGTGGAGGCAAGAAATTGGTTGAAAGAAACCGAAGATCTTTTTGCTATCTTTGATGTGGAAGACAATAGAATGGTTTTATTGGCAGCATGGCTATTATAAGAAGAGGTTGCTTATTGGTGGGAGGTCACCAATGCTACTAGACCTATAAAGACTTGGGCCGACTTTAGGACGAGGTTTGGGCTTAAGTTTCTATCATCAGTTGAGGCAAATCTGCAATTGGAGAAGTTTATATCTTTGAAGCAAGGGGACATGACAGTGAGGGAGTATGTGAATGAGTTTAACAAGCTCGCCCGATTCGGTTTGGACATGGTTAATACTCCCCAGAAGAAGGCTTTACGCTTTGCACGAGGGTTGAATGAGCCATTACAAGGTTTAGCCCTATCTCATATACCCATGGGGGCCACTTTTGAAGGACTAGTAGACATGGCATTGCTTCAAGGAGACGATAAGAATGGCAAGAAGGAAGTCAAGGCTAATGAGACTCAAGCCAAGAAGACAGACTCCAAGTGGGGAGGAAATCAGAGCAATCAGAATAACAAGAACAACAAGAACAACAAGGGCAACAAGGCCAAGGCAAAGGACCCAAGAAAATGCAACTATTGTGGGATTGTTGGGCACATAGCTAAAGACTATAGGAAGAAGAAGAAGAGGAAGTTGGGCGAATGCTTTCATTGTGGAGAGACCGGACATTTTAGCAAGGATTGCCCCAAGAAGCAAGGGTAGAATCAGCGTGCAGGACCTTGTGGAGGGCAAGTGCAAGCTCTCAACACTGCTCCAGCTCAGGACCGAGGTAGTATTTCTGTAGAAAGTCTTGTTTATATTTCTGATTATCCTGTTCGCACCTTATTTGATTCTGGCGCATCGCATAGTTTTATTTCTTCTGATCTTGTTGAAAGTTTGCACCTAAGTACTAGCCTAGTTGAGGATCCCATCAGTGTGTCAAATCCAATTGGGGGTTCCGCCCATCTATCTATGATTTGTGTGGATTTGAAGATTTCTATCTTAACCGTAGAATTCACATGTGATGCTTATGTTCTCGGATTCACGGGATACGGGTTGATCTTGGGCATGGATTGGTTGTCCAGTTATGGAGCCATTCTTGATTGTTAACTTAGGGTGGTAAGGCTCATGACTCGCCTCGGTAATACCCTAGAAATTTCTTGTAACCCTAGAGGTCCCGTCATGTTATGTTATCTTGAATCTCTTGACTCGTCCATCGATGATCTGCAATCTGTAAGGGTGGTCCGAGACTATCCTGATGTCTTTGAAGAAGTTAAGGGGTTACCCCCTAAACGAGAGATAGATTTCCGCATTTATCTAGTCGATAATGCCAAGCCAGTATCATTGCCCGTTAGGCACATGGCCCCACGTGAAAGAATGGAGCTCAGTAAGCAAATCAAGGAGTTGCTTGAGAAGAATTTTATTAGACGAAGCATTTCTGAATGGGGTGCTCCGGTGGTATTCGCTACTAAGGCGGATGGTTCGCTTCGCCTATGTGTTGATTATCGAGAGTTGAACAAACTGACAAAGAAGAATAGGCGCCCTTTACCGAGGATTGATGATCTCTTTGACCAACTGGTTGGTGCTTCTGTTTTCTCTCAGCTTGATCTAGCCACCGGATTCCATCAGCTTAGAGTAGCTGAGGATAGCATTGATAAGACTGCGTTTAGGACTCCAGACGGATTCTTTGAATGGCTTGTCATGCCATTCGGTTTGACTAATGCACCCGCCTACTTCGTAGACTTGATGAGTAGGGTGTTCAGGGAGTTCCTTAACAAGTTCGTGGTTGTCTTCGTGGATGATATTCTGATCTTCTCAAAGGACGAGGAAGAACATGCCAGACATCTCAAGGAAGTGATGGATACGCTTAGGGCGCATCAGTTGAAAGCCAAGTTCTCCAAATGTCATTTTTGGAGAAGGGAAGTTCGGTTTCTTAGACATATAGTTTCTAAGCAAGGCATAGCGGTGGATCCCGCGAAAGTGGGTGTGGTTCAAGACTGGAAGACTCCGAGGAATGCAACCGAAGTAAGAAGCTTTCTCGGTCTGGCGGGCTACTATAGGAAGTTCATCAAGGACTTCGCTAAGATTTCGGCCCCTCTTACTAAGTTGACAAAGAAGAACTTAGTCTTTGCATGGGACTTGGAGTGTGAGCTTGCTTTTCAAAAGCTCAAAAGAACCCTTACCTCAGCTCCAGTTTTGGCATTACCCGATAGTGGTAAGATGTTTACCGTGTACACAGATGCATGTGTCACGGGGTTAGGAGCTGTTCTGATGCAAGAGGGAAGAGTGATATGTTATGGGGGTAGGCAACTTAAAGTTCATGAGAAGAACTATCCCACTCATGATTTGGAGTTAGCGGCGATCGTCTTTGCACTCAAATCCTGGCGCCACTATCTTCTAGGCGAAAGGTTTGAGTTGTATACTGATCACAAGTCACTCAAGTACCTCTTCTTGCAAAAAGATCTGAATCTAAGGCAGCAAAGGTGGATGGAATTCTTGGCATCTTATGACTTCGAGATAGCTTATACCCTTGGCAAGGGTAATGTTGTGGCGGATGCACTAAGCAGAAGGAGGTTGACTTTGAGCCCCTTGTTCATTGAAATGAAGAACTTAGAATTCTTGGCAACCTTTGATTTCACGACGGCTGTTGAGTCGATGACGGGTTCATTAGCATCCCTTGAGCTTAGACCCACACTTCTTGATCAAGTTGGGGCTTCGCAGAAGGAAGATCCACAGATAGTCGAGGTCATGGACAGGTTGATTCGTTGTGAGACGTCTAGTCACCTTGCTAGATATACTATTGATGATAAGGGTTGGCTAAGGCGTGATGGAAGGCTATGCGTTCCACAAGTAGGAGACTTGGTGCACAAAGTTCTTGAAGAAGCACATCACTCGAAGATGACTATACATCCGGGAGGAGATAAGATGAATAGAGATATGAAGCGCATTTTCTTTTGGGCCGGAATGAAGAAGGATGTAGCAGAGTATGTTTCAAAGTGCATAGTGTGCCAACAAGTAAAAGCCGAGTCAAAGAAACCAGGTGGGCTATTACATCCATTGGAGGTCCCGCAATGGAAGTGGGAGAGTGTTTCTATGGATTTTGTGGATGGATTGCCTAGGTCAAGGAGAGGGAACACAAGCATATGGGTCATAGTTGACAGACTTACGAAGAGTGCTCACTTCATCCCAGTAAAGAGCAAGAGGACCGCATCATGGCTGGCATCTATTTATCTCCGAGAGATAGTGCAGTTGCATGGAGTTCCTTCTAGCATAGTTAGCGATCGTGACCCAATTTTCACTAGCCAGTTCTGGAACAGTTTGCAAGAAGCGATGGGCACGCGATTGAATCCGAGTACATCCTATCACCCCCAGACGGATGGCCAAACCGAAAGGGTGAATAGAGTGCTAGAAGATCTCTTGAGGCTTTGTGTTCTCGACTTCGGTGGTACTTGGGAAGACCACCTTCCTCTTGTAGAGTTTGCATATAATAATAGCTATCAAGCCAGCATAGGGATGGCACCATTTGAAGCTTTGTATGGGAGGCCGTGTAGGTCACCTTCTTGTTGGTGGGAGACAACAGATAGACTTATACTTGGGCCCGATATGATACGGGACACATCCGAGAAAGTTGAATTAGTGAGAAGAAGGATGAAAGCGGCCCAAGATAGACAGAAATCCTATGCTGACAAGCGAAGGGCAGAGTTGGAATTCGAAGTGGGAGACATGGTTTTCGTGAAGGTTTCTCCTTTGCGTAATGTGGTACGTTTTGGAGCAGTAGGGAAGCTGGCACCAAGGTTCGTAGGACCCTTCCCTATCATAGAGAGGATTGGAAAGATGGCATGTAAGGTGGAATTGCCCGAGAAGCTAGCCGGAGTGCATAATGTCTTTCATGTCTCGCATCTCCGAAAGTGCCTACATGAGTCCGCTGAGGTGGTTGAACCAAGCATTCTTGAAGACGTGGAGGTAGAGAAAGAGGCAACCTTGAGGAGAGCTCCGATTCGTATTTTGGGAACAGAGATCAAGAAGTTAAGGAATCGAGAAGTCAAGTTGGTGAAAGTTCAGTGGAGTGGAGCCGATGAAGACGCAACTTGGGAAACCGAGGAGAAGATGCGTGGGCTTTATCCATTCCTTTTTGAGGGTACATTCTCAATCTTTCTTAATTAGCATATCTTTCTATCCATGTTTATCTAGTTTATCTTGTTTCGTAAATCTTGTCATGGGAACCTTAGGTAGAAACCCTTGGTTGAAACATGTATTTGAAATATGTTATGCTTGATGTTTGCAAGTGGTTGCAAGTGTTTGCAAGTGGATACTCGTGGATGCATGATACACGTTAGGCACTAAGATCGGCTCACACACTTTCATGTTGCATATGCATGAGTGCTTATACTTATTCATGGATGAAACTTGTTATGCTATCACGTGGATGTTGCATATGGATGAATGTTATGTGCACTCATGTAGAGATTATAAATTATGTTAGGAATTTGCATACATATGGACTCATTTCACTAACATGTTTTGCATTAAGGGGGTTTACTGAATCAGTAACCTCCTGATTTTCGCATTAGATAAGTGCATATACACACACCTTTGCATATGATCATACAGCATTTAGAATCCTTTAAGGACAATGACTGCACGTGGATGATGTTTTGCGTAGATGGATGATGGATGGTAGGATACGTTCTTCCTAACTTGGAGATTTCGGGGACGAAATCCTTTAAGGAGGGGAGAATGTAACAACCCGTATTTTTGAATAACATGTTATAACATAAATCAAGGCAGAATTAAACTGTAAAATCTGAATCAAGGGAAACGGGCTGTGCCATTGCGTTCGTCTCAGAAAAATACGCGAAATAGAGTCCGAGTTTTCGAAAATCGGGGTCCGTATGACCAAGTTATGGCCCGTCAAAGTTTTCAGAAAATTACAAGTTCAAAAACAGTTCAAATTTGAATTTAGAATTCAAATTCAGCCAAAACAGACTGGGCGGGAAAACTCCCGCCCAGACAGGTCGACTGGGGGTCGACACTAGGGTCGACCTCCCCCCAACCAGGTCGACACTAGAGTCGACCTGGGGGTCGACCTCCCTGGTCGGCCAGGTCGGCCTGGTGCACCTATTTTGGCTGTTTGGACCTATTTTGGAGGCTTGTGACGTGATTTGATGGCTCGGATTGGATCTAGGGTTAATCCTATGGCTAATACTATCCTAATCTTCTATAAAAAGACCCCTAAGCCTAGCCTAAATCACCATTATTCAACCCTACAACTAAACTATGTCAAATTTGTTCCTCTGATGGCCTCCACTCTCATGCTAAAATTTCTAAGTTTATTTATATGAGAGATTTTGAGTTCATACAAGTGTTTTCAAGCTTGTATGAGTGGTCTTAGTTTGCATTCAAGTCAAGTTGCAACATTTCTATTTCAAAGCAAGGGTTTTTATTGATTTGGCTCAAGGGTTTTTCATTTGGAGCTTGCATATTTGGGTGATTGCATAAGGGCTTCGTCTCAATCTTTATAATAAATATTCATTTGTGTCTTCATAGCATTGTAAGCCCTTTTCTACTTTCTTTTTGAACCATAAAGTTAAATGAATGATGCAAGTTTGGGTTGATCATTATGATATGCAAGTTTGGTTGATCATTATGTTATGCAAGTTGGTTTAATCATTATGTATGACACATGTTGCTATGTTATGCAAGTTTGGGTTGATCATTATACACATGTTATCATGTTATGCAAGTTAAACTTGAGTTTGTGAGCTCAAAGCTTCAAGCTTTATATTAAAGGTTGCATTTTGGTAACATGGAAGTTATCATATCCCTTATGATAACTTGCATGTGAGGCTAAATGTGAACTTCTAGCAACTTCTACATGTCATTTATCACCATGTATCACTTATATGCTAAGTTTGGTTTTATGCATACTTTTGAAGCCTAATAATGCAATATGCAAGTATATGAACATATGTACATTTCATATGCCACCATGTTAAACTTGTGGCTTCAACACCTTTTTGTCATGATTATGCCAAGTTCCCTATTTTATCCCTTATGCGTTGTTGCGATTATGTAAACGATGGGATTACGTTGGGGTTGGGTAACATTATGACATAAACATGGTTTTTATAACATGACGTGATATGTTAGCTTGTAATTATGTTTTGGAAACATAATGGACATGACACTTAGAAAATATGAGTGTGGCCGACTCGAGGTTGGGTTGAGTTTGTAGCATAAATCTACCCGGACCCGCTCGGCTTAACTAGTGGCTACAAACAATAGGACCCAATGTGAGAAGTTGGTCATGTTGTGCTCGAACCCGAGGTTAGACCAAGTTGTGGTGTAAAGCTACCCGGACCCGCCCGGCTTAACTAGTAACCACAACAAAGTCTAATATGAGAGGTTAAAGCACATTAAGTTAATTAATGCCTCCTGATTAGGGTTAAGTCATGGTCCACTTAATACTTAACCAATTTGGGCTTGATGGGTTAATCGGGGTTAAGTCATGAACCTTGGGTACACTTAACCAATTTAATCCACGTTTGGATCGGGTTAACCACATTTAACCCGTTAAGAAACCCTAGTGGCGTGGTCCTTTTCAGCAGTAACCCTCTTGATAGTATCATAAGACCCTAGGGACTAGGCTAGGGTGGGGCACGATTACTGGGCTGACATGTAAGCGACCAAAACGACGGCTGAGTAGGTACGCCTGTGTGGGTCCAGGCGGACTATGGTCGTGCACATAGTCCGGAGTTGGAAAATCAGGCACGGGTACCAGTAGATCTAGACTGTGCATACTTGATTTGTGTCCGAGGTTGACACCCTAGGACTTGATACACCCTAGGGTGGACCTAGCGCAGTTTAACTACATTTCATGTTTGGGCCGTATGACACCGACACTTGACGAGTTAGGCTTATAGGGAGCCGATCAATTAGACCGTGTAGTTGGACCATGATTTAGGTCACCTCATGATATTGGGCCAAGCTTGGGCCAAGGGATCAACTCTTGTTTTTACTTGACATGTTAGAATGCTAGTACACCCGTGGTGCAAAACTTAACCTTGATTATGTGATGACATCTTTATCTATCTTGTTAGTTAATCATCATGCCAGTATGTTGTTATCCTTATGTTCATCTCAGCTTCTCATGCCAGTTAACTTTACTAGTTCATGGACTGATAGTAGTTAGGGCTTACCAGTCTTTTTGACTGACCTGTTTTCTTTCGCCTCTTTTCTTCCGTTTCCCCCCCCCCCCTCAGGTCCTCAGGGTGGGAACATTGGAGCTTAGCTTGGATCTTTATAGCTTGCTTACTGGATTTGCTCATGTACGGTTTTGGACATTGAGCTAGCTATGGTTTATCACTTCACTTTGGGGATAGTACTTTATGTATTTCAGTTTTTCAGTTTATGCTTTTCTCTAGACTTTTTTACTTGGAAAATAATGACCAAGTACTTTGTTGTAACTTAACTATGGTTTTGAAATGCTAGTTTTATCCGCTGCTTTACTACTTTGTTTTACTTATATGTTCTGTCTTGTGATATCTGCATGCATGTTTACCTTGTTTAACGCCCTTCCAAAGCTAGTCTGCTTGCAAGAGTTACCCTGGCGGAAGTGGGGTGTTACAAATACGGATGACGAAAGTGACGAAAGAAGAAACGGCGGAGATTTTCTACATATGAAGTGTCGTGGAGTTGGGATAGCTTTGGTGAGAACTTCTCACCTTTTAATTTTGTTTTCTAGTTAATAATATATACTAGGATGCAGACGGTGTTTAGTAACACCCGACACCCGTCGTCCACAGACCATGGACGGCTTGTATGCTTGTTTGTTTGATTTTGATGTGTAGTTGATTGTGTGATGTGATGTGAAATGAAATAAAACATTTATATAGTTGAAAAAATATATTTTATAGTGGAAAATATTTTATAGTTAAAAATAGAATTTTAACGTGTATATGAAATGAAATAAAAATAAACAGATCGGACGATTTGTTTATATACACACATTTGACTGATATTGATTGGGACGATAAATTTTACACATCGCCCAACTGCACAAATAAAATCTGTGTTTGATTGTTTGAAACCCCACACGGGTATTGGGATGATATTTGATGTACACTAATCCCGATTGTTTAGTTGTATGTCGATCGATTGATTGACAGACTGTTATGAGCGTTAAATATTTATATTCGATGCTTATACAGTGTAGAATGCACTTTGGATGATGGTTGATTATTGATCGTTGTTATTGTATACATGTGTTGTAGAAAATCCATATAATTAACATTATATGGTAATTGATTGAACCTCATTCAATATTGGAAATAGAAATATTCGAAATAGAAATATTTGAAAAAAAGAAATATTTGAGATTGAAATATTTGAAATAGAATATTTGAAAATAGAAATATATGAAGTCGTGTTGATTAGATTGACGCCATTTTGACGTGAACGATATTTATATCGATTTTATCCAGTTTATAATGAACATCCATAGTGATTTCAAAATCTGATATTTTGAATAGAAAACGAATTCGAATTGAATTGAATAGAAAACAAATTCGAATTGAATTGAATAGAAAACGAATTCGAATTAAACTGAATAGAAAACGAATTCGAATTGAATTGAATAGAAAACGAATTCGAATTGAATTGAATAGAAAACGAATTCGAATTGAATTGAATAGAAAACGAATTCGAATTGAATTGAATAGAAAACGAATTCGAATTGAATTGAATAGAAAACGAATTCGAATTGAATTGAATAGAAAACGAATTCGAATTGAATTGAATAGAAAACGAATTCGAATTGAATTGAATAGAAAACGAATTCGAATTGAATTGAATAGAAAACGAATTTGTATTGAATTGAATACAAAACGAATCTGAATTGAATTGAAATGGATTTAAAACGAATTTATAAGAGAAAATTCAATTTTGATTTGAATTTGAAAAGGAAGTTTAAATCGTTTCGAAAACGAATTTAAAAACGATTTATATAATACGTTTTAAAAGGAAATCGACGAAGTATATATTATATATATTATATATATAATATAATGGCCTGAATAGAACGCGCCGCGCCGCGGCAGTTCATGAATTTCGACCATTGACTTCGAACGGACATTGCGGGAGATTCGACCGTCGGATCCTCCTAAAACCGGAACCGTTGGGTTCGTATCGAAAAGAGATTTTTAAAGAATATTAGAAATTTGAAATCTAACAGTTGGATTTGGAATTATGTCCAAATCAAATTTGGAAAAGGTCGCTGTAAGTGCAGTTCGATGGCCGTTGATGGAAATCGACTGTACGGGCCTTGATAAAATTATTAAAAATAGTAATAATTTGTGTAAAATCATAAGAAATGATTTCGGAAAAATTGGGATGAAAAACTCCATATTTGAAAAGATAAAAATAGATTTTTATCGAAATGAACTAGTTTTGAACTAGAATTAAAATTCTATTTATTTTTAAATAAATAAATTTGATTTGAAAGGGTTTCAAAAGTTACCAGGATTTCCAATAATTGAATTCGAATGGATTTGAATCGAAATTGTCTTTGGATTATTTTGATGTTGGATTTCGTGATTATACAGATATTGTTATGGAAATTTGAAAGATATATTTATATCGTTATTTCCAATACGATATTTGTTGGTCGTAGAATTTGATATTGAATATAAGCCGATATATTTTCTATTCAGAGCCTTGTATTTAATATCAAATGTGATTTGGGTTTGTCGTGAATGGTGTCTTCATTAACACTGTTCTTAAGCCCAGTTGAGAAAAAGATTAAATCTTTTATTTAGATTTAATGAAGTGTACCAATTAAATAATATTTAATTGGAATTGAATTGGTATTGATTTTTGGGTTTATCGTGAACAGTGTTTTAAATAACACTTGTTCTTTAACCCGATAATTAATAGAATGTGATTTTGGGTTGTCGTGAACGGTATCTTCAATAATACTATTCTTAGATCCAAAGGAGTTAAGATAATCAGAAACTAACTGGAGATTAGTTAAGTTGAATGGTTTCTGGGGTATTGATCTGATGTTGGTTTCGGCCTTCGGGTTAATATTTGGGGAATTGTTCTCTTGCTAATTTACGGTTAGTGACTGATGAATTGGAATGAGGCGTATGTTGTGATTGTGTAACATTTGTTTACTATATACGCGGGTTGTTCGGAAAGGCCGGGTTTATACCCATTCTGAATAACCAATTCGACGATAAGTCGAAGATGATGACGGTGGTCGAAGACCGAAAGTCTTCACATCATTTGGGTGATTACTGATGATCTTGATTGGGCTGTCCACCCAAGATGAGGGAATCAGTTGGTGGTCGTCCAGACGTACTTGGAGAACGATGGATATGCAAGGAAAGTGCCTCCGGTTTCGTTCAGACCAAGAACGAACTTGTAAATGGATGGTGTGTCTGACATTGTATTTCTTTATATTGTATTCGTTGATCTTTGCTAAATATATATGTGTTTGGCGGCGGGGAATTTATTCTCTTGCTTAACGCCCTTCTCTGAGACATACGAGATCAGAGGTTATATATTGGTAGAAATCAGTGGTACGATATGGATTGATAGTGTGTCATGCTGAGATGCAGTGATCCAGACTTTTGTTGAAAAGCAAAGTTTGGTGGATGATGATCAAAGCGCAGCTTTGATATAGCATGGCTTTGTGTATAGCGTTGATTCGCGAGCCTCACACCTCGGTATGGTGGTAAACTGATGGTTTGATCAGTATGCTTTTTAGTGGATGGGCACCTTAGTGGTGTCGTGGATTCGGTCGACCGAGATGAGCTTAGTGCTCAGGGATAGATAGAGTAAGCGGTGTTTTCTCTCGCTGGGACGTAAGCCGCGGTGATACTCTGGTCCCAAAAGTTTGGATGTGCAGACGGTGTTTTCTCTTGCTGGGACGTAAGCCGTGGGGAATTGCACTACGCAATCGATCTTTCGAATCAGGAGCCACCATGATGGAAATCCAATTTCCAATACGTGTATTTCGGTTTTATTGGTAGAGCCTAGAATGGCGACATAGTGGGATGGGGCGCTTATGCCGTCTATGATTGATACTTATGATTTGAAGATATTTTATACAATATGCACTTATAATAGTATAAAATGATTTGTTTTAAACGTATCAAGCATTATTGGCTATTATAAGGTAAAAACCCTATCCTCCGGCTTGCGTTGCATTGTGTGATGGGACCTGGGTCTTATAATAGCTTCATTTTTCTTTATTTAGCATTGCACTGTTGTTTTATGCACTGGTATTCTTGGGAGGAAACCCGTTCCGTGTTATACGGCGTGGTCCCTTGATTTACCTAACTTTAAAATAAAGATTTACAACTGTTTTAGTTCTCACACCAGTCCCATGACTGACCTGGAGTTTATTGTTTTAACCTAAACTCTGGGTGCCCTTATTTTCGGCACGGGCAACTAGTAGTTTTGGTTTTGCAGATTTATATTCACAGGATCCTGGTTTACAGCTGGAACAATACTCGGAAAGCTTTGTATCCGTGTATTACTTCTAGTTGTGTATTGTATTATTTTCCGCTGCGATGTATTTAAATGTAATTTAAATCTCTGATATTTTTGTGTAATATTCATTTATACTCTGTATATTCTTGTATTCTGATGGAATTGTTGTAATAACAATGAAATGTTCTTCCGTCTACGTCCTTTTGTGGCTTGTTCTCGAACTATCTGCGCTTTCCTCATCGGGGAAGTTACGGGTTTTCACAAACACAGACGGTTTTTACCTTACTATAACCCAAACCATTTTTGGTATCAAAATCCAGTGATATTATAATAATGTCTAATCAAATATATAACCAAATAGTAGATCGCTTGCATCACACGCTCTACATATATAGTATAAAATCAAAAACCGCAGGGCGCTTATTGGAGATTGGATTCCAACAATGACAGTGTATGGGACCACCTTCCGATGATGTCTCTCTATAGGCGAATACACCTGGGTTCAACAAGAACGTCTTGCAACCCGGCCCACACATGACTGACCAATCATTTCGCTTGAGTGTATCGAATGTATATCACCAACGGTTGGGCCCAAATCACCGTTTCCCGAAAAGGGACAGCATCGAATAGTTTAAAGAAGTAAAAGGAATTTCTCTAGATAGGTTATTATATACCCTAATGGGAGCAACCCACATAGCCATGTTGCCTGCCCGATTTTTGTCATTTCCCGGTTGTGAGGCTTGAGGCTACGTTTATCTTTTAGAACATCTGGCCACCAACACTTTGAATGCCACATCGTCAAACCCGTCAAATCACTAGTTGAACTTCTCAAAAATATTACGGGTATAAAAGCTAAGAGAAACGAATTTCTCCGCCACCAGACGTAATACTTTGAAAAGATCGTCTTATGTGATCGTTAGGAATACTTTGTCATACATTCGTCCATACACGTTGTCTTGGGACTGGACAAACATAACAGCTCTTGAATTTCACTTCGTCTTTGATTATTTTCAGCATAATCTAATTCGCAATGCTTATGCCTATACGGAGTGGTTTTCTGGATATTTAACCCAAATGGTCTCTCCATATTGACAACGATGGTCAAAAATCTTTGATAGCCGGTGTTTTAACTATCAAAGGAAAAATAAACATCCATCAAACAATTTCACAATCACTGGGCCTTTCTAATATTTCATTTTTAATTCATTTTCTTAGCAAATTCTATAAATATCGTTATATCAATTCCTATTATCAAAACTTCTTAAAAATATTCTAAATCCTTAAATTTCAGAAAAAATTCGCCATAACCTCCTTTGTACCGGCAAATAGTTCAAACCTCAACTCGCCTCTCTAGACCCTTTCCATTCAAAAAGAAAATCAAAAAGCCAAGCGGCTTGCCGATTCGGCGCATAAAACCTCATATGGAAATTTAAATGTATACCTTTTGTCGGGCACTTAAATATAAATCTTCATACTCTTCATTCACTTTATCCCATACCTGTCTAGTATACATGCACCTGCATTTTCATTTATTTCGAAACCATTCAACTATTTTTGATTTTGCCACATTCATTCCCATTAACTAATTCAACTGCTACATATACTTATAGTTTGAATCAATAAATGTTATATTTTAATTCACTTATAAACAATTTGAATTTTCATTCATAACTCAAACCTCATATTTGATTTTAAGTTCTACTTTACAAATCCAAATTTACTTAACCTATGTTAAGTTACATTCGAATTTCCATTGACCAACCGCTTTATTTGTTAACATCATCCCATAATTCAAAATCTGGGTTTGACATAAAATCACTTCATTCACTCTACTTAAGTTCGTATATATATGATAACTCAAAAACTAAAATTTTCAAATACGAATTCGGATTTTATTCACTCAGAATCCTTTAAATTTATTAAATAAACCGTTATGGTTTAAAACGATTATGGCGATGTTTTTCTGAAAATTCGATTTTGACATAACTCAAAATCTATATGACGAAATCTAGATTTTCTCTTTCACTAGAAAACTATCATTTAGTCAGTCTGGGCATTTCTTGTTTCATCGAATTTCGACTTATATTGAGCTCTGTATACTCAATTGAATTTCGAATCACCAATTTATGAACTACCGCGCTGCGGCGAGTTCATTTTAATTAAATTTTATATAATGTTTAAAACTTTGTTTATAAATAAATTTCAACTCCATTTCAGTATTTAAAATAATTCAAACCCGTTATCCAAATTTGACTTAACAATTCTGATCCTTCAAACTGTCGATTACTTACTTTCACATTCATAACTCGGCTATGAATTCATTCAAACTCCAGTTCTATATTCATTTCAAATCCACTTGGAGTCAAATTATTCATAAAATTCGATAGAATCGAATTCCAATTATAAATTCCTTCATGGGAAAAATCAATTTATTCAATACCCATTTTCATTACAAACTAATATCATCTGTTGATAATAGTGAAGTCGTTCAAGTTGGGGTATTCTAATTACCTCTCAGACCTTGATCGACAACGTTATTATCTGGAGATAGATAACAACTTGTAATACACAGACTCGATAAAATCTCAGCTTCTAGTCTATTCAAATATGGTATCGTAAGCCATATCCACTTTGGAAAAATTCATTTTGTAAATTATCTGATGAAAATTTCTTCATCACATTTATAAACTTTGTTTATAAATTAACCGCCTTATTTTATTTATTAAAACAACTTCCACTTGAATTTGATTCTCATTATTTTTATCATTATCATATATATATATATATATATATATATATATATATATATATATACATACATACATATAAACCTATAACCCATTTCATATTACATTTAATTTTATACAATTCCAATATCTTTTCTGAAAGAATAATTTTATTTCTATGAATTTGACATCGCTGAATTCAAATCATAATTCCATGTGGATATATTTAAATCCAGTTGACATTCCGAACGTCGGAATAAATTCCATCGTTTTTTTCTTAAATGATTTCAAAATCACCTTTTAATGTTCATACTTGAATTAAAATTTCAAGTTATCCAACACAATATCTTTCTCCTATTTACAAATATCATTTATAAATTTCGCTTCTTGCTTTGAGTATTAAAACAAATTTTCGATTTCAAAGTCCATTTGAAATCTAATTTCCATTTTAAAAAATTAAAGATTTCCATTTTAAATTCATACTTAAATTTGAAATTTGATATTATCAAATGAAAATATTTCTTTCTATTTATAAACCTTGTTTATGAATAACACTTCTTGTTTTAAATACTAAAACAAGTTTTCGATTTCAAATTCTCTTTGAAATCCAATTTCCAGTTAGGGAAAACAAATTTCCCTTTAAACTTCATATTTGAATTTAAAACAAAATAATGATTTTTCCTTTCCATTAAAAACATCGTTTATAATTTCAGTTACTTTTTTTTATTATTAAAAACAAGTTAATATTCCACATCTCATTCAAAATTCCATTTCTATTTCAAAATATAAAATTTCCCTTTTTAAACCAAAATAATCCCTTTTATGATATTTTAAATATAAATATCTAGGGCCAGTGATATTCTAATATCTAACACACAAAACATCCATTCAATTCACACATCACATACATATACAAATATGTAAACAACGATAATTAAATTTGAGGAATCCAGTTGGATCCCTCCAACCTGTTTTCCCGGCATCTACAAATGTTAGTCAACAAAATACTACCAATCCTGCTTTAAGACAGGATATCGCGGTATAAAAAGGGGATCCACTTATATTCGTGGGTGTAGGGTCATCCGCTAATGATACTGCGGGAATCCGCTAATAGTATTGCGGGAAATATCCAATAACCACAATAATTCAATAATTCATTCATGCACCCAAGCAACCAACAAATTTATTTTTAACGATTAAAAATTAATTTAAATATAAAACTGTGAGTGAGATTTACTCACCTCGATTTTCATTTGTTGAATATTCGATTAGATGTCGCATCCTTGCCACTACGAATCAACTCAAATCTTCTCGCATTTATTTCGCGTCTACGATTATTTAATTATCGATTAACATTTATTTATTTAAATTAACTACATAAACAAATAAATAAATAAATTATAAGTATTTTAAATGTTGAAATAATGTATACCTTACTTTCCTGCAAATCTGATCACTACGAAACATGCTCAACAATTTATTGATCAACTCCTACTAAAATCGGCCCAATAAGCTACTTCATCCCTTTTTGGCATTTCATCGAACTCTTATCTGTCAAGCTCCATTCCTTTGCTGGCAGCCCCACTTCTATCCCACTGTTGCTGCTACACCCAATTGAACCAACATCGCTGCCCTGCATCCAACTCCAACAGTCCCAAAAACTGTCATGTTTCACATTGACATTTTATCAAACATCAGTTGCTCATTCATTAAAAACAGTGACCCTCTAGTATCAAAAATCGCACCCTCCAAACACCTACAGTACGATTAATTGAAATACCACTCTAGTCACGTTTGCATCTCCAAAACTAGAGACCGAACTCCCTCCTCCCAAAATAGAACTCCTCCTTTTCCTTATCACATCAGCAACTGCTCACTATCGAACCTCCATCTCCTCTGTATAACTCTATCGACCTCAGCATCACACCGTAAATCCATCAGCGTCGAACCCCTCATAACAGTCGCCTCTATGTCGACCTTTCAGAACAACGACAACCCCCTTAAATTGGATGGCAACCTTAGAACACTGCTTCAATCGACCTTCCACATTGTGATATTCCAAAACTCGCTAGATTTTAATGCATCGACCCTTAAATCACTATCGAAATTGCTTAACCGAGATCGAAATTTCCCCATTAGACTCTGTCGTGTCTCCCTTGCTGGCGAGTGCTCCAGACGACGCTCGATTTTGATTTCGATTTATTTCCTTTTTCTTCGATTGTCTGAAGTATCGAAGAGGTAGTTTTCAGAAATAGGAAAAGGTGGAAATGAATAAAAAGGGTAACAGCTTCACTAATAAGGAAATGAGGTAGGGGTTCGAATGATTGAATTTAGCAGGGGCCATTTCTATTTCTTTGTTTACAGATGCTTTTCGGTTTTGATTTCAAAATGAAGAGAGGATTCACGATTTATAGAAGAAGAAAACTTGGGAACAAAGGAATAGGCTGCGAAGGGTACAACGTAGATTATATTGGTTAAGCACCTAAAAATTTATTTGATTAGAAATAAAGAGGTTTTTATTTAATTAAAAAGGATATCGAAATAGATATCGATTTGATCTCGTGCTTATCCATTAAAATAATATTTGGGTCTATTACTCGACGTTACGAACCGCTATTTTAAACTACGGACCGTCGTTTCAACGTAATTACACTATTCTGGACTCAATTAGAGTAGACTATAAAATTTAATTTGAACGTATATATTAAATAACCATATTAAATCGATATAAAATAATTTGAATTCAATACAAATAAATTCTCTGGTAATAAAATATTTTTATTATCATCTATATTCAAATACAATTAATACTGGTCATCTGAATTGTTTTGATTTAATTCCAACTTCGAATTGAATTATTTTAAATTCTCGTATTACGATGATAATCAAAATAAATCGTATTTCGATTATTTAATCGATAACCCAATAAAATACCATTTATACTATAAATTCAATATTTAAAACCATACTAAATATTAAAATAAATCGACCAAAAATCTGGGTCGTTACATTCTTTCCCCCTTAAAATAATTTCGTCCTCGAAATTGCTAAGGTAGGAAAAATGGTACAAATCCATTACTTTTCAAAACCTCACTTATGTTGAAACTCAACTCCTCATATTTCAACAAATTTAATTCCATCAAAACTTTTGGTTTTCTTTCATATGCATTCTAATTCATTTAACTTGATTCTGATTCAATTTATTCACTTTGATTCATTTAAATTTCCACATTCACATTCCTGCGATTTCATTTTAACTCCTTTTGAAATCACATAAATATATACATATATTTATTTCCATCTCAATTTCAAAACATTTGAATTTTCAAACCAATTTGTTTTCCTTTAAACAAATTTTCATCAAAAACTTTTCTACGGCGATAATTCATCACATAGAACTCGAAAATGAACACTGATAATGCTGCAGTCATTATCAGAATTATTTTCCAGCGACTGAAGTGAGTTTAGTGCTTTATCACTTTCAAAATCCATTCAAACTGATTTTTATTCAAAAACCCTTTCAAAACAGAGCTATATTGTTTAATATACATAGGAAAAAAATATTTCCCAACCTTTCGGGATTTAAATTCCAATTTACGGTTTGAATCTGTTAGACCAAAAAGTGGTTCTAACACCCAAATTTACTGAAATCGAGATAAAATAAGATCAAAAGTAAAATGGAGACACAGAATTTATAGTGGTTCGGCGTTGAAATGCCTACGTCCACTTTGTAATCACTATTCTTGATGATATAGATGCAATTACAATGATATATTCACTCAATTTCACTCATATCTCATGTACATTCACTCAATTGTCTCAAAAAAAATGTTGAATGATGATTTGGATTATCAAGAAATGCTAGAATTCGGTTTTTGAAAGTTCTTGAACTCTCAAAGCGGCAAAAAGAAGATCCCTTTAATTATCTCTAGGCGAGGTATTTATAGGTGAAAATTTGCTCAGAATCCGATCCGGGTCGGAGCCACGTGTCTTCCATCCCATCATCCTCGGGTTCGGATGGACTCCAGTGCTGACAGCGCATCAGAGTAGAGATTATCGTGGGTAGGAACTGGTCATAACCGCTCCGAATATTTAGGCGATCGTGGGGTATATGATATGGAATATGAGTTCGGTTCGGAGGAGCGTGTAGAGGGGGTTCAGATCGGGGCATCCGATCCGACCCGAACTAAGCTGAGACTAAGTCCTTACCCATTTTGCTCCGCTCCGATCCGAATAGCAACAGCCCTCCGATCCGAATAGCAGCATCTCTCTGATCCGATCCGCTATGATGCTTTCTAAGTTCTTCAATGCTTTACATCTCGACTTTGTGTTGCCTAGTTCACAAAGTGGGCTAACATTTTGCCCCCTCAAAGGATGCTTCTGTTGGAGACGGAGCATGCTTTGATTATCATCGCACAGCGCCTTCTAGGTAATCTTCCCTTTGATTTTCCTTGTGCTTTCATCCTCTTCTTCGACTTTTAGTTTAATTCACATGCCCTGCTGAGTTATGACATTCTGTTCGGTTCGGATTCCGACCCGAACGGATCCTCTTCTTTTTCTATTTCTCATTGGACTAGTGGGCCAAGCTGTGCTACTGGGCTTTCGAGCCGGTCCGAATGGGGATACGAATAGTCACCCTGTATTTATATAAACCTAGCCTTCATCTTCCTCTAACTTTCTTTTTCTCTCATCGTTTTATAAGTTCTGTTCCGAAACCCTAGGTCTCAAAAGAGGAAAACTTTTATAATTCTCGTGCGAATCTCCAAATTAACCACCTTGGTAGGTTTAAATCCTTGATCAATTTCATGATGATTTGTTTAAATTGAAATTCATGGTCAATTCGACCGATTTAGATGTGGTTTCCACGCTACAGCATCCTCTTCCTTCGTTATCGTCATTGGTGGCTCCGTTGCCACTTCGAGGCGTTGGAAGGGGGAGTCGTAACGTTTTCGATCATAACTGGGTTTTCAGAGGCGAAATTGGGTTTAAAATTAAAGAAGAGGAAGAAGAAGGAGATTACAAGGGGTTGGCTTGGGCGATGGAGTATGGAAAGTAGAGGAAAGGAAAAGGAAGAGAAATTCAGAAGGTCGGATCGGGTCAGGGCAAACAGTTGAAGAGGGAAATAGAATTCACCCCGCCGGGTCGGATCGGACTGTAAAATTAAGGGGGAGAGAAGCATGTCTGCCTAATCCGAACCGAACCGTTCGGGTGATCCACTTCCGAACCGATCTGACTTTGATTCCTGGGCTTCAATGTTTGTCCGAGTCCAAGACAGGGCTACACCCCCGATCTGATCCCCATCAATGCACCCGAACCGTACCGAAGAGCAGTCCAACTTAATGCATAAAAAACTTGTTTAACTGGCCCAATCAACTCTTGGCATAATCTTCAACTTAATGGACAGTTAGGATAGTGCCCTACGAACATAAATGGACATCAAGAATTGCCTTGATCATTATTACCTTGCCAAGATTTTGCATCGCACTTTCAAACATTAACTTTACACTTTCTGCATACACTGTTCACACTTTAGTTTGTACACATGCACGGGGGGATACGGGCTAATTTACTCTAACTTGTGCTATTGCTTCTTCAATAGTTTTGTGACCATGACATCCAGACGCTCCTCTAGACTAGCAGAGAAGAAGGAGGCCCCGGAGACATCCAACAAAATTACTCTTGAGGACATATCTTCTTCCTCGGGTCCAGAATGGAATGACGAGGGCTCAGACTACGAGGTTGGAACTCGCGAAAGCGACAACGTGTCTTCGGAGGGCGGAGTTTCCCTAGGTTGTGAAGAGGAAGGAGGGATCGGCGGTGACCGAGCTCCTGATGAATTCGAGTCTGCCGTCATATTGGAATCACCTCAAGATTCCGTTGAATCGACGATCGACAATGACAGACTTATCCGAATACGACAAAAATACGGGATACCCAAAGGGGATACCTTGTTGCCATCCAAATCTGACCGTCCCCACAACCCTCCAGAGGGGTATATGGCAATCACTCGGTTGATGTGCATGGTCGGGGCTATCCCTCCATTTTCTCCTTTCGTCGTCGATTTTCCAAGACAAATGCGGATTGCCCCCATGCAGCTGCATCCCAATTCTTATGCTTACTTGTACACCTTATATGTAGCATACCGTGAGATCTTAGGCATAGATATCACTTTTGACGACGTTCATTTCTTCTATTACTTCAAGCACTGGACTCGAGAAACCCCTTCTTTCTGTTACTTCGAGTCTGTCCCTAAGAGGAAGATAATTCCAGCACCATACAGTAGTAAAGCTGGGGACTCCAGGCTGGAATGGTTTTATGTAAAGCAACAACCAGGGTGTGCTAGGAGGTGGACGAAATCAAGTAAAGCACTAGTTTTCTAAATCCCAACTCTGTATATACAAACCACCACATTAATTCGCTTTTCTTTTTGTTTGCAGTTGATAACCCAAAACAAATATCAGACCAAGTATTCTTTGATCGGATGCACCAGCTCCTTAATGGTGATCAAAAGTTTTTAACTATTGATGAAGTCCTTAAGGACGAATATCTTCATCTTCATGGGTTGCTATCCATTACCCGTAGCATTGGTCATGGGACGGCTCCATATGTATATATTCCCCCAGTGGACGTAATCCCTGAAACGGGCGAAGGTTCGAGAGCTCCTACAGTGCCTCTTCAGGCTTCACCCTCTCCTTCTTCTACCCAAGATGATGAATTGGCTAACATGGCCGAAAAGCATCGCGAAGGGTATACTGTTCCCGAGGATGCCATTTCTCCGGAAAGATCAATGTCTTCCAAAGGATCACCGATTGATGCTTCTGAGGGAGATATCCCTAGTACTGATGACCCACTATTTCAGGGTTTAGGGGATCTCCCCTTACCTGAAACTATTTACACTTCAGAGGATTTTAGGAAGAATCCTTTAGTTTTCACTTCTTCCAAAGAGACCACTCCTGCTAAGGCCAAAGAGCCCGCTCGTACTAGTCTAGCTTCGGACTCGGGTTGGTCGGGGGGAAAACACCACTTAGGACACACTTTATACAATAACATCACAACTCACTACATCTTTCTCTTTGTGAAAATATTGATTCTGAATTTCATTTGTCTTGTTGTGCAGGCACGATGTCCCGATCTTACTATGATATCAGGAAACTCCGCCGCAGCATGTCTAATCCGCCCTATGATACTGAGTATGATCGCCGCGACGATCGCAGTAGGGAGGAGAGAAGGCCCTATGAACCTTATCGCTCGCGAACCTCGCATTCTCGCTCTCCTGTCCGGACAGACCCAGAGCGATATAAAGGTTACCAAGGTCGTCGGGAAGAGGACAGGCCGCAATCAAAAGACTCAACCTCTTCTCAAGAAAAGCGCAGTAGGGAGAGGAGTCCGCCAAAAGATACCGAATCACGGAGCAAGCGTAAGGTCCCTGCTAAACGGCCTAGAACGGATAAAGAGGCTATTGAGTCCTCCACGCACAGGGATACTGAGCTGAAAATCCCCGCCCCTCCACCGCTAGATGCTGAAACTGCAGTTAAGCGGGTGTATCTGGAGGAGCAATTTCCTGATCATTATTTCGAAAATTTGACTTTTTTACCTGCACTTGAGCCTATTTCTTCGAAGTGGGCAGATGAGGCCAAAGCAAAGATAGACGCGGTCGAGAAACAGTATTCAGAAATGTTCAAGTATTCACGCAGTCTTTCCAGAATCATCCGCACCTTAATCACGAATGCTGACTCGATGCAAAAAACCGCAGAAGACGATGCAAAGGCCTTAAAAAACCTAGGAAAAGACTTGGAGGATACACAGGCCCAACTTGCTGTCGCTCAATGGGACGCGACTAGCTTCAAACAACAATTTGAAGATCTGCAAAAACGCTACCATGATTTGCTTGAGTCCCATACCCAAGAGCATTCTGAATTAAAAAAGCAAGCCGAAGATGCCAAGTCAGATGCTGCCAAAACGCGACTTGCTTACGCTGACCTTGAGCGGAAGAATGCCGAGTTAGCAAGGAGGAATGCTGAATTGGAAAATAAAAACGTTGACTTGGCTTCTAAGTTAGCGGAGGCGGAGAACAGGGCTACCCTAGCGGAGGGTAACGTCGAATGTGCTATCAAGTCCGCTGAGGAGGCCCGCAAACAACTGTCAGAGGCTGAGGGAGAGGTTCAGGGTTTCGGCGAATTAATGATTGAATTCTTTGCGCATATCATCCGCCGCCAGAACATTTCTTGGATTGGAGATTATCCTTCTACTCTAGTCCAAGTATGGAGTCAGATCATTGAGTGGGAGAAAGAGGAGCTCAAGGTTGATTCCATTGACGAGGACAAGCTGATGGAGAAATATTTACGAGATGATGAGCCAGAATGCCTAGCTAAAGGGCGCCGCCTCATTGCTGTTGTTATGGACGAAGAGAGGCGGAGGGCTGAGCAAAAGAACATTCCCGAGGCTGGTTCTTCCTCTACTGCCTCTGCAACTTCTGAAGTAGAGGGATATGATCCTGAAAACCCGGGGATCCCTCGGACAACTCTTTTATCCCCTATACCCGAAGCGGCATCGGAGACAGCAGTTACTCCAGCCAAGAAGTCTTCGGAAGGTATCTCTGCATTTTCACCTCAATTTGTCAATGCTATCTCTACCTTTCGTCACGTGATTGAGCAATCGATGAAGAACCCATTATTTTCTCCTGAGTTGATAACTGTTGCTTCTCACTCTGTAGGTATTGAACCGTCCGAAAAGACAGGTGTGTCTCAGGGAACCGCCTCTGGAGCAGAGCCTATGGAGAAGGCTAAAGGGGGAAAAGACAAGGCTACCCCCATAGATTCGGGGGTAGGAATTGAACCGTCCAAGGCTGACACTCCTCACGATGATGAAATGATAAACGCCTTAAAGGATGATGGCGGCAACGGGGGACATGATGAAGACCCCGAGGTGTCTATAGTCGGGGAGTCGAAAAGCGCCGATGATGTTACCTTAGCTGCACGGAAAGCTGACCAAGATAAACGCTTGCAGCTAAAAGCTGAAGACTTAGACCCTGAAAGCCTTAAGCCCCTCGCAGTAGTGGATGCAGGATCAAGGTTAGTTGTTAAGCTTTCGACTAGATCCATTACAGAGGAACTTGCTAAAAAGTCTTCTCTTGATTTCAGCGCTCCGCCTTCCGGGAAGAAGTCAACTGAATCCAGCACTTCAGCTTCAGGGAAGAAAAAGTCAAAGCGCATCTTGACGGAGGCCGAGAAAGAGGCGAGGGATGCGGAGAAGGCTGCTAAGAAGTCCAAGCCCTCTTCGAAGTCCAAATGATGGAGTGTCCTGCGTTATTTCAGCATTTGATTGACCAATAATTGTTGCTGCAAGGGTGGCCGTTCCACCTTCTTTTTGCCTGTTTTCCTGCAAAATTCATTCATTTGTAAATAAAAAATAATTCATTTTCTACAATGTCGGTTAGTTATTAGTTTTGCACTTATGTATGAATGCATGTCCCACTATAAGTGTGTAATGAAGTTATGGTGGGGAGAAATATGTGTGTACATATATGCCCCCGGTCAATCTTGAAAACTATTCAAGATTTAGTCAAATAGTGTGGATGTCCCCGATACTTCGACGAGGTTACATTCTCTGTGTCGTTAATGCCAGTCGTTTTTTCAGGCGTTTTTATACTCTCCTGTCTTATTGTCAGGTTAGAGTTCTTACTGAGGCAGTCTCTTGTCTGGGTGCACCTTCATGCCTCAGAGGACGTCGTCTTCCCGTCCTTTATACTCTCTCTCAATTCTCGAGAGTTAGAGTTAAGAATGTCGTCTTCCCATTCTTTTATGTCTTATCGCACAAACAGTCGTTGTGCTTTTTCCTGCGTATAAACTGTTTTCAACCTTTCAGGTTTTAAATCATCTTATATTCCGTAATCACAACAAAATAGTAGTTGAAGGTATATATAATGCAGGAAAGTAAATGACACACGATGTTTTTATAGTAGTTCGGCTAAGTCGTAGCCTACATCCACTTTATAGTTCTTTGTTCATATCAACTGATTTTTCTGAGGCAAGTCATGCCTTTTTACAGAGTTCATAAGAAAAACAGCAAAGAGTACAACATTTCTAATTTAAATATCGCATCAAGTGTTGAGCATTCCATGCCCTAGGTACCTCTTCGCCATCTACGGTCGTTAACTTGAAGGTTCCTGTTTCAAGTTTCCGTTGGATGACAAAGGGTCCTTCCCACTTTGGACCGAGGTGAGGGAGGGATGGAAAGACTCTCTTTAGCACCAAATATCCTGGTTCAAAAGTCCTAAGACGAACTTTTTTGTCATAATAGCATGCCATCTGACGTCGATGTCTTGACGTGCGCAAATCTGCTTCGTCCCTTTTTTCTTCGATTTCATCAAGACACTCGAGTAAGAGTGCCCGATTCGTCATCGGGTCATAATACGTCACCCTGTGGGAGGGAACCTCAAGCTCTACTAGAATTACTGCTTCTGAAACAAATGAGAGAGAGAAAGGGGTATGACCGGTAGCTGTCTTAAACGTTGTCCGATATGCCCACAAAGCTAAGGACAATTCGTCAACCCATTTTGCCTTTGCGCGTTCTAACCGTAGAGCGTAATATAACAACCATCCTTCAGGAGTGACTAAGACGATTCCAGCTCCGGACCTTTGGTCGTTCTTGGCTCCATCTGTGTACAACTTCCATGGATTTAATTTTAACTCATCTTCGGACTTGACCACTCTGTCATCGATTATTTCCTCCTCTAGGATTGTGAACTCTGCTATAAAGTCTGCCAGAGCTTGCCCCCTGACCAACCTCCGCGGCTGAAAATTTAAATCAAACTGACTTAATTCAATATTCCATTTGATCAATCGTCCCGATGCTTCGGGTCTCTGCAACACCTGCCTCAGAGGCTGGTCAGTGTATATGGTTATTGGGTGAGCTTGGAAATAGTGACGAAGTTTTCGGGAGGCGATTAGGAGGCTGTAAGCGAGCTTCTCAATATTTGTGTAGTTGCGTTCTGCCGCTGCCAATTTCTTACTTACATAATATACTGGCCTTTGCACTTTGTCTTCTTCTAGGACCAAGGCTGTGCTAACAGCGTGAGCCGAAACTGCTAAGTAAACAAATAACTCTTCATGATCCACTGGCTTTGACAAAATCGGTGGTTTTTCTAGCAATTCCAATAAATTTCGAAAGGCCTCGACACAGTCCGGAGTCCATTCGAAGTTCTTCTTTCCCCTTTTAATCAAGTCAAAAAATGGGACGCATTTGTTCGTTGCTTTGGAGATAAATCTACTCAACGCAGCTACTTTCCCTGCAAGACTTTGGACATCTTTGATTCTTCTTGGTTCTTCAATGTTTCTAATCGCTGCTATTTGGCTGGGATTGATTTCAATCCCTCGAGAGCTCACAATGAAGCCTAGAAACTTTCCCGATGCCACTCCAAACGAACATTTCAAAGGATTCAATTTCATTCGATACTTTCGCAGGATACCGAACATTTCTGCCAAGTCTTGCGTATGGCCGGAGGACTGTTTCGATTTGACAAGCATATCATCCACATAAACTTCCATAGTCTTCCCTATTTGATTATAAAACATCCTGTTCACCAAGCGCTGATAAGTGGCTCCAGCGTTTTTCAATCCGAACGGCATGACCACATAACAGTATAACCCCAAATTTGTAATGAAGCTCGTGTGTTCTTGATCTGGCACGTGCATAGGAATTTGGTTGTACCCGTAATATGCGTCCATGAAAGAAAGAAGTTCGTGTCCCGCTGTCGAATCTACAAGCTGGTCAATTCTGGGGAGTGGGAAGCTATCTTTCGGGCAAGCTTTGTTCAAATCTGAAAAATCAATGCAAGTCCACCACTTTCCGTTCGGCTTCTTTACTAAGACGGGATTCGATATCCAGTCGGGATATGTCGAATCTCTAATAAATCCGTTCTGTTTCAGCTTCTCCACTTCTTCTTTCAGAGCTGCCGACCTCTCTGGGCCCAGCATACGTCTCTTTTGCTTTACCGGCGGGTGTTTCGGGTTTATATTTAGTGAATGACTTATGACGGATGGCGATATCCCACACATGTCGGCGTGGGTCCAGGCAAACACGTCCAAGTTTGCCTTTAGGAAGTCAGTTAGTTCTTTGGCTCGACGTGGATCCAACTGGGATCCAATCTTCAAAACTCTTGTTGGATCAGCTTCGTCAATGGGTGTGTCCACTGTCGCTTCGTTAGGAGTTGCATTTCTAGCCTCTGGTTCCTCATCTTTTCTGGGATCCAGGTCTTCGGGCGTTCCTTTTGGCAACTCCTTCGAGGCTGATCCCTCTAATTGCTACGCCAAACCCTCCTTTGGAGGAGGCGATGCACCTTTACTCTCAATGTTGAGTCCCTTCATCAACATCTTTAATTCGGCAACATAGCAAGCCCGTCCGGAGACTTGATCTCCTCTCACTACTCCTGTTCCGGCTTCGGTTGGGAACTTAAGCAATAAACACCAAGGGGCGATGCAAGCCCTGAACTCTGCAAGGGCAGGCCTTCCCAAAAATGCGTTGTAAGGCGAATCTACGTCCAACACTACGAACTGAAGCATCCGTACTCTTCGGCGTTCCCCTTGCCCCAATGTTACGAGCAATTCTATATACCCCATCGGAGCTGTCGATGCTCCGTTGAAGCCTCGGATCCAACCTTCACATGGCTTCAAATCTTCAGACTCAAGCTTCATCTGATCGAATGATTTTTTAAATAAAATATTAACAGAGCTTCCGTTGTCTACTAGCACCTTATGAACCAATGCCGGTCCAATGGTGGTGGTAATGACCAACGGATCGTCGGTGGGTGACTGGATTCCGGTATTGTCTCTACTGCGGAATACCACGTCATCTAACATTGTCCTCTGTTGTTTCACAGGGGCGACATCTTCCAAATCATCACATTCATCTACATCTACATGCTTAGCTGCATTAACGTATTGATCCATTGCTCTAAAACTGTGGATCGCTGGGTGGGGTCCACCCACTATGGTGTTGAGAACAATTCCCTTGCCTTTATGCTGCGCTGTAGGCTTGGGAGCAGATTGGATCTGGTTCAGAGCCTGTTCTCCTTGCCCCCTGTCTCTTGGCGCAGCCTTATATTCATCCAATTTTCCTTCGTGCAGCAGCTTCTCAATCAAATCTCTCAAATGTCGACATTCATTTGTTGAATGCCCATGAGTTCCATGAAACAGACAAAACTTTCCCGTTGCGATTTCTTTCTCCGTTGAGTCTCGAGGTGGCGGTCTTTTATATTGCAAAACATTTTATGTATCCAAGTAAATGTTCTCCAGAGTGTCGTTCAGCGGTGTATAATTCTCATAAGTCTGGAACCGGGGTCTTTTGTTAGGATCACTTCCTCTATTTCTATTTCTTCTGTTACCATTCGCGTTACGGTTGTTGTTGTTGCCCCCGTTTCCATTATTGTCGTTTCCACTCTTGTTTCCCACATTCACCTCAACTTTTCCGGAACTTTCTCCAGACTGCTTCACGGCGACATTACTCTGAACATTTTCTTTTGAAGCCGCTCTAGACTTTCTCTTTCGGTTTGCCCTTGCCTCCTCTCGTCTTAACTGAATATCGGCCTTTTCTTAGAATAACTCTCTCGTGGGAGGTGGCTTCCCAGAAAGATAATCTCCAAACTCGGAATCAGGATCGACTCCTTCCATCAAAGCCATCAAGATGGTGGGCTCATGCGGGTCACTGACTTCTGTCACAGCCAAGTTAAAACGGTCGAGATATGACCTCAAAGACTCTCCCGGCGCCTGCTTAATTCTTGATAATTCAATAACACTCTTAGACTTTCGGGTATGGAGTCGGAACTGATTCATAAAACGTTCGCTCAATTCCCTAAAATTCGATATCGACCGAGGGGGAAGTCGGGTAAACCATAGCAGCGCCACATCTTCTAAATAGATCGGGAAGGCTTTACACTTCACTGCGTCAGGGGCAGCAGCAGCATTCATGAGCCATGAGTATCGCATCAAATGTTGTCCCGGATCGGTTCTCCCATTGTACTTATCCATCTGCGGTAGGTTAAAACGTCGGGGAAACTAAAAGTTGAGGATGTCGTCAGTGAAAGGAGTATGGCTTCGCTCATTGCCATAATCTTCATTGGTGTAGTTCCGGCTTTCGGACATAATCTGGCGTACCATTGCCCATACGTCCGCATTAGTCAGGGGCCGTTCAGGCTCCCTGGCTCGGGTATCCAGGTTCCTTCTGGGCTCTTGTTCAGGAGACGCCCTCCTTCTGATGTTAGGGTTTCCTCTGGGCTCTTGATCAGGGGACACCCTTCTTCTTTGAGTTGCTCTGCTTCGTTCCCTACGCTCTCGGTCAATCTCGGGAGGAAGGGGCTGGAGCATTTGTCCCTGTGTGGGATTGGTAAGGTTAGGGTCTCTAGGTAATACATGGGATCCCTGCATCGGCAACAACATAGGCTCTCTCAATCTTGGATCATTGGGTCCTAGTACTCGTGCAGCGTCCTCACGGGACCCCAAAGATCCGAACGTCAGCTGCTCCAAATTCTGAGGTCGTTCGAGCAGCCTCCTTTCACGGGGTCCTTCTTCCTCGGAAGAAGAAGACTGATCCATTGGCGTGTGACGAACCGGGGATAGGGTTCTCTGTCTACGGAGTTCGCTAATTTCCCTGCTCATGAGTCTCATGTTTTCTTGCATCTTGAGATTGGTGCGCTCGTGGATTTTCATAGCCTCCCTAGTACTCTCAAGCATGTCAAGTAAGCGAGAAAAATCTCCTTGAGTAATGGGCGCAGATGGATTGACCTGATCATTGACCTTGGTGGCTGGAGTCGGAGCATTTGGAAGGGCTCGAGTAGAGGTTCCAACATCACCAAGTGACGGATCGGATCAGAGATGGGCAATCAGGTCGGGTCGGAGCTGGGAGACCTGTTCGGGTCGGAGCTGGGAAGCCAAGTCGGATCGGTGCAGTGCGATTTGTTCGGGTCGGTTCAGGTTGGGGGAGTGCACTGCTTCAGATTCTCCAACTCGGATCGGATCGGAGCTCTCCCCTTGAGTGTGGTTCGGATTTCCTGTATCGTTCCGATCCACTGCCGAGCTCTGCCCACGAGACCTTGTCACAACCACATTTTGCTGATCTTCACCAACTCTGTTCCCTCGACTGGTTTGAACTTCCTTGCCTTTTCCTTTTGCCATAGTTCTTCAACAATCAACCAACAAGTATTAAAGAGCGTCGAAATTTGAGGATTAACTTCTTTGAACTCAACGGTCCAAAAAGTAGAACGATAATCCAAAAAACAGAGAATTCAGATGATTCTCAGTGAAAGCACCAAAATGTTAGACCAAAAAGTGGTTCTAACACCGAAATTGACTGAAATCGAGATAAAATAAGATCAAAAGTAAAATGGAGACACAGAATTTATAGTGGTTCGGCATGGAAATGCCTACGTCCACTTTGTAATCACTATTCTTGATGATATAGATGCAATTACAATGATATATTCACTCAATTTCACTCACAACTCATGTACATTCACTCAATTGTCTCAAAACAAATGTTGAATGATGATTTGGATTATCTGGGAATACTGGAATTCGGTTTTTGAAAGTGCTTGAACTCTCAAAGCGCAAAAAAGAAGATCCCTTTAATTGTCTCTAGGCGAGGTATTTATAGGTGAAAATTTGCTCAGAATCCGATCCGGGTCGGAGCCACGTGTCTTCCATCCCATCATCCTCGGGTTTGGATGGACTCCAGTGCTGACAGCGCATCAGAGTAGAGATTATCGTGGGTAGGAACTGGTCATAACCGCTTCGAATATTCAGGCGATCGTGGGGGGATATGATATGGAATATGAGTTCGGTTCGGAGGAGCATGTAGAGGGGGTTCGGATCGGGGCATCCGATCCGACCCGAACTAAGCTGAGACTAAGTCCTTACCCATTTTACTCCGCTCCGATCCGAATAGCAACATCTCTCCGATCCAAATAGCAGCATCTCTCCGATCCGATTCGCTATGAAGCTTTCTAAGTTCTTCAACGCTTTACATCTCGACTTTGTGTTGCCTAGTTCACAAAGTGGGCTAACAGAATCTAATTCAATTACATCTCATTTGTATATTTTATTCACATATAAATTTTATTTGGTTATATATATAACCTTTATAGTTTTATAATCGCATTCGATTATAAAAATAACAACCAACACATACGTATAATATAATAATTTCAAAAAATTATTCCTTTATATCAAAATATAGTTTTAGGAAAAATTATTTCATTAAAACAATATTATGTCGATTCTTCTTTTCAAGTGTTTAGAAACTCTTTCCGACGTCGTGGCGTCCCACGATTCGATCTAAATTCATAAACCACTCAACAGACAAGCCAACATAATATAAAACAATTTTTATATATCAACTTACAAATACACTCTCTCATATATACACTCAACTCATTCTAGGGTACTACTGAACATATCTCTAATGAGTAAACCCCCATCAAAGCCTAGGTGTTCGCTAAACCTAAGCTCTGATACCAACTGTAATGACCCGCAAATCCATACCATCTGAGCTGACTAATACAACACACGTCCAACTCAAATAATACAGAAATACGAGTCATTAGGGTTAAAGAAAATAGAAAAGATAGAAGAAGAACATAAATAACAATACAGAATCTCACAGCGGAACGAATAAACTATATTATATGTCATAAGCTTTGAATTACAAGATTTTGTCTCATACATACATCACATCATCAGAGCACAATACAATATTTGATACAGCAGAAATAACTTTAAATTAACTAGCGGTGAAGCCTCCTGCTTCCAACTCCTCCAAGTGTATCTGTAAAAGCCTGAAACACTTGACTGCCCGTACAAATTTGGGCACCCAAGAGTTTAGGAAAAACAAAACAAAATAAACTCTGGGTCAGTCATGGGACTGGTGTGAGTAAACTCCAACCATGTGGTTTAATTTCAAAAATCGTTTGAATGAAAAGAATAATAGTAAGACCAGTCTACACATAAACACAGACGGCTTTTACCTTACGATAACCCAAACCATTTTTGATATCAAAATCAAGTGATATTATAATAATGTCTAATCAAATAAATAACCAAGTATTAGATCGCTTGTATCTCACGCTCTACATATATAGTATAAAATCAAAAACTGCAGGGCGCTTATTGGAGATTGGATTCCAACTATGAAAAGGTATGGAACCACCTTCCGATAATGTCTCTCTAGAGGCGAATACACCTGGGTTCAACAAGAATGTCTTGCAAGCCGGCTCACACATGACCGACCACTCATTTTGCTTGAGTGTATCGAATGTATATCACAATTGGTTGGGCTCAAACCATCGTTTCCCGAAAAGGGATAGCATCGAATAGATTAAAGAAGTAAAAGGAATTTCTCTAGATAGCTGATTTTATACCCTAATGAGAGCGACCCACATAGCCATGCTGCCTGCCCTATTTTTGTCGTTTCCCGGTTGTGAGGATTGAGGCTACGTCTATCTTTTAGAACATCTGGCCACCAACACTTTGAATGCCACATCGTCAAACCCATCAAATCATTAGTTAAACTTCTCAAAAATATTACTGGTATAAAAGCTAAGAGAAACGAATTTCTCCGCCACCAAACGTAATACTTTGAAAAGATCGTCTTATGTGATCGTTAGGAATACTCTGTCAGACATTCGTCCATACACTTTGTCCTGGGACTGGACAAACATAACAGCTCTTGAATTTCGCTTCGTCTTTGATTATTTTCAGCATAATCTAATTCGCAACGCTTATGCCTATATGGAGTGGTTTTCCAGATAATTAACACAGCCGGTCTCTCCATATTGACAACGATGGTCAAAAATCTTTCATAGCCGGTGTTTTAACTATCAAAGGAAAAATAAACATCCATCAAACAATTTCACAATCACTGGCCCTTTCTAATATTTCATTTTTAATTCATTTTCTTAGCAAATTCTATAAATATCGTTATATCTATTCCTATTATCAAAACTTCTTAAAAATATTATAACTCCTTAAATTTCCAGAAAAATTCGCCATAACGTCCTTTGTACTGGCAAATAGTTCAAACCTCAACTCGCCTCTCTAGTCCCTTTCCATTCAAAAAGAAAATCAAAAAGCCAAGCGGCTTGCCGATTCGGTGCATAAAACCTCATATGGAAATTTAAACGTGTACCTTTTATCGGGCACTTAAATATAAATCTTCATACCCTTTATTCACTTTATCCCATACCTGTCTAGTATATAGGCACCTGCATTTTCATTTATTTCGAAACCATTCAACTATTTTTGATTTTACCACATTCATTCCCATTAACTAATTCAACTACTACATCTACTTATAGTTTGAATCAATAAATGTTCAACTTATATTTTAATTTACTTATAAACAATTCGAATTTTCATTCATAACTCCAACCTCATATTTGATTTCAAGTTCTACTTTACAAATCCAAATTTACTTAACCCATGTTAAGTTACATTCGAATTTCCACTGACCAACCGCTTTATTTGTTAATATCATCCCATAATTCAAAATCTGGGTTTGACATAAAAATCACTTCATTCACTCCACTTGAGTTCGTATATATCTGATAACTCAAAGACTGAATTTTTCAAATACGAATTCGGATTTTATTCACTTAGAATCCTTTAAATTTATTAAATAAACCGTTATGGTTTAAAACGATTATGGCGCTGTTTTTTTGAAAATTTGATTTTGACATAACTCAAAATCTATATGACGAAATCATTATTTTTCTCTTTCACTAGAAAACTATCATTTAGTCAGTCCGGGCATTCTTGTTTCATCGAATTTCGACTTATATTGAGCTCTATATACTCAATTGAAGTTCGAATCGCCAATTGATGAACTACCAAGCTGCGGCGAGTTTGTTTTAATTAAATTTTATATAACGTTTGAAACTTTATTTATAAATAAATTTCAACTCCATTTGAGTATTTAAAATAATTCAAACCCGTTATCCAAATTTGATTTAACAATTCTAATCATTCAAATTGTCGATTATTTACTTTCACATTCATAACTCGGCTATGAATTCATTCAAACTCCAGTTCTATATTCATTTCAAATCCACTTTGGGTTAAATTATTCATAAAATTCGATAGAATCGAATTCCAATTATAAATTCCTTCATGGAAAGATCAATTTATTCAATATCCATTTTCATTACGAACTAATATCATCTGTTGATGATAGTGAAGTCGTTCAAGTTGGGGTACTCTAATTACCTCTCAGACCTTAATCGACAACGTTCTTATCTAGAGATAGATAACAGCTTGTAATACACAGACTCGATAAAATCTCAGCTTGCAGTCTATTCAAATATGGTATCATAAGCCATATCCACTTTGGAAAAATTCATTTTCTAAATTATCTGATGAAAATTTCTTCATCACATTTATAAACTTTGTTTATAAATTAACCCCCTTATTTTATTTATTAAAACAACATCCACTTGGATTCGATTCTCATTATTTTTATCATTATCATATATATATATACATATAAACCTATAGCCCATTTCATATTACATTTAATTTTATAAAATTCCAATATCTTTTCTAAAAGAATAATTTTATTTCTATGAATTCGACATCGCTGAATTCAAATCATAATTCCACGTGGATATATTTAAATCCAGTTAACATTACAAACGTCGGAATAAATTCCATTGTTTCTTTCTGAAACGATTTCAAAATCACCTTTTAAAGTTCATACTTGAATTAAAATTTCAAGTTATCCAACACAATATCTTTCTCTTATTTACAAATATCATTTATAAATTTCGCTTCTTGCTTTGAGTATTAAAACAAGATTTCGATTTCAAAGTCCATTTGAAATCTAATTTCCATTTCGAAAAATTAAAGTTTTCCATTTTAAATTCATACTTAAATTTGAAATTTGATATTATCAAATGACAATATTTCTTTCTATTTATAAACCTTGTTTATGAATAACACTTCTTGTTTTAAATACTAAAACAAGTTTTCAATTTCAAATTCTCTTTGAAATCCAATTTCCACTTTGGGAAAACAAATTTCCGTTTAAACTTCATATTTGAATTTAAAACAAAATAATGATTTTTCCTTTCCATTAAAAACATCGTTTATAATTTCAGTTACTTGTTTTTATTATGAAAAACAAGTTAATATTCCACATTTCATTCAAAATTCCATTTCTATTTCAAAATATAAAATTTCCCTTTTTAAACCAAAAAAAAATCCCTTTTATGATATTTTAAATAAAAATATCTAGGGCCAGTGATATTCTAATATCTAACACACAAACCATCCATTCAATTCACACATCACATACATATACAAATATGTAAACAACGATAATTAAATTTGAGGAATCCAGTTGGATCCCTCCAACCTGTTTTCCCTGCATCCACAAATGTTAGTCAACAAAATAATACCAATCCTGCTTCAAGACAGGATATCGCGGTATAAAAGGGGCATCCACTTATATACGTGGGCGTAGGGTCATCCGCTAATGATACTGCGGGCATCCGCTAATAGTATTGTGGGAAATATCCAATAACCACAATAATTCAATAATTCATTCATTGACCCAAGCAACCAACAAATTTATTTTTAACGATTAAAATAAATTTAAATATAAAACTGTGAGTGAGATTTACTCACCTCGATTTTCATTTGTTGAATATTCGATTAGATGCCGCATCCTTGCCATTACGAACCAACTCAAATCTTCTCGCATTTATTTCGCATCTACGATTATTTAATTATCGATTAACATTTATTTATTTAAATTAACTACATAAACAAACAAATAAATAAATTATAAGTATTTTAAATGTTGAAATAACGTATACATTACTTTCCTGCAAATCCGGTCACTACGAAACATGCTCAACAATTTATTGATCAACTCCTACTGAAATCAGCCCAATAAGCTACTTCATCCCTTTTTGGCATTTTATCGAACTCTTATCTGTCAAGCTCCATTCCTTTGCTGGCAGCCCCACTTCTGTCCCACTGTTGCTGCTACACCCAATTGAACCAACATCGCTGCCCTGCATCCGACTCCAACAGTCCCAAAAACTGTCATGTTTCACATTGACATTTTATCAAACATCTGCCGCTCATTCCCTAAAAACAGTGACCCTCCAGTATCAAAAATCGCACCCTCCAAACACCTACGGTACAATTACTTGAAATACCACTCCAATCTCGTTTGCACCTCCAAAACTAGAGACCGAACTCCCTCCTCCCAAAATCGAACTCCTCCTTTTCTTTATCACATCAGCAACTTCTCACTATCGAACCTCCATCAACTCTGTATAACTCTATTGACCTCAGCATCACACCGTACATCCATCAGTGTCGAACCCCTCATAACAGTCGCCTCTATGTCGACCTTTCAGAACAACGACAACCCCCCCCCCCCAAATTGGATGGCAACCTTAGAACACTGCTTCAATTGACCTTCCACATTGCGATATTCCAAAACTCGCTAGATTTGAATGCGTCAACCCTTAAATCACTGTCGAAATTGCTTAACCGTCGCGCCTCCCTTGCTTGCGATTGCTCCAGACGACGCTCGATTTCGATTTCGATTTATTTCATCTTTTTTTCGATTGTTTGAAGTATCGAAGAGGCGGTTTTCAGAAATAGGAAACGGTGGAAATGAATAAAAAGGGAGACATCTTCACTAATAAGGAAATGAGGTAGGGGTTCGAATGATTGAATTTATCAGGGGCCATTTCTATTTCTTTGTTTACAGAAGCTTTTCGGTTTTGATTTCAAAATGAAGAGAGGATTCGCGATTTATAGAAGAAGAAAACTTGGGAACAAAGGAATAGGCTGCGAAGGGTACAACGTAGGTTATATAGGTTAAGTACCTAAAAATTTATTTGATTAGAAATAAAGCGGTTTTTATTTAGTTAAAAAGGATATCGATTTGATTTAAAAATATTTTCACTTTATTTTAAACAGATATCGATTTGATCTCGTGCTTATCCATTAAAATAATATCGGGGTCTATTACTCGACGTTATGAACCACTATTTTAACCTACTAACCGTCGTTTCAACGTAATTACACTATTTTGGACTCAATCAGAATAGACTATAAAATTTAATTTGAACGTATATATAAAATAACCATATTAAATCGATATAAAATAATTTGAATTCTATACAAATAAATTCTCTGATAATAAAATATTTTTATTATCATCTATATTCAAATACAATTAATATTGATCATCTGAATTGTTTTGATTTAATTCTAACTTTGAATTGAATTATTTTAAATTCTCGTATTACGATGATAATCAAAATAAATCGTATTTTGATTATTTAATATAACCCAATAAAATACCATTTATATTATAAATTCAATATTTAAAACCATACTAAATATTAAAATAAATATACCAAAAATTCGGGTCGTTACAACCACTATCATAGGCGGAAATTGATGAAAACCAAGAAAAGTCAGTTTCGTTCTTTGCTTGATTGACGGAGGTTGGTTCGATTTCAGATGTCCAGACCTGGGGGAAATTAAAGTAGAGGAGCCAGGCTTTCATTTGGCGCCGGTTGGAAGTCCTCTGGTAGTCGGAGGTGGTCGCGAGGACAAGTTGAATTTCGGTTGTTTTTCAAAGCTGGCGGTGGTTTCAATGATTTTCCTGTGGCCATGGTCAATGTCAGGTGGAGGGGCCGGGAGGTGGTCGGTCGAGGAAAGGGCCAGCTGTCGATTAGCGGTGGTCCGGTGACCTGTTGTTGGCTGTGGCGGCGTCAATTCCTAGTTCAACGGAAAACCATACGTGTTGATTTCAAGCGAGCTAGCGCGTGCTTGGGGGTGGGGCTCTCGATGTCGGAGCTGCTCACTGCCGCGATTCAGGCAGTGGTCCAAGGGAGGGTTCAGATGAAGGTACGACGGTGCCGGGAGTTGAACTTGATGGTCACGTTTGGGATTGAAGAAGAACAGTGAGTAATAGGTAATTGAAGAAACGGGTTTGAGATGGCCAGCATCAGGAAACCGCGTGAAAGCCATGCTAATGTGGATGGTATTTGTTTAGTTAATTTTATTTATTTATTTATATTGAACTAAATTAAAACTTTAAACAAGTGTAACTTGTTGACACGTTATTCGAATTCAGCGAAATTGGGCTTGTTGGAATCGTAGGAAAGAACACTACATTATTGAGTAGGTTCTGAAAGGATTTGAAGCTGTCAGATTTTCATTTAATTTTGAACGTCGGTTTAAAATTAAATGAAATAACATGTAAATCGATCATCGAAAACAAATGTGAGTTAACCCTTACACTTCTCTGGAATTTTATGATGTGTTAAATCCATATAAAAATATAATATATTGTTGATAGAGATAATTGGTTGATTGGATGTTATTAGTCTGTTATTGATTGACGTTAACTTTTATTACATCATCTAAATACATTAAATAGAATTTCTATGTTGATATTTCTATAAAATATTATAACAAGTTGTGATGCAGGGAAGAACAGGTTGGAGGAATCCAACCAGAGTCCTTAAATATTTTATATATTGTTTGATGTCATATTATTTATATATGAACAGTTTGAACCCCATTGACATTCAAAACCTATTAGGATGGTTACATTGGATTGAAATTTAACGTTGTTATTATTTTAATCAATAAATGGTATTGATTGAGGGATTTGCAGAAAATGGCCTGAAATCATATTTTTGTTAAAATGTTAATTTGTCGTCATGCAAATTAACATAGATTAATTATAAAATTTATTTTTATAACTAAAGAAAGATTTTTTACTTTAATTTAAATAAAATAAATCGATATTATAAATTGGTTTTAGTTGTACAAAGTGATTATATAAGTTTTACAAGTGCGAATTAAGTGGTAATTTATCTACGGGTTTAGGATAATTGTTTTCAAAACAATTTAGTAATATCATTAGATTAATCATATGTAAGGACCCGTAACTTCCCCGGTAAGGAAAGCCCGGATACTATCGAGAACAACACACAAAAGAACACAAACAGAAGAACATTTCATTGCTTATTACAACAATTCCACAAGATTACAAGAATATACAGAGCATGAATAAATTTTACACAACAGAGAATATCAAAGATTTAAATTACATTTAAATACATAGCAGCGGAAAAATAATACAATACACAACTAAAAGGAACACACGGATACAGAGCTTTCCGAACATCATTCCAGCTATAAATCAGGATCATGTGAATATAAATCTGCAAAACCAAAACTACTAGCTGCCCATGTCAAAATAAGGGCACCTAGACTTTAGGTTAAAACAATAAACTCCAGGTCAGTCATGTGACTGGTGCGAGAACTAAAACAGTTATTAATCTTTATTTTAAAGTTAGGTAAATCAAGGGACCATACCGTATAACACGGAACGGGTTTCCTTCCAAGAATACCAGTGCATAAACAAACGGCGCAATGCTAAACAAATAAAAAATGAAGCTGTTATAAGACCCAGGTCCCATCACGTAATGCAACGCAAGCCGGAGGATAGGGTTTTACCTTATAATAGCCAAAGAATGCTTGATACGCTAAATTTCATCTTTTATTACTATATGTGTATAGTGTCAAAAACAATTTCAATCATAACTATCAATCATAGACGGCATGAGCGCCCTATCCCGCTATGTCGCCATGTATAGGATTACAACTAAAACCGAAACGTCACGTATTGGAAGTTGGATTTCCATCTGTGAACCAAGGCAAAAGATTGTCCTCACCGAATTTGAGACGCTCTAGTCCATCCCTCAGGCAAGTGCGCAGACAAGCCTTGGATCGTCAGGGTCGGTCCACCGATGTGGACTATTATGCCTGAACACTGCATTTCCCCACCCTTTGGGGTGTCAATGAGCCAACGAATGACTCCATCGGCTTCACATAGTCACTGATATATCCGAGGCGCCTCGCAACAGCAACAAGCACATAAGTCAAACTCGTCAGGGCATGTAAAACCACTGACGCCACTTCTAACTAGAAAGAAACGCATGTCCTCCCTGCGGTCCTTCTCCCGTTTCTGGTTCACAACCGGGGTGTGAGGCTCGCGAATCAACGCTAGACAAAGCTATGCCACATAGGCCGTGCTTTAATCATCAACCACAAGACTTTGCTTTTCAACAGAAGCCCTGATCATTTGCATCTTAGCATGACACACAGGCAAACCACTCCATGCAACCGATATCCATCAATCACACAGAATGATATCCAATGTCAGACACACAGTCCATTTAAAAGTTCGTTATGGGTCTGAACGAAACCGGAGGCATCTAGTACCCCGCATATCCATCGATCTCCAAGTACATCTGGACGATCACTAACTGATTCCCTCCTCTTGGGTGTACGGCCTAATCAAGATCATCAGTAATTATCCAAACGACGTGAAGACCTCCGGTCTTCAACCACCGTCTTCACCTTCGACTTATCATCATATCAGTTATTCAGAATTGGATAAACCTGGGCTTTCCGAATAACTCGTGTATATAATAAACAAGTGTTACACAAACACAACATACGCCTCATTCCAATTCATCAGTCACAAACTGTAAACTAGTAAGAGAACAATTCCCTAAATATAAACCCTGAAGGCCGAAACCAACATCAGATCAATACCCAGGAAACCATTCAGCTTAGCTAACCTAAGTTGGTTTCTAAATTTCACATTCTTAGGGAAAGGTTCCCATTAATTTTATCAAAGATAAATTCCTTTGAATTTATTCTTTAATCTTCCTTTGAATATCACTTCAAACTAGTCGGGATTAGCAAACCACACCGAAGTAATCATTTATTTCAATTCCCCAATCCCAACCTATTCATCCCGTGAAGTAAAACTGGTAATACTTCATATCTAACACCACGGTGTTATCGGTAAATTCAATTACCATTTCACGTTCAAATCTAATTAAAGATTTAACTATCGCCTAAAGTAAAACTAGTGATACTCCATTCTCGATCATTTCTATCTAATTAAAGATTCATTAAAACTCCACTTAGTTTTAATCTTTAACTGGGTTAAAGAATCAATGTCATTTAAAACACGGTTCACTATAAACCCCAAAATCACATTCCACTCTATCAGCCTTTAACCGTAAAATAGCAAGTGATCAATTCCCTAAGTATTAACCCCTAAGGCCGAAACCAACATCAGATCAATACCCAGGAAACCATTCAGCTTAACTAATCTTCAGTTAGTTTCTGATTTTCTTAAATCCTTTAGGTCTAAGAACAGTATTATTGAAGATACCTTTCACGACAACCCAAAATCACATTCCATTAATTATCGGGTTAAAGAACCAGTGTTATTTAAAACACCGTTCATGATAAACCCAAAAATCAATCCCAATTCAATTCAAATTAAATATTATTTAATTGGTACACTTCATTAAATCTAAATAAAAAGATTTAATCTTTTCCTCAACTGGGTTTACGAACATTGTCAATGAAGACACCATTCACGACAAACCCAAATCACATTTGATATTAAATACAAGGCTCTGAATAGAAAATATATCGGCTTATATTCAGTATCAAATTCTACGACCAACAAATATCGTATGGGAAATAACGATATAAATATATCTTTCAAATTTCCATAACAATATATGTATAATCACGAAATCCAACATCGAAATATTCCAAAGATAATTTTGATTCCAATCCATTCCAATTCAATTATTGGTAATTCTATTTATTTTCAAAACCATTTCAAATCCACTTTATTTATTTGAAAAATAAAAAGAATTATAATTCTAGTTCAAAACTATTTCATTTCGATAAAAATCTATTTTTATCTTTTCAAATATGGAATTTTTCATCCTAATTCTTCACAAGTCATTTATCCTGATTTTACACAAATTATTACTATTTTAATAATTTTATCAAGGCCCGTACAGATGATTTCCATCAACGGTCATCGAACTGCACTTACATTTTCCAAATTTGATTTGGACATAATTCCAAATCCAACCGTTAGAATTCTAATTTCTAATATTCGTTAGAAATCTCTTTTCGATACGAACCCAATGGTTCTGGTTTTAGGAGAATCCGACGGTTGGATCTCCCATACTATCCATTCGAAGTCAATGGTTGAAGTTCGCGAACTACTACGGCGCGGTGCGTTCTATTCAGGCCATTATATATATAATATATATATTATATATATTTCATCGATTTCCTTTTAAAACATATTTTATAAATCGTTTTAATTTCGTTTTCAAAACGATTTCAACTTCATATTCAATTTCAAATCAAAATTGAATATTCCACATCATCGATATACAAATGATAATATTTTCAAAATGTTGTATTTTGAAATCAATTCCTCTTCTATATTCATTATAAAAATGAATAAAATCGATATAAATATCATTCACGTCAAAATGGCGTCAATCTAATCAACAAGGCTTTTTATATTTCAATAACTTCGTTATTCTATTCAATAAATGAATATTTTCTCTATTCAACACATGAATTTCCTTACTATTCAACAAATGAATTTTCTTTCTATTTAACAAATAATTTTTCTTTACTATTCAACACATGAATTTTCTTTACGATTCAACAAATGAATTTTCTTTACAATTCAACAAACGAATTTTATTTACAATTCAACAAATGAATTTTCTTTATATTTTCCAAATTGGAATGAGGCCCAATCAATTATCATATAACGTTAATTATATGGATTCCCTACAACACATGTATATAATAGCAACGATAAATCATCAACCATCATCCAGAGTGCATTCTACTGTATAAGCATCAAATATAAATATTCAACGCTTATAATAGCCTGTCAATCAATCGATCGACATACAGCTAGTTATTGGGATTAGTGTATGTCCAATTTCATCCCAACACCCGTGTGGGGTTTCAAGCAATCAAACACAGATTTTATTTGTGCAGTTGGGCGATGTGTAAAATTTATCGTCCCAATCAATATCAGTCAAATCAGTGTATGTAAACAAATCGTCCGATTTATTTATAAATATTTATTTTATATACACGTTAAAAATTATATTTTTAACTATAAAATATTTTCCACTATAAAATATTTTATTTCATTTCACATCACACAATCAAATTTCACAACATAGCAACCAAACAAACAAGTCATCCATGGTCTGTGGACGATGGGTGTCGGGTGCTACTTGTAACAACCCAGAAAATCTGAACCAATTTAAAAATTTTAAATTGGCTATTTCAGTTGATTTTAAATATTTTAAATAAATATTTTAAATAATAGCAATGAAAAGTGAGTTTGAATCGACGTTTGAAAATGAATATAATTAATTCTAATTATAAACAAGGCCTGAAATGGCGCGGTAGTTTCAAAATTTGAATTCAAACTTCGACTGACTGTACCGGGTGCAAAACAAAACGGATTTGAGTGAAACCAAAAATATTTAATTCTGTTAGTGAATACCTTTCTCACGAATCTGAAAAATCGAAGTTTCATGGCGCAAAGCAAAAGTTATTGCCAAATGAATTTTCAGAAAGGTCGCTATGGAATTTATATATCCCGTGAAATTGGCCATTTTGCAAACGACCTCGGAATTCGACAAAACCACTTTTGTTGGATCCGGGATGAAAAGTTATTGCTAGGTTTCAAATTTCATAATTTTTGAAGCTAGTATGTGAGCGTGGCATAGGAAAACGTGTTTTGGTCAATTTTAGTTAAATTGGATCGACCAAAAATGGGCCTTTTTGCAAACGTCTCAGAATTCGACAAAACTAGTTTTGTTGGGACCGTATCGTCAAAACATAGCTAGATTTATTTTTCAGGAATTTTTAGAATCAGTTTGTGGCCCTGGCAAATTGAAATGTACGTTCAAATCAAATATTGAATGTTTTATATTTTAATTTGAAGGAAAGCTGACTGAAACAGTCGAATGGGCCTACGAAACATATCCCATTGTGTTCAGAATGGGGGTAAAACGCTAGGGATGACAGTCGTTGGGTTCGGATTGGGGGTCGTTTTAGAAAACCCCCTTTTAAAAGCCCCGGCCAATCAAAATATTCCTTTCATAAAAAATAAAATAAAAAAACGAAAAACCCTTTTATTCCCCCCGATCTCGACGGCGGCCATCATTCAAACATTCCCAACCAGATCGCCGCCGCCTCTGGCCACTCCCGACCCTGCCACCACCCACGTTCGAGAGCCCTCTCCTTCCTCTTCCAATCCATAGCAACCCCACCCCCTATCGTTCGACGAGCATCGAGTTAGAAGCCTCCAAAGTCGGAGACTTTCCTCCGCCACTGCCGCTGATAGGAGCCATCGCAGGGGATCCCACCAGGTGGCGCGGAAAGCCCTTTCCATCCTCTTCGACGCTGCATCCTCCGATTGACGCAACCCTTCACCATTTGATCAGAAATCGAGACCCTAGTTTTGAAGGTGAGTTGAGGGGTTAAGGCTTTAATTTTCTGAAGTGATTTCAACACCTTTAAACCGTTGCAAAACATGAATAACTTCTAAAAATCGTATCTTTTTTCTATATGATCGAAATTCGATGAAATAGGAAACATCGTGACCGTGTGGACGTCTTCTAGATTCTAGAAGAGACCGCATATTTTTCTGAGCCTTCTGCTATTTTTGGTGGAGTGGAACCCAATGTGAGACTTCTAATTTATAAACGATATGGAAAACGACGATGTATAAATTATATAGTCGATGTATGAGTTACATAAGCGTTGTACACCTCTTGTATAAGCGTTGAATAAGTTGTACGTTCGATGTATAAGTTATATATGCGTTGTAAAAATTATATATGTGTTGAAATAGAAGTGAAATGTTATATATAAATATATATATATATATATATATATATATATATATATATATATATACGCCACTCGTCCACAAACATGGACGATATTTATTGGTTGTGATTAGTGTGAAAATTGATTGATAGCGAATGGTTGATTGAAATTGTTTGTGGTTGAAATTGATTGATTGTGGTTGAAAAATACCCGTTTGTGGTTGAGAAATGTTTGGTTGAAACCACATAGGATTAGTTTGTGGAAATGAAAATAATATACATGCCGCCTGCGTGCGAACTAGATGCATGATTCCCCATTGTCAAAAGCTGCGAGGCTTTAAGGTAGAGCGAGGAGCCGTACTAGGGAAGGTCCCGGTTTTAACTACCCTGCCGTTATGCTGCCGAAATTTTGAATAATATTCATGTGTTAGAATTATTTTCGTTTGTTGAAACTATATTTATTCGTTGAATAGAAAACCTTCATGTGTTGAATTGAAATTCATTCGTTGAATAGAATTCATGTGTTGAATGGTATTTGTGTTTTTAAATATAAAAATCACCTTTTTATCTATATATACAAACTATAGAAAACCTTCATGTGTTGAATTGAAATTCATTCGTTGAATAGAATTCATGTGTTGAATGGTATTCCTGTTTTTAAATATAAAAATCACCTTTTTATCTATATATACAAACTATAGAAAACCTTCATGTGTTGAATTGAAATTCATTCGTTGAATAGAATTCATGTGTTGAATGGTATTCGTGGATTTAGATATAAAAATCACCTTTTTATCTATTTATATAAACTATAGAAAACCTTCATGTGTTGAATCAAAATTCATTCGTTGAATTGAAATTCATGTGTTGAATGGTATTCGTATTTTGAAAGAAATTGTTTTATAATAAAAATCATATTTTTATCATCGATATGAACTATATAAAATAATCTTGTTTTGAAATAAATTGTTTTGTAATAAAAATCCTATTTTTATCATCGATATGAACTATATAAAATAGTCGAGTTTTGAAATAAATGAATTTACATTAAAAATCACACTTTTATTATATACATGAATTGTTAAAAACAGTGAAGTGTTGAAATAGAAGACAGTTAGATAAAAACATCATTTTTATCAAATGTATGAAAATCATATGGTTTTGAAATCGAAGAATCGATATAAATATATAAATAGAATTGAAATATATCGAATAATGAAGCTGCAGTTCGTATTTTGAAACCGTGATTTCAAATGATTAGTACGGGAGATCCGACCATCAGATTTTCCTGAAACCGCAACCGTTGGGTTCGCTTTGGAAATATCTTTCCAACGGCACCAACTTTGTAAAAATCCAACGGTTGGATTGTCTGGAATGTTTAATTCAAATCTGAAGAAAAATAGCGCCAGAATCGATTATATATATATATAATTATATTAAATCAAATAACGACGTTGCAGTTCGTATTTTGAAATCGAAACTTCAAACGATTATACCGGGAGATCCGACCGTCGGATTTTCCCGAAACTGGAACCGTTAGATTCATTTTGAAAGGATATTTCTAATGATGTAAATTTTGTGAAGATCCAACGGTTAGATTTTCAGATATGTGTAAATAAAATCTGAAGAAAAACAGCGCCACGGCCGCGTTATGGCCCGAAGCGTCGTTTTGAATAAATTGGCTATTTAAAATAAATAAAAATAGCAATAAATCGTTATAAAATATTATAAACGATATGGATGTGAAATTAGAAACTAACTGAAGGTTGGCTAAGTCGAATGGTTTCTTGGGTATTGATCTGATGTTGGTTTCGCCTTCGGGGTTAATATTTGGGAAATCGTTCTCTTGCTGATTTACGGTTAGTGACTAATGAATTGAAATGATGCGTAGTAGTGTTTGTGTAGCACTTGTTTATTATATACGCGAGTTGCTCAGAAAGACCGGGTTTATCCCATTCTGAATAACTGAATCGACGATAAGAAATCGAAGATGAAGACGGTGGACGAAGACCGGAGATCTTCACCTCGTTTGGATGGTAACCGAGGTCCTGATTGGGAGGCATCCCGAAATATGGATAATGAGTGGTGATCGTCCAGACGTACGTGGTGATCGATGGGTTTGCGAGGTATAAAGTACCTCCGGTTTCGTTCAGACCCAGAATGGACTTGCAAATGGACGGTGTTTCTGACATTGGGATTTATTCTGTGTGATTGATAGCCATCAGTTGCACGGTGTGAATTGCCTGTGTGGCATGCTAAGATGCAGTGATCAGGGCTTCTGTTGAAAAGAAAAGTCTTGTGGTGATGATTAAAGCACCGCCTGTGTGGCGTAGCTTTGTGTATAACGTGAATTCGCGAGCCTCACACCCCGGTATGAACCAGAAACGGGAGAGGACCTTAGGGGGGACATGCGTTTCCTTCTAGCTAGAAGTGGCGTCAGTGGTTTTACACGCCCTGACGAGTTTGACTTATGTGGTTGTTACTGTTGTGAGGCGCCTCAGTTAGATCGGACGATCCGGGTCCGATGGAGTCATTCGTTGGTTCATTTACGCCCCATAGGGCGGGGAAACGTAGTGTTCAGGAATTTTAATCCACAATCGGTGGACCGGCCCTGACGATCCAAGGGTCACTCGAGCTCTGACCCTGAGACATGGGCTAGATTGTCTCGAAGTCGGTAAGGACTATCTTTTGCCTTGGTTCATGATGGAAATCCAATTTCCAAATACGTGACTGTGCAGTTTTGATTGTATACCTATATATGGCGACATAGTGGAATGGGGGCATTAATGTCGTCTATGATTGATACTTATGATTTGAAATTGTTTTTGAAACATATAAACACTAGTAGTAATATCAAGTTCTTTTGTTTTATTCGTTTCAAGCATATCTTGGCCATTATAAGGTAAAAACTCTATCCTCCGGTTTGCGTTGCATTGTGTGATGGGAACTGAGTCTTATAATGGCTTCATTTTTATAAAAAGCATTGCGATGTTTAAAAGAATGGTTTGTTTTAAAGCACTGGCAATCCAATGGAGTAAACCCGTTCTACAAAACTGGCGTGGTCTTGTGATTAGCCATATTTTAAATGTGTTGAGTATATTTCTCATACCAGTCCCATGACTGACTCGTAGTTTGTTTCGCTTTCAAACTCGGGTGCCCCTTTTTCTACACGGGCAGCCTTGTATTCAGGTTTTAGCTGGCTTTTTCTGGATAGCTGGAGCTAAAGATGGATTCTATCCTTTATCTCTTTTTATGTTGTTCAGCTCCTATTGTACATATTTTGTTTGTTTCCGCTGTAGACATTTATGTATAGCTGAACTGTATTTGTACTAAGTAAGATCTTGTATACCGTGTAACTCTGATGATTACGTTTATCTGTTGTACTATTTGTTCATTATCTGGTGTATTTATTTAATTCTGCTCTGCTGTTATCTGTTTCTGTGTTATATTCCAAAGATTACCCTTGCCACAGTCAGTACGGGGTTTGGGGTCGTCACATCGTGGTATCAGAGCTTTGGTTAAGCTTAGTGCTGGAATATAACATATTAACGAACTCGTCAGAAATAGAACCAGTAGTGTTCGAGGACGGGTAACTCTATACATATAGGATCAGTAATATCCTGGTATGAGTAAAGCAGAATGAAATACACCCCACTAGCCACATTTACATTTGAAGTATATGTTTCTATGTTTTAAATTATCTTTTCTGTGACCTGACACTTGATCTGCCATTTGCAGAAGTACTAGAAAAATGAGTGTCAGAAACAGAAGAAATGCAGAACCCGATCTAGAGGCTCTATTAAAGAGATATCGAAATCTGAACGGAGCACAGTTCTCGGGCAATGAATCTATAATTCAGACTCAAGCTTGGTTAAGTTCTGTCGAAAGAATTTTTGAGCGTATCCAGTTGAGAGATGATCAGAAAAGATTAGTAGCATCTTGGGCGCTCAAAGAAGAAGCTTTAATCTGGTGGGAAACAATCATCAAAGATAATCCAGAAGGTGATATCACCTGGGACAGATTCAAAGAGATTTTCCTAGAAAGATTTACTCCTCCTGAAGCGACTGAGCGATTATGTGATGAATTCTCCTATCTGATACATGGGGATATGACCATTTCGGAATATCATAAGAAATTCAACGAACTTTCTCACTTTGCTCCTCATCTGATTCGAGATCCAAAGAGGAAGAATCTGAGATTTATTCATGGCCTGCAAAGGAGATATCAAAATAGTGTAATGAGGAATGTGAAGCTTCCTTTTTCAGAAATGATTTATATGGCTTATCAGTATGAAGATCTCCATAAGAAAGGTAAGTTGCGCGACGAAGAGGAAGTCTGTTCTAGTAACAAAGAAGAGTCGGAAACTGATACTCCTGAAGCCAGTACGAGATCTGAGGTCAGTAAGAAGCCCAGTGCCAAGAGAAAAAGGGCCGAATCTGGGAAAGAACCAGCAACGACTGCCATATGCAATAACTGCCATAAGCCGTGGCATTTTCAAGGGAATTGCAAACCCTCAAAAAAGCAAATAAAGAGTGGATCTAAATCCAAGGAGTAGTTTCAAGAGAATAGAAAATGTGGTGGATGTCATCAGACGGGTCATCTTTTAAAGGCCTGCCCGCTATTCAGAAAACCTGAAACAGTACATGTAAATGAAGTGGCAGAAGTGTCTGCATCTTCGTCTGCTCAGGAAAGGCCAGATGTTTTAGAAGGCACACTTACTGTCAAAGATATTCCTGTTAAAGTACTGTTTGAAACAGGCACGTCACGAAGCTTCATTGCCAAGAATACAGTTAAGAAACTAGATTTGAATTTGAAGAAGCTCAAAGAACCAATGACTGTCCAAAATCCGGTCGGGGGTTCTATCGATCTCAGTTGGGTATGTGGAGTGCCGGTTTCATTTTCTCGTTATCGGTTCCCTACCATCGTGGTCGTCATGAATTTTATAGAGTTTGACCTTATCTTGGGGTTAAACTGGTTGACCAAGTATGAAGCTGAGGTTAAATGCGCCGACAGAGTCGTTAAGGCAAAGATAAAATCAGGTGATTATATAACCATTTCCTGTGAAGGTCAGAATGCTAATAGAAAAGAGTTCTGGGTAGCTTTGGATGTTTCTCCTGTTCAAATAGAAAATATCCCTGAAGTCACAGAGAATATTCCTGACCTCATCAAAGACATTCCTGTCGTCAAGATCTATGCGGATGTGTTCGAAGAAGTTGTTCACTTACCTCCGCAGAGAGAAATAGATTTCAAGATTGCTTTGATTCCGAATGCAAGGCCGGTAGTTCACGCTATTCGAAGAATGGCCTTGAAGGAGAAAGAAGAACTTGACAATCATACACGACAGCTCGTATGGAAGGGTCTGATCAGGCATAGTTTCTCTGATTGGGGAGTAGCAGTGGTGTTTGTCCCAAAATCTGACAGTACTCTGCGACTATGTGTGGATTATCGTGATCTGAACAAGCAGACCATAAAGAATAAATATCCATTGCCGCGAATCGATGATTTATTGGATCGTCTGAATGGAGCACAAGTGTTTTCAAGGATGGACCTAGCTATAGGCTTCCATCAGCTTCAAATTGCCGAAGAGTGTGTTCCAATGACAGCATTCAGAGGTCCAGTATTATTCTATGAGTGGTTAGTAATGCCGTTCGGCTTATGTAATGCTCCAGCTTACTTTGTTGATTTGATGAATAGAGTGTTCAGAGGGGTTTTGAATAAATTTGTTCTGGTTTTTATTGACGATATTCTAATCTTCTCTAAATCAAATGCCGAACATGAAAAGCTTATGGAACAGGTTCTGGAAATCCTCAGGAGGAATGTATTAAAAGCAAAGTTTTCCAAATGTATATTCTGGCAAGAAGAAATCAAATTTCTTGGCTACGTAGTGTCAAAGCAAGGAATTTCAGTGGATCCCAGTAAGATCACTGCTATTCAGAATTGGAAACAGCCTCGTACGCCAACAGAAGTTAGAAGTTTTCTCGGGTTAGCCAGTTATTATCGGAAATTCATTAAGGATTTCGTGAAGACATCTAGTTCCTTAACAAAACTGACTAAGAAACATTCGAGATTCAATTGGACTCCGGTATGTGAGGAATCTTTCCAGGAGCTGAAATTAAAACTGACAACTGCTCCAGTGTTAACAATAATAGATGGCAATGAGGACTTGAAAGTCTGGACTGACGTTTCTAGAGAAGGCCATGGTGCAGTGTTAATGCAAAGAGGTCAAGTGATTGCGTATGCTAGCCGTCAGTTAAAACCACACGAGAAGAACTACGTAACTCATGATCTTGAGTTATTGGCTATAGTATTTTCTTTGAAAATCTGGAGACACTATCTTCTGGGTGAGAAATTCGAACTGTTTACAGATCACCAGTCGTTGAAGTATCTGTTCACCCAGAAGGACTTGAATCGGAGGCAGCAGCGTTGGCTAGAGTTTCTTGCAGCATATGACTTTGAGATTATATGCACTCCAGGGAAAGCCAATGTCGTGGCCGATGTGTTAAGCCGAAAGAATGTAATGATCGCCAGCTTTGTTATTACGACTTCCTTGATTGACAAAATATCTATTCTTCAGAAGGATGATAACTTTATTAAGGATATGATCAAAAGGATTCAGAAAGGCGAACCCTCGTGTTTCCAAATAGATAACGATGGAATCCTGAGATTGAAAGAAAGGATTTGTGTTCCTGGCATCCCCGAGCTCAAAAGGGAAGTGTTAGACGAGTGTCCCAAGTCCAAGCTGAGTATCCATCCTGGTGTGGCCAAAATGTATAACGACCTCAAGCGAACATTCTGGTGGAAAGCTACGAAAAGAGACGTTTCAATATATGTCAGCCGATGCCCTACTTGCCAGCTAGTCAAAAGCGACCAACAGAAACTTGCTGGACTGTTGCAACCGCTGGACGTTCCAAGTTGGAAGTGGGAACATATTTCCATGGACTTCATTGATGGTTTGCCCAGAACTAGAAAAGGAAATGACAGTATTTGGGTGATCGTAGATCGCTTCATGAAGACCGCCCATTTCATACCTGTCAGATCAAACAGAACTGCTTAGAGTCTGGCGCAGATATACTTCAAGGAAATTGTTAGACTACACGGAGTGCCGATCAGTATAGTGAGTGATAGGGATCCAATATTCACTAGCAAATTCTGGGAGGCATTTCAAGTAGAACTGGGAACAAAGCTGAATCTAAGCACCGCTTATCATCCTCAGACAGAAGGTCAAACTGAGAGCGTGAATCATATACTAGAAGATCTATTGCGGGCTTGTGTTCTAGATTTCGGCGGATCATGGGAAGACCATCTACATTTGGCTGAATTCTCATATAACAACAGCTACCAGGCGAGCCTGACAATGTCACCATTCGAAGCATTGTATGGTAGACCGTGCCGATCTCCTGCTTGTTGTGTCGAACCCGGTAATAGACTCGTGTTAGGGCCTGATATGATCCGACAGACTGCCGACAAAGTCGATTTCGTTAAGAAACGATTACTCGCCACTCAAAGCCGACAAAAGAGCTATGCCGATAGGAGAAGAAGAGATATATCATTTGCTGTTGGCGACTATGTATATTTGAAAGTATCGCCGATGAGAGGAGTTATCCGGTTCGGTAAAAATGGGAAGTTGGCGCCCAAATTCATTGGTCTGTTTCCTATTCTTGAACGGATCGGAACGCTCGCTTATAGGGTTAAATTGCCTGATTGGTTGCCTGGAGTTCATGATGTATTTCACATATCTCAGCTTCGAAAGCACGTTCATGATCCAGACTTGATCGTGGAAGAAGCAGCTCAACAGGATATTGAAATTACTCCAGAATTAGCTGTGAGAAGAGAGCCGCTCAGGATTATTGGCAAAGAAACCAAGCAGCTGAGGAACAAGAAAGTTCACTTAGTCAAAGTGCAATGGAGTGGAGATCCGCGAGATTGTACTTGGGAAACTGAGGAGAGCATTCAGAAAGCCTATCCTAGGTGCCGAGTGGATATCTCTGATTGACTCCGGTGCAAGGTACATTTACCATACTTTGCATTACCAATTAGTTCTCTACTCTGTTGTTATTTTCTTTCCATGGTTGTGCATTTTAAATTCTATAGTCTGAATGATTTTAAAAAGAGTGTATGAATTAATTTGTATGATTTTGAAAAGTTAAAAACAAATTGCTTATTGTTTGCATTGTGTGATAGTAAATTGGATTAATTAAATTATTGAAACGATAGTTAGTTTAATCAATAACAGAATGAATGGTAGAATTTATTCGATTAAATCACACATTGAACTGATTTAAAAATAGATAGAAATATATACATGTGCATATATAGGTTTGAACAGGTAACTGGATAGCTGTTGAGTAAAGAAATTATTTCTGTGCCCGACAAATTGGTAAACCTTAATGAGTTGGATGCGAAATATTATTATATCATCTCCTGTGAATGCCATTGGATGTGGAGTGCTGGTTATTCTGTGTGTAATAATAAACATCGCCATAGGATAGTAACAATTAATTTTGAACTACATTACATGGCATACTTCTGAAGATAGGCATACTTCATCATATACCACATAAGCATTTAGAGCTTGTGTGACGAGGTAGAAGATTTACCATACGAGCGAGAGGCTTGTATAGTGATGACTATATATTACAGGTTGAACTGATGACTGATATGACCATATAAAATTTGTAACGATAGATTGCCAGATTTATAAAAACCCCACACGGGTCTGGAGTTGACAATAATCGCGTCTCTCTAGTCATTAGATACGGCACATGGACTATTTATTTCCCACACGGGACGAGGTGACGAGGATTTATCCTCTGGAGCAATTAAAATACACACTCCCTCAGGCTTTGACAGGGTGACGAGAATTTATTCTCTGGAGTTATTATCTATACACGCTCCCCTGTAAACACCAGAATATATCACTATAAATATGTGTATGCTTTATAGGATTTATTGGGTACCTAATACGGCCCAATAAATTTCAAACCTCCCCCCGTACAAAGGAGGTTATGGCGAAATTTTTCGAAAATTCCGGGTGTTAGCCAAATTTTTGAAGAATTTGAAAATTCTCAGAAACTGAAAAGTTGGAGAATGGAAGCCAGATCGAGCGTAGAGTTGATTAATCAAACCACTTTCGACTTTGTTCCTTTTCGGGGACGAAAAGTTTTAAGTGGGGGAGATTGTAACGACCCAGAAAATCTGAACCAATTTAAAATTTTTAAATTGCCTATTTTAGTTGATTTTAAATATTTAAAATAAATATTTTAAATAATAGCAATGAAAAGTGAGTTTGAATCGATGTTTGAAAACGAATATAATTAATTCTAATTATAAACAAGGCCTGAAATGGCGCGGTAGTTTCAAAATTTGAATCCAAACTTCGACTGACTGTACCGGGTGCAAAATAAAACGGATTTGAGTGAAACCAAAAATATTTAAATCTATTAGTGAATACCTTTCTAACGAATCTGAAAAATCGAAGTTTTATAGCGGAAAGCAAAAGTTATGGCCAAATGAATTTTCAGAAAGGTCGCTATGGAATTTATATATCCCGTGAAATTGGCCATTTTGCAAACGACCTCGGAATTCGACGAAACCACTTTTGTTGGATCCGAGATGAGAAGTTATTGCTAGGTTTCAAATTTCATAATTTTTGAAGCTAGTATGTGAGCGTGGCAAAGGAAAACGTGTTTTGGTCAATTTCAGTTAAATTGGATCGACCAAAAATGGGCCTTTTTTGCAAACGGTCTCAGAATTCGATGAAACTAGGTTTGTTGGGACCGTATCGTCAAAACATAGCTAGATTTATTTTTCGGGAATTTTTGGAATCAGTTTGTGGCCCTGGCAAATTGAAATGTACGTTCAAATCAAATATTGAATATTTTATATTTTAATTTGAAGGAAAACTGACTGAAACAGTCGAATGGGCCTACAAAACATATCCCATTGTGTTCGGAATGGGGGTAAAACACTAAGGACGATAGTCGTTGGGTTCGGATTGGAGGTCGTGTTAGAAAACCCCCTTTTAAAAGCCCCGGCCAATCAAAATATTCCTTTCATAAAAAAACAAAAAAAAAAAAAAACCCTTTTATTCCCCCCGATCTCGACGGCGGCCAGCATTCAAACATTCCCGACCAGATCGCCGTCGCCTCAGGCCACGCCCGACCCTGCCACCACCCACGTTCGAGATCCCTCTCCTTCCTCTTCCAATCCATAGCAACCCCACCCCCTATCATTCGACAAGCATCGAGTTAGAAGCCTCCAAAGTCGGAGACTTTCCTAAGCTGCCGCCGTCGACAGGAGCCATCGCAGGGGACCCCACCAGGTGGCGCAGAAAGCCCTTTCCAGCCTCTTCGACGCTGCATCCTCCGATCGACGCACCCCTTCACCATTTGATCGGAAATCGAGACCCTAGTTTTGAAGGTGAGTTGAGGGGTTACGGCTTTAATTTTCTGAAGTGATTTCAATACCTTTAAACCGTCGCAAAACATAAATAACTTCTAAAAATCGTATCTTTTTGCTATGTGATCGAAATTCGATGAAACAGGAAACATCGTGACCGTGTGGACGTCTTCTACATTCTAGAAGAGACCGCATATTTTTCTGAGCCTTCTGCTATTTTTGGTGGAGTGGAACCCAATGTGAGATTTCTAATTTATAAACGATATGGAAAACGACGATGTATAAATTATATAGTCGATGTATGAGTTATATAAGCGTTGTACACCTCTTGTATAAGCATTGTATAAGTTGTACATTCGATGTATAAGTTATATATGCGTTGTAAAAATTATATATGTGTCGAAATAGAAGTGAAATGCTATATATATATATATACACGCCCCTCATCCACAAACCATGGACGATATTTATTGGTTGTGATTGGTGTGAAAATTGATTGATAGCGAATGGTTTAGTGAAATTGTTTGTGGTTGAAATTGATTGATTGTGGTTGAAAAATACCCGTTTGTGGTTGAGAAATGTTTGGTTGAAACCACATAGGATTAGTTTGTGGAAATGAAAAAAATATACATGCCGCCTGTGTGTGAACTAGATGCATGATTCCCCATTGTCAAAAGCTGCGAGGCTTTAAGGTAGAGCGAGGAACCGTACTAGGGACGGTCTCGGTTTTAACTACCCTGCCGTTATGCTGCCGAAATTTTGAATAATATTCATGTGTTAGACTTATTTTCGTTTGTTGAAACTATATTTATTCGTTGAATAGAAAACCTTCATGTGTTGAATTGAAATTCATTCGTTGAATAGAATTCATATGTTGAATGGTATTCGTGTTTTTAAATATAAAAATCACCTTTTTATCTATATATACAAACTATAGAAAACCTTCATGTGTTGAATTGAAATTCATTCGTTGAATAGAATTCATGTGTTGAATGGTATTCGTGTTTTTAAATATAAAAAACACCTTTTTATCTATATATACAAACTACAGAAAACCTTCATGTGTTGAATTGAAATTCATTCGTTGAATAGAATTCATGTGTTGAATGGTATTCGTGTTTTTAAATATAAAAATCACCTTTTTATGTATTTATATAAACTATAGAAAACCTTCATGTGTTGAATCGAAATTCATTCGTTGAATTGAAATTCATGTGTTTAATGGTATTCGTATTTTGAAAGAAATTGTTTTATAATAAAAATCCTATTTTTATCATCGATATGAACTATATAAAATAATCTTGTTTTGAAATAAATTGTTTTATAATAAAAATCCTATTTTTATCATCGATATGAACTATATAAAATAGTCGAGTTTTGAAATAAATTGTTTTACATTAAAAATCACACTTTTATTATATACATGAAGTGTTAAAAATAGTGAAGTGTTGAAATAGAAGACAGTTAGATAAAAACATCATTTTTATCAAATGTATGAAAATCATATGGTTTTGAAATCGAAGAATCGATATAAATATATAAACAGAATTGAAATATATCGAATAACAAAGCTGCAGTTCGTATTTTGAAACCGTGATTTCAAACGATTAGTGCGGGAGATCCGACCATCGGATTTTCCTGAAATCGCAACCGTTGGGTTCGCTTTGGAAATATCTTTCCAACGGCACCAACTTTGTAAAAATCCAACGGTTGGATTGTCTGGAATGTTTAATTCAAATATGAAGAAAAACAGCGCCAGAATCGATTATATTTATATATATAAATATAATTATATTAAATCGAATAACGACGCTGCAGTTCGTATTTTGAAATCAAAACTTCAAACGATTATATCGGGAGATCCGACCGTCGGATTTTCCCGAAACTGGAACCGTTGGATTCGTATTGAAAGGTCTTTCTAATGATGTAAATTTTGTGAAGATCCAACGGGTAGATTTTCAGATATGTGTAAATCAAATCTGAAGAAAAACAGCGCCACGGCCGCGTTATGGCCCGAAGCGTCGTTTTGAATAAATTGGCTATTTTAAAATAAATAAAAATAGCGATAAATCGTTATAAAATATTATAAACGATATGGATGTGAAATTAGAAACTAACTGAAGGTTGGCTAAGTCGAATGGTTTCTTGGGTATTGATCTGATTTTGGTTTCGGCCTTCGGGGTTAATATTTGGGAAATCGTTCTCTTACTGATTGACGGTTAGTGACTAATGAATTGAAATGACGCGTAGTAGTGTTTGTGTAGCACTTGTTTATTATATACGCGAGTTGCTCAGAAAGACCGGGTTTATCCCATTCTGAATTACTGAATCGACGATAAGAAATCGAAGATAAAGACGGTGGACGAAGACCGGAGATATTCACCTCGTTTGGATGGTAACCGAGGTCCTGATTGGGAGGCATCCCGAAATATGGATAATGAGTGGTGATCGTCCAGACGTACGTGGTGATCGATGGGTTTGCGAGGTATATAGTACCTCTGGTTTCGTTCAGACCCAGAACGGACTTGCAAATGGACGGTGTGTCTGAGATTGGGATTTATTCTGTGTGATTGATAGCCATCAGTTGCACGGTGTGAATTGCCTGTGTGGCATGCTAAGATGCAGTGATCAGGGCTTCTATTTAAAGGCAAAGTCTTGTGGTGATGATCAAAGCACCGCCTGTGTGGCGTAGCTTTGTGTATAACGTGAATTCGCGAGCCTCACACCCCGGTATGAACCAGAAACGGGAGAGGACCTCCGGGGAGACATGCGTTTCCTTCTAGCTAGAAGTGGCATCAGTGGTTTTACATGCCCTGACGAGTTTGTCTTATGTGGTTGTTACTGTTGTGAGGCGCCTCGGTTAGATCGAACGATCTGGGACCGATGGAGTCATTCGTTGGCTCATTTACGCCCCATAGGGCGGGGAAACGTAGTGTTCATGAATTTTAATCCACATCGGTGGACCGGCCCTGACGATCCTAGGATCACTCGAGCTCTGACCCTGAGACATGGGCTAGATTGTCTCGAAGTCGGTAAGGACTATCTTTTGCCTTGGTTCATGACAGAAATCCAATTTCCAAAAACGTGACTGTGCGGTTTTGATTGTATACCTATATATGGCGACATAGTGGTATGGGGCATTAATGCCGTCTATGATTGATACTTATGATTTGAAATTGTTTTTGAAACATGTAAACACTAGTAATAATATCAAGTGCTTTTGTTTTATTCGTGTCAAGCATATCTTGGCCATTATAAGGTAAAAACTCTATCCTTCGGTTTGCGTTGCATTGTGTGACGGGAACTGAGTCTTATAATGGCTTCATTTTTATAAGAAGCATTGCGATGTTTAAAAGAATGATTTGTTTTAAAGCACTGGCAATCCAATGGAGTAAACCCGTTCCACAAAACTGGTGTGGTCCTGTGATTAGCCATATTTTAAATGTGTTGAGTAGATTTCTCATACCAGTCCCATGACTGACTCGTAGTTTGTTTCACTTTCAAACTCGGGTGCCCCTTTTTCTACACGAGCAGCCTTGTATTCAGGTTTTTGTAACACCCCATAATTCTGTAACACTAAGATTCAAAAATCAAGGCAGAATTAAATTTTAAAATCAAAAATCAAGGGAAACGGGTTGCGCCATTGCGTTCGTCTCGGAATTCTACATGAAAACGAGTCCGAGTTTGCGAGAATTGGAGTTCGTATGAAGGAGATATGACCTCCGGAAGTTTCAGAATTCAGTTTAAATTTCAAACAAGCAGAAACAGTTCGGAAAAGCGAATTCAAATTCAAAATCGGACCCAGATTGGGCTGGGCGGCAATTTTCCCGCCCAAGGCACCCAGGTCGACTGGGTAGTCGACCTGGGGGTCGACCCCCCCTCCCCGCTTTTTCCAGTTTTCTGAACCAGATTCGTTTTGATGTATTTGGTCACGTTTTCTGCCTAGGTTCGTCCGCCTAATCCTATATAAACAACCCAAGTCTCCTTCTCTATTCACAATTCTTTTCTATCCTTATGCTGCCTCTGAGAAAATATATAAATAAATAATGTATAAAATAAATCAAGACGAGGAAATGCTGCTAAAGACTTTCAAGAAGAGATTCAAGTCAGGCTAGGATTCAAAGTGAAGATTCAAACGACTTCAACAACTGTATTTCTATGAATCTAATCTAATCTCTGTAAGTCAGTTACTTCTTAGATTTGAACGGTTCTCTTTTCGTGACATGAAATTAAAGGAATAAAAGAGTATGCCAATTCTTTCTATTCGAATCAGTGCCTATTTCTTTGAACCTAATTAAGAACTGTTATGATTCGAGGGACAAATAAGACTGTGACTATGAAACTATGGACCTTAAAACCATATGCCTTTTTGACTATGGACATTGCCTATGACTATGAACATTGCCTATGACTATGAATATTGCCTATGACTGTGACTGTGACTATGAGAATTATTTCCTTGACCATGAACACAAGCCTATGCCTTTGATTAGGAAACATAAACCATTGCCTATGACATAACAAGGATACTTGTGATTAAACACCTATGATTCATGACTAGGAAAGTGTTGCTTAAGTTTTGTGACTATGAAATTGGGTCTAAACCCGATTATCTATTCTGTCTGTTCTTGGTTTTCTTTGGTTTTAGACCTTGGGAATTTACCTATTAAGTTAGGTCAACCCATGTTCTTGAACCAACATCTCTATTCTGTCTATTCTTGGTTTTAGACCTTGGGAATTTACCTATTAAGTTAGGTCTACCCATGTTCTTGAACCTACATCGTTATTCAAACCTTTTTATGCCAGTTATTATGTCCATCCTTTTTCATAGCATCTTTGATTCATTCCCTATTTTCTACGAATCTAGATTGAATCACGATTATACGAACTGTGGGAATACGATTTGGGCAAAATATGAAATTTACTAAGAACGTAGTTTTTAACTTGGAAATTGGCATAAATTGGGAACATGTATTATGGCATGTTTATAGAAATGCAAATTGGATAAAATTTGACATGAATTATAGGATGTGTAATTTGAATCTAGTATTGACTTGTAAATCTAGCATTTACATGAATTGTGAACTAGAATAATAGGTCTAGTTTGACATGAGCTGTATTAGAATATTAAATCAGAATTGGGTGGCTAAATTAAGCATGATAAGTATGTTAGCATAATTTACATACATCGGGCATAAATGGTAAATGGTTTAATGGGCCACAAAATAGGTAGTTGGTATGCAAACTAAGTTTTGGGCATAAACGGTGAACTAGAATATGAAATCTAGTTTGGCATAAACTGTAAACTAGAATATAAAATCTAGTTTTGGCATGAACTGTAAATGGGGGTGTTGGATCTAAATTGGTATAAACTGTAAGATAGGCAAATCAAGATTTGGGCCTAGAATACAAGTCCATTAGTAGGCATGGCAAATGTATAGGGTATAGGCCAAATTTATTTCAAAAAGGGAAAATGGACTTTGAGGATAAGTGGTTAAACTTTGAGGATAAATTGTTAACAATTCATTTATATACAAAAGAAAGGTTAATTAATGACATCTCTTTTAATAATACATACACCAGAAAGTTCTAGGGTGACAGAGAGGATAGTGACTAGGCTTGAGTTTGGAAAATACAAGTTTCCTGCTCTCCCTGGCTATCCCTAACTGATCCGACGGACGGGATGGTTACTTTCAAAACCTGATTTGAAAATTAATCAAAACCCTTTGAACTTAGAAAACACGAATATGCCTAACCCGAGGTTAGACTGAGTTGCGATGTAAACCTACCCGGAACCAACCGGCACATCCAGTATTTGCAACAATATCTGTCTAATGTGAATGGTCGCGGCTTTAATTTACTTAGTTAAAGCTAGAACAAGAATAGTAGGGTTAAGTTAACTAAGGCACTTAACCAATTCAACATGATAACAAAACCGATGGGTGGGGGTTAGGTTCATGCAGACACTTAACACAGTTAAGCTAGAATGGGAGGGTTAAGTCCATAGGAACACTTAACCAACTTAACACAGTTAAGCTAGAATGGGAGGGTTAAGTCCATAGGGACACTTAACCAAATTCATGGTAGCAAGACAAGATTTGTAGGGGTTAATTAACTAAGAAAACACTTAGCCAAATTAACATGTTAACTAGACTAGGAGGTGGGGTTAAGTAAAGTTAATACACTTAGCCAACTTGATATGTCAGCTGGACTAGATCGTAGGGTTAAGTAAACTTGAACACTTAACCATCAGATTGTGATAAAGGAATAGGGCTAAGTCTAAAACATGAGGGAATAATACTTAACCATTAATAACATGTTAGTTAAAACAGACGGGCAAGGTTAAGTTAAAAAGGAACACTTAACCAATACAGGATGAATGGGTAGGGTTAGGTAATAAGAAATACTTAACCAATATAACTTGGTTTGTGGTAGGGTTAAGTCAACATGAAGTACTGATAACACTTAACCAGTTTATCAGGATAAATGAAGAGGGTTAAGTTAGCTTGAATTGACTAATGACACTTAACCAATCCAAGTTGACGGGGAAGAGAACTAAGTAGTAAACCTTTGTTAAAAGGAGCTAAGTAGTAAACCTTAGTTAAGAAAACAACGACTCTGGAAACAAAGTGGTAAACCTTAGTTAGTAGAACTAAGTAGTAATTTTTAGTATAACACGGGAAGGAGAGAATGTCCGTCTGAGTAAAAAGAAGGCTCCAACGAATTGGGTTACGAAGCCCGAGGCTTCGAGGGGGACGTGAGGGTACTCTTGGTATCCCTCTGTGAGGCTGTAGATGATCCTCCTGGGCTCACAGAGGTTAAGGTCTGCGTAGAAGAACCAGGGGTATGCCTTGGTTGCAATACATGGCAACCTAAAGACCAGGATGGACCAGCGTGATTCGGTGAGAAAACGGTAGCCCTGTGATAGCAACTCGTCGTCTACCATCCATCTTGAGTCAGTCGAGATATGTGAAGCGGAAAGGCGGAGAACTCCAAAAGACCATATACTTGTTATCTAGTTATGGGTGAGGATGGCCATAGGATAGTGGGGCACCAGGGGCCTGCGTATAGTTCTCATTTTTTAAGGTGTGCCTTTCATTAGTTGAGGGAGGGGTCAAGTGGGACCATAGCCACTGGAATAAAAACAGACCTTAGCATCTGCATCGGCAGATATCTGAAAGCTCCCGACCGAGTTCTGTATTCCTTGATTTGCCCTGTCACAGGACTCGAGCCGCACATTACAGGACATGTGCATCTAGACAAGCGATAACCATTCGCAATACATGCGTGGGGAAGTATAGGAACATATACCACTCTAGGTAGTGTGTCCTAGACTTGGGGGCATCGTTCGACAGGTAGCATAATTCCTAGTTGGACTAGGTGGCATAAACCCTGAATCCGAGGAGCGTTCAGCAGATAGCGTAAACTCTAGTTGAATCTAGAAAGCACTTGGTAGAAAACCCTAGATTAGATCTAGGTAATAAATAATAAATGGATGCCCGAAGGCAATGGAAAACATAGGGATTGGGATCACGTTATCGTTACTAGTTGGGACACTAGTTAGGTAGTGCAGAGATATAGTATAACAAGGAAATAGCGAAGCGGCGAAAGTATTAGAGTATATCTAGTTTATCTTATCTTAGCATGTCTTGTGATTATCTTGTCTAATCTTGTTGACCCTACCGTCATGGTGTTATCTTTTATTCAGTTAATTCGTGTCGTTTTTTTTTCATGTTCACATGCTAGAAGTTACTGAACTTACTCAGGCTTTATGTCTGACTCTGTTTTTCTTTCGTCTTCTTTTCTTCCGTTTCCCGCCCAGGTAGTGAAGGAGGGAATAGTATAGCTCAGGTTAAGTTGGATTGTCCCAGCTTGAAGATTTGTCGAAGTTTTGCTTGGATTCTCTTTTCGGATGCTATGGCTGGCTCTTGCTAAAATTGGGGAATATAAATGTATTTTTATGCTTCTTTATTTTGTAAGACAGATGATACTCTGTATTGTAAAGAAATCAGTATACAAACTATTTTATCAATAAAGTAAAGTTTTATTTTCTGTTGTTTAACTTCTGTCTGTCTTGTAATTTATCTGCATCTTTTACCCTAAATGCTCCACAGAACTTAGTGCATTCCCTTTGTGAGTGACACTAACGGATGTGGGGTGTTACACGTGGTATCAGAGCTGAAGGTTACCAGATTAGATAAAGGATTTGAAAAATTATTTTCAAACGGTTTTAAAAGAAGCATTTTCAAGAGAAAATATTTGTTTTAAAGGCATATTCCCCAAAGCCATACGCACTATCTTCTCCTCCTCTGTTTGAATTCTTGTCTCCTTCTTTCTTGAGTCTCTGGGCTCCTAGCTTTCTGGGAGGTAACCTCATCGATGGGCGAAGTCGTGCCCGACTTCCATCCATAGTCGTAGTTGTTTCACCTACGGCCAGTTTTCTTTCTAGCTTATAGGGTTTCCCGTACGATGGAGGCAGCTTTCGAGAGATTTGTCAACATGGTTACACACGGGAGGGGATGAGGAGTTTGGCTAAGGAGCACAACCATAGGATAAGGAATTCATGGATGTAGATTTAGCTCACAAAGAAGGAAGGAATTATAAAACTTAAGATGAGAGGAAGTATCTTTACTAGGGTATGATAGGGCATATAATTAGGGACACGGGCAAGAACGAGGAACAAGATTTTCAGAAGGGCAAGTACATACTTTCACCACCAAGCGTACCTAAGAGAAAGGTAGTAAAGTTCTGTTGGAAGAGTCTAGTTTTGCTGTTCGTACTCTTTCCTTTGGTCTTAGCGCTTCGCATCTGTTCATATCCACTTCCATAGTTGAGTCTCTGCACCATAGTACTTGTATAGTAGAAAGACCCCACTAGAGTCTCAAATCCAATTGGTGGTTCGACCAGTTTATTTTTGGTTAGTAGGGATTTGAGAATAGCTATCGAGTTTGCTTATATCATCTCACGTAGATCGTCTAAATTCGGAGGAGATATTCCTTGGGTGCTTGTCTGATATTGGTTTAGGCCTTTGGGGCTTGTACTTGAAGAACGTTGAGGTCGACTAGGATGGTTTGCGTGAGAGATGAATAGTTGTGGCAGGCACTCTAAAAAGCACGTAGTGACCTTTTGACCCTCATAGTTATGGCGTGATGGATAAGCTAAGAGGAGAGATCTCAAACCATCTTGGTATGTACACTTGGTATCATAGTTAACATCAGTTTATTTTGGAAATGGAGGTCAGAAACTTCACAATCGTGAAGTTAAATTAGTTAAGATACAGTGGAGTAAAGCTCAAGAAGACTAGATACTAACATCATACCCTTTTCCTTAAGGGTGCATCCTTGATTTCTTTTTGTAGGAGCTTTACGCATAATTGTTTCTCTCTTTCCAAAGTATATCCTCTAGGTCGTATCTTCGATCCTTATGTAGAAGCCAATGGATGTAAACATGTATTTGAAACATGTTATGGTTGATGGTTGCAAGTGGTTGCTAATGGTTGCTCGTGAATGCATTTGCATAAGTATTAGGCACTAGATCAGTTCGGACGCTTTCATATTGCATTTACAGATATGTATTTGTTTGTAAGTTGAACTTGATATGTTATCATATGGATGTTGCATATGGATGAATGGCTGTGCACGCATGTAGTATTTACATAACTAGGGATGCTTGCATGCATGATTGGACGCATGGCACTGACATGATTCGCATTAAGGAGGTCAACTGAATCAGTAGACCGCCTGATTTTGCATTAGATAAAGACATATACACACACTATGCATATGAACATGAAAGCATTAGAAATCTTTTAAGGACAATGAATGCCTGTGATTGAGTGGATGAGTAGATGGGTGATTGGATGGTAGGACACATTCTTCCTAACTTGGAGATTTCGGGGACGAAATCCTTTTAAGTGGGGGAGAATGTAACACCCCGTAATTCTGTAACACTAAGATTCACAAATCAAGGCAGAATTAAATTTTAAAATCAAAAATCAAGGGAAATGGGTTGCGCCATTGCGTTCGTCTCGGAATTCTGCATGAAAACGAGTCCGAGTTTGCGAGAATCGGAGTCCGTATGAAGGAGATATGACCTCCGGAAGTTTCAGAATTCAGTTTAAATTTCAAACAAGCAGAAACAGTTTAGAAAAGCGAATTCAAATTCAAAATCGGACCCAAATTGGGCTGGGCGGGAATTTTCCCGCCGAAGGCACCCAGGTCGACTGGATAGTCGACCTGGGGCACCCAGGTCGACTGGGTAGTCGACCTGGGGCACCCAGGTCGACTGGGTAGTCGACCTGGGGCACCCAGGTTTACTGGGTAGTCGACCTGGGGGTCGACCCCCCCCCTCCGCTTTTTCCAGTTTTCTGAACCAGATTCGTTTTGATGTATTTGGTCACGTTTTCTGCCTAGGTTCGTCCGCCTAACCCTATATAAACAGCCTTAATCTCCTTCTCTATTCACAATTCTTTTCTATCCTTATGCTGCCTCTGAGAAAATATATAAATAAATAATATATAAAATAAATCAAGACGAGGAAATGCTGCTAAAGACTTTCAAAAAGAGATTCAAGTCAGACTAGGATTCAAAGTGAAGATTCAAACGACTTCAACGACTGTATTTCTATGAATCTAATCTAATCTCTGTAAGTCGGTTACTTCTTAGATTTGAACGTTTCTCTTTTCGTGACATGAAATTAAAGGAATAAAAGAGTATGCCAATTCTTTCTATTCGAATCAGTGCCTATTTCTTTGAACCTAATTAAGAACTGTTATGATTCGAGGACAAATAAGACTGTGACTATGAAACTATGGACCTTAAAACCATATGCCTTTTTGACTATGGACATTGCCTATGACTATGAACATTGCCTATGACTATGAATATTGCCTTTGACTGTGATTGTGACTATGAGAATTATTTCCTTGACCATGAACACAAGCCTATGCCTTTGATTAGGAAACATAAACCATTGCATATGACATAACAAGGATACTTGTGATTAAACACCTATGATTCATGACTAGGAAAGTGTTGCTTAAGTTTTGTGACTATGAAATTGGGTCTAAACCCGATTATCTATTCTGTCTGTTCTTGGTTTTCTTTGGTTTTAGACCTTGGGAATTTACCTATTAAGTTAGGTCTACCCATGTTCTTGAACCTACGTCTCTATTCTGTATATTCTTGGTTTTAGACCTTGGGAACTTACCTATTAAGTTAGGTATACCCATGTTCTTGAACCTACGTCGCTATTCAAACCTTTTTATACTAGTTATTATGTCCATCCTTTTTCATAGCATCTTTGGTTCATTCCCTATTTTCTACAAATCTAGATTTATCTATAATCTAGATTGAATCACGATTATACGAACTGTGGGAATACGATTTGGGCAAAATATGAAATTTACCAAGAACGTAGTTTTTAACTTGGAAATTGGCATAAATTGGGAACATGTATTATGGCATGTTTATAGAAATGCAAATTGGATAAAATTTGACATGAATTATAGGATGTGTAATTTGAATCTAGTATTGACTTGTAAATCTAGCATTTACATGAATTGTGAACTAGAATAACAGGTCTAGTTTGACATGAGCTGTAATTAGAATATTAAATCAGAATTGGGTGGCTAAATTAAGCATGATAAGTATGTTAGCATAATTTACATACATCGGGCATAAATGGTAAATGGTTTAATGGGCCACAAAATAGGTAGTTGGTATGCAAACTAAGTTTTGGGCATAAACGGTGAACTAGAATATGAAATCAAGTTTGGCATAAACTGTAAACTAGAATATAAAATCTAGTTTTGGCATGAACTGTAAATGGGGGTGTTGGATCTAAATTGCTATAAACTGTAAGATAGGCAAATCAAGATTTGAGCCTAGAATACAGGTCCATTAGTAGGCATGGCAAATGTATAGGGTATAGGCCAAATTTATTTCAAAAAGGGAAAATGGACTTTGAGGATAAGTGGTTAAACTTTGAGGATAAATTGTTAACAATTTATTTATATACAAAAGAAAGGTTCATTAATGACATCTCTTTTAATAATACATACACCAGAAAGTTCTAGGGTGACAGAGAGGATAGTGATTAGGCTTGAGTTTGGAAAATACAAGTTTCATGATCTCCCTGGCTATCCCTAACTGATCCGACGGACGGGATGGTTACTTTCAAAACCTGATTTGAAAATTAATCAAAAACCTTTGAACTTAGAAAACATGAATATGCCTAACCCGAGGTTAGACTGAGTTGCGATGTAAACCTGCCCGGAACCAACCGGCACATCCAGTATTCGCAACAATATCTGTCTAATGTGAGTGGTCGCGGCTTTAATTTATTTAGTTAAAGCTAGAACAAGAATGGTAGGGTTAATTTAACTAAGGCACTTAACCAATTCAACATGATAACAAAACCGATGGGTGGGGTTAGGTTCATGCAGACACTTAACGCAGTTAAGCTAGAATAGGAGGGTTAAGTCCATAGGAACACTTAACCAACTTAACACAGTTAAGCTAGAATGGGAGGGTTAAGTCCATAGGGACACTTAACCAAATTCATGGTAGCAAGACAAGATTTGTAGGGGTTAAGTAACTAAGAAAACACTTTGCCAAATTAACATGTTAACTAGACTAGGAGGTGGGGTTAAGTAAAGTTAATACACTTAGCCAACTTGATATGTCAGCTGGACTAGATCGTAGGGTTAAGTAAACTTGAACACTTAACCATCAGATTATGATAAAGGAATAGGGCTAAGTCTAAAACATGAGGGAATAATACTTAACCATTAATAACATGTTAGTTAAAATAGACGGACAAGGTTAAGTTAAAAAGGAACACTTAACCAATACAGGATGAATGGGTAGGGTTAAGTAATAAGAAATACTTAACCAATATAACTTGGTTTGTGGTAGGGTTAAGTCAACATGAAGTAATGATAACACTTAACCAGTTTATCAGGATAAATGAAGAGGGTTAAGTTAGCTTGAATTGACTAATGACACTTAACCAATCCAAGTTGACGGGGAAGAGAACTAAGTAGTAAACCTTAGTTAAAAGGAGCTAAGTAGTAAACCTTAGTTAAGAAAACAACGACTCTGGAAACTAAGTGGTAAACCTTAGTTAGTAGAACTAAGTAGTAATTCTTAGTATAACACGGGAAGGAGCGAATGTCCGTCTGAGTAAAAAGAAGGCTCCAACGAATTGGGTTACGAAGCCCGAGGCTTCGAGGGGGACGTGAGGGTACTCTTGGTATCCCTCTGTGAGGTTGCAGATGATCCTCCTGGGCTCACAGAGGTTAAGGTCTGCATAGAAGAACCAGGGGTATGCCTTGGTTGCAATACATGGCAACCTAAAGACCAGGATGGACCAACGTGATTCGGCGAGAAAACGGTAGCCCTGTGATAGCAACTCGTCGTCTACCATCCATCTTGAGTCAGTCAAGATACATGAAGCGGAAAGGCGGAGAACTCCAAAAGACCATATACTTTCTATCTAGTTATGGGTGAGGATGGCCATAGGATAGTGGGGCACCAGGGGCCTGCGTATAGTTCTCATTTTTCAAGGTGCCTTTCATTAGTTGAGGGAGGGGTCAAGTGGGACCATAGCCACTGGAATAAAAACAGACCTTAGCATCTGCATCGGCAGATATCTGAATGCTACCGACCGAGTTCTGTATTCCTTGATTTGCCCTGTCACAGGACTCGGGCCGCACATTACAGGACATGTGCATCTAGACAAGCGATAACGATTCGCGATACATGCGTGGGGAAGTATAGGAACATATACCACTCTAGGTATTGTGTCCTAGACTTGGGGGCATCGTTCGATAGGTAGCTATATGGATAAAATTTCTATTTTTATACCGCTACTATATAGATCAAAATTCTATTTTTACAACGGTGCTCAGATAATAAAGATCAAATCTTTACTATCTATATAATATAATAATCATAATTTTTCTTCGCTACTTAAATAAAAATTATATTTTTATTACTCTACATGAATAAAAATTATATTTTTATTCTACTAATTTAACGATAAAAACCATTACTTTCCATAACAAAGATAGTATTATTCTCTAAAAAAAGAGCGTATTTTTATTTTCTTCTTGTCTTCGCTTTCATATAATAAAGATCAAATCTTTATCACCTTAAAAATCTAATCTTTCCATGAGTAAAAATATAATTTTTTCTTTAACAAAAATATGATCTTTCTCCATTAACATTCGTTTCTTTCTGAATTAAAAATTATCCTTCTATAAAATTAAAACCATATTTTTATGTAATCAAAAATAAATATAAACCAAAGTAAAACACTCACGGATTTCTGATGTTTGTTGTGGCGTCGGACTGGTGGAAGAGGGGCCCTGCGCAGGAGGGTGGCGGCCATGGCGGATGCGGTCGGAGGCTTATGGTGTGGCGGCGCCGACGATTTGGCTGCAGGGGATAAGGCACGCGGTGGCTGCCTCGGGGGAGCTCGGTTTGGGGATTCGCGGTCAGGGGGTCTAGGGTTTGATGGGTTTTCAGAGGAGAGAGGGAGTGGCGTTGGGGGGGTTTGGGGGGAGCGGCGCAGTCACCGTATGGGGGGGGGGGGGTCGCGGAAGTCGAGATCGGTTGGGGGGGACTGAGCGGGTTTTGATTTCTTTTTTTTACTGTGTTGACTCTTAAGGGAGAGAGGAGGGTTTGGGAGATTATGGTGGGGTTATATTTAATTAATTATTTTAAATTTTAAAAAGCAACTTTTTATTTCAACCTTCAAACGTTACCCACCGCCTTTCGTCCCTAGCTAATTACCCCCATTCCGAACACAATGGGATATATATCGTAGGTTGATTCGACTATTTCGATCATTTTTCGTCAAAATCAAGATATAACTCTATATATTGAATTTGAACGCGCATTTCAACTTACTAGGGCCACATACTACCTTTTAAAAATTCCCAAAAAATATTTTCTAGCTTTGTATTTACGATACGGTCCTAACAAAACTAATTCCATCGAATTCTGAGACCGTTTGAAAAATGGCCATTTTCTAGTCGGTTAAAATCAACTGAAACTGGTCAAACGCGTTTTCCTTTGCCACGCTGACATATTGATTCGAAAAATTACAAATTTTAAAACCTAGCAATAACTTGACATCACGGATCCAACAAAAGTGGTTTCGTCGTAAACCGAGGTCGTTTGCAAAATTCCCATTTTTAAGGGCTAGAATTCCATAGCGACTATTCTGAATTTTCAACTGGACGTATCTTTTGATTCCCGCTATGAAATTTCAATTTTTCGGATTCGTTGGAAAGATATTCTCAATTAGATTCAAATATTTTTGGTTTTGTTAAAATCCGGTTTATTTTGCACCCGGTACATTCATTTGAATTTTGAAATCGAATTATCGAACTACCGCGCCATTTTCTATTCCTTTTATAATTATAAATAAATATTTATATTCTATCATCGATTCAAACGAATATATACATTCGAATTCTATTCAAAATAAATTGCTCGTCGTTATTATTTAAAATAATTCATTTTAAATATTCAAAATTCGCTAAAATTGCCAAAATAAATTTTTTACATTGGCCCGGATTTCTGGGTTATTACATCATATTAATTCAAAAGGAAGAATTTACAGAAGTCAGTTGAGGAATTAACTGATGGTTTAAAATTGACCAAATCAACTGTTTTATTGAAATGATTTTTATTAATTGGGTTCTAACTAATCTAATGAAGATTATTTAGTAAGTTGCTGTTTTAAAATTGATAACATTTATTAAATGTTAATTACCCTTTCATTTAAATAATGTTTAAAATGGTTATTTAATATTGTTTAATAAAGTGCTTAATCAATCAATTTAGTTAATGAAGAATAAAATAATATTATTTAAGTAAATGATGAAATAATTATTGATTTTTTATTGATAATAATCAAAATGATTAGAGCCTAAAGTAATCCATTTAAGATCGAAGCTGGGTTTGAAATGAAGTAAATTGGATATTTTAAAAAGGCTTTTTACCAAAATAAAGTTTTAGTATAAGAATTCAAGTATTTGGCAAGGGTTGCAAAAGAGTAAGAAAACTAAATAAGTGTTTTAAAGAAGTAATTTACTTGATTAATTGATCCAAGTTAATGATGAGAATAGAAAGAAAATGTTGGAAGGCAAAGAAGATGAGCGCTAAATGGATTTGGAATAGTATGCCTTGAACGAATTTCAATTTTGAAATTCGAGTTTCATCAATGAAATTATAAAAGAGTTTTGAGCAAATATGATAAATAATTATCCTATTAAATATTTGAATTGAGATAAAAGAATTTAGATTTGAAAGAGGGGTTTCTAAGAATACAAAGATACTTATCATGTTTTAGGTAAATAGATGGTTCAGGGATTCATAAATGAATAATCCAAATTGAGTTATAATAATGATATTAATGATTTTGGGTAAAGAAGGGTAAATGGATTTTAATTATAAAATCCAAAATCTTAGTTTATATTAGAATGCTAAATCGGTTGAAAGAATATTTGGAAAAGGAAATTCCAAGTGTAAACAGAATTTTTGCTTAAAGGACTTGAGCTATAGATAAAAGTTATGATAATGTTCTTCATATTACAGTATATGATAAATTTCATATAATAGTATATGATAAAGTTATGATAATGTTCTTGTATAATCTTGCTTACCCTACCGTCACGGTGTTATCTTGTATTCAGTTAATTCATGTCGTTTTGTTTTCCATGTTCACATGCTAGAAGTTACTGAACTTACTCAGGATTTATGTCTGACTCTATTTTTCTTTCGTCTTCTTTTCTTCTGTTTGCCCCTCCCCCAGGTAGTAAAGGTGGGAATAGTATAGCTCAGGTTAAGTTGGACTGTCACTCTTTTCCAGCTTGAAGATTTGCCGAAGTTTTGCTTGGATCCTCTTTTCAGATGCTATGGCTGGCTCTTGCTTAAATTGGGGAATATAAATGTATTTTTATGCTTCTTTATTTTAAAAGACAGATGATACTCTGATATTGTAAAGAAATCGTTGTACAAATTATTTTATCAATAAAGCAAAGTTTTATTTTCCGCTCTTTAATTTATGTCTGTCTTGTAATTTATCTACATCTTTTACCCTAAATGCTCCACAGAACTTAGTGCATTCCCGTTGTGAGTGACACTAACGGACATGGGGTGTTTACACGTGGTATCAGAGCTGAAGGTTACCAGATCAGATAAAGGATTTGAAAAATTATTTTCAAATCGGTTTTTAAAGAAGCATTTTCAAGAGAAAAGATTTGTTTTAAAGACATATTCCCCAAATCCATACGCACTATCTTCTCTTCCTCTGTTTAAATTCTTGTCTCCTTCTTTCTTGAGTCTCTGGGGCTCCTGGATTTCTAGGAGGTAACCTCATCGAAGGGCAAAGCAGTGCCTGACTTCCATCTATGGTTGTGGTTGCTTCACTTACGGGCAGTTTTCTTTCAAAGCTTATAGGGTTTTCCGGACGATGGAGGCAGTTTTCGAGAGATTTGTCAACATGACTACACACGGAAGGGGATGAGGAGTTTGGCTAAGGAGCACAACCCTGGGATGAAGAATTCATGGATGTAGATTTAGCTCACGAAGGAGGAAGTAATTATAAAACCTAAGACAAGAGGAAGTATCTTTACTAGGGTATGATAGGGCATATACTTAAGGACAAGGGCAAGAACGAGGACGAGATTTTCAGAAGGACAAGTACATGCTTTCGCCATTAAGCGTACCTAGGAGAAAGGTAGTCCGGTTGGAAGAGTCTAGTTTTCTGTTCGTACTATTTTCTTAGGTTCTAGCGCTTCTCATTTGTTCATATCCACTTCCATAGTTGGGTCTATGCACCATAGTGCTTATATAGTAGAAAGATCCCACTAGAGTCTCAAATCCAATTGGTGGTCCGACCAGTTTATTTTTCGTTAGTAGGGATTTGAGAATAGCTATCGAGTTTGCTTATATCATCTCACGTAGATCGTCTAAATTCGGGGGCGGTATTCCTTGGGTGCTTGTCTGATATTGGTTTAGGCCTTTGGGGCTTGTACTTGAGGAATGTCGAGTTCGGTTTGGATGGTTTGCGTGAGAGATGAGTAGTTGTGACAGGCACTCTAAAGAGCACGTAGTAACCTTTCAACCCTTATGGTTATGGCACGGTGGATAAGAGAGAAAACCTCTAAACATCTTAGTACATACACTTGGTACCGTGATTGAAATCTGTTTATGGAAATCCGGAACTTCACAATCGTGAAGTTAAATTAGTTAAGATACAATGGAGTAAAGCTCAAGAAGGCTAGATACTAGCGTCATACCCTTTTTTCTTAAGGGTGCATCCTTGATTTCTTTGTATAGGAGCTTTACGCATAATTGTTTCTCTCTTTCCGAAGTATATCACCTAGGTCATATCTTCGATCCTTAGGTAGAAACCAATGGATGTAAACATGTATTTGAAACATGTTATGGTTGATGGTTGCAAGTGGTTGATAATGGTTGCTCGTGGATGCATATGCATACGTATTAGGCACTAGATCAGTTCAGACGCTTTCATATTGCATTTACAGATATGTATTTGTTTGTAAATTGAACTTGATATGTTATCATATGGGTGTTGCATATGGATGAATGGTCGTGCACGCATATAGTATTTACATAACTAGGGATGCTTGCATACATGGTTGGACGCATGGCACTGACATGACTCGCATTAAGGAGGTCGACTGAATCAGTAGACCGCCTGATTTTACAGTAGATAAAGACATATACACACACTATGCATATGAACATGAAAGCATTAGAAATCTTTTAAGGACAATGAATGCCTGTGAGTGAATGGTTGAGTAGATGGGTGATTGGATGGTAGGACACCTTCTTCCTAACTTGAAGATTTCGGGGACGAAATCCTTTTAAGTGGGGGAGAATGTAACACCCCGTGATTCTGTAACGCTAAGATTCACAAATCAAGGCAGAATTAAAAGTTAAAATCAAAATTAAGGGAAACGGGCTGTGCCATTGCGTTCGTCTTGGAATTCTGCATGAAAACGAGTCCGAGTTTGCGTAAATCGGAGTCCGTATGAGGGAGATATGGCCTCCGGAAGTTTCAAAATTTAGTTTAAAATTCGAACAGATAAAAAACAAATTCAAAATCGGGCCGGATTGGCCAGGGCGGGAATTTTCCCGCCCAAGGCACCCAGTTCGACTGGGTAGTCGGCCTGGGCTACCCAGGTCGACTGGGTAGTCGACCTGGGGCACCCAGGTCGACTACATAGTCGACCTGGGGGTCGACCCCCCTGTTTTTCCAGCTATCTGCTCTGGTTCGTTCTGATGTATTTGGTCACATTTTCTGACCAGGTTCGTCCGCCTAACGCTATATAAACAGCCCTGGTCTTCTTCCCTATTCACAATTCTTTTCTATTCTTATGCAGCCTCTGAGAAAATATATAAATAAATAATATATATATAATAAATCAAGACGAGAAGGTGCTGCTCAAAGACTTTCAAAGAGGAGATTCAAGCTAGAATTCAAGTGAAGATTCGAACAACTGCAACAACTGTTTTTCTACGAATCATAGCAACGCCATCTTTCTATTCTAATCTAATCTATGTAAGTCAGTTATTTCTAGATTTGAACGTTCTTCTCTGTTCGTGACATGAAATTAAAAGAATAAAAGAATATGCCAAATCTCTCTCTCTCTATTCGAATCAGTGCCTATACTCTTGGACCTAATTAAGAACTGTTGTGATTCAAGGACAAATAAGACTATGACTATGAAACTATGGACCTTAGAACCATATGCCTCTTTGACTATGAACATTGCCTATGACTATGAACATTTGCCTATGGACATTGTCTATGACTACGAACATTGCCTATGACTGTGACTGTGACTATGAGGATTATTTCCTTGACTAAACCTATGCCTTTGATTAGAAAACATAAACTATTGCCTATGACATAACAAGGACATCTGTGATTAAACACCTATGATTCACGACTAGGAAATTGTTGCTTAAGTTTTGTGATTATGAGATTGGGTCTAAACCCGATTATTTATTCTGCCTGTCCTTGGTTTTCTTTGGTTTTAGACCTTGGGAATTTACCTATTAAGTTAGGTCTACCCATGTTCTTGAACCTACTCTGTCTATTCTTGGTTTAAGACCTTGGGAATTTTCCTATTAAGTTAGGTCTACCCATGTTCTTGAACCTACTCAGTCTATTCTTGGTTTTAGACCTTGGGAATTTACCTATTAAGTTAGGTCTACCCATGTTCTTGAACCTACGTCGTTATTCAAAACCATTTTATGCCAGTTGTTATATCTATCCTTTTCATAGCAATCTTTGGTTCATTCCCTATTTGCTACGAATCTAGATTTATCTAGATTGAAACATGATTATACGAACGGTGGGAATGCGATTAGGGGCAAAATATGAAATTCACTAAAACATAGTTTAACTTGGAATTGGCATAAATTGGGAACATGTATTATGGCATGTTCATAGAAATGCAAATTGGATAAATTTTACATGAATTATAAGATGTGTAATTTGAATTTAGTATTGACATGAAAATCTAGCATTTACATGAATAGTGAACTAGAGTGATAAGTCTAGTTTGACGTGAATTAGAATGTTGAGTCGGAATTGGATTAGCTAATTTGGCACGGTAAGTATATTGGCGTAAATGTGAAATTGGCCATAATTGGGAATAACTGTCAGGTTTAGAAAAATCATGGTTAGTGACACTTAATTTGGTATAGTTTACATACCAAAAAGCATAAATATGATTTAGGAAGGGAAATGGGCCATAAGAATGAATGTAGACAATTTACATTAAAAGAGTAATTGGGAAATAAGTAAATTATGATTAATTTACTTATAGAATTTGTCCTAAATGAGGAAATGTTAATTCAGAAAAATTAAAGGTTTGTTAACGACATCTCTTTTAGTAATAAACCAGAAAGTTCTAGGGTGACAGAGAGGATAGTGTCCCGGCTTGGGTTTGGAAAATACAAGTTTCCTGCTCTCCTTGGCTATCCCTAACTGATCCGACGGACGGGATGGTTACTTTCAAAACCTGATTTTAAAATTAGTCAGAAACCCTTTGAACTAGAAAACACGAATAGGTCTAACCCGAGGTTAGACTGAGTTGCGATGTAAATCTGCCCGGAACCAACCGGCACATCCAGTAATCGCAACAATATCTGTCTAATGTGAGTGGTTGTGGCTTTAATCTATTTAATTAAAGCTAGAACAAGAATGGTAGGGTTAAGTTCACTAAGACACTTAACCAATTCAACATGATAACCAGACTGGTAGGTGGTGTTAGGGCCATACAGTTAAGCTAGAATGGGAGGGTTAAGTCCATAAGAACACTTAACCAATTTAACACAGTTAAGCTAGGATGGGAAGGCTAAGTCCATAGGGACACTTAACCAACTTCACATGGTAACAAGACAAGATTTGTAGGGGTTAAGTAGAGTTGATACACTTAGCCAAATTAACATGTTAACTAGACTAGAGGATGGGGTTAAGTAAATACACTTAGCCAATTTGATAGGTTATTTGGGCTAGACCGTAGGGTTAAGTAAACTTGAACACTTAACCATCGGATTGTGATAAAGGAATAGGGTTAATTCTAAACATGATGGGATAATACTTAACCAATAATAACATGTTAGTTAAGACAGGCGGGCAAGGTTAAGTTAAAAAGGAACACTTAACCAATACAGGGTGAATGGGTAGGGTTAAGTAATAAGAAATACTTAACCAATACAACTTGGTTTGTGGTGGGGTTAAGTCAACATGAATTACCGATAACACTTAACCAGTATAACATGATGAATGAAGAGGGTTAAGTTGGCTTGAATTGACTAATGACACTTAACCGATCCATATTGACGGGGAAGGGAACTAAGTAGTAAACCTTAGTTAAGAAAACAACGATTCTGGAAACTAAGTGGTAAATCTTAGTTAGTAAAACTAAGCAGTAATTCTTAGTATAACACGGGAAGGAGCGAATGTCCGTCTGAGTAGAAAGAAGGCTCCAACGAATTGGGTTACGAAGCCCGAGGCTTCGAGGGGACGTGAGGGTACTCTTGGTATCCCTCTGTGAGGCTGCAGATGATCCGCCTGGGCCCACAGAGGTTAAGGTTTGCGTAGAAGAACCAGGGGTATGCCTTGGTTGCAATACATGGCAACCTAAAGACTAGGATGGACCGACGTGATTCAGCGAGCAAACGGTAGCCCTGTGATAGCGACTCGTCGTTTACCATCCATCTTGAGTCAATCGAGATACGTGAAGCGGAAAGGCGGAGAACTCCAAAAGACCATATACTTGCTATCTAGTTATGGGTGAGGATGGCCATAGGATAGAGGGGCACCGGGGGCCGGCGTATAGTTCTCATTTTACAAGATGTGCCTTTCATTAGTTGAGGGAGGGGTCAAGTGGGACCATAGCCACTGAAATAAAAACAGACCTTAGCATCTGCATCAGCAGATATCTAAAAGCTCCCGACCAAATTCTGTATTCATTGATTTGCCCTGACATAGGACTCGGGTCACACATTTCGGGACATGTGCATCTAGAGAAGCGACAACGATTCGCGATACATGCGTGGGGAAGTATAGGAACATATACCACTCTTGGTAGTGTGTCCTAGACTTGGGGGCATCGTTCGACAGGTAGCATAATTCCTAGTTGAACTAGGTGGCATAAATCTTGAATCCGAGAAGCATTCAGCAGACAGCGTAAAGTCTAGTTGAATCTAGAAGGCACTTGGTAGAAAACCCTAGATTAAATCTAGGTAACAAATAAATAAATGGATGCCTGAAGACGATGGAAAATACAGGGATTGGGATCACGATAGCGTTACTAGTTGGGACATTAGTTAGGTGATGCAGAGATAATAGAAATCCGTATAACAAGGAAATGGTGAAGCGGCGAAAGTATTAGAGAACATCTGGTTTATCTTATCATATCTTGTGTTGATCTTGTGTAATCTTGCTGACCCTATCATCATGGTGTTATCTTGTATTTAGTTAATTTATGTCGTTTTGTTTTCCATGTTCACATGCTAGAAGTTACTGAACTTACTCAGGCTTTATGTCTGACTCTGTTTTTCTTTCGTCTTCTTTTCTTCCGTCCCCCCCCCCAGGTAGTAAAGGAGGGAATAGTATAGCTCAGGTTAAGTTGGACTGTCACTCTTTTCCAGCTTGAAGATTTGCCGAAGTTTTGCTTGGATCCTCTTTTCAGATGCTATGGCTGGCTCTTGCTTAAATTGGGGAATATAAATGTATTTTTATGCTTCTTTATTTTAAAAGACAGATGATACTCTGATATTGTAAAGAAATCGTTGTACAAATTATTTTATCAATAAAGCAAAGTTTTATTCTCCGCTCTTTAATTTCTGTCTGTCTTGTAATTTTTCTGCATCTTCTACCCTAAATTCTCCACAGAACTTAGTGCATTCCCGTTGTGAGTGACACTAACGGACGTGGGGTGTTTACAAATATAGAAGATCGAAGTATAAATAAATATATTACCGAGTAAGGAAAAATCGACAATTATAGATAATCGAAAATATTAGGGTGGATTGGGAAACTGATTTGATATATATATATATTAAAAATATATTAGAATGGAGTTAGAATTTATATATAAACGAAGTTCAAACATGTATATATATAAATATAATTAAAATGAACTCGCCGCAGCGCGGTAGTTTGTAAATTGGCGTTTCGAACTTCAATTGAGTATATAGAACTCAATTGAAGTCGGAATTCTTTGAAACAAGAAACGTCAGGACCGATTTGATAATAGTTTTCTAACGGAGAAGAAAAATCTAGGTTTCGTCGAGTAGATTTTAAGTTATGTCAAAATCAAATTTTTCAGAAAAACAGCGCCAAAACCATTATAAAACCATAACGGTTTATTTAAATAAATGAAATGATTTTGAGCAAATAAAATCCGAATTTCATTTAGGAACAATCTAGATATGAGTTATAAATAATATCTGAACTCGAGTGAAGTAATGAAATGATTTTTGAAACAAAATCAAACCATACGTTTAATTATTGAGTAGAATTAACTAATGTAAGGAAAAATTAGTTAATGGAATTTTAAATCGAAATTGGACTTTGGATCAGAAAAAAAGGTTTGTAAATTCATATTCGAAATCGAATATGAAACTTGAATTAGAAATGGCATTTGATTGTTTTGAAAATAAATTAATTTATATTTGAACGTGATATGTTCGAATAATAAGAGAAATAGGCTAAGTAGCTAATTAAAGAATAAACGGGCGAAACTGAATTCAAACAAATGGATTGAGTTGAATTGAATTGAAAACAGGTGAACATGTGTTAGAAAGGTATGGGATGAAGTATATGAAGATTTTAATTTATGTGCCCGACAAAAAGGTACATGTTTAAATTCCACATGAGATTTTATGCGCCGTATCGGCAAGCCGCCTGGATTTTTCTTTTTCTTTTTAATTGGAGAGGGCCTGTGTGGCTGTTTGGGGATTTTCCCGATGCTCCCGGTACAAAGGAGGTTATGGCGAATTTTTCCGAAAATTTAAGGAGTTAAAATATTTTTAAGGAAATTGGATAGTTAGAAATCAATGTATCGATATATATAGGATTCGATAAGGAAACGAACTCGAAAATAGAATACTATAAATAAAAAGAAAATCTATAATTAAATCTGGTCAAATTAGAAAGTAAAACTTATACGGGTTTAAAAACGAATAACTGGTTTTTATGATGATTATTATTCGAGGTAAGTGGTCTTGTCCGTTTTGAAGTTAAGGATGTTCTCAATCATGGTCTGAGAGGTAATTATACCCCAACTTGTTTGATTTCATTTTTAACCGATAAATAGCAAGATCCAGTCTCGAAGAGAAATGTTTGAATAAGAGTTAGTTGAATGCAGTGTTTTAGGTTGTTGTAACGATGTTTTACACAACATTCGTTTAACCCAAGGAAGTGGAATTTTGGAAATATAATAAATAAATATTTCCTGAATGTAGAAATGAACGGGCGTGAAAGAGATAAGAAATTGGAATGTTGTCAAATTATAAATAGAAGATATTTTCTACATATAGAAAATAAAAGAAGAAGGTGACATATGGAAATGTTTTCCAAATGGTGAAAAACGCCAAGATGATGGTTGAAAATATTTGTTTAACAAATATTGATAGGAAAAGGAAGAAGTGAATTAATTAATGAAATATTAATTAACAGGCCCAGTGATTGATTGTTGTTATGGATGAATGTTTGTTTGTTTTTCTTCGATAGTTAAATAACCGACTATCGAAGTATTTGCCAATATCGTTGTCAATATGGAGAGACCGGTTGGAATATTATCCGAGAACCACTCCGTATTGGCAGTAACGTTGCGAATTAGATTATATGTGGATAATCGAAGATGGAGTGAAGTGCAAGGACTTTTTCTATTAATAGAAAGTGTGCCTTCGGTTTTGTTCAGTCCCAAAACGAACGTGTATGGACGAATGTCTGACAAAGTATTTCCAATGATCGAATATGTTGGTATGTATAAATATATATGGTGGCAACGGATTTATTCCCTTAGCATAATATCCAGAATATATTTGTACAAATCAATTAGTGATTAACGGATCTGACAATGTGGCATTCAAAGTGATTGTGATATCAATGAATGATAAGTAAGCGTAGCCTCAGGCCTCAACAACCGGGAAATGACAAAATTCGGGTAGGCAACATGGCTATGTGGGTCGCTCCCATTAGGGTGTATAATCACCTATCTAGAGAAATTCCTTATACTTCTTTAATCTATCGATGTTGTCCCTTTTCGGGAAACGGTTGCTGATCCCAACCGTTGGTGAAATACATTCGATACACTCAAGTGAAATGAGTGGTCGGCCATGTGTTGGCCGGGTTGCAAGATGTTCTTGTTTAACCCAGTGTATTTTCCTCTAGAGATACACTATCGGAAGGTGGTTCTGTAACAACCCGGAAATCTGAGCCAATTTAAATTTTTTATTTTGGAAATTTTTATGAATTTTGAATATTTAAAACGATTTATTTTAAATAATTACGACGAGAAATTTATTTTGAATAGAATTAGAACGTATATATTTATTTGAATTGTCGTTAGAATATAAATATTTTATTTTAATTATAAAAGGAATTGAAAATGGAGCGGTAGTTTGAAAATTCGATTTCAAAGTTCAAATGAATGTACAAGATTCAAAATAAACCGGATTTTAGTGAAATCAAAAATATTAGAATCTAACTGAGAATATCTTTCCAACGAATCCGAAAAATTGAAATTTCATAGCGGGAATCAAAAGTTATGTCCAATTGAAAATGGAAATTTTGCAAACGACCTCGGTTTTCGACGAAACCACTTTTGTTGGATCCGGGATGTCTATTTATTGCTAGTTTCCAAAATTCGTATTTTCCGAATCAATATGTGAGCGTGGCGAAGGAAAACGTGTTTTGACAGTTTCAGTCAATTTCAATCGACCAGAAAATGGCCATTTTTCAAACGGTCTCAGAATTTGACAAATTAGTTTTGTTAGGACCGTATCGTCAATACGAAGCTAGAAATAATTTTTTATAATTTTTAGAGTACGTATGTGGCCACGTTAAATTGAAATGTACGTTTGAAATTGAATATATAGATTTATGTTTTAATTTCAGCGAAAGCTGAACGAAACAACCGAATTGGCTTACGGGACATATCCCACTGTGTTCGGAATGGGGTAGTTAACTAGGGGTGACAGTCGTCGGGTTTGATTTGGAGTTCATTTGGTGTTTAGAGCCATTTCAAAGTAATTGAAAAATTAAAATATTATTTTATATTATAATATATATAAATAAGAATTTCCTAACCGTAGCTCCCCACAACAACGTAAGCAGCCAACCTAGGCTTTTGACGATAAAAAACTTCTGGATTTCGATCCTTAAATTCTTTCCATACATGAAATAATTTGTAAAACTTATAAAACAAAATCAAAGAGGACTTCGGGATCATCACGTTCAACGGTAATGATGATGAGCAGCTTCCTCGTTCGTGTGTATTTGGGGCTTAAAGTTTGTCAGTTCGCAGGGGTTTTTATGGAGCTCGGGGTCACCATGGTCAACGCCATCACTGGCGCGGGAAGCGCAGGTCACGGCGCATGGGGTGGGGGCGTCGGATTCTGGTCCGATCAACTGATGGTGCTGGCGTGGCAAACCCTAAAGGAGCGGATAGGTTACAGGCGCGTCTCTCTTTTTCTAGAAGAAGGTGAATTAGACAGTGAAAGGTAATTTTGAATTTAAAAAGCATAGTTTTTAAAAAAAAACTGAAATTGATTTAAAATAATATTGTTTAAAAATCTATAATTTATTTATATAAACGTTGTTTTGAAATTAAATATCTTTGTTTTAAAATTATGAATTTTTATAGAAATAACTTTGAAATAAAAATGGGAACTTTTATCATATACATAAAGACCTAAATAAAAATGTGTTTTTACATATGAAAAAGGATTATAGAAATATAAATGACATGATTATAGAAATATAAATGACATGTTTTTTTAGAAATATAAATGATATGCTTTTTAAAATGTAAACATCGTTATAAAAATGCGGTTTTTTTTTTAAATATATAATCATCATATTAAAAATGTGATTCTTAGTTATAATCAGGGTGGAAAGATGGAGTTGGAAAGTCGGGTAAATTCAAACCATGGTCCGCGAAAAAATGGCGGAGTGAAAATCCAATGTGAGAACTCCTCACTTTTAATTTATTTTCTAGTTTGAAATATATACTAGGATGCAGACGGTGCTTAGCAGCACCCGACACCATGTCGTCCACAGACCATTGATGACTTGTTTGTTTGATTGCTGTGTTGTGAAATTTGATTGTGTGATGTAAAATAAAATATATATTCATGTGTTGAAATAAAACATATATTCATGTGTTGAAGTAAAATATATATTCATGTGTTGAAATAAAATATATATTCATTTGTTGAAATAAAACAAATATTCATTTAAAAATCGCACGATTTGTTTATGTACACCGATTTGAATGATATTGATTGGGACGATAAATTTTACACATCGCCCAACCGCATAAATAAAATCTGTGTTTGATTGTTTGAAACCCCACACGGGTGTTGGAATGAAATTAGACATACACTATTCCCAATAATTAGCTGTATGTCGATCGATTAGTTGACAGGCTGTTATAAGCATTGAATATTTATATTTAATGCTTATACAGTGTAGAATGCACTCTGGGTGGTGGTTGATTATATATCGTTGCTATTATATACATGTGTTGTATGAAATCCATATAATTAACATTATATAGTAATTGTTTGGGCCTCATTCCAATTGAGAAAATAAAGAATATTATAAAATAAATTATGTTCATGTATTGAATAAACAAAATAGTCATGTGTTGACAAATTCTCATGTGTTGAGAATATTCATGTGTTGAAACCACTCATGTGTTGAGAATATTCATGTGTTGAAAGAAATATAGATTCATGTGTTGAAGTAAATATTCATGTGAATAACAAAGTTATTGAAATATATAAAGTCGTGTTGATTAGAGATGCGCCATTTTGACGCGAACGATATTTAAATCGATTATATTCGTTTTTATAATGAATATAGAAAAGGAAGTGATTCCAAAATAAAACGTTTTGAAAATATTATCATTTATATATCGATGATATGGAATATTCAATTTTGATTAGAAATTGAATATGAAGTTGAAATCGCTTTGAAAACGAATTTAAAACGATTTATAAAATACGTTTTACAAGGAAATCGACGAATTATATATTATATATATTGTATATATATATATAATATAATGGCCTGAATAGAACGCGTCGCGCCGCGGCAGTTCGCGAATTTCGACAATTGACTTCGAATGGATATTGCAGGAGATCCGACCATCGGATTCTCCTAAAACCTGAACTGTTGGGTTCGTATCGAAAAGAGATTTCTAAAGAATATTAGAGATTTGAAATCTAACGGTTGGATTTGGAATTATGTCCAAATCAAATTTGGAAAAGGTCGCTGTAAGTGCAGCTCGATGGCCGTTGATGGAAATCGACTGTACGGGCCTTGATAAAATTATCAAAAATAGTAATAATTTGTGTAAAATCATAAGAAATGATTTATTAAGAATTAGGATGAAAAATTCTAAATTTGAAAAGATAAAAATATATTTTTATTGAAATGAACTAGTTTTGAACTAGAATTATAATCCCATTTATTTTTAAAATAATTGAAGTGGATTTGAAATAGTTTTGAAAATAACCAGAATTTCCAATATATAAAGTGGAAATGGATTTGAATCGAAATTGTCTTTGGAATATTACGATGTTGGATTTCGTGATTATATAGATAGTGTTATGGAAATTTGAAAGATATATTTATATCGTTATTTCCAATACAATATTTGTTGGTCGTAGAATTTGATATTGAATATAAACCGATATATTTTCTATTCAGAGCCTTGTATTTAATATCAAATGGGATTTGGATTTGTCGTGAATGGTGTCTTCATTAACACTATTCTTAAACCCAGTTGAGAAAATGATTAAATCTTTTTATTTAGGTTTAATGAAGTATACCAATTAAATGATATTTAATTGGAATTGATTTTTGGGTTTATTGTGAATGGTGTTTTAAATAACACTTGTTCTTTAACCCGATAATTAATGGAATGTTATTTTGGGTTTATCGTGAACCGTGTTTTAGATGACATTGGTTCTTTAACCCAGTTAAAGACAGGATATTGATTTTTGGGAAGATTAAAACTAAGTGGAATTTTAATGAATCTTTAATTAGATTGAAATGATCGAGAATGGAGTATCACCAGTTTTGCTCTAGGCGATAGTTGAATCTTTAATTAGATTTGAACGTGAAATGGTAATTGAATTTACCGATAACACCGTGGTGTTAGATATGAAGTACGACCTGTTTTACTTCATGGGATGAATAGGTTGGGATTGGGAAATAAAATAAATGATTACTTCGGTGTGGTTCGCTAATCCCAACTAGTTTGAATTGATATTCAAAAGAAGATTAAAGAATAAATTTAAAGAATTTATCTTTGATAAAATTAATGGGAACCTTTCCCAAAGTATAATAATATTTGAATAAAAGAATATTCTGAATTGGAATGAGGCGTATGTTGTTTTTGTGTAACACTTGTTTATTATATACGCGAGTTATTCAGAAAGACCGGGTTTATCCCATTCTGAATAACCGATTCGACGTGGTTTCGAGGATGAAGACGGTGGTCGAAGACCGGAGGTCTTCACATCGTTTGGATGATTACTGATGATCTTGATTGGGTTGTACACCCAAGAGAAGAGAATCAGTTGGTGATTGTCCAGACGTACTTGGAGATCGATGAACATGCGAGGTATAAGGTGCCTCCGGTTTCGTTCAGACCCAGAACGAACTGGTAAATGGACTGTGTGTCTGACACTGGATTTTTTATGTGTTATTGATTTCTATTAAATATGTATCTATTTGGCGGCGGAGAATTTATTCTCTTGCTTAACGCCCTTCTCTGAGACGTACGTACTCAGAGGTTATATATTGATGGATATCAAACGCATAGGGTGAATTGCCTGTGTGGCATGCCTAAGTAGCAAATGATCAAGGCTTCTATTGAAAAGCAAAGTCTTGTGGTTGATGATCAAAGCACGGCCTGTGTGGTATAGCTTTGTGTAACGTTGATTCGCGAGCCTCACACCCCGGTTGTGAACCAAAAATGGGAGAGGACATCAGGGAGGGCATTTGTTTCTTTCTAGCTAGGGTGGTGTCAGTAACCTACCAGCCCTGACATTTATATTATTTTCACCAGTGTGGCTGTTGCTGTTGCGAGGCGCCTTGGATATATCGGTGACTGTGTGGAGCCGATGGAGACATTTGGCTCATTTACGCCCCAAAGGGTGGGGAAACGCAGTGTTCAGGCATTTTAATCCACATCGGTGGACCGGCCCTAACGATCCAAGGGCTTGACTGAGTACTTGTCCTGACGCTCGGGCTTGAGAGTCTCAAATTTGGTGAGGACTATCTTTTGCCTCGGTTCACAGATGGAAATCCAGCTTCCAATACGTGACTTTGCAGTTTTATTTGTAGAGCCTAGTATGGCGACATAGTGGTATGGGGAACTGATGCCTTCTATGATTGATACTTATGATTTGAAATTGTTTTGACACTATACACTTACAGTAATAATAAAACATGAAATTTCACGGACCAAGCATTCTTGGCTATTATAAGGTAAAAACCCTATCCTTCGGCTTTCGTTGCATTGTGTGATGGGACATGGGTCTTATAACAGCTTCATTGTTCTTTATTTAGCATTGCGCTGTTGTTTTAAGCACTGGTATTCTTGGGAGGAAACCCGTTCCGTGTTATACGGCGTGGTCCCTTGATTTACCTAACTTTAAAATAAAGATTAATAACTATTTTAGTTCTCACACTAGTCACATGAATGACCTGGAGTTTGTTGTTTTAACCTAAACTCTAGGTGCCCTTATTTTTCGCATGGGCAGCTAGTAGTTTTGGTTTTGCAGATTTTTATTCACCGGATCCTGGTTTACAGTTGGAACGATACTCGGAAAGCTCTGTATCCGTGTATTACTTTCAATTGTGTTTTGTATTACTTTTCCGCTGCTATGTAATTTATTGTAATCTTTGATATTTATCGAATGTATTTTATTCATTCATACTCTATATATTCTTGTAATCTGATGAATTGTTTTAATTAACAATGAAAAGTTCTTCTACTTGCGTTCTGATCTATCTTTCCTCAAAGTATCCGCTCTTTCCTTACCGGGGAAGTTATGGTTCTTTACATTTGGTATCGGAGCTTTGGTTTACAGAGCTCGAGAACAAGACACATTAGAACCATACGAAAGAATTCATCAGAATTGGATTAGTAATATCCAATGGGAATGATTCGTTAGAGATGGGATCAGTAGTATCCTAGAACGAGTGTAAAGAGTATATTTTTAAAATGAAAACAAATTTGTTTTGAAAATTTAAACCTTATCCAACGTATTTGAATATTTATTTGTATTGAATTTGGACAATCCAATATATAAAGATTTTGCACATACGTCTGATCCACGGGTATTCGAAGTTTTAATATATTGGTTAGATATAGAATCACACTCTAGTCACCCGGGGATAATCCTGATGATGGTGCATCATCATCAGCATTTATATTCGAGTGTCAAAGGTCGAATATCTATATGATTCAAATTGACTGGTGTGAGAACCAAAACTAGATATGGCTTATTGTTGTGATTTGGCATCAAAAACATGATTTTTGTATACATATCAAAATTATGGATTTGAAACGTTAATCAATTAATTGATTGCTGATTGTGTTGTTTGATTATCGTTGTGATTAATTAGAATTTGAACCATTTAGCCAAATTATATCAAATGTTGGACTGAATTGAAAATTGTTTGAAATTGCATGCATATACATGTACTTACATTGAACAGGTCATAGCAAGGAGGCTAGAGTAGAAGAATAAAATTGTTTGCCCGATAAATAGGTACATGTTTATTGTATTTCTTTGGGTTTGGATGATTTTATGAGCCGATTGGCTAGCCGCTTGGCTGTTTCTTTTTCTTTTGGATTGAAGAAGGCCATGGGAGGCTATATGAAATATCCCGAAGTCCCCGGTGCAGGGGAGGTTATGGCGAAATTTTTCAAAAACTTAGGGTGTTAGCCAAATTTTTGAAAAATTTGAAAAGTTCTTAGAAACTGAAAAGTTGAAGAACTTAAGCCGTAAAGAAAATAATGCAAGTTGAGTTGGTTAGTTAAACAACTTTCAGCTTCGTTCCTTTTCGGGGACGAAAAGTTTTAAGTGGGGGAGATTGTAACAACCCAGAAATCTGAGCCAATTAAAAAAATTTATTTTGGCAATTTTAATGAATTTTGAATATTTAAAATGATTTATTTTAAATAATTACGACGAGAAATTTATTTTGAATAGAATTAGAACATATATATTTATTTCAATCGTTGTTAGAATATAAATATTTTATTTTAATTATAAAAGGAATTGAAAATGGTGCGGTAGTTTGAAAATTCGATTTCAAAGTTCAAATGAATGTACATGATTCAAAATAAACCGGATTTTAGTGAAACCAAAAATATTAGAATCTAATTGAAAATATCTTTCCAGGAATCCAAAAAATTGAAATTTCATAGCAGGAATCAAAAGTTATGTCCAATTGAAAAATCAGAATAGTCGCTATGGAATTCTGGCCCTTAAAAATGGAAATTTTGCAAACGACCTCGATTTTCGACGAAACCACTTTTGTTGGATCTGGGATGTCTATTTATTGCTAGATTCCAAAATTCGTAATTTTCCGAGTCAATATGTGAGCGTGGCGAAGGAAAACGTGTTTTGACAGTTTTAGTCAATTTCGATCGACCAGAAAATGACCATTTTTTAAACGGTCTCAGAATTCAACGAAATTAGTTTTGTTAGGACCGTATCGCCAATACGAAGCTAGAAATAATTTTTTTGAAATTTTTAGAGTCTGTATGTGGCCCCGGTAAATTGAAATGTATGTTTAAAATCGAATATATAGATTTATGTTTTAATTTCTGCGAAAGCTGAACGAAACAGCCGAATTTGCTTACAGGACATATCCCATTGTGTTCGGAATGAGGGTAGTTAACTAGGGGCGACAGTCGTTGGGTTTGATTTGGAGTTCATTTGGTGTTCAGAGCCATTTCAAAGTAATTGAAAAATTAAAATATTATTTTATATTATAATATATATAAATAAAAATTTCCTAACCCTAGCTCCCCACAACAACGTAAGCCGCCAACCTAAGCTTTCGACGATCAAAAACTTCTGGATTTCGATCCTTAAATTCTTTCCATACACGAAATAATTTGTAAAACTTATAAAACAAAATCAAAGAGGACTTCGAGATCATCACGTTCAATGGTAATGATGATGAGCAGCTTCCTCGTTCGTGTGTATTTGGGGCTCAAAGTTTGTCAGTTCGCACGGGTTTTTATGGAGCTCGGGGTCACCGTGGTCAACGCCATCACTGGCGCGGGAAGCGCAAGTCACGACGCATGGGGTGGGGGCGTTGGATTCTGGTCCGATCAACTGGTGGTGCTGGCGTGGCAAACCCTAAAGGAGCGGATAGGTTACAGGCGCGTCTCTCTTTTTCTGGAAGAAGGTGAATTAGACAGTGAAAGGTAATTTTGAATATAAAAAGCATAGTTTTTTTAATAAAAAATCTGAAATTGATTTAAAACAATATTGTTTAAAAATCTATAAATTATTTATATAAGCATTGTTTTGAAATTAAAAATCTTTGTTTTAAAAGTATGAATTTTTATAGAAATAACTTTGAAATAAAAATGGGAATTTTTATCATATACATAAAGACCTTAATAAAAATGTGTTTTTACATATGAAAAAGGATTATAGAAATATAAATGACATGATTATAGAAATATAAATGACATGTTTTTTTTAGAAATATAAATGATATGCTTTTTAAAATGTAAACATCGTTATAAAAATGCGGTTTTTTTAAATATATAATCATCATATTAAAAATGTGATTCTTATTTATCAACGGCGTGGAAAGATGGAGTTGGAATGTCGGGTAAATCCAAACCATCGTCCGCGAAAGAATGGCGGAGTGGAAATCTAGTGCGAGAACTCCTCACTTTTAAATTATTTTCTAGTTTGAAATATATAATAGGATGCAGACGGTGCTTAGCAGCACCCGACACCATGTCGTCCACAGACCATGGATGACTTGTTTGTTTGATTGTTGTGTTGTGAAATTTGATTGTGTGATGTGAAGTGAAATAAAATATATATTCATGTGTTGAAATAAAACATATATTCATGTGTTGAAGTAAAACATATATTCATGTGTTGAAATAAAATATATATTCATGTGTTGAAATGAAACAAATATTCATTTAAAAATCGAACGATTTGTTTATATACACCGATTTGACTGATATTGATTGGGACAGTAAATTTTACACATCGTCCAACTGCACAAGTAAAATTTGTGTTTGATTGTTTGAAACCCCACATGGGTGTTGGGATGAATTTAGACATACATTAATCCCAATAATTAGCTGTATTTCGATCGATTGATTAACAGGCTGTTATAAGCATTGAATATTTATATTTGATGCTTATACAATGTAGAATGCACTCTGGGCGGTGGTTGATTATTTATCGTTGCTATTATATACATGTGTTGTATGGAATCCATATAATTAACATTATATGGTAATTGTTTGAGCCTCATTCCAATTGAGAAAATAAAGAATTTTATAAAATAAATTATATTCATGTGTTGAATAGACAAAATAGTCATGTGATGCTCATGTGTTGAGAATATTCATTTGATGAAACCACTCAAGTGTTGAGAATATTCATGTGTTGAAAGAAATATAGATTCATGTGTTGAAGTAAATATTCATGTGTTGAATAGAATAACGAAGTTATTGAACTATATATAGCCGTGTTGATTAGAGATGCGCCATTTTGACGTGAACGATATTTATAACGATGATATTCATTTTTATAATGAATACAGAAAAGGAAGTGATTTCAAAATATAACGTTTTGAAAATATTATCTTTTGTATATCGATGATATGGAATATTCAATTTTGATTAGAAATTGAATATGAAGTTGAAATCGTTTTAAAAACGAATTTAAAACGATTTATAATATACGTTTTAAAAGGAAATCGATGAATTATATATTATATATATATAATATAATGGCCTTAACAGAACGCGCCACGCCGCGGCAGTTCGCGAATTTCGACCATTGACTTCGAACGGATATTGCGGGAGATCCGACCGTCGGATTCTCCTAAAACCTTGGGTTCGTATCGAAAAGAGCTTTCTAACGAATATTAGAGATTGGAAATTTAATGGTTGGATTTGGAGTTATGTCCAAATCAAATTTGGAAAAGGTCGATGTAAGTGATGTTCGCTGGCCGTTGTTGGAAATCGACTGTACGGGCCTTGATAAAATTATCAAAAATAGTAATAATTTGTTAAAAATCATAAGAAATGATTTGTGAAGAATTAGGATGAAAAATTCCAAATTTGAAAAGATAAAAATATTTTTTTTTCGAAATGAACTAGTTTTGAACTAGAATTATAATCCCATTTATTTTTAAAATAAATAAAGTGGATTTGAAATGGTTTTGGAAATAACCAGAATTTCCAATATATAAAGTGGAAATGGATTTGAATCGAAATTGTCTTTGGAATATTTCGATGTTGGATTTCGTGATTATACAGGTAGTGTTATGGAAATTTGAAAGATATATTTATATCGCTATTTCCAATACGATATTTGTTGGTCGTAGAATTTGATATTGAATATAAGCCGACATATTTTCTATTCAGAGCCTTGTATTTAATATCAAATGGGATTTGGGTTTGTCGTGAATTGTGTCTTCATTAACACTGTTCTTAAACCCAGTTGAGAAAAAGATTAAATCTTCTTATTAAGATTTAATGAAGTATACCAATTAAATGATATTTAATTGGAATTGAACTGGAATTGATTTTTGGGTTTATTGTGAACGGTGTTTTAAATAACACTTGTTCTTTAACCCGATAATTAATGGAATGTGATTTTGGGTTTATCATGAACCGTGTTTTAGATGACATTGGTTCTTTAACCCAGTTAAAGACAGGATATTGATTTTTGGGAAGATTAAAACTAAGTGGAGTTTTAATGAATCTTTAATTAGATTTAAATGATCGAGAATGGAGTATCACCAGTTTTGCTCTAGGCGATAGTTGAATCTTTAATTAGATTTGAATGTGAAATGGTAATTGAATTTACCGATAACACCATGGTGTTAGATATAAAGTGTGACCAGTTTTACTTCATGGGATGAATAGGTTGGGATTGGGAAATAAAATAAATGATTACTTCGGTGTGGTTCGCTAATACCGACTAGTTTGAATTGATATTCAAAAGAAGATTATAGAATAAATTTAACGAATTTATCTTCGATAAAATTAATGGGAACATTTCCCAAAGTATAAGAATATTTGAATAAAAGAATATTCCGAGTTGGAATGAGGCGTATGTTGTGTTTGTGTAACACTTGTTTATTATATACGAGAGTTATTCAGAAAGACCGGGTTTATCCCATTCTGAATAACTGATTCGACGTGGTGTCGAGGATGAAGACGGTGGTCGAAGACCGGAGGTCTTCACATCGTTTGGGTGATTACTGATGATCTTGATTGGGCTGTACACCCAAGAGAAGAGAATCAGTTGGTGATCGTCCAGACGTACTTGGAGATCAATGGATATGCGAGGCACAAGGTGCCTCCGGTTTCGTTCAGACCCAGAACGAACTTGTAAATGGACTGTGTGTCTGACATTGGATTTTATTCTGTGTGATTGATTTCTATTAAATATATATTTATTTGGCAGCGGAAAATTTATTCTCTTGCTTAACGCCCTTCTCTGAGACGTACGTGCTCAAAGGTTATATATTGATGGATATCAAACGCATGGAGTGAATTGCCTTTGTGGCATGCCTAAGTGGCAAATGATCAAGGCTTCTGTTGAAAAGCAAAGTCTTGTGGTTGATGATCAAAGCACGGCCTGTGTGGCATAGCTTTGTGTAACGTTGATTCGCGAGCCTCACACCCCGGTTGTGAACCAAAAACGGGAGAGGACATCAGGGAGGGCATGCGTTTCCTTCTAGCTAGGGTGGTGTCAGTGACCTGCCAGCCCTGACATTTATATTATTTTCACCTATGTGGTTGTTACTGTTGCGAGGCGCCTCGGATATATCGGTGACTGTGTGGAGCCGATGGAGTCATTTGGCTCATTTACGGGACATATCCCATTGTGTTCGGAATGGGGGTAGTTAACTAGGGACGACAGTCGTTGGGTTTGATTTGGAGTTCATTTGGTGTTCAGAGCCATTTCAAAGTAATTGAAAATTTAAAATATTATTTTATATTATAATATATAAAAATAAGAATTTCCTAACCCTAGCTCCCTACAACAACGTAAGCCGCCAACCTAAGCTTTCGACGATCAAAAACTTCAGGATTTCGATCCTTAAATTCTTTCCATACACGAAATAATTTTATAACTTATAAAACAAAATCAAAGAGGACTTCGAGATCATCACGTTCAACGGTAATGATGATGAGCAACTTCTTCGTTCGTGTGTATTTGGGGCTCAAAGGTTGTCAGTTCACACGGGTTTTTACGTAGCTCGGGGTCACCGTGGTCAACGCCATCACTGGCGCGGGAAGTGCAGGTCACGGCGCATGGGGTGGGGGCGTCGGATTCCGGTCCGATCAACTGGTGGTGGCGGCATGGCAAACCCTAAAGGAGCGAATAGGTTACAAGCGCGTCTCTCTTTTTCTGAAAGAAGGTGAATTAGACAGTGAAAGGTAATTTTGAATATAAAAAGCATAGTTTTTTAAAAAAATCTGAAAATTGATTTAAAATAATATTGTTTAAAAATCTATAATTTATATAAGCATTGTTTTGAAATTAAATATCTTTGTTTTAAAAGTATGAATTTTTATAGAAATAACTTTGAAAAAAAAATAGGAATTTTTATCATATACATAAAGACCTTAATAAAAATGTGTTTTTACATATGAAAAAGGATTATATAAATATAAATGACATGATTATGGAAATATAAATGACATGTTTTTTTTAGAAATATAAATGATATGCTTTTTAAAATGTAAACATCATTATAAAAATGTGGTTTTTTTTAATATATAATCATCATATTAAAAATGTGATTCTTATTTATCAACAGCGTGGAAAGATGGAGTTGGAATGTCGGGTAAATCCAAACTATCGTCCGCGAAAGAATGGCGGAGTGGAAATCCAATGTGAGAACTCCTCACTTTTGATTTATTTTCTAGTTTGAAATATATACTATGATGCAGACGGTGCTTAGCAGCACCCGACACCATGTCGTCCACAGACCATGGATAACTTGTTTTTTGATTGCTGTGTTATGAAATTTGATTGTGTGATGTGAAGTGAAATAAAATATATATTCATGTGTTGAAATAAAACATATATTCATGTGTTGAAGTAAAATATATATTCATGTGTTGAAATAAAATATATATATATTCATGTGTTGAAATAAAACAAATATTCATTTAAAAATCAAATGATTTGTTTATGTACACCGATTTGACTGATATTGATTGGGACAATAAATTTTACACATCGCCCAACTCCACAAATAAAATCTGTGTTTGATTATTTGAAACCCCACACGGGTGTTGGGATGAAATTAGACATACACTAATCCCAATAATTATCTTTATTTCGATCGATTGATTGACAGGCTGTTATAAGTGTTGAATATTTATATTTGATGCTTATACAGTGTAGAATGCACTCTGGGCGGTGGTTGATTATTTATCGTTGCTATTGTATACATGTGTTGTATGGAATCCATATAATTAACATTATATGGTAATTGTTTGGGTCTCATTCCAATTGAGAAAATAAAGAATATTATAAAATAAATTATATTCATGTGTTGAATAGACAAAATAGTCATGTGCTGACAAATGCTCATTGAGAATATTCATTTGTTGAAACCACTCATGTGTTGAGAATATTCATGTGTTGAAAGAAATATAGATTCATGTGTTGAAGTAAATATTCATGTGTTGAATAGAATAACGAAGTTATTGAAATATATAAAGCCGTGTTGATTAGAGATGCGACATTTTGACACGAATGATATTTATATCGATTATATTCGTTTTTATAATGAATATAGAAAAGGAAGTGATTTCAAAATATAACGTTTTGAAAATATTATCATTTATATATCGATGATATGGAATATTCAATTTTGATTACAAATTGAATATGAAGTTGAAATCGTTTTAAAAACGAATTTAAAATGATTTATAAAATACGTTTTAAAAGGGAATCGACGAATTATATATTATATATATTATATATATAATATAATGGCCTGAATAGAATGCGCCACGCCGCGGCAGTTCGCGAATTTCGACCATTGACTTCGAATGGATATTGCGGGAGATCTGACCGTCGGATTCTCCTAAAACCGGAACCTTGGGTTCATACCGAAAAGAGCTTTCTAATGAATATTAGAGATTTGAAATTTAACGGTTGGATTTGGAATTATGTCCAAAACAAATTTTGAAAAGGTCGTTGTAAGTGTAGTTCGATTGTCGTTGATGGAAATCGACTGTAAGGGCCTTGATAAAATTATTAAAATTAGTAATAATTGGTGTAAAACCATAAGAAATGATTTGTGAAGAATTGGGATGAAAATTCTAAATTTGAAAAGATAAAAATATATTTTTATCGAAATGAACTAGTTTTGAACAAGAATTATAATCCCATTTATTTTTAAAATAAATAAAGTGGATTTGAAATGGTTTTGAAAATAATTAGAATTTCCAATATATAAGTGGAAATGGATATGAATCGAAATTGTCTTTGGAATATTTCAATGTTGGATTTCGTGATTATACATATAGTGCTATGGAAATTTGAAAGATATATTTATATCGCTATTTCCAATACGATATTTGTTGGTCGTAGAATTTGATATTGAATATAAACCGATATATTTTCTATTCAGAGCCTTGTATTTAATATCAAATGGGACTTGGGTTTGTCATGAATTGTGTCTTCATTAACACTGTTCTTAAACCCAGTTGAGAAAAAGATTAAATCTTTTTATTTAGATTTAATGAAGTATACCAATTAAATGATATTTAATTGGAATTGATTTTTGGGTTTATTGTGAACGGTGTTTTAAATAACACTTGTTCTTTAACCCGATAATTAATGGAATGTGATTTCGGGTTTATCGTGAACCATGTTTTAGATGACATTGGTTTTTTAACCCAGCTAAAGACAGGATATTGATTTTTGGGAAGATTAAAACTAAGTGGATTTGTAATGAATCTTTAATTAGATTGAAATGATCGAGAATGGAGTATCACCAATTTCGCTCCAGGCGATAGTTGAATCTTTAATTAGATTTGAACGTGAAATGGTAATTGAATTTACCGATAACATCGTGGTGTTAGATATGAAGTATGACCAGTTTTACTTCATGGGATGAATAGGTTGGGATTGGGAAATAAAATAAATGATTACTTCGGTGTGGTTCGCTAATCCCGACTAGTTTGAATTGATATTCAAATGAAGATTAAAGAATAAATTTAAACGAATTTATCTTTGATAAAATTAATGGGAACCTTTCCCAAAGTATAAGAATATTTGAATAAAAGAATATTTTGAATTGGAATGAGGCGTATGTTGTGTTTGTGTAACACTTGTTTATTATATACGCGAGTTATTCAGAAAGACCGGGTTTATCCCATTCTGAATAACTGATTCGACGTGGTGTTGAGGATGAAGATGGTGGTCGAAGACCGGAGGTCTTCACATCATTTGGGTGATTACTGATGATCTTGATTGGGCCGTACACCCAAGAGGAGAGAACCAATTGGTGATCGTCCAAACGTACTTGGAGATCGTTGGATATGCGAGGTACAAGGTGCCTCCGGTTTCGTTCAGACCCAGAACGAACTTGTAAATGGAATGTGTGTCTGACATTGGATTTTATTCTGTGTAATTGATTTCTATTAAGTATATATCTGTTTGGCGGCGGAGAATTTATTCTCTTGCTTAACGCCCTTCTCTAAGACGTACGAGCTCAGAGGTTATATATTGATGGATATCAAATGCATGGAGTGAATTGCCTGTGTGGCAAGCCTAAGTGGCAAATAATCAAGGCTTCTATTGAAAAGCAAATTCTTGTGGTTGATGATCAAAGCACGGCCTGTGTGGCATAGCTTTGTGTAACGTTGATTCGCGAGCCTCACACCCCGGTTGTGAACCAAAAACGGGAGAGGACATCCGGGAGGGCATGCGTTTCCTTCTAGCTAGGGTGGTGTCAGTAACCTACCAACCCTGACATTTATATTATTTTCACCTATGTGGTTGTTGTTGTTGCGAGGCACCTCTGATATATCAGTGGCTGTGTGGAGCCGATGGAGTCATTTGGCTCATTTACGCCCCAAAGGGTGGTGAAACGCAGTGTTCAGGCATTTTAATCCACATCGGCGGACCGGCCCTGACGATTTAAGGGCTTGACTGAGTACTTGTCCTGAGGCTCAAGATAGAGAGTCTCGAATTCGGTGAGGACTATATTTTTCCTCGGTTCACAGATGGAAATCCAGCTTCCAATACGTGACTTTGCGGTTTTATTTGTAGAGCCTAGTATGGAGACATAGTGGTATGGGGCACTTATGCCGTCTATGATTGATACTTATGATTTGAAATTGTTTTGACACTATACACTTATAGTAATAATAAGACATGAAATTTCATGTACCAAGCATTCTTGGATATTATAAGGTAAAACCCTATCCTCGGCTTTCGTTGCATTGTGTGATGGGACCTGGGTCTTATAACAGCTTCATTGTTCTTTATTTAGCATTGCGCTGTTGTTTTATGCACTGGTATTCTTGGGAGGAAACCCGTTCCGTGTTATACGGCGTGGTCCCTTGATTTACCTAACTTTAAAATAAAGATTAATAACTGTTTTAGTTCTCACACCAGTCACATGACTGACCTGGAGTTTATTGCTTTAACCTAAACTCTTGGGTGCCCTTGTTTTCCACACGGGCAGCTAGTAGTTTTGGTTTTGCAGATTTATATTCATAGGATCCTGGTTAACAGCTGGAACGATACTCGGAAAGCTCTGTATCCGTGTATTACTTTTAGTTGTGTGTTGTATTATTTTTCCGCTGCTATGTAATTTATTGTAATCTCTCATATTTATCGAATGTATATTTATTCATACTCTGTATATTCTTGTATCTGATGGAATTGTTGTAATAAACAATGAAATGTTCTTCTGTTGCGTTCTATTTTGTCTTGTTCTCAAGGTAATCTGGGCTTTCCTTACAGGGGAAGTTACGGGCTATCACAGTTGGTATCAGAGCTTTGGTTTACAGAGCTCGAGAACAAGACACATTAGAACCAAACGAAAGAATTCATCAGATATTGGATTAGTAATATCCAATTAGAATGACTCGTTAGAGATAGGATCAGTAGTATCCTAGAACGAGTGTGAAGAGTATATTTTTCAAATGAAAACAAATTTTGTTTTGAAATTTAAATCGTTTTATACGTATTTGAATATTTATTTATTTTGAATTTGGACAATCGAGTATATAAAGATTTTGCATATACGCGTCATGAACGTATATTCGAAGTTTTAATATACTGGATAGATATAGAATCACATTCTAGTCGTCCGGAGATGGTACTGATAATTGTCATGACATCATCAGTATTTATGTTCATGTTTCGAAGGTGTGATTTCTATATATTTCCATTAGACTGGTGTGAGAACCAAAACTTACGTAGATTTATTGTTGTGGATTGGCATCAAAAACATGATTTTCTGTATATATATCAAAGTTATGAATTTGAAACGTTAATTCACTAATTGATTGCTGATTGTGTTGTTTGTTTATTTGTTTGAAATTTTGAACCAGTACGCCTAATAGAACCGAATATTGGATTGTATTGAAAATTATTTGCAATTGCATGCATGTACATATATATGTGTGAACAGGTCATAGCAAGGAGGCTAGAGCAGAAGAATAAAATTTGTTTGCCCAACAAATAGGTACATGATTACCATAATTTACTATTTTGTTTGGGTGATGATGATTTTATGGGCCGATTGGCTAGCCGCTTGGATTTTTCTTTTTTCTTTTTTGAGATCAGAGGGCCTGTATGGAAATTTCGGGATTTTCCCGGTGCTCCCGGTGCAGGGGAGGTTATGGCGAAATTTTTCGAAAATTTAGGGTGTTAACCAAATTTTTGAAAAATTTGAAAAGTTCTTAGAAACAGAAAAGTTAAAGAACTTAAGCCATAATGGAAGTTGAGTTGAATTGTTAAACAACTTTCGGCTTCGTTCCTTTTCGGGGATGAAAAGTTTTAAGTAGGGGAAATTGTAACAACCCAGAAAATGCGGGCCAGTTTAAAATTTTTATTTTGGCAATTTCGACGAATTTTGAATATTCAAAACGATTATTTTAAATGATATCGACGAAAAATATATTTTGAATGGAATTCGAACGTGTATATTTATATAGATCGTCGTTAGAATATAAATATTATTTATAATTATAAAAGGAATTGAAAATGGCGCGGTAGTTCGATAATTCGATTTCAAACTTCAATTGAATGTTTCGGGTGCAAAATTATCTGGATTTTAGTGAAACCAAAAATAATAGAATCTAATTGGGAATATCTTTCCAACGAATCAGAAAAATCAAAATTTCATAGCGGGGATGAAAAGGTATGTCCAGTTGAAAATTCTGAATAGTCGCTATGGAATTCCGGCCCTTAAAAGGGAATTTTGCAAACGACCTCGGATTTCGACGAAATCACTTTTGTTAGATCCGTGATGTCAAGTTATTGCTAGATTCCAATTTTCATAATTTTTCAAATCAATATGTCAGCGTGGCAAAGGAAAACGCGATTGACCAGTTTTTGTTGATTTTAATCGACTGGAAATTGGCCATTTTTCCAATGGTCTCAGAATTCGACGAAACTAGTTTTGTTAGGACTGTATCGTCGATACGAAGCTAGAAATAATTTTTCTGGAATTTTCAGAGTCAGTATGTGGCCCCGGTAAATTAAAATGTGCGTTAAAATCAATATTGACCGTTCTATTTAATTATATTTTAATTTTAACGAAAACTGATCGTAACGGCCGAATTGACTTTCGAAACATATCCCATTTTGTTCGAAATGGGGGTAATTAGCTATGGGCGACAGTCGGTGGGTTTGATTTGGACTTCGAAATAAAAAGTTGCTTTTTGGATTTAAAATAAAATAAATATATAATTATATAAGCCCTCACTCCCTATTCTCTCTCCTCACAGAAGTCAAACCCGAAAAAAAAAGGGATCGACGGAATCCCATCGCCCCAATTCGATCAGCGCCGAGCCACCGCGAGTGGGCCCCGCCGCCGCGCCTCCCTGTCAGATCCCCCTCCTCTCCGTCGATCTCCACTTCCCCAAATCGAACTCACGAAGCCGCTCCACCTAGAAACCCCCTCCCCAAAATCGAGACCCCGAAGCCCGACGCCGCCCCCTTGCTCCACCTAAATGGACCCGCGGCAAGCACCCCTCCGATTGCTATTCTCTTCCCTCCCCCCCCCCCCCACCCCCGAGCTGGATTCCTACGGTGAGTTTAAAAACTGATTTTTATAGAGTTAAAAAAACTGATTTTTATAGAGTTTAAAAACTGATTTTTATAGAGTTCAAAAAAAAATGATTTTTGTATAATATAGAAAGGAGGAAAAAATTTATATTTCTATCATATAAAAAGATACGATTTTTAAAGAAGTAAAGAGTTGATCTTTAAAGAAAAGATATGATTTTTCTTATGTAGAAAACAAAGTAAAAATTCAATTTTTATATTATATGGATAGTAAAGATTAAATCTTTATATTTAAAATGATTAAATCTTTATATTTGAAAAGATTAAATCTTTATATTTGAAAAGGCGAAATCTTTATATGAAGAATAGCGTGATAAAAATATAATCTTTATTATATGAACATCGTTGTAAAAATAGAATTTTTATCTATATAGTAGCGATGTAAAAATAGAATTTTTATCAATATAGTAGTAGTATAAAAATGTGACTTTTATATACATAGCAACAATATAAAAATATGGTTTTTATATATGTAGTGGCTACGGACAATGAAATGGACAAAAGGCGAGAACAGCGATGACTTCTACATAAGAAGAGTCGTGGCGTTGGATTAACTATTCGGTGAGAACTTCTCACTTTAACTTTTCTTTTCTAGTTATAAATATATACTAGGATGCAGACGGTGTTTAGTAGCACTCGAAACCATCGTCCACAGACCATGGACTTGTTTGTTTGGTTGTGTAGTTGGTTAGATCATTTGATTTGAATTTGATTGTTTGGTGAAATGGAATGGATTTGATTTATATGTGTATGGCGTGGGCCATTATTAGACCGGGGATAAGGCTAGGCCTTGTCCCATTTCTAGTATCGTGCTGTTATGCCGCCGAAATTTTCTAAAATAAGTTAGAAAAATAAAGATATCATTTTATTTAATAAATGAACCGAATAGAATATTCATAGGTTGAATAAAATAATTTGGTCGTTAAAAATATACTTTTTAACGTGAATGTGAATAAATAAATATTCATTTACAAACCGGACGGTTTGTTTATGTGCACCTATTTGACAGACATTGATTGGGACGATAAATTTTACACATCGCCCAACTGCACAAATAAAAATCTGTGTTTGTTGATTTGAAACCCCACACAGGTATTGGGATAATATATGACATACACTAATCCCAATAATTAGTTGTATGTCGATCGATTGATTGACTGGCTGTAATAAGCGTTAGATATCTATATTTGATGCTTATACAGTGTAGTGCACTTTGGATGATGGTTGATTATTTATCGTTGCTATTATATACATGTGTTGTATATAAACCATATAATTAACTTTATATGGTGATTGATTGGGCCTCATTCCATTTGGGAAAATAAAGAATATTATAAAATAAAGGTTCATGTGTTGACAGTACTCATCCGTTGAGATTAGTCATGTGTTGAACGAAATATTTTAACGATAAAATTTACATCTTTATCATATATAAAATTAGAAACCAACTTCTTTATAAAATAAAGGTTCATGTGTTGACAGTACTCATCCGTTGAGATTAGTCATGTGTTGAACGAAATATTTTAACCATAAAATTTATATCTTTATCATATATAAAATTAGAAACTAACTAGAAAATAGATAAGATGAGTGGTCTCCTGGATATTGATCTGATGTTGGTTTCGGCCTTCAGGGTTAATATTTAGGGAATCGTTCTCTTACTAATTTATGGTTGGAGTCTGATTTGAAATCAAAGGATAGATACCGTATTTTTTATAAAAATATATTAAATAACAAAAACAGTCACACGTGGACAGTACTCATTCGTTGAGATTAGTCATGTGTTGACAAAAATATAGATTCATGTATTGAATAGGATAAATATTCATTTGTTGAATAGAATAACGGAATTATTGAAATATATAAAGCGTGTTGATTAGAGATGCGCTATTTTGACGCGAAAGATATTTATATCGATTATATTCGTTTTTAGAATTGAATTGAATAGAAAACGAATTCGAATTGAATTGAATATATAACGAAATCGAATTGAATTGAATATAAAACGAATTCGAATTGAATTGAATATAAAACGAATTCGAACTGAATTGAAAACGAATTGAAATAGAATACTAATTGATTTGAAATGAATTCAAATTGAATCGAAATTTGAATTAAATTGAAATGAATTTAAAACGAATTTATAAGGAAAAGTTAAATTTTGGTTTGAATTGGAAATGGAAGTTGAAATGTTTTTGAAACGAATTTAAAACTATTTATAAAATGTTTTAAATAGAAATCGACGAAATATATATTATATATATTATATATATAATACAATGGCCTGAATAGAATGCGCCGCGGCAGTTCGTGAATTTCGACCATTGATTTCGAACGGACATTATGGGAGATCCGACCATCGGATTCTCCTAAAACAGGAACTGTTGGGTTCATATCGAAAAGAGCTTTCTAACGAATATTAGAAATTTGAAATCTAACGGTTGGATTTGGAGATACGTCCAAATCAAATTTGGAAAAGGTCGCTGTAAGTGCAGTTCGATGGCCGTTGTTGGAAATCGACTGTACGGGCCTTGATAAAATTATCAAAAATAGTAATAACTTGTGTAAAATTATAAGAAATGATTTGTGAAGAACTGGGATGAAAAATCCCACATTTGTAAAGATAAAAATGGATTTTTATCGAACTGAACTAGTTTTGAACTAAATTTAAAAGCCAATTATTTCTAAATAAATAAATTGGATTTAAAAGGGGTTTTAAATAATCGGAATTTCTAATATATTTGATTGGAATTGATTTGGGGGTTATCGTGAACGGTGTTTTAAATAACACTGGTTCTTTAACCCGATAAGAAATAGAATGTGATTTGGGTTTATCATGAACTGTGTTTTAAATGACATTAGTTCTTTAACCCAGTAAAAGGAGTTTTAATGAATCTGCAATTAGATTGAAATGTGAATTAATAATTTAAATTATCAAATTTGGAAAGTGAGCGAGAATGGAGTATTACTAGTTTTGCTCCAAAGCGATAGTTAAATCTTTAATTAGATTTGAACGTGAAATGGTAATTAATTTTACCGATAACACCGTGGTGTTAGATATGGAGTATTACCAGTTTTTCTTCATGGGATGAATAGGTTGGGATTGGGAAATAAAATAAATAATTACTTCGGTGTGGTTCGCTAATCTCGACTAGTTTGGAAAACCATAATTTGGTTTGAAATGACATCCAAGGGAAGATTAAAGAATAAATTTAAAGAATTTATCTTTGATAAAATTAATGGGAAACTTTCCCTAAGATTATGAAATTTAGAAACTAGCTGTAGGTTAGCTAAGAAGAATGGTTTCCGGGGTATTGACCTGATGTTGGTTTCGGCCTTCGGGGTTAATATTTGGGAAATTGTTCTCTTACTGATTTACGGTTAGTGGCTGCTGAATTGGAATGAGGCGTATGTTGTGTTTGTGTAACATTTGTTTACTATATACGCGGGTTGTTCGGAAAGGCCGGGTTTATACTCATTCTGAATAACCAATTCGACGATAAGTCGAAGATGAAGACGGTGGTCAAAGACCGGAACACTACTACAAAAGTGGGCATATTCGACACTAATTTGTGTGCGTTGCATGAAAAGTGTGGCGAAAGCTATGCTTTCTTTGATCTTCTGCAACAATATTCATATGTTGTTGCATTATATGTGAATGCACTGTTGCGGTGGGAATTCTAGTGTTTTGACGTGCAACACCAGTTAAAAGCGTAGCATTACATATATATAATCCAGCTCAGCGATCCGCCTTATCAATATATTAAAACCCCAACCGTAGATGCAAGATTAATCCAACGGTTCAAACCATCTGTTGGTCTGATGATCTTAACGATAGCCATCATCCAATCATTGACAGCCACGTCATTGCATTATTTTGACGAAATTTTGGCGCGATCTTCTCCCTTCACGTAATTGTTTTCTTCTCTATCATCTAATCGTTTTCCCCCTTTTTACTATTGACAAAAATTTAAACCTAAATTCCCGTCAGTATCACTCCTCTCCTCGACAGCAAATTCTATTCTGAAAAGGTTGAAGCTTTGAAATGCTTTCTAGCTTTGATTGCTCAGGGCATTGACATCGCCAGTTTTTTCACTCAGGTTCAGTTTGTATAGCACTGTGAATTAGTTACGCTTATTAAAGATTGGATTATGAGTAATTAGTAAGTAGTTCATTTGTTACACTTTGGAAAACCCATTCGCTTATGAGTAATTAGTTGCTTGGACATCCCAAACTTAGGGAAACCCGTTCGCTTATGAGTGATTAGTCGATGAAATATTAGATTATGAGTAATTAGTTGCGCTTTGACCATTGATTTGGGATTTGGGATTATGCTGAGGTTTATTCGAAAATTGTACCCAGCAGTAAACCATGAGAACCGGGCTATTGGCATGAAAAAGACATTGGTTTATTATAGAGATCGAGCTAGTTAGGGAATGGGGACTGTACAGTCGAAAGTGATTTGCACTTTGCGTTCATTTACACTGACATATAATTGTATGCTTGAGGTTTTGTGATACATATACATGTGTAGTAATGCGGTGTGTTTGCACTGCGGTGTGCTTGAGGCTAACAATTTCCCGATCTGGACGAGTCGTTCACCCGTATCTTATAACACGCACAGGTATTTTCCATTTGATTTTGGAAACTACCAATTTCAATGTTTCGATTTTGGAAACATATGCTCAGTTTTGCATCAGTTCATACCATACACATCCAAAAAATGACATACAACTGTATGCTTGAGGTTTTGTGATACAAATACATGTGTCGCACTGCGGTTTTGTGATACAAATACCCGTATCTAACACGCACGCACAAGTATTATAAGGCAGCATCAGTCCATACAATACACATTAGTTCATACCATACACGCACAAGTATCATAAGGCAGCATCGATCAGTTCATACCATACACGCACAAGTATATACACACGCACAAGTATAATAAGGCAGCATTGATCAGTTCATACCATACACATCCAAAAAATAACATACACATCCACATCCAAAAGTATCATAAAGTTAACTTAATATATACACATCCAAAAAATGAAATTATAGTAGCATCAATTCATACCAGATCAGGGTTGCGGGGCAGTGGAACTTCCAACTGATTCGTTAGGGCTTTGCGGCTGTGGGAGAGCCGGTCCGAAGTGAGCAGCCGCATGTGATGGACCCGCAGCATCAGGACAAGGGGTGAGGTAGTTTGGCCAGTCAAATTCCTGATCAACTTCTATATCTACCCACTGATCATTCCTCTGGTTCATTGGGGCTTGGTTATCAACATGTATGTCATGGTCGGCTTCCAGAAATAAGCTTGGCAAGGGGGTAGCTCAGCAGCTTCTTGTATCATTGCATTAAATCTTTCATCTGAATCCATTTCCCATTCCCATCCGTAATGATGCAAACATGGAACCACCTCTTCCTCCCTATTGCTCACAAAAAGAAGTTCAGGCCTTGTCCCAGGATGAGCATGGGTACAGCGCTGAACCTTAATAAAGTAAACCTTGTTATTGATTTGAGCAGCAAAAGTATTTATATTGCCAATGCCTTCATAAAATTGCATTTTCAGGTAGAAAGATGTATGGTCATACTGAGACCAGTAACAGTCGTCAATTGCAAGCACACGTCCCATTGGCTTCATTACTTCTTCAACAGCAGGAACATTACTCTTTAGGAACTCGGGAAAGCCATCAACTTTAGCCCATGATTCCACTTCTAACGCTGGTGAGGGCTCAAATTCTTCATCAGACCATGATTGCAGGTAAATAGCACCACCAGGCTTTGTAAAAACTTTCAACATTAGGGCATGATCACGAATTCTGTACGATGGGCATGATACTAGAAAAGAGTTGTTGGGTATTACCCGTATAGGCCACGAATTATGATTGAGAGCCACCTTAAGAACGTCTTGCACAGCTTCGAAATTCCAATGTCCCTTAATAACAGTGGCTGTGATGTATAGAGACGAGTCCATTGTTTTTGTTTCTTTTTATAATTTCGAAGATTGGGGTTTAGGGGATATGGAGGAGATGATGTTCTGACGCTGGAAAGGATGTGAGAGGGACCCAATGGATGGTGTCAGGCAGATATGTGAACTGGAAATGCTTGCACAGAAGACGAAGCATACTCAATTCTATTTCTGATGAGGTGGCACGTAGTGACCAATGCTGATTGGTCAACTGTTATAATTGTATGCGTAACTCACTAAGATTTATAAGTTTATTAGATGGCCAAATGCACATATGCATGCACACAGCACATATGCACTTATCAAATTAATAACTTGTAAATTCAAATTGCAGGATCTGAAATGACGTGGGGAGATACAGCCGGCAAGTGGAGGACCTGAAATGACATAGAGATACAGTTTCTGGTTCATGGCATTGCTACTTTGTAGAATGCACACTAATCGTATTTATTGGCACTTGTATTGAAGGTGGTATGTGTTGGCACTTTTACTACTTTTAAATTATGTATTTGATCGTATGTGTTATATATTTGATCGGATGTATTGAAGGCGGTATGTATTGAAGGTTTGAATGTGATGATGAATGTAACGGATGTGTTTCTTCTATGTAAAAAACTGATATTGCAAAATTTATAATTAAAGCGTTGTATTTGCCTTCTTTTACTGTTGCATTTGCTTTTTTCCTGATGTCGTGTTTCAAGATAATGGTGTCGCATTCCATAATACAGTGATGTTGCATTACGTAAAATATTAGTAAGTCCACGTGGCACGTAAACGCCACAGCTGACATGACATGTGACACGTGTGCAGCTGACGTGGAGATCTGACGTGTCGTGTGACACGGTGGCAGCTGACATGGAAAGCTGACGTGGCCGCCGCTATCGTGACCTGGTACCCAGGATCTAACTAATTTTCAAGCAACGCTGAATAATGTTGCATTATGTACAATTAGTATTGCATTACGTCTATAACGCAACACTTTCTTTCTGTGGCAGTAGATGTGCTAAAGCGTTGCCTAAGATGGCTAATGCAACGGCTGCGGATGCCACGCCCCCCTGGTGTTGCCTATTTGAAAAAAGGGGCTACTGCAACGCTTTTTTGATCTACGGCCACAGTAAAATAGTGTCAAATATGCCCACTTTTGTAGTAGTGGAAGTCTTCACATCGTTTGGATGATTACTGATGATCTTGATTGGGCTGTACACCCAAGATGAGGGAATCAGTTGGTGGTCATCCAGACGTACTTGGAGATCGATGGATATGCGAGGAAAGTGCCTCCGGTTTCGTTAAAACCAGAACGAACTTGTAAATGGACTGTGTGTCTGACATTGGATTTTATTCTATGTTGATTGATCTCCATTAAATATACATCTGTTTGGCGGCAGAGAATTTATTCTTTTGCTTAACGCCCTTCTCTGAGACGTACGAGCTCAGAGGTGGTATATCGATGGACATCAGTCGCATGGCATGAATTGCCTGTGTGGCACGCCTAAGTGGCAATTGATCAAGGCTTCTGTTGAAAAGAAAAGTCTTGTGGTTGATGATCAAAGCACGGCCTTTGTGGCGTAGCTTTGTGTATAACGTGAATTCGCGAGCCTCACACCTCGGTATGAGTAAAAAACAGGATAGTGACTGCGGGGAGAGCACGACGTTTCTTTCTAGCTTTGGTGGTGTCAGTGACTTACCAGCCCTAACATTTATATACTTTTCACCTATGTGGTTTTTGGATGCGAGGCGCCTCGATTTTAGGTCTGTAAGGACCGGGAAACGTGTGTTCAGGAATAATTAATCCTCAAACGTAAGAGAGGACCGGCCCTGAAGATCCAAGGGTTACCCAGAGTGTGTAGTCCTGAGGCATTTGCTAGAGTGTCTCGAAGCGGAGAGGAGCTTGCCCCTTGCCTCGACTCATGACGGAAATCCAATTTCCAATACGTGTATTTCGGTTTTATTTGTAGAGCCTAGTATGGCGGCATAGTGGGATGGGGCACTTATGCCGTCTATGATTGATATTTATGATTGAAATTGTTTTGACACTATGCACTTATAATAGTATCAAATGATTTGCTTTAAATGTACAAAGTATGTTTGGCTGTTATAAGGTAAAAACCCTATCCTCCGGCTTGCGTTGCATTGTGTGATAGGACCTGGGTCTTATAACAGCTTCATTTTTCTTTACTTAGCATTGCGCTGTTTGTTTTAAGCACTGGTATTCTTGGGAGGAAACCCTTTCCGTGTTATACGGCGTGGTCCCTTGAATTACTCTCTTTTAAAGTAAAGTTTGAAATAACTGTTTTAGTTCTCACACCAGTCACATCACTGACCTGGAGTTCATTGTTTTAACCTAAACTCTGGGTGCCCCTATTTTCGACACGGACAGCTAGTAGTTTTGGTTTTGCAGATTTATATTCACAGGATCCTGGTTAACAGCTGGAACGATACTCGGAAAACTCTGTATCCGTGTATTACTTTCAGTTGTATGTTGTATTATTTTTCCGCTACTATGTAATTTATTGTAATCTCTGATATTTATCGAATGTATATTTATTCATACTCTGTATATTCTTGTATTTGATAGAATTGTTGTAATAAATAATGAAATGTTCTTCTGTTTGCGTTCTATTTTGTCTTGTTCTCAAGGTAATCCGGGCTTTCCTTACCGGGGAAGTTACGGGCTATCACATGGAAGCAGGTGGCTTGACCAGTTAGCTATAGACTATCGTATTTCTGCTGTGTACTATGTTGTATCTGGAAACAGGTGTTTATAACCGAGGAATAACTGTTGTGCTCTGATAATGGTATGTATATACAGTTACTGATTTGTATTTCAAAAGTTATGTTATTTAATATATCTTATTTGTTCCGCTGTGAGTTTATGATTTTCTTTTTTCTTCTATTCTAATATTTCTTTCTTTCTATTTTTCATCCTCTAACTTCTTTCTAATAATTATTCGTATTTCTGTGCAATTTGGGTTGGACGTGTGGTGTTATTAGTCAACTCAGATAGTATGGATTTGCAGGCCGTTACACTAACAAAATTCAACACCAATTAATCATACACACTAACAAAATTCAACAATTAATCATACACACTAACAAAAATTGATAAATTAATGAAAAGATAAATACATTTATCTTTTTGTTAAAAGACGCTTGTTATGTCAGCATATTTTTTTTGAAAATTGCATAAAGGTTGTATATTAGCATTAAATTTAATAACAAAGATAAATCTAAATACATACATAAAAAATTACTGTTTTGGTTCTTTAACAAACAAATAAAAGCAATTGATTTTCAAACAACAGATAACAACATTTATCTTTTGATTGATAACATTGTAGACATAACAATACATCAGCAGTTTATAGTTAATCTCCAAACTCAAATATAATTCCTAACAACTACGATCAAATCAGTATCAGCTATTACACATTAAACAACAAATTCAATATCTATTTGTTAACATCGGCATTTACAATTTAAAAACATCATTCATGATCAATAGCGTTTTAAAGGTTTCACTCAGAGCTGCAATACTTCTTAAGCTTCCAACAGTATGATTCGTCGGTAAGTATTTGGGCAGCTGTAGTAGCTTGGAAAGCATCTACTTCTTCAGTACTGATTTTTGTTGAAGTTTGCATTCCTTGAGTTATTTTTTGCATGAACATCATTACAAATATTCCACAATCGTACCTGCATTCCTTGTAATTAGTAATAGGATAATGCAAACAAACTGTACTTTCTAGAAATATCAATTTGTAGACTACTATCAGGAAATGATAAAAACATTTATCTTTTCTAGAAAATCAAGTTACTAGTAACTTTTAATCATTACATAATTTTTTTAATCATTTGTGTAATGTTTGAAAATATATTATCTTAAATAACAATTGGTAACATAACCTTGGTACATTTCAGATTAATTTTTTAGCTCAGTTTTGTCGAAAAGATAAAACCCTTTATATCTTCTAGAACTCAATGCTATTATTTTCTCATAATGGTCAAATTCCTTGCAAATTATATAACATACTACGTTTATGATTACTACGAATTAGCCATGGTCAATTTTGTTAAACTTATATAACATATTAATATATGATTACTACGAAATTTTATTTGTCAAATTGAAATGTTAAAAATTACCCGGTATTTTGTTGAGCACAGTCAACATTATTTATCACTGAATTATTCTTGAGAATGGTTTTCTGTCCTTCAGGGCCAGTCCTAGCTCATTTTGGATCATGGACAAAACTTAATTTTGGGCCCTTTCATATAATTGCGAGTAACTATAGTGATCATATATACAAAGAATATCAGTGGTGGAAAAAAGTTTAAATGTTAATTTTTTTTATCAGAAGGCTTTTCATTAAAAACAGTATTATAATAGTATAATGCTAAGGCACCCCAAAATGTGTCGGGATACCACCAGTACTGCCAAATGCATTTTTCTTCTTCTTTTATTTTGTTGCGTTCCGCGTACAACCGCTAGTCAAACACTGTTCGACGGACAGTAGCATGGTACCCTAAGCACGTTTCGGAGTGCTCTTAGCATTACACTTATAATATATACACACAGTCCCAAATATATGCAAACATGTTCTTCCCTTGGCACCAAAAAATATTCTGACAATTTAAACTCAAGGAACAAAATAAGCAGGAGAATACATAACTTCAACATTGGACATAGTCTAATTTCCAGCCTGCATAATAACATCATTTAAAAATCTCTTAATGCATTTTGCATTAATAGTACATGTTATTTGGTCCTATTCGATCTCAATTAAACATATCACAGTTGTACTCCGTAATCCCCACCTAGCAGCCAGAGAAAATAATTATTTAACATTGTTTCATTTTTATATTGCCATAATTTTGATCGTTCATCCTGCGTATGTCGTCCATATATTAATGAAAACATATTTGAGTTATAGAAATCAAGAAAATTGATTCATTTTCATGATTGTGCTAAACACTCTAGACTAAGCTTGAATGATAGTAAAAAAGAATGAAATAAAATTCAGAATAGTAAACCTGATTCACGAGTTGGAGTTCCTTCACCAGATAATCATCTCTTGTTATCCTTCCATCCAGCGAACATTAACTGTAGATAGTTGAAACATTCAAAAATAACAACAAATGAGATAAATGTATTATTCCAAGATAAAGTATTGAAATGAAATACAGTATCTATCTAACTTGAATATTCAATTTATTATTATTTTTCTATTAGAAACAACAACTATTTCAATGTTTATTGGCTGAACAACTTAGTTTAAGAAGCATATCCTTCTGATACAAAATCTCTAGGTTTTATAGGTATTTAGATTGATAGGTTTATAAGAGAAAAAGAAATTTGAACTGAAGAGTGAAACTGGGATCCAGAACAATATTTCCTCCTTTGAAATACAAAAGTTGCACTGGAAAATGGGTCTGACGTAGAAATGCTTCGTTTTCTGTAGAAGATAAGGAAAATGAGTAGAGAAGTATGGTAATATTGGACTGAGGTTTCTTTTAAACCGATGACCATTTAATATACATAGAAATAATAAATATTGTGTGCCCCCTTGGAAACTGGGCCCTGGATTGTTGCCTAGGTTGCCCAGTCCAAGTGCCGACTGTGACGATTAGGAATTTCGCTCGATCCGAATCAATCGCTAAACCGACCAAGACCGTTCGAAACCCCTGATTGTTTTGAGAACAAGACAAATTGGAACACAGATAGAAGAACATTTCATTATATATTACAACAATCCCATCAGAATATAAGAATATACAGAGTATGAATAAATATTACACAGAAAATATCAGAGATTACAATACATTACATAGCAGCGGAAAATAATACAAAACACAACTGAAGGAGATATACGGATACAGAGCTTTCCAGATATCATTCCAGCTGTAAATCAGGATCCTGTGAATATAAATCTGCAAAACCAAAACTACTAGCTGCCCGTGTCAAAATAAGGGCACCCAGAGTTTAGGTTAAAACAATAAACTCCAGGTCAGTCATGTGACTGGTGTGAGAACTAAAACCGTTATTAATCTTTATTTTAAAGTTAGGTAAATCAAGGGACCACGCCGTATAACACGGAACGGGTTTTCTCCCAAGGATACCAGTGCGTAAAACAATAGAGCAATGCTAAATAAAGAACAATGAAGCTATTATAAGACCCAGGTCCCATCACACAATGCAACACAAGCCGAAGGATAGGGTTTTTACCTTATAATAGCCAAAGAATAGCCAAGGATAGGGTTTTAAACCATTCAATATGGAGTTTTTCAAATAGCCTATTGATATTAATACCCAGTTCCCATTAAAACAAGAAAAATATAATAGCCATTTGATATTATTACCCAGTTCCCATTTGATATTAAATACAAGCGGGGGCGGTGGAAGCGTGCGGCGGCAGTGAGGGCTGGCCATCGACAGTTTTTTTTTTCTTGTTTTGATTTTTGAAAAGGGGGGTTGACTATAAAGGGAAAGAGAGATTATATGTATATATATATATATATTTTATTATTTAATTTTTAAAAAAAAAGTACTTTTTTATTTTGAACTCGAAATCAAACCCACCGACTATCGTCCATAACTAATTACCCCCATTTCGAACACAATGGGATATGTCATGTAGGCCAATTCGATCGTTACGATCGGTTTTCGTCAAAATCAAAATATAGATCTATATATTGAATTTGAACGCACATTTCAATTTACCGGGGCCACATACGGACTCTAAAAATTCCCAAAAAATATTTTCTAGCTTCGTATTGACAATATGGTCCTAACAAAACTAATTTCATCAAATTCTGAGACTGTTTGAAAAATGGCCATTTTATGGTCGATCAAAATTGACTGAAACTGTCAAAACACGTTTTACTTTGCCACGCTCACATATTGATTCAGAAAATTACGAATTTTGGAATCTAGCAATAACTTGACATTCCGGTTCCAACAAAAGTGGTTTTGTCGAAAACAGAGGTCGTTTGCATAATGGCTATTTTCAAGGCCTTTATATATATTAAAATATATATAAATTCCACAGCGACTTTTCTGAATTTTCATCTGGGCATAACTTTTTATTCCCGCTATGAAATTTAAATTTTTCGGATTCGTTGGAAAGATATTCTCAAATAGGTTCTAATATTTTTGGTTTCGCTAAAGTCCGGTTTATTTTGAATCCTGTGCATTCATTTTAAATTTGAAATCGAATTTTCAAACTACCGCGCCATTTTCAATTCCTTTTATAATTAAAATAAATTATTTATATTCTAACGATGATTCGAATAAATATATATGTTCTAATTCTATTCAAAATAAATCTCTCGTCCTTGTTATTTAAAATAATTCGTTTTAAATATTCAAAATTCATCAGAATTGTCAAAATAAAAATTTTTAATTGGCTTAGATTTCCGGGTTATTACAATCTCCCCCACTTAAAACTTTTCGTCCCCGAAAAGGGACGAAGCTGAAAGTTTTTTCACAAACCAACTCAACATTCATTATTTTCTTTACAGCTTAAGTTCTTCAACTTTTCAGTTCCTAAGAACTTTTCAAATTTTTCAAAAATTTGGCTAACACCCTAAATTTTCGAAAAATTTCGCCATAACCTCCCCTGCACTAAGAGCTTCAGGATATTTCAAATAGCCTCCCATGGCCCTCACCAATCCAAAAATAAAAAGAAACAGCCAAGCGGCTAGCCAATCGGCTCATAAAATCATCAAAAACCCAAGAAATACAATAAACTTGTACCTATTTGTCGGGCAAACAATTTTATTCCTTTTCTCTAGCCTCTTTGCAATGACCTGTTCAATGTACGTACATGTATATGCATGCAAATGCGACTAATTTTCAACACAATTCACTATATGTTTCAATTTGGCTAAAGGTTCAACATTTTAATTAGTCAACCAATAATCAAACAACACAATCAACAATCAATTTGTTGATTAGCATTTCAAATTCATAATTTTGATACATAGTCAAAAAATCAGATGTTTGATGCCAAATCACAACAATAAGCCCTATCTAATTTTGGTTATCACACCAGTCAATTGGAATCATATAGAAAACCCACTTTCGAAACTCGAACACAAATACTGATAAATCTGAAATCCTATTTGAAAAACTCCATATTGAATGGTTTCTACGGCGGCAGTTGAATGGTTTCTGGGGTATTGATCTGATGTTGGTTTCGGCCTTCGGGTTAATATTTGGGGAATTGTTCTCTTGCTAATTTACGGTTAGTGACTGATGAATTGGAATGAGGCGTATGTTGTGATTGTGTAACATTTGTTTACTATATACGCGGGTTGTTCGGAAAGGCCGGGTTTATAACCATTCTGAATAACCGATTCGACGTTAAGTCGAAGATGATGACGGTGGTCGAAGACCGAAAGTCTTCACATCATTTGGGTGATTACTGATGATCTTGATTGGGCTGTCCACCCAAGATGAGGGAATCAGTTGGTGGTCGTCCAGACGTACTTGGAGAACGATGGATATGCAAGGAAACTGCCTCCGGTTTCGTTCAGACCAAGAACGAACTTGTAAATGGATGGTGTGTCTGACATTGTATTTCTTTATATTGTATTCGTTGATCTCTGCTAAATATATATTTGTTTGGCGGCGGGGAATTTATTCTCTTGCTTAACGCCCTTCTCTGAGACATACGAGATCAGAGGTTATATATTGGTAGAAATCAGTGGTACGATATGGATTGATAGTGTGGCATGCTGAGATGCAGTGATCCAGACTTTTGTTGAAAAGCAAAGTTTGGTGGATGATGATCAAAGCGCAGCTTTGATATAGCATGGCTTTGTGTATAGCGTTGATTCGCGAGCCTCACACCTCGGTATGGTGGTAAACTGATGGTTTGATCAGTATGCTTTTTAGTGGATGGGCACCTTAGTGGTGTCGTGGATTCGATCGACCGAGATGAGCTTAGTGCTCAGGGATAGATAGAGTAAGCGGTGTTTTCTCTCGCTGGGACGTAAGCCGCGGTGATACTCTGGTCCCAAAAGTTTGGATGTGCAGACGGTGTTTTCTCTTGCTGGGACGTAAGCCGTGGGGAATTGCACTACGCGATCGATCTTTCGAATAAGGAGCCACCATGATGGAAATCCAATTTCCAATACGTGTATTTCGGTTTTATTTGTAGAGCCTAGAATGGCGACATAGTGGGATGGGGCGCTTATGCCGTCTATGATTGATACTTATGATTTGAAGATATTTTATACAATATGCACTTATAATAGTATAAAATGATTTGTTTTAAACGTATCAAGCATTCTTGGCTATTATAAGGTAAAAACCCTATCCTCCGGCTTGCGTTGCATTGTGTGATGCGACCTGGGTCTTATAATAGCTTCATTTTTCTTTATTTAGCATTGCACTGTTGTTTTATGCACTGGTATTCTTGGGAGGAAACCCGTTCCGTGTTATACGGCGTGGTCCCTTGATTTACCTAACTTTAAAATAAAGATTTACAACTGTTTTAGTTCTCACACCAGTCCCATGACTGACCTGGAGTTTATTGTTTTAACCTAAACTCTGGGTGCCCTTATTTTCGGCACGGGCAGCTAGTAGTTTTGGTTTTGCAGATTTATATTCACAGGATCTTGGTTTACAGCTGGAACAATACTCGGAAAGCTTTGTATCCGTGTATTACTTCTAGTTGTGTATTGTATTATTTTCCGCTGCGATGTATTTAAATGTAATTTAAATCTCTGATATTTCTGTGTAATATTCATTTATACTCTGTATATTCTTGTATTCTGATGGAATTGTTGTAATAACAATGAAATGTTCTTCCGTCTGCGTCCTTTTGTGGCTTGTTCTCGAACTATCTGCGCTTTCCTCATCGGGGAAGTTACGGGTTTTCACAAACACAGACGGTTTTTACCTTACTATAACCCAAACCATTTTTTGTATCAAAATCCAGTGATATTATAATAATGTCTAATCAAATATATAACCAAATAGTAGATCGCTTGCATCACACGCTCTACATATATAGTATAAAATCAAAAACCGCAGGGCGCTTATTGGAGATTGGATTCCAACAATGACAGGGTATGGGACCACCTTCCGATGATGTCTCTCTAGAGGCGAATACACCTGGGTTCAACAAGAACGTCTTGCAACTCGGCCCACACATGACTGACCAATCATTTCGCTTGAGTGTATCGAATGTATATCACCAACGGTTGGGCTCAAATCACCGTTTCCCGAAAAGGGACAGCGTCGAATAGATTAAAGAAGTAAAAGGAATTTCTCTAGATAGGTTATTATATACCCTAATGGGAGCAACCCACATAGCCATGTTGCCTGCCCGATTTTTGTCATTTCCCGGTTGTGAGGCTTGAGGCTAGGTTTATCTTTTAGAACATCTGGCCACCAACACTTTGAATGCCACATCGTCAAACCCGTCAAATCACTAGTTGAACTTCTCAAAAATATTACGGGTATAAAAGCTAAGAGAAACAAATTTCTCCGCCACCAGACGTAATACTTTGAAAAGATCGTCTTATGTGATCGTTAGGAATACTCTGTCATACATTCGTCCATACACGTTGTCTTGGGACTGGACAAACATAACAGCTCTTGAATTTCACTTCGTCTTTGATTATTTTCAGCATAATCTAATTCGCAATGCTTATGCCTATACGGAGTGGTTTTCCGGATATTTAACCCAAATGGTCTCTCCATATTGACAACGATGGTCAAAAATCTTTGATAGTCGGTGTTTTAACTATCAAAGGAAAAATAAACATCCATCAAACAATTTCACAATCACTGGGCCTTTCTAATATTTCATTTTTAATTCATTTTCTTAGCAAATTCTATAAATATCGTTATATCAATTCCTATTATCAAAACTTCTTAAAAATATTCTAAATCCTTAAATTTCCGAAAAAATTCGCCATAACCTCCTTTGTGCCGGCAAATAATTCAAACCTCAACTCGCCTCTCTAGACCCTTTCCATTCAAAAAGAAAATCAAAAAGCCAAGCGGCTTGCCGATTCGGCACATAAAACCTCATATGGAAATTTAAATGTATACCTTTTGTCGGGCACTTAAATATAAATCTTCATACTCTTCATTCACTTTATCCCATACCTGTCTAGTATACATGCACCTGCATTTTCATTTATTTCGAAACCATTCAACTATTTTTGATTTTACCACATTCATTCCCATTAACTAATTCAACTGCTACATATACTTATAGTTTAAATGAATAAATGTTATATTTTAATTCACTTATAAACAATTTGAATTTTCATTCATAACTCAAACCTCATATTTGATTTTAAGTTCTACTTTACAAATCCAAATTTACTTAACCTATGTTAAGTTACATTCGAATTTCCATTGACCAACCGCTTTATTTGTTAATATCATCCCATAATTCAAAATCTGGGTTTGACATAAAATCACTTCATTCACTCTACTTAAGTTCGTATATATATGATAACTCAAAAACTAAATTTTTCAAATACGAATTCGGATTTTATTCACTCAGAATACTTTAAATTTATTAAATAAACCGTTATGGTTTAAAACGATTATGGCGATGTTTTTCTGAAAATTTGATTTTGACATAACTCAAAATCTATATGACGAAATCTTGATTTTCTCTTTCACTAGAAAACTATCATTTAGTCAGTCTGGGCATTTCTTGTTTCATCGAATTTCGACTTATATTGAGCTCTGTATACTCAATTGAATTTCGAATCGCCAATTTATGAACTACCGCGCTGCGGCGAGTTCATTTTAATTAAATTTTATATAATGTTTAAAACTTTGTTTATAAATAAATTTCAACTCCATTTCAGTATTTAAAATAATTCAAACCCGTTATCCAAATTTGACTTAACAATTCTGATCCTTCAAACTGTCGATTACTTACTTTCACATTCATTACTCGGCTATGAATTCATTCAAACTCCAGTTCTATATTCATTTCAAATCCACTTGGAGTCAAATTATTCATAAAATTCGATAGAATCGAATTCCAATTATAAATTCCTTCATGGGAAAAATCAATTTATTAAATACCCATTTTCATTACAAACTAATATCATCCGTTGATAATAGTGAAGTCGTTCAAGTTGGGGTATTCTAATTACCTCTCAGACCTTGATCGACAACGTTCTTATCTGGAGATAGATAACAACTTGTAATACACAGACTCGATAAAATCTCTGCTTCTAGTCTATTCAAATATGGTATCGTAAGCCATATCCACTTTGGAAAAATTCATTTTGTAAATTATCTGATGAAAATTTCTTCATCACATTTATAAACTTTGTTTATAAATTAACCGCCTTATTTTATTTATTAAAACAACTTCCACTTGAATTCGATTCTCATTATTTTTATCATTATCATATATATATATATACATACATACATATAAACCTATAACCCATTTCATTTTACATTTAATTTTATACAATTCCAATATCTTTTCTGAAAGAATAATTTTATTTCTATGAATTTGACATCGCTGAATTCAAATCATAATTCCATGTGGATATATTTAAATCCAGTTGACATTCTGAACATCGGAATAAATTCCATCATTTTTTTCTTAAATGATTTCAAAATCACCTTTTAATGTTCATACTTGAATTAAAATTTCAAGTTATCCAACACAATATCTTGCTCCTATTTACAAATATCATTTATAAATTTCGCTTCTTGCTTTGAGTATTAAAACAAATTTTCGATTTCAAAGTCCATTTGAAATCTAATTTCCATTTTAAAAAATTAAAGATTTCCATTTTAAATTCATACTTAAATTTGAAATTTGATATTATCAAATGACAATATTTCTTTCTATTTATAAACCTTGTTTATGAATAACACTTCTTGTTTTAAATACTAAAACAAGTTTTCGATTTCAAATTCTCTTTGAAATCCAATTTCCAGTTAGGGAAAACAAATTTCCCTTTAAACTTCATATTTGAATTTAAAACAAAATAATGATTTTTCCTTTCCATTAAAAACATCGTTTATAATTTCAGTTACTTGTTTTTATTATTAAAAACAAGTTAATATTCCACATCTCATTCAAAATTCCATTTCTATTTCAAAATATAAAATTTCCCTTTTTAAACCAAAATAATCCCTTTTATGATATTTTAAATATAAATATCTAGGGCCAGTGATATTCTAATATCTAACACACAAAACATCCATTCAATTCACACATCACATACATATACAAATATGTAAACAACGATAATTAAATTTGAGGAATCCAGTTGGATCCCTCCAACCTGTTTTCCCGGCATCCACAAATGTTAGTCAACAAAATACTACCAATCCTGCTTCAAGACAGGATATCGCGGTATAAAAAGGGGATCCACTTATATTCGTTGGCATAGGGTCATCCGCTAATGATACTGCGGGAATCCGCTAATAGTATTGCGGGAAATATCCAATAACCACAATAATTCAATAATTCATTCATGCACCCAAGCAACCAACAAATTTATTTTTAACGATTAAAAATTAATTTAAATATAAAACTGTGAGTGAGATTTACTCACCTCGATTTTCATTTGTTGAATATTCGATTAGATGTCGCATCCTTGCCACTACGAATCAACTCAAATCTTCTCGCATTTATTTCGCGTCTACGATTATTTAATTATCGATTAACATTTATTTATTTAAATTAACTACATAAACAAATAAATAAATAAATTATAAGTATTTTAAATGTTGAAATAACGTATACCTTACTTTCCTGCAAATCTGATCACTACGAAACATGCTCAACAATTTATTGATCAACTCCTACTAAAATCGGCCCAATAAGCTACTTCATCCCTTTTTGGCATTTCATCGAACTCTTATCTGTCAAGCTCCATTCCTTTGCTGGCAGCCCCACTTCTATCCTACTGTTGCTGCTACACCCAATTGAACCAACATCGCTGCCCTGCATCCAACTCCAACAGTCCCAAAAACTGTCATGTTTCACATTGACATTTTATCAAACATCAGCTGCTCATTCATTAAAAACAGTGACCCTCTAGTATCAAAAATCGCACCCTCAAACACCTACAGTACGATTAGTTGAAATACCACTCTAGTCACGTTTGCATCTCCAAAACTAGAGACCGAACTCCCTCCTCCCAAAATAGAACTCCTCCTTTTCCTTATCACATCAGCAACTGCTCACTATCGAACCTCCATCTCCTCTGTATAACTCTATCGACCTCAGCATCACACCGTAAATCCATCAGCGTCGAACCCCTCATAACAGTCGCCTCTATGTCGACCTTTCAGAACAACGACAACCCCCTTAAATTGGATGGCAACCTTAGAACACTGCTTCAATCGACCTTCCACATTGTGATATTCCAAAACTCGCTAGATTTTAATGCATCGACCCTTAAATCACTGTCGAAATTGCTTAACCAAGATCGAAATTTCCCCATTAGACTCTGTTGTGCCTCCCTTGCTGGCGAGTGCTCCAGACGACGCTCGATTTTGATTTTGATTTATTTCCTTTTTCTTCGATTGTCTGAAGTATCGAAGAGGCGGTTTTCGGAAATAGGAAAAGGTGGAAATGAATAAAAAGGGTAACAGCTTCACTAATAAGGAAATGAGGTAGGGGTTCGAATGATTGAATTTAGCAGGGGCCATTTCTATTTCTTTGTTTACAGAAGCTTTTCGGTTTTGATTTCAAAATGAAGAGAGGATTCACGATTTATAGAAGAAGAAAACTTGGGAACAAAGGAATAGGCTGCGAAGGGTACAACGTAGATTATATTGGTTAAGCACCTAAAAATTTATTTGATCAGAAATAAAGAGGTTTTTATTTAATTAAAAAGGATATCGAAATAGATATCGATTTGATCTCGTGCTTATCCATTAAAATAATATTGGGGTCTATTACTCGACGTTACGAACCGCTATTTTATACTACGGACCGTCGTTTCAACGTAATTACACTATTCTGGACTCAATTAGAGTAGACTATAAAATTTAATTTGAACGTATATATTAAATAACCATATTAAATCGATATAAAATAATTTGAATTCAATACAAATAAATTCTCTGGTAATAAAATATTTTTATTATCATCTATATTCAAATACAATTAATACTGGTCATCTGAATTGTTTTGATTTAATTCTAACTTCGAATTGAATTATTTTAAATTCTCGTATTACGATGATAATCAAAATAAATCGTATTTCGATTATTTAATCGATAACCCAATAAAATACCATTTATATTATAAATTCAATATTTAAAACCATACTAAATATTAAAATAAATCGACCAAAAATCTGGGTCGTTACATTCTTTCCCCCTTAAAATAATTTCGTCCTCGAAATTGCTAAGGTAGGAAAAATGGTACAAATCCATTACTTTTCAAAACCTCACTTATGTTGAAACTCAACTCCTCATATTTCAACAAATTTAATTCCATCAAAACTTTTGGTTTTCTTTCATATGCATTCTAATTCATTTAACTTGATTCTGATTCAATTTATTCACTTTGATTCATTTAAATTTCCACATTCACATTCCTGCGATTTCATTTTAACTCATTTTGAAATCACATAAATATATACATATATTTATTTCCATCTCAAATTCAAAACATTTGAATTTTCAAACCAATTTGTTTTCCTTTAAACAAATTTTCATCAAAAACTTTTCTATGGCGGCAATTCATCACATAGAACTCGAAAATGAACACTGATAATGCTGCAGTCATTATCAGAATTATTTTCCAGCGACTGAAGTGAGTTTAGTGCTTTATCACTTTCAAAATCCATTCAAACTAATTTTTATTCAAAAACCCTTTCAAAACAGAGCTATATTGTTTAATATACATTGGAAAAAAATATTTCCCAACCTTTCGGGATTTAAATTCCAATTTACGGTTTGAATCTGTTAGACCAAAAAGTGGTTCTAACACCCAAATTGACTGAATCGAGATAAAATAAGATCAAAAGTAAAATGGAGACACAGAATTTATAGTGGTTCGGCGTTGAAATGCCTACGTCCACTTTGTAATCACTATTCTTGATGATATAGATGCAATTACAATGATATATTCACTCAATTTCACTCATAACTCATGTACATTCACTCAATTGTCTCAAAACAAATGTTGAATGATGATTTGGATTATCAAGGAATGCTGGAATTCGGTTTTTGAAAGTTCTTGAACTCTCAAAGCGCCAAAAAGAAGATCCCTTTAATTATCTCTAGGCGAGGTATTTATAGGTGAAAATTTGCTCAGAATCCGATCCGGGTCGGAGCCACGTGTCTTCCATCCCATCATCCTCGGGTTCGGATGGACTCCAGTGCTGACAGCGCATCAGAGTAGAGATTATCGTGGGTAGGAACTGGTCATAACCGCTCCGAATATTTAGGCGATCGTGGGGGGATATGATATGGAATATGAGTTCGGTTCGGAGGAGCGTGTAGAGGGGGTTCAGATTGGGGCATCCGATCCGACCCGAACTAAGCTGAGACTAAGTCCTTACCCATTTTGCTCCGCTCCGATCCGAATAGCAACAGCCCTCCGATCTGAATAGCAGCATCTATCCGATCCGATCCGCTATGATGCTTTCTAAGTTCTTCAATGCTTTACATCTCGACTTTGTGTTGCCTAGTTCACAAAGTGGGCTAACATTTTGCCCCCTCAAAGGATGCTTCTGTTGGAGACGGAGCATGCTTTGATTATCATCGCACAGCGCCTTCTAGGTAATCTTCCCTTTTATTTTCCTTGTGCTTTCATCCTCTTCTTCGAATTTTAGTTTAATTCACATGCCCTGCTGAGTTACGACATTCTGTTCGGTTCGGATTCCGACCCGAACGGATCCTCTTCTTTTTCTATTTCTCATTGGACTAGTGGGCCAAGCTGTGCTACTGGGCTTTCGAGCCGGTCCGAATGGGGATACGAATAGTCACCCTGTATTTATATAAACCTAGCCTTCATCTTCCTCTCACTTTCTTTTTCTCTCATCGTTTTATAAGTTCTGTTCCGAAACCCTAGGTCTCAAAAGAGGAAAACTTTTATAATTCTCGTGCGAATCTCCAAATTAACCACCTTGGTAGGTTTAAATCCTTGATCAATTTCATGATGATTGGTTTAAATTGAAATTCATGGTCAATTCGACCGATTTAGATGTGGTTTCCACGCTACAGCATCCTCTTCCTTCGTTATCGTCATTGGTGGCTCCGTTGCCACTTCGAGGCGTTGGAAGGGGGAGTCGTAACGTTTTCGATCATAACTGGGGTTTCAGAGGCGAAATTGGGTTTAAAATTAAAGAAGAGGAAGAAGAAGGAGATTACAAGGGGTTGGCTTGGGCGATGGAGTATGGAAAGTAGAGGAAAGGAAAAGGAAGAGAAATTCAGAAGGTCGGATCGGGTCAGGGCAAACAGTTGAAGAGGGAAATAGAAATCACCCCGCCGGGTCGGATCGGACTGTAAAATTAAGGGGGAGAGAAGCATGTCTGCCTAATCCGATCCGAACCATTCGGGTGATCCACTTCCGAACCGATCTGACTTTGATTCCTGGGCTTCAATGTTTGTCCGAGTCCAAGACAGGGCTACACCCCCCGATCTGATCCCCATGAATGCACCCGAACCGTACCGAAGAGCAGTCCAACTTAATGCATAAAAAACTTGATTAACTGGCCCAATCAACTCTTGGCATAATCTTTAACTTAATGGACAGTTAGGATAGTGCCCTGCGAACATAAATGGACATCAAGAATTGCCTTGATCCTTATTACCTTGCCAAGATTTTGCATCGCACTTTCAAACATTAACTTTACACTTTCTGCATACACTGTTCACACTTTAGTTTGTACACATGCACGGGGGGATACGGGCTAATTTACTCTAACTTGTGCTATTGCTTCTTCAATAGTTTTGTGACCATGACATCCAGATGCTCCTCTAGACTAGCAGAGAAGAAGGAGGCCCCGGAGACATCCAACAAAATTACTCTTGAGGACATATCTTCTTCCTCGGATCCAGAATGGAATGACGAGGGCTCAGACTACGAGGTTGGAACTCGCGAAAGCGACAACGTGTCTTCGGAGGGCGGAGTTTCCCTAGGTTGTGAAGAGGAAGGAGGGATCGGCGATGACCAAGCTCCTGATGAATTCGAGTCTGCCGTCATATTGGAATCACCTCAAGATTCCGTTGAATCGACGATCGACAATGACAGACTTATCCGAATACGACTAAAATACGGGATACCCAAAGGGGATACCTTGTTGCCATCCAAATCTGACCGTCCCCACAACCCTCCAGAGGGGTATATGGCAATCACTCGGTTGATGTGCATGGTCGGGGCTATCCCTCCATTTTCTCCTTTCGTCGTCGATTTTCTAAGACAAATGCGGATTGCCCCCATGCAGCTGCATCCCAATTCTTATGCTTACTTGTACACCTTATATGTAGCGTACCGTGAGATCTTAGGCATAGAGCTCACTTTTGACGACGTTCATTTCTTCTATAACTTCAAGCACTGGACTCGAGAAACCCCTTCTTTCTGTTACTTCGAGTCTGTCCCTAAGAGGAAGATAATTCCAGCACCATACAGTAGTAAAGATGGGGACTCCAGGCTGGAATGGTTTTATGTAAAGCAACAACCAGGGTGTGCTAGGAGGTGGACGAAATCAAGTAAAGCACTGGTTTTCTAAATCCCAACTCTGTATATACAAACCACCACATTAATTCGCTTTTCTTTTTGTTTGCAGTTGATAACCCAAAACAAATATCAGACCAAGTATTCTTTGATCGGATGCACCAGCTCCTTAATGGTGATCAGAAGTTTTTAACTATTGATGAAGTCCTTAAGGACGAATATCTTCATCTTCATGGGTTGCTATCCATTACCCATAGCATTGGTCATGGGACGGCTCCATATGTATATATTCCCCCAGTGGACGTAATCCCTGAAACGGGCGAAGGTTCGAGAGCTCCTACAGTGCCTCTTCAGGTTTCACCCTCTCCTTCTTCTACCCAAGATGATGAATTGGCTAACATGGCCGAAAAGCATCGCGAAGGGTATACTGTTCCCGAGGATGCCATTTCTCCGGAAAGATCAATGTCTTCCAAAGGATCACCGATTAATGCTTCTGAGGGAGATGTCCCTAGTACTGATGAACCACTATTTCAGGGTTTAGGGGATCTCCCCTTACCTGAAACTATTTACACTTCAGAGGATTTTAGGAAGAATCCTTTTGTTTTCACTTCTTCCGAAGAGACCACTCCTGCTAAGGCCAAAGAGCCTGCTCGTACTAGTTTAGCTTCGGACTCGGGTTGGTCGGGGGGAAAACACCACTTAGGACACACTTTATACAATAACATCACAACTCACTGCATCTTTCTCTTTGTGAAAATATTGATTCTGAATTTCATTTGTCTTGTTGTGCAGGCACGATGTCCCGATTTTACTATGATATCAGGAAACTCCGCCGCAGCATGTCTAATCCGCCCTATGATACTGAGTATGATCGCCGCGACGATCGCAGTAGGGAGGAGAGAAGGCCCTATGAACCTTATCGCTCGCGAACCTCGCGTTCTCGCTCTCCTGTCCGGACAGACCCAGAGCGATATAAAGGTTACCAAGGTCGTCGGGAAGAGGACAGGCCGCAATCAAAAGACTCAACCTCTTCTCAAGAAAAGCGCAGTAGGGAGAGGAGTCCGCCAAAAGATACCGAATCACGGAGCAAGCGTAAGGTCCCTGCTAAACGGCCTAGAACGGATAAAGAGGCTATTGAGTCCTCCACGCACAAGGATACTGAGCTGACAATCCCCGCCCCTCCACCGCTAGATGCTGAAACTGCAGTTAAGCGAGCGTATCTGGAGGAGCAATTTCCTGATCATTATTTCGAAAATTTGACTTTTTTACCTGCACTTGAGCCTATTTCTTCGAGGTGGGCAGATGAGGCCAAAGCAAAGATAGGCGCGGTCGAGAAACAATATTCAGAAATGTTCAAGTATCCGCGCAGTCTTTCCAGAATCATCCGCACCTTAATCACGAATGCTCACTCGATGCAAAAAACCGCAGAAGACGATGCAAAGGCCTTAAAAAACCTAGGAAAAGACTTGGAGGATACATAGGCCCAACTTGCTGTCGCTCAACGGGACGCCACTAGCTTCAAACAACAATTTGAAGATCTGCAAAAACGCTACCATGATTTGCTTGAGTCCCATACCCAAGAGCATTCTGAATTAAAAAAGCAAGCCGAAGATGCCAAGTCAGATGCTGCCAAAACGCGACTTGCTTACGCTGACCTTGAGCGGAAGAATGCCGAGTTAGCAAGGAGGAATGCTGAATTGGAAAATAAAAACGTTGACTTGGCTTCTAAGTTAGCGGAGGCGGAGAACAGGGCTGCCCTAGCGGAGGGTAACGTCGAATGTGCTATCAAGTCTGTTGAGGAGGCCCGCAAACAACTGTCAGAGGCTGAGGGAGAGGTTCAGGGTTTTGGCGAATTAATGATTGAATTCTTTGCGCATATCATCCGCCGCCAGAACAATTCTTGGATTGTAGATTATCCTTCTACTCTAGTCCAAGTATGGAGTCAGATCATTGAGTGGGAGAAAGAGGATCTCAAGGTTGATTCCATTAACGAGGACAAGCTGATGGAGAAATATTTACGAGATGATGAGCCAGAACGCCTAGCTGAAGGGCGCCGCCTCATTGCTGCTGTTATGGACGAAGAGAGGCAGAGGGTTGAGCAAAAGAACATTCCCGAGGCTGGTTCTTCCTCTACTGCCTCTGCAACTTATGAAGTAGAGGGATATGATCCTGAAAACCCGGGGATCCCTCGGACAACTCTTTTATCCCCTATACCCGAAGCGGCATCGGAGACAGCAGTTACTCCAGCCGAGAAGTCTTCGGAAGGTATCTCTGCATTTTCACCTCAATTTGTCAAAGCTATCTCTACCTTTCGTCACGTGATTGAGCAATCGATGAAGAACCCATTATTTTCTCCTGAGTTGATAACTGTTGCTTCTCACTCTGTAGGTATTGAACCGTCCGAAAAGACAGTTGTGTCTCAGGGAACCGCCTCTGGAGCAGAGCCTACGGAGAAGGCTAAAGGGGGAAAAGACAAGGCTGCCCCCATAGATTCGGGGGTAGGAATTGAACCGTCCAAGGCTGACACTCCTCACGATGATGAAATGATATACGCCTTAAAGGATGATGGCGGCAACGGGGGACATGAGGAAGACCCCGAGGTGTCTATAGTCGGGGAGTCGAAAAGCGCCGATGATGTTACCTTAGCTGCACGGAAAGCTGACCAAGATAAATGCTTGCAGCTAAAAGCTGAAGACTTAGATCCCGAAAGCCTTAAGCCCCTCGCAGTAGTGGATGCGGGATCAAGGTTAGTTGTTAAGCTTTCGACTAGATCCATTACAGAGGAACTTGCTAAAAAGTCTTCTCTTGATTTCAGCGCTCCGCCTTCCGGGAAGAAGTCAACTGAATCCAGCACTTCAGCTTCAGGGAAGAAAAAGTCAAAGCGCATCTTGACGGAGGCCGAGAAAGAGGCGAGGGATGCGGAGAAGGCTGCTAAGAAGTCCAAGCCCTCTTCGAAGTCCAAATGATGGAGTGTCCTGCGTTATTTCAGTATTTGATTGACCAATAATTGTTGCTGCAAGGGTGGCCGTTGCACCTTCTTTTTGCCTGTTTTCCTGTACAAATTCATTCATTTGTAAATAAAAAATAATTCATTTTCTGCAATGTCGGTTAGTTATTAGTTTTGCACTTATGTATGAATGCATGTCCCACTATAAGTGTGTAATGAAGTTATGGTGGGGAGAAATATGTGTGTACATATATGCCCCCGGTCAATCTTGAAAACTATTCAAGATTTAGTCAAATAGTGTGGATGTCCCCGATACTTCGACGAGGTTACATTCTCTGTGTCGTTAATGCCAGTCGTTTTTTCAGGCGTTTTTATACTCTCCTGTCTTATAGTCAGGTTAGAGTTCTTACTGAGGCAGTCTCTTGTCTGGGTGCACCTTCATGCCTCAGAGGACGTCGTCTTCCCGTCCTTTATACTCTCTCTCAATTCTCGAGAGTTAGAGTTAAAAATGTCGTCTTCCCATTCTTTTATGTCTTATCGCACAAACAGTCGTTGTGCTTTTTCCTGCGTATAAACTGTTTTCAACCTTTTAGGTTTTAAATCATCTTATATTCCGTAATCACAACAAAATAGTAGTTGAAGGTATATATAATGCAGGAAAGTAAATGACACACGATGTTTTTATAGTGGTTCGGCTAAGTCGTAGCCTACATCCACTTTAAAGTTCTTTGTTCATATCAACTGATTTTTCTGAGGCAAGTCGTGCCTTTTTACAGAGTTCATAAGAAAAACAGCAAAGAGTACAACATTTCTAATTTAAATATCGCATCAAGTGTTAGGCATTCCATGCCCTAGGTACCTCTTCGCCATCTACGGTCGTTAATTTGAAGGTTCCTGTTTCAAGTTTCCGTTGGATGACAAAGGGTCCTTCCCACTTTGGACCGAGGTGAGGGAGGGATGGAAAGACTCTCTTTAGCACCAAATCTCGTGGTTCAAAAGTCCTAAGACGAACTTTTTTGTCATAATAGCGTGCCATCTGACGTCGATGTCTTGACGCGCGCAAATCTGCTTCATCCCTTTTTTCTTCGATTTCATCAAGACACTCGAGTAAGAGTGCCCGATTCGTCATCGGGTCATAATACGTCACCCTGTGGGAGGGAACCTCAAGCTCTACTGGAATTACTGCTTCTGAACCAAATGAGAAAGAGAAAGGGGTATGACCGGTAGCTATCTTAAACATTGTCCGATATGCCCACAAAGCTAAGGACAATTTGTCAACCCATTTTGCCTTTGCGCGTTCTAACCGTTTCTTGAGGATGGATTTTATAACTTTGTTTATTGCTTCTACTTGCCCGTTCGATTGCGGATAGGCAACCGCAGTGTACCGTTTGTCGATCTTATATTTCTGGAAGAAATTTCTGAATTCAGCACCATCGAACTGGGTTCCGTTATCAGTTATAATGGTCCTTGGGATCTCGAATCGGCATATAATATTTCTAACCACGAAACTTATCACCTTTCTCGCCGTGATTTTGGTTAGGGGCTCAGCTTCCACCCACTTCGTAAAATAGTCCACAGCGACTATTGCATATTTCGCTCCTCCTTTAGCAATTGGTAGAACTCCGATGATATCAATTCCCCACGTGGCAAAAGGCCAAGGACTCACCATCGATTTGAGTTGGGTCGACGGTGCTCTGGAGATTTTGGCGAATCTCTGGCACTTGTCGCAGCGTCGTGAATAATCAGCTGCATCTTTATTAATTGTGGGCCAGAAGTATCCATACCGCAATATCTTTTTCGCTAAAGTCTGACCTCCTGTATGATCTCCACACTCACCTTCGTGTACTTCTCTTAGTACACGTTTGATGTCGTCGTGTGCTATACATCGTAACAGGGGCATAGAGAATCCTTGTCTATAAAGAGTATCATCTTGAAGGATATATCTGGTAGCCTTGCGAACTATAGCCCGTCTCTCACTCTTCTTTGATGGGAGTATTCCATTCTTAAGGAAATTCTTAATTGGGGTCATCCACGACTCCTTCTCCGGTTCTGCATCGAAAGCGAACTCAATTTCCATCGACTCAAAGTTTGGCGATTCCAATGTTTCAATAGAAATTATTTCAGTTTCTTCCGGGTTGTCGGAACTAGCTAGCTTTGCCAGCCTGTCTGCCTTCTGGTTTTCGGCTCTTGGGATATGCGTTATGTTGTACCGCTCCAGGTTGCTCAACAGCTTTTCCACTTTCCCGAGGTAGGCGATAAATCGAGGTCCCTGAGCCACAAACTCCTTTCGCACTTGGCAAACAACGATTTTGGAGTCACAGAATATGTCCAATGTTTTTACTCCGAGGTCTTTAGCAAGCTTCATCCCGCAATCAGGGCTTCATATTCAGAGTCATTATTAGTCGCTGAAAATTCTAATCGTAGAGCGTAATATAACAACCGTCCTTCAGGAGTGACTAAGACGATTCCAGCTCCGGACCTTCGGTCGTTCTTGGCTCCATCTGTGTACAACTTCCAAGGATCTAATTTTAACTCATCTTCGGACTTGACCACTCTGTCATCGATTATTTCCTCCTCTAGGATTGTGAACTCTGCTATAAAGTCTGCCAGAGCTTGCCCCCTGACCAACCTCCGCGGCTGAAAATTTAAATCAAACTGACTTAATTCAATATTCCATTTGATCAATTGTCCCGATGCTTCGGGTCTCTGCAACACCTGCCTCAGAGGCTGGTCAGTGTATATGGTTATTTGGTGAGCTTGGAAATAGTGACGAAGTTTTCGGGAGGCGATTAAGAGGCTGTAAGCGAGCTTCTCAATCTTTGGGTAGTTGCGTTCTGCCGCTGCCAATTTCTTACTTACATAATATACTGGCCTTTGCACTTTGTCTTCTTCTAGTACCAAGGCTGTGCTAACAGCGTGAGCCGAAACTGCTAAGTAAACAAATAACTCTTCATGATCCACTGGCTTTGACAAAATCGGTGGTTTTTCTAGCAATTCCAATAAATTTCGAAAGGCCTCGACATAGTCCGGAGTCCATTCGAAGTTCTTCTTTCCCCTTTTAATCAAGTCAAAAAATGGGACGCATTTGTTCGTTGCTTTGGAGATAAATCTACTCAACGCAGCTACTTTCCCTGCAAGACTTTGGACATCTTTGATTCTTCTTGGTTCTTCAATGTTTCTAATCGCTGCTATTTGGCTGGGATTGATTTCAATCCCTCGAGAGCTCACAATGAAGCCTAGAAACTTTCCCGATGCCACTCCAAACGAACATTTCAAAGGATTCAATTTCATTCGATACTTTCGCAGGATACCGAACATTTCTGCCAAGTCTTGCGTATGGCTGGAGGACTGTTTTGATTTGACAAGCATATCATCCACATAAACTTCCATAGTCTTCCCTATTTGATTATAAAACATCCTGTTCACCAAGCGCTGATAAGTGGCTCCAGCGTTTTTTATTTCCGAACGGCATGACCACATAACAGTATAACCCCAAATTTGTAATGAAGCTCGTGTGTTCTTGATCTGGCACGTGCATAGGAATTTGGTTGTACCCGGAATATGCGTCCATGAAAGAAAGAAGTTCGTGTCCCGCTGTCGAATCTACAAGCTGGTCAATTCTGGGGAGTGGGAAGCTATCTTTCGGGCAAGCTTTGTTCAAATCTGAAAAATCAATGCAAGTCCGCCACTTTCCGTTCGGCTTCTTTACTAAGACGGGATTCGATATCCAGTCGGGATATGTCGAATCTCTAATAAATCCATTCTGTTTCAGCTTCTCCACTTCTTCTTTCAGAGCTGCCGACCTCTCTGGGCCCAGCATACGTCTCTTTTGCTTTACCGGCGGGTGTTTCGGGTTTATATTTAGTGAATGACTTATGACGGATGGCGATATCCCACACATGTCGGCGTGGGTCCAGGCAAACACGTCCAAGTTTGCCTTTAGGAAGTCAGTTAGTTCTTTGGCTCGACGTGGATCCAACTGGGATCCAATCTTCAAAACTCTTGTTGGATCAGCTTCGTCAATGGGTATGTCCACTGTCGCTTCGTTAGGAGTTGCATTTCTAGCCTTTGGTTCCTCATCTTTTCTGGGATCCAAGTCTTCGGGCGTTCCTTTTGGCAACTCCTTCGAGGCCGATCCCTCTAATTGCTACGCCGAACCCTCCTTTGGAGGAGGCGATGCACCTTTACTCTCAATGTTGAGTCCCTTCATCAACATCTTTAATTCGGCAACATAGCAAGCCCGTCCGGAGACTTGATCTCCTCTCACTACTCCTGTTCCAGCTTCGGTTGGGAACTTTTGCAATAAACACCAAGGGGCGATGCCAGCCATGAACTCTGCAAGGGCAGGCCTTCCCAAAAATGCGTTGTAAGGCGAATCTACGTCCAACACTATGAACTGAAGCATCCGTACTCTTCGGCGTTCCCCTTGCCCCAATGTTACGAGCAATCTATATACCCCATCGGAGCTGTCGATGCTCCGTTGAAGCCTCGGATCCAACCTTCACATGGCTTTAAATCTTCAGACTCAAGCTTCATCTGATCGAATGATTTTTTAAATAAAATATTAACAGAGCTTCCGTTGTCTACTAGCACCTTATGAACCAATGCCGGTCCAATGGTGGTGGTAATGACCAACGGATCGTCGGTGGGTGACTAGATTCCGGTATTGTCTCTGCTGCGGAATACCACGTCATCTAACATTGTCCTCTGTTGTTTCACAGGGGCGACATCTTCCAAATCATCACATTCATCTACATCTACATGCTTAGCTGCATTAACGTATTGATCCATTGCTCTAAAACTGTGGATCGCTGGGTGGGGTCCACCCACTATGGTGTTGATAACAATTCCCTTGCCTTTATGCTGCGCTGTAGGCTTGGGAGCAGATTGGATCTGGTTCAGAGCCTGTTCTCCTTGCCCCCTGTCTCTTGGCGCAGCCTTATATTCATCCAATTTTCCTTCGCGCAGCAGCTTCTCAATCAGATCTCTCAAATGTCGACATTCATTTGTTGAATGCCCATGAGTTCCATGAAACAGACAAAACTTTCCGGTTGCGATTTCTTTCTCTGTTGAGTCTCGAGGTGGCGGTCTTTTATATTGCAAAACATTTTATGTGTCCAAGTAAATGTTCTCCAGAGTGTCGTTCAGCGGTGTATAATTCTCATAAGTCTGGAACCGGGGTCTTTTGTTAGGATCACTTCCTCTATTTCTATTTCTTCTGTTACCATTCGCGTTACGGTTGTTGTTGTTGCCCTCGTTTCCATTATTGTCGTTTCCACTCTTGTTTCCCACATTCACCTCAACTTTTCCGGAACTTTCTCCAGATTGCTTCACGGCGACATTACTCTGAACATTTTCTTTTGAAGCCACTCTAGACTTTCTCTTTCGGTTTGCCCTTGCCTCCTCTCGTCTTAACTGAATATCGGCCTTTTCTTAGAATAAATCTCTCGTGGGAGGTGGCTTCCTAGAAAGATAATCTCCAAACTCGGAATCAGGATCGACTCCTTCCATCAAAGCCATCAAGATGGTGGGCTCATGCGGGTCACTGACTTCTGTCACAGCCAAGTTAAAACGGTCGAGATATGACCTCAAAGACTCTCCCGGTGCCTGCTTAATTCTTGATAATTCAATAACACTCTTAGACTTTTGGGTATGGAGTCGGAACTGATTCATAAAACGTTCGCTCAATTCCCTAAAATTCGATATCGACCGAGGGGGAAGTCGGGTAAACCATAGCAGCGCCACATCTTCTAAATAGATCGGGAAGGCTTTACACTTCACTGCGTCAGGGGCAGCAGCAGCATTCATGAGCCATGAGTATCGCATCAAATGTTGTCCCGGATCGATTCTCCCATTGTACTTATCCATCTGCGGCAAGTTAAAACGTCGGGGAAACTGAAAGTTGAGGATGTCGTTAGTGAAAGGAGTATGGCTTCGCTCAATGCCATAATCTTCATTGGTGTAGTTCCGGCTTTCGGACATAATCTGGCGTACCATTGCCCATACGTCCGCATTAGTCAGGGGCCATTCAGGCTCCCTGGCTCGGGTATCCGGGTTCCTTCTGGGCTCTTGTTCAGGAGACGCCCTCCTTCTGATGTTAGGGTTTCCTCTGGGCTCTTGATCAGGGGACACCCTTCTTCTTTGAGCTTCTCTGCTTCGTTCCCTACGCTCTCAGTCAATCTCGGGAGGAAGGGGCTGGAGCATTTGTCCCTGTGTGGGATTGGTAAGGTTAGGGTCTCTAGGTAATACATGGGATCCCTGCATCGGCAACAACATAGGCTCTCTCAATCTTGGATCATTGGGTCCTAGTACTCGTGCAGCGTCCTCACGGGACCCCAAAGATCTGAACGTCAGCTGCTCCAAATTCTGAGGTCGTTCGAGCAGCCTCCTTTCACGGGGTCCTTTTTCCTCGGAAGAAGAAGACTGATCCATTGGCGTGTGACGAACCGGGGATAGGGTTCTCTGTCTACGGAGTTCGCTAATTTCCCTGCTCATGAGTCTCATGTTTTCTTGCATCTTGAGATTGGTGCGCTCGTGGATTTTCATAGCCTCCCTAGTACTCTCAAGCATGTCAAGTAGGCGCGAAAAATCTCCTTGAGTAATGGGCGCAGATGGATTGACCTGATCATTGACCCAGGTGGCTGGAGTCGGAGCATTTGGAAGGGCTCGAGTAGAGGTTCCAACATCACCAAGTGACGGATCGGATCGGAGATGGGCAATCAAGTCGGGTCGGAGCTGGGAGACCTGTTCGGGTCGGAGCTGGGAAGCCAAGTCGGATCGGTGCAGTGCGATTTGTTCGGGTCGGTTCAGGTTGGGGGAGTGCACTGCTTTAGATTCTCCAACTCGGATCGGATCGGAGCTCTCCCCTTGAGTGCGGTTCGGATTTCCTGTATCGGTCCGATCCACTGCCGAGCTCTGCCCACGAGACCTTGTCACAACCACATTTTGCTGATCTTCACCAACTCCGTTCCCTCGACTGGTTTGAACTTCCTTGCCTTTTCCTTTTTCCATAGTTCTTCAACAATCAACCAACAAGTATTAAAGAGCGTCGAAATTTGAGGATTAACTTCTTTGAACTCAACGGTCCAAAAAGTAGAACGATAATCCAAAAAACAGAGAATTCAGATGATTCTCAGTGAAAGCACCAAAATGTTAGACCAAAAAGTGGTTCTAACACCCAAATTGACTGAAATCGAGATAAAATAAGATCAAAAGTAAAATGGAGACACAGAATTTATAGTGGTTCGGCATGGAAATGCCTACGTCCACTTTGTAATCACTATTCTTGATGATATAGATGCAATTACAATGATATATTCACTCAATTTCACTCACAACTCATGTACATTCACTCAATTGTCTCAAAACAAATGTTGAATGATGATTTGGATTATCTGAGAATACTGGAATTCGGTTTTTGAAAGTGCTTGAACTCTCAAAGCGCCAAAAAGAAGATCCCTTTAATTGTCTCTAGGCGAGGTATTTATAGGTGAAAATTTGCTCAGAATCCGATCCGGGTCGGAGCCACGTGTCTTCCATCCCATCATCCTCGGGTTTGGATGGACTTCAGTGCTGACAGCGCATCAGAGTAGAGATTATCGTGGGTAGGAACTGGTCATAACCGCTTCGAATATTCAGGCGATCGTGGGGGGATATGATATGGAATATGAGTTCGGTTCGGAGGAGCGTGTAGAGGGGGTTCGGATCGGGGCATCCGATCCGACCCGAACTAAGCTGAGACTAAGTCCTTACCCATTTTACTCCGCTCCGATCCGAATAGCAACATCTCTCCGATCCAAATAGCAGCATCTCTCCGATCCGATTCGCTATGAAGCTTTCTAAGTTCTTCAACGCTTTACATCTCGACTTTGTGTTGCCTAGTTCACAAAGTGGGCTAACAGAATCTAATTCAATTACATCTCATTTGTATATTTTATTCACATACAAATTTTATTTGGTTATATATATAACCTTTATAGTTTTATAATCGCATTCGATTATAAAAATAACAACCAACACATACGTATAATATAATAATTTCAAAAAATTATTCCTTTATATCAAAATATAGTTTTGGGAAAAATTATTTCATTAAAACAATATTATGTCGATTCTTCTGTTCAAGTGTTTAGAAACTCTTACCGACGTCGTGGCATCCCACGATTCGATCTAAATTCATAAACCACTCAACAGACAAGCCAACATAATATAAAACAATTTTTATATATCAACTTACAAATACACTCTCTCATATATACACTCAACTCATTCTAGGGTACTACTGAACATATCTCTAATGAGTAAACCCCCATCAAAGCCTAGGTGTTCGCTAAACCTAAGCTCTGATACCAACTGTAATGACCCGCAAATCCATACCATCTGAGCTGACTAATACAACACGCGTCCAACTCAAATAATACAGAAATACGAGTCATTAAGGTTAAAGAAAATAGAAAAGATAGAAGAAGAACATAAATAACAATACAGAATCTCACAGCGGAACGAATAAACTATATTATATGTCATAAGCTTTGAATTACAAGATTTTGTCTCATACATACATCACATCATCAGAGCACAATACAATATTTGATACAGCAGAAATAACTTTAAATTAACTAGCGGTGAAGCCTCCTGCTTCCAACTCCTCCAAGTGTATCTGTAAAAGCCTGAAACACTTGACTGCCCGTACAAATTTGGGCACCCAAGAGTTTAGGAAAAACAAAACAAAATAAACTCAGGGTCAGTCATGGGACTGGTGTGAGTAAACTCCAACCATGTGGTTTAATTTCAAAAATCTTTTGAATGAAAAGAATAATAGTAAGACCAGTCTACACATAAACACAGACGGCTTTTACCTTACGATAACCCAAACCATTTTTGATATCAAAATCAAGTGATATTATAATAATGTCTAATCAAATAAATAACCAAGTAGTAAATCGCTTGCATCTCACGCTCTACATATATAGTATAAAATCAAAAACTGCAGGGCGCTTATTGGAGATTGGATTCCAACTATGAAAAGGTATGGAACCACCTTCCGATGATGTCTCTCTAGAGGCGAATACACCTGGGTTCAACAAGAATGTCTTGCAAGCCGGCTCACACATGACCGACCACTCATTTTGCTTGAGTGTATCGAATGTATATCACAATTGGTAGAGCTCAAACCATCGTTTCCCGAAAAGGGATAGCATCGAATAGATTAAAGAAGTAAAAGGAATTTCTCTAGATAGCTGATTTTATACCCTAATGGGAGCGACCCACATAGCCATGCTGCCTGCCCTATTTTTGTCGTTTCCCGGTTGTGAGGATTGAGGCTACGTCTATCTTTTAGAACATCTGGCCACCAACACTTTGAATGCCACATCGTCAAACCCATCAAATCATTAGTTAAACTTCTCAAAAATATTACTGGTATAAAAGCTAAGAGAAACGAATTTCTCCGCCACCAAACGTAATACTTTGAAACGATCGTCTTATGTGATCGTTAGGAATACTCTGTCATACATTCGTCCATACACGTTGTCCTGGGACTGGACAAACATAACAGCTCTTAAATTTCGCTTCGTCTTTGATTATTTTCAGCATAATCTAATTCGCAACGCTTATGCCTATATGGAGTGGTTTTCCGGATAATTAACACAGCTGGTCTCTCCATATTGACAACGATGGTCAAAAATCTTTCATAGCCGGTGTTTTAACTATCAAAGGAAAAATAAACATCCATCAAACAATTTCACAATCACTGGCCCTTTCTAATATTTCATTTTTAATTCATTTTCTTAGCAAATTCTATAAATATCGTTATATCTATTCCTATTATCAAAACTTCTTAAAAATATTATAATTCCTTAAATTTCCAGAAAAATTCGCCATAACCTCCTTTGTACTGGCAAATAGTTCAAACCTCAACTCGCCTCTCTAGTCCCTTTCCATTCAAAAAGAAAATCAAAAAGCCAAGCGGCTTGCCGATTCGGTGCATAAATCCTCATATGGAAATTTAAACGTGTACCTTTTATCGGGCACTTAAATATAAATCTTCATACCCTTTATTCACTTTATCCCATACCTGTCTAGTATATAGGCACCTGCATTTTCATTTATTTCGAAACCATTCAACTATTTTTGATTTTACCACATTCATTCCCATTAACTAATTCAACTGCTACATCTACTTATAGTTTGAATCAATAAATGTCCAACTTATATTTTAATTTACTTATAAACAATTCGAATTTTCATTCATAACTCCAACCTCATATTTGATTTCAAGTTCTACTTTACAAATCCAAATTTACTTAACCCATGTTAAGTTACATTCGAATTTCCACTGACCAGCCGCTTTATTTGTTAATATCATCCCATAATTCAAAATCTGGGTTTGACATAAAAATCACTTCATTCACTCCACTTGAGTTCGTATATATCTGATAACTCAAAGACTGAATTTTTCAAATACGAATTCGGATTTTATTCACTTAGAATCCTTTAAATTTATTAAATAAACCGTTATGGTTTAAAACGATTATAGCGCTGTTTTTCTGAAAATTTGATTTTGACATAACTCAAAATCTATATGACGAAATCATGATTTTTCTCTTTCACTAGAAAACTATCATTTAGTCAGTCCGGGCATTCTTGTTTCATCGAATTTCGACTTATATTGAGCTCTATATACTCAATTGAAGTTCGAATCGCCAATTTATGAACTACCAAGCTGCGGCGAGTTTGTTTTAATTAAATTTTATATAACGTTTGAAACTTTGTTTATAAATAAATTTCAACTCCATTTGAGTATTTAAAATAATTCAAACCCGTTATCCAAATTTGATTTAACAATTCTAATCATTCAAATTGTCGATTATTTACTTTCACATTCATAACTCGGCTATGAATTCATTCAAACTCCAGTTCTATATTCATTTCAAATCCATTTTGGGTTAAATTATTCATAAAATTCGATAGAATCGAATTCCAATTATAAATTCCTTCATGGAAAGATCAATTTATTCAATATAAATTTTCATTACGAACTAATATCATCTGTTGATGATAGTGAAGTCGTTAAAGTTGGGGTACTCTAATTACCTCTCAGACCTTGATCGACAACGTTCTTATCTAGAGATAGATAACAGCTTGTAATACACAGACTCGATAAAATCTCAGCTTGCAGTCTATTCAAATATGGTATCATAAGCCATATCCACTTTGGAAAAATTCATTTTCTAAATTATCTGATGAAAATTTCTTCATCACATTTATAAACTTTGTTTATAAATTAACCCCCTTATTTTATTTATTAAAACAACATCCACTTGGATTCGATTCTCATTATTTTTATCATTATCATATATATATATATACATATAAACCTATAGCCCATTTCATATTACATTTAATTTTATAAAATTCCAATATCTTTTCTAAAAGAATAATTTTATTTCTATGAATTCGACATCGCTGAATTCAAATCATAATTCCACGTGGATATATTTAAATCTAGTTAACATTACAAACGTCGGAATAAATTCCATTGTTTCTTTCTGAAACGATTTCAAAATCACCTTTTAAAGTTCATACTTGAATTAAAATTTCAAGTTATCCAACACAATATCTTTCTCTTATTTACAAATATCATTTATAAATTTCGCTTCTTGCTTTGAGTATTAAAACAAGCTTTTGATTTCAAAGTCCATTTGAAACATAATTTCCATTTCGAGAAATTAAAGTTTTCCATTTTAAATTCATACTTAAATTTGAAATTTGATATTATCAAATGACAATATTTCTTTCTATTTATAAACCTTGTTTATGAATAACACTTCTTGTTTTAAATACTAAAACAAGTTTTCAATTTCAAATTCTCTTTGAAATCCAATTTCCACTTTGGGAAAACAAATTTCCTTTTAAACTTCAAATTTGAATTTAAAACAAAATAATGATTTTTCCTTTCCATTAAAAACATCGTTTATAATTTCAGTTACTTGTTTTTATTATTAAAAACAAGTTAATATTCCACATTTCATTCAAAATTCCATTTCTATTGCAAAATATAAAATTTCCCTTTTTAAACCAAAAAAAAATCCCTTTTATGATATTTTAAATATAAATATCTAGGGCCAGTGATATTCTAATATCTAACACACAAAACATCCATTCAATTCACACATCACATACATATACAAATATGTAAACAACGATAATTAAATTTGAGGAATCCATTTGGATCCCTCCAACCTGTTTTCCCTGCATCCACAAATGTTAGTCAACAAAATAATACCAATCCTGCTTCAAGACAGGATATCGCGGTATAAAAAGGCATCCACTTATATACGTGGGCGTAGGGTCATCCGCTAATGATACTGCGGGCATCCGCTAATAGTATTGTGGGAAATATCCAATAACCACAATAATTCAATAATTCATTCATTGACCCAAGCAACCAACAAATTTATTTTTAACGATTAAAATAAATTTAAATATAAAACTGTGAGTGAGATTTACTCACCTCGATTTTCATTTGTTGAATATTCGATTAGATGCCGCATCCTTGCCATTACGAACCAACTCAAATCTTCTCGCATTTATTTCGCATCTACGATTATTTAATTATCGATTAACATTTATTTATTTAAATTAACTACATAAACAAACAAATAAATAAATTATAAGTATTTTAAATGTTGAAATAACGTATACCTTACTTTCCTGCAAATCCGATCACTACGAAACATGCTCAACAATTTATTGATCAACTCCTACTGAAATCGGCCCAATAAGCTACTTCATCCCTTTTTGGCATTTTATCGAACTCTTATCTGTCAAGCTCCATTCCTTTGCTGGCAGCCCCACTTCTGTCCCACTGTTGCTGCTACACCCACTTGAACCAACATCGCTGCCCTGCATCCGACTCCAACAATCCCAAAAACTGTCATGTTTCACATTGACATTTTATCAAACAACTGCCGCTCATTCCCTAAAAACAGTGACCCTCTAGTATCAAAAATCGCACCCTCAAACACCTACAGTACGATTGGTTGAAATACCACTCTAGTCACGTTTGCATCTCCAAAACTAGAGACCGAACTCCCTCCTCCCAAAATAGAACTCCTCCTTTTCCTTATCACATCAGCAACTTCTCACTATCGAACCTCCATCTCCTCTGTATAACTCTATTGACCTCAGCATCACACCGTACATCCAACAGTGTCGAACCCCTCATAACAGTCGCCTCTATGTCGACCTTTCAGAACAACGACAACCCCCCCCCCCCAAATTGGATGGCAACCTTAGAACACTGCTTCAATTGACCTTCCACATTGCGATATTCCAAAACTCGCTAGATTTGAATGCGTCAACCCTAAAATCACTGTCGAAATTGCTTAACCGTCGCGCCTCCCTTGCTTGCGATTGCTCCAAACGACGCTCGATTTCGATTTATTTCATCTTTTTTTTCGATTGTCTGAAGTATCGAAGAGGCGGTTTTCAGAAATAGGAAACGATGGAAATGAATAAAAAGGGAGACATCTTCACTAATAAGGAAATGCGGTAGGGGTTCGAATGATTGAATTTATCAGGGGCCATTTCTATTTCTTTGTTTACAGAAGCTTTTCGGTTTTGATTTCAAAATGAAGAGAGGATTCGCGATTTATAGAAGAAGAAAACTTGGGAACAAAGGAATAGGCTACGAAGGGTACAACGTAGGTTATATAGGTTAAGTACCTAAAAATTTATTTGATTAGAAATAAAGCGGTTTTTATTTAGTTAAAAAGGATATCGATTTCATTTAAAAAGATTTTCACTTTATTTTAAACAGATATCGATTTGATCTCGTGCTTATCCATTAAAATAATATCGGGGTCTATTACTCGACGTTATGAACCGCTATTTTAACCTACTAACCGTCGTTTCAACGTAATTACACTATTTTGGACTCAATCAGAATAGACTATAAAATTTAATTTGAACGTATATATAAAATAACCATATTAAATCGATATAAAATAATTTGAATTCTATACAAATAAATTCTCTGATAATAAAATATTTTTATTATCATCTATATTCAAATACAATTAATATTGATCATCTGAATTGTTTTGATTTAATTCTAACTTCGAATTGAATTATTTTAAATTCTCGTATTACGATGATAATCAAAATAAATCGTATTTTGATTATTTAATATAACCCAATAAAATACCATTTATATTATAAATTCAATATTTAAAACCATACTAAATATTAAAATAAATCGACCAAAAATTCGGGTCATTACAACCACTGTCATAGGCGGAAATTGATGAAAACCAAGAAAAGTCAGTTTCGTTCTTTGCTTGATTGACGGAGGTTGGTTCGATTTCAGATGTCCAGACCTAGGGGAAATTAAAGTAGAGGAGCCAGGCTTTCATTTGGCGCCGGTTGGAAGTCCTCTGGTAGTCGGAGGTGGTCGCGAGGACGAGTTGAATTTCGGTTGTTTTTCAAAGCTGGCGGTGGTTTCAATGATTTTCCTGTGGCCATGGTCAATGTCAGGTGGAGGGGCCGGGAGGTGGTCGGTCGAGGAAAGGGCCAGCTGTCGATTAGCGGTGGTCCGGTGACCTGTTGTTGGCTGTGGCGGCGTCAATTCCCAGTTCAACGGAAAACCATACGTGTTGATTTCAAGCGAGCTAGCGCGTGCTTGGGGGTGGGGCTCTCGATGTCGGAGCTGCTCACTGCCGCGATTCAGGCAGTGGTCCAAGGGAGGGTTCAGATGAAGGTACGACGGTGCCGGGAGTTGAACTTAATGGTCACGTTTGGGATTGAAGAAGAACAGTGAGTAACAGGTAATTGAAGAAACGGGTTTGAGATGGCCAGCATCAGGAAACCGCGTGAAAGCCATGCTAATGTGGATGGTATTTGTTTAGTTAATTTTATTTATTTATTTATATTGAACTAAATTAAAACTTTAAACAAGTGTAACTTGTTGACACGTTATTCGAATTCAGCGAAATTGGGCTTGTTGGAATCGTAGGAAAGAACACTACATTATTGAGTAGGTTCTGATAGGATTTGAAGCTGTCAGATTTTCATTTAATTTTGAATGTCGGTTTAAAATTAAATGAAATAACATGTAAATCGATCATCGAAAACAAATGTGAGTTAACCCTTACACTTCTCTGGAATTTTATGATGTGTTAAATCCATATAAAAATATAATATATTATTGATAGAGATAATTGGTTGATTGGATGTTATTAGTCTGTTATTGATTGACGTTAACTTTTATTACATCATCTAAATACATTAAATAGAATTTCTATGTTGATATTTCTGTAAAATATTATAACAAGCTGTGATGCAGGGAAGAACAGGTTGGAGGAATCCAACCAGAGTCCTTAAATATTTTATATATTGTTTGATGTCATATTATTTATATATGAACAGTTTGAACCCCATTGACATTCAAAACCTATTAGGATGGTTACATTGGATTGAAATTTAACGTTGTTATTATTTTAATCAATAAATGGTATTGATTGAGGGATTTGCAGAAAATGGCCTGAAATCATCTTTTTGTTAAAATGTTAATTTGTCGTCATGCAAATTAACATAGATTAATTATAAAATTTATTTTTATAACTAAAGAAAGATTTTTTACTTTAATTTAAATAAAATAAATCGATATTATAAATTGGTTTTAGTTGTACAAAGTGATTATATAAGTTTTACAAGTGCGAATTAAGTGGTAATTTATCTACGGGTTTAGGATAATTGTTTTCAAAACAATTTAGTAATATCATTAGATTAATCATATGTAAGGACCCGTAACTTCCCCGGTAAGGAAAGCCCGGATACTATCGAGAACAACACACAAAAGAACACAAACAGAAGAACATTTCATTGCTTATTACAACAATTCCACTAGATTACAAGAATATACAGAGCATGAATAAATTTTACACAACAGAGAATATCAAAGATTTAAATTACATTTAAATACATAGCAGCGGAAAAATAATACAATACACAACTGAAAGTAACACACGGATACAGAGCTTTCCGAGCATCATTCCAGCTATAAATCAGGATCCTGTGAATATAAATCTGCAAAACCAAAACTACTAGCTGCCCATGTCAAAATAAGGGCACCTAGACTTTAGGTTAAAACAATAAACTCCAGGTCAGTCATGTGACTGGTGCGAGAAATAAAACAGTTATTAATCTTTATTTTAAAGTTAGGTAAATCAAGGGACCATACCGTATAACACGGAACGGGTTTCCTTCCAAGAATACCAGTGCATAAACAAACGGCGCAATGCTAAACAAATAAAAAATGAAGCTGTTATAAGACCCAGGTCCCATCACGCAATGCAACACAAGCCGGAGGATAGGGTTTTACCTTATAATAGCCAAAGAATGCTTGATACGCTAAATTTCATCTTTTATTACTATATGTGTATAGTGTCAAAAACAATTTCAATCATAACTATCAATCATAGACGGCATGAGCGCCCTATCCCGCTATGTCGCCATGTATAGGATTACAACTAAAACCGAAACGTCACGTATTGGAAGTTGGATTTCCATCTGTGAACCGAGGCAAAAGATAGTCCTCACCGAATTTGAGATGCTCTAGTCCATCCCTCAGGCAAGTGCGCAGACAAGCCTTGGATCGTCAGGGCCGGTCCACCGATGTGGACTATTATGCCTGAACACTGCATTTCCCCACCCTTTGGGGTGTCAATGAGCCAACGAATGACTCCATCGGCTTCACATAGTCACCGATATATCCGAGGCGCCTCGCAACAGCAACAACCACATAAGTCAAACTCGTCAGGGCATGTAAAACAACTGACGCCACTTCTAACTAGAAAGAAACACATGTCCTCCCTGCGGTCCTTCTCCCGTTTCTGGTTCACAACCGGGGTGTGAGGCTCGCGAATCAACGCTAGACAAAGCTATGCCACATAGGCCGTGCTTTGATCATCAACCACAAGACTTTGCTTTTCAACAGAAGCCCTGATCATTTGCATCTTAGCATGACACACAGGCAAACCACTCCATGCAACCGATATCCATCAATCACACAGAATGATATCCAATGTCAGACACACAGTCCATTTAAAAGTTCGTTATGGGTCTGAAAGAAACCGGAGGCATCTAGTACCCCGCATATCCATCGATCTCCAAGTACATCTGGACGAAAACTAACTGATTCCCTCCTCTTGGGTGTACGGCCCAATCAAGATCATCAGTAATTATCCAAACGACGTTAAGACCTCCGGTCTTCAACCACCGTCTTCACCTTCGACTTATCATCATATCAGTTATTCAGAATTGGATAAACCCGGGCTTTCCGAATAACTCGTGTATATAATAAACAAGTGTTACACAAACACAACATACGCCTCATTCCAATTCATCAGTCACTAACTGTAAACTAGTAAGAGAACAATTCCCTAAATATAAACCCTGAAGGCCGAAACCAACATCAGATCAATACCCAGGAAACCATTCAGCTTAGCTAACCTAAGTTGGTTTCTAAATTTCACATTCTTAGGGAAAGGTTCCCATTAATTTTATCAAAGATAAATTCCTTTGAATTTATTCTTTAATCTTCCTTTGAATATCACTTCAAACTAGTCGGGATTAGCAAACCACACCGAAGTAATCATTTATTTCAATTCCCCAATCCCAACCTATTCATCCCATGAAGTAAAACAGGTAATACTTCATATCTAACACCACGGTGTTATCGGTAAATTCAATTACCATTTCACGTTCAAATCTAATTAAAGATTTAACTATCGCCTAGAGTAAAACTAGTGATACTCCATTCTCGATCAAATCTATCTAATTAAAGATTCATTAAAATTCCACTTAGTTTTAATCTTTAACTGGGTTAAAGAATCAATGTCATTTAAAACACGGTTCACTATAAACCCCAAAATCACATTCCACTCTATCAGCCTTTAACCGTAAAATAGCAAGTGATCAATTCCCTAAGTATTAACCCCTAAGGCCGAAACCAACATCAGATCAATACCCAGGAAACCATTCAGCTTAACTAATCTTCAGTTAGTTTCTGATTTTCTTAACTCCTTTAGGTCTAAGAACAGTATTATTGAAGATACCTTTCACGACAACCCAAAATCACATTCCATTAATTATCGGGTTAAAGAACCAGTGTTATTTAAAACACCGTTCATGATAAACCCAAAAATCAATCCCAATTCAATTCAAATTAAATATTATTTAATTGGTACACTTCATTAAATCTAAATAAAAAGATTAATCTTTTCCTCAACTGGGTTTACGAACATTGTCAATGAAGACACCATTCACGACAAACCCAAATCACATTTGATATTAAATACAAGGCTCTGAATAGAAAATATATCGGCTTATATTCAGTATCAAATTCTACGACCAACAAATATCGTATGGGAAATAACGATATAAATATATCTTTCAAATTTCCATAACAATATATGTATAATCACGAAATCCAACATCGAAATATTCCAAAGATAATTTTGATACCAATCCATTCCAATTCAATTATTGGAAATTCTATTTATTTTCAAAACCATTTCAAATCCACTTTATTTATTTTAAAAATAAATAGAATTATAATTCTAGTTCAAAACTATTTCATTTCGATAAAAATCTATTTTTATCTTTTCAAATATGGAATTTTTCATCCTAATTCTTCACAAGTCATTTATTATGATTTTACACAAATTATTACTATTTTAATAATTTTATCAAGGTCCGTACAGTTGATTTCCATCAACGGTCATCGAACTGCACTTACATTTTCCAAATTTGATTTGGACATAATTCCAAATCCAACCGTTAGAATTCTAATTTCTAATATTCGTTAGAAATCTCTTTTCGATACGAACCCAATGGTTCCGGTTTTAGGAGAATCCGACGGTTGGATCTCCCATAATATCCATTCGAAGTCAATGGTTGAAGTTCGAGAACTACTACGGCGCGGTGCGTTCTATTCAGGCCATTATATATATAATATATATATTATATATATTTCATCGATTTCCTTTTAAAACATATTTTATAAATCGTTTTAATTTCGTTTTCAAAACGATTTCAACTTCGTATTCAATTTCAAATCAAAATTGAATATTCCACATCATCGATATACAAATGATAATATTTTCAAAATGTTGTATTTTGAAATCAATTCCTCTTCTATATTCATTATAAAAATGAATAAAATCGATATAAATATCATTCACGTCAAAATGGCGTCAATCTAATCAACAAGGCTTTTTATATTTCAATAACTTCGTTATTCTATTCAATAAATGAATATTTTCTCTATTCAACACATGAATATCCTTACTATTCAACAAATGAATTTTCTTTCTATTTAACAGATAAATTTTCTTTACTATTCAACACATGAATTTTCTTTACGATTCAACAAATGAATTTTCTTTACAATTCAACAAACGAATTTTATTTACAATTCAACAAATGAATTTTCTTTATATTTTCCAAATTGGAATGAGGCCCAATCAATTATCGTATAACGTTAATTATATGGATTCCCTACAACACATGTATATAATAGCAACGATAAATCATCAACCATCATCTAGAGTGCATTCTACTATATAAGCATCAAATATAAATATTCAACGCTTATAATAGCCTGTCAATCAATCGATCGACATACAACTAGTTATTGGGATTAGTGTATGTCCAATTTCATCCCAACACCCGTGTGGGGTTTCAAGCAATCAAACACAGATTTTACTTGTGCAGTTGGGCGATGTGTAAAATTTATCGTCCCAATCAATATCAGTCAAATCAGTGTATATAAACAAATCGTCCGATTTGTTTATAAATATTTATTTTATATACACGTTAAAAATTATATTTTTAACTATAAAATATTTTCCACTATAAAATATTTTATTTCATTTCACATCACACAATCAAATTTCATAACATAGCAACCAAACAAACAAGTCATCCATGGTCTGTGGACGATGGGTGTCGGGTGCTACTTGTAACAACCCAGAAAATCTGAACCAATTTAAAAATTTTAAATTGGCTATTTTAGTTGATTTTAAATATTTTAAATAAATATTTTAAATAATAGCAATGAAAAGTGAGTTTGAATCGACGTTTGAAAATGAATATAATTAATTCTAATTATAAACAAGGCCTGAAATGGCGTGGTAGTTTCAAAATTTGAATTCAAACTTCGACTGACTGTACCGGGTGCAAAACAAAACAAATCGAAGTTTCATGGCGCAAAGCAAAAGTTATTGCCAAATGAATTTTCAGAAAGGTCGCTATGGAATTTATTTATCCCGTGAAATTGGCCATTTTGCAAACGACCTCGGAATTCGACAAAACCACTTTTGTTGGATCCGGGATGAAAAGTTATTGCTAGGTTTCAAATTTCATAATTTTTGAAGCTAGTATGTGAGCGTGGCATAGGAAAACGTGTTTTGGTCAATTTCAGTTAAATTGGATCGACCAAAAATGGGCCTTTTTGCAAACGGTCTCAGAATTCGACGAAACTAGTTTTGTTGGGACCGTATCGTCAAAACATAGCAAGATTTATTTTTCAGGAATTTTTAGAATCAGTTTGTGGCCCTGGCAAATTGAAATGTACGTTCAAATCAAATATTGAATGTTTTATATTTTAATTTGAAGGAAAGCTGACTGAAACAGTCGAATGGGCCTACGAAACATATCCCATTATGTTCGGAATGGGGGTAAAACGCTAGGGACGACAATCGTTGGGTTCGGATTGGGGGTCGTTTTAGAAAACCCCCTTTTAAAAGCCCCGGCCAATCAAAATATTCCTTTCATAAAAAATAATTAAAAAAAACGAAAAACCCTTTTATTCCCCCCGATCTCGACGCCGGCCATCATTCAAACATTCCCTACCAGATCGCCGCCGCCTCTGGCCACGCCCGACCCTGCCACCACCCACGTTCGAGAGCCCTCTCCTTCCTCTTCCAATCCATAGCAACCCCACCCCCTATCGTTCGACGAGCATCGAGTTAGAAGCCTCCAAAGTCGGAGACTTTCCTCCGCCACTGCCGCTGATAGGAGCTATCGCAGGGGATCCCACCAGGTGGCGCGGAAAGCCCTTTCCAGCCTCTTCGACGCTGCATCCTCCGATTGACGCAACCCTTCACCATTTGATCGGAAATCGAGACCCTAGTTTTGAAGGTGAGTTGAGGGGTTAAGGCTTTAATTTTCTGAAGTGATTTCAACACCTTTAAACCGTTGCAAAACATGAATAACTTCTAAAAATCGTATCTTTTTTCTATATGATCGAAATTCGATGAAATAGGAAACATCGTGACCGTGCGGACGTCTTCTAGATTCTAGAAGAGACCGCATATTTTTCTGAGCCTTCTGCTATTTTTGGTGGAGTGGAACCTAATGTGAGACTTCTAATTTATAAACGATATGGAAAACGACGATGTATAAATTATATAGTCGATGTATGAGTTATATAAGCGTTGTACACCTCTTGTATAAGCGTTGAATAAGTTGTACGTTCGATGTATAAGTTATATATGCGTTGTAAAAATTATATATGTGTTGAAATAGAAGTGAAATGTTATATATAAATATATATATATATATACGCCCCTCGTCCACAAACCATGGACGATATTTATTGGTTGTGATTAGTGTGAAAATTGATTGATAGCGAATGGTTGATTGAAATTGTTTGTGGTTGAAATTGATTGATTGTGGTTGAAAAATACCCGTTTGTGGTTGAGAAATGTTTGGTTGAAACTACATAGGATTAGTTTGTGGAAATGAAAATAATATACATGCCGCCTGCGTGCGAACTAGATGCATGATTCCCCATTGTCAAAAGCTGCGAGGCTTTAAGGTAGAGCGAGGAGCCGTACTAGGGAAGGTCCCGGTTTTAACTACCCTACCGTTATGCTGCCGAAATTTTGAATCATATTCATGTGTTAGAGTTATTTTCGTTTGTTGAAACTATATTTATTCGTTGAATAGAAAACCTTCATGTGTTGAATTGAAATTCATTCGTTGAATAGAATTCATGTGTTGAATGGTATTGGTTTTTTTAAATATAAAAATCACCTTTTTATCTATATATACAAACTATAGAAAACCTTCATGTGTTGAATTGAAATTCATTCGTTGAATAGAATTCTTGTGTTGAATGGTATTCCTGTTTTTAAATATAAAAATCACCTTTTTATCTATATATACAAACTATAGAAAACCTTCATGTGTTGAATTGAAATTCATTCGTTGAATAGAATTCATGTGTTGAATGGTATTCGTGGATTTAGATATAAAAATCACCTTTTTATCTATTTATATAAACTATAGAAAACCATCATGTGTTGAATCGAAATTCATTCGTTGAATTGAAATTCATGTGTTGAATGGTATTCGTATTTTGAAAGAAATTGTTTTATAATAAAAATCATATTTTTATCATCGATATGAACTATATAAAATAATCTTGTTTTGAAATAAATTGTTTTATAATAAAAATCCTATTTTTATCATCGATATGAACTATATAAAATAGTCGAGTTTTGAAATAAATGAATTTACATTAAAAATCACACTTTTATTATATACATGAATTGTTAAAAACAGTGAAGTGTTGAAATAGAAGACAGTTAGATAAAAACATCATTTTTATCAAATGTATGAAAATCATATGGTTTTGAAATCGAAGAATCGATATAAATAAATAAACAGAATTGAAATATATCGAATAATGAAGCTGCAGTTCGTATTTTGAAACCGTGATTTCAAACGATTAGTACGGGAGATCCGACCATCAGATTTTCCTGAAACCGCAACCGTTGGGTTCGCTTTGGAAATATCTTTCCAACGGCACCAACTTTGTAAAAATCCAACGGTTGGATTGTCTGGAATGTTTAATTCAAATCTGAAGAAAAATAGCGCCAGAATCGATTATATTTATATATATATATATATAAATATAATTATATTAAATCGAATAACGACGTTGCAGTTCGTATTTTGAAATCGAAACTTCAAACGATTATACCGGGAGATCCGACCGTCGGATTTTCCCGAAACTGGAACCGTTGGATTCATTTTGAAAGGATATTTCTAATGATGTAAATTTTGTGAAGATCCAACGGTTAGATTTTCAGATATGTGTAAATAAAATCTGAAGAAAAACAGCGCCACGGCCGCTTTATGGCCCGAAGCGTCGTTTTGAATAAATTGGCTATTTTAAAATAAATAAAAATAGCAATAAATCGTTATAAAATATTATAAACGATATGGATGTGAAATTAGAAACTAACTGAAGGTTGGCTAAGTCGAATGGTTTCTTGGGTATTGATCTGATGTTGGTTTCACCTTCGGGGTTAATATTTGGGAAATCGTTCTCTTACTGATTGACGGTTAGTGACTAATGAATTGAAATGATGCGTAGTAGTGTTTGTGTAGCACTTGTTTATTATATACGCGAGTTGCTCAGAAAGACCGGGTTTATCCCATTCTGAATAACTGAATCGACGATAAGAAATCGAAGATGAAGACGGTGGACGAAGACCGGAGATCTTCACCTCGTTTGGATGGTAACCGAGGTCCTGATTGGGAGGCATCCCGAAATATGGATAATGAGTGGTAATCGTCCAGACGTACGTGGTGATCGATGGGTTTGCGAGGTATATAGTACCTCCGGTTTCGTTCAGACCCAGAATGGACTTGCAAATGGATGGTGTTTCTAACATTGGGATTTATTCTGTGTGATTGATAGCCATCAGTTGCACGGTGTGAATTGCCTGTGTGGCATGCTAAGATGCAGTGATCAGGGCTTCTGTTGAAAAGAAAAGTCTTGTGGTGATGATTAAAGCACCGCCTGTGTGGCGTAGCTTTGTGTATAACGTGAATTCGCGAGCCTCACACCCCGGTATGAACCAGAAACGGGAGAGGACCTTAGGGGGGACATGTGTTTCCTTCTAGCTAGAAGTGGCGTCAGTGGTTTTACACGCCCTGACGAGTTTGACTTATGTGGTTGTTACTGTTGTGAGGCGCCTCGGTTAGATCGGACGATCCGGGTCCGATGGAGTCATTCGTTGGCTCATTTACGCCCCATAGGGCGAGGAAACGTAGTGTTCAGGAATTTTAATCCACAATCGGTGGACAGGCCCTGACGATCCAAGGGTCACTCGAGCTCTGACCCTGAGACATGGGCTAGATTGTCTCGAAGTCGGTAAGGACTATCTTTTGCCTTGGTTCATGATGGAAATCCAATTTCCAAATACGTGACTGTGCAGTTTTGATTGTATACCTATATATGGCGACATAGTGGAATGGGGGCATTAATGTCATCTATGATTGATACTTATGATTTGAAATTGTTTTTGAAACATATAAACACTAGTAGTAATATCAAGTGATTTTGTTTTATTCGTTTCAAGCATATCTTGGCCGTTATAAGGTAAAAACTCTATCCTCCGGTTTGCGTTGCATTGTGTGATGGGAACTGAGTCTTATAATGGCTTCATTTTTATAAAAAGCATTGCGATGTTTAAAAGAATGGTTTGTTTTAAAGCACTGGCAATCCAATGGAGTAAACCCGTTCCACGAAACTGGCGTGGTCCTGTGATTAGCCATATTTTAAATGTGTTGAGTATATTTCTCATACCAGTCCCATGACTGACTCGTAGTTTGTTTCGCTTTCAAACTCGGGTGCCCCTTTTTCTACACGGGAAGCCTTGTATTCAGGTTTTAGCTGGCTTTTTCTGGATAGCTGGAGCTAAAGATGGATTCTATCCTTTATCTCTTTTTATGTTGTTCAGCTCCTATTGTACATATTTTGTTTGTTTCCGCTGTAGACATTTATGTATAGCTGAACTGTATTTGTACTAAGTAAGATCTTGTATACCGTGTAACTCTGATGATTACGTTTATCCGTTGTACTATTTGTTCATTATCTGGTGTATTTATTTAATTCTGCTCTGTTGTTATCTGTTTCTGTGTTATATTCCAAAGATTACCCTTGCCACAGTCAGTACGGGGTTTGGGGTCGTCACATCGTGGTATCAGAGCTTTGGTTAAGCTTAGTGCTGGAATATAACATATTAATGAACTCGTCAGAAATAGAACCAGTAGTGTTCGAGGATGGGTAACTCTATACATATAGGATCAGTAATATCCTGGTATGAGTAAAACAGAATGAAATACACCCCACTAGCCACATTTACATTTGAAGTATATGTTTCTATGTTTTAAATTATCTTTTCTGTGACCTGACACTTGATCTGCCATTTGCAGAAGTACTAGAAAAATGAGTGTCAGAAACAGAAGAAATGCAGAACCCGATCTAGAGGCTCTATTAAAGAGATATCGAAATCTGAACGGAGCACAGTTCTCGGGCAATGAATCTATAATTCAGACTCAAGCTTGGTTAAGTTCTGTCGAAAGAATTTTTGAGCGTATCCAGTTGAGAGATGATCAGAAAAGATTAGTAGCATCTTGGGCGCTCAAAGAAGAAGCTTTAATCTGGTGGGAAACAATCATCAAAGATAATCCAGAAGGTGATATCACCTGGGACAGATTCAAAGAGATTTTCCTAGAAAGATTTACTCCTACTGAAGCGACTGAGCGATTATGTGATGAATTCTCCTATCTGATACATGGGGATATGACCATTTCGGAATATCATAAGAAATTCAACGAACTTTCTCACTTTGCTCCTCATCTGATTCGAGATCCAAAGAGGAAGAATCTGAGATTTATTCATGGCCTGCAAAGGAGATATCAGAATAGTGTAATGAGGAATGTGAAGCTTCCTTTTTCAGAAATGATTTATATGACTTATCAGTATGAAGATCTCCATAAGAAAGGTATGTTGCGCGACGAAGAGGAAGTCTGTTCTAGTAACAAAGAAGAGTCGGAAACTGATACTCCTGAAGCCAGTACGAGATCTGAGGTCAGTAAGAAGCCCAGTGCCAAGAGAAAAATGGCCGAATCTGGGAAAGAACCAGCAACGACTACCATATGCAATAACTGCCATAAGCCGTGGCATTTTCAGGGGAATTGCAAACCCTCAAAAAAGCGAATAAAGAGTGGATCTAAATCCAAGGAGAAGTTTCAAGAGAATAGAAAATGTGGTGGATGTCATCAGACGGGTCATCTTTTAAAGGCATGCCCGCTATTCAGAAAACCTGAAACAGTACATGTAAATGAAGTGGCAGAAGTGTCTGCATCTTCGTCTGCTCAGGAAAGGCCAGATGTTTTAGAAGGCACACTTACTGTCAAAGATATTCCTGTTAAAGTACTGTTTGATACAGGCACGTCACGAAGCCTCATTGCCAAGAATACAGTTAAGAAACTAGATTTGAATTTGAAGAAGCTCAAAGAACCAATGACTGTCCAAAATCCGGTCGGGGGTTCTATCGATCTCATTTGGGTGTGTGGAGTGCCGGTTTCTTTTTCTCGTTATCGGTTCCCTACCATCGCGGTCGTCATGAATTTTATAGAGTTTGACCTTATCTTGGGGTTAAACTGGTTGACCAAGTATGAAGCTGAGGTTAAATGCGCCGACAGAGTCGTTAAGGCAAAGATAAAATCAGGTGATTATATAACCATTTCCTGTGAAGGTCAGAATGCTAATAGAAAAGACTTCTGGGTAGCTTTGGATGTTTCTCCTGTTCAAATAGAAAATATCCCTGAAGTCACAGAGAATATTCCTGACCTCATCAAAGACATTCCTGTCGTCAAGATCTATGCGGATGTGTTCGAAGAAGTTGTTCACTTACCTCCGCGGAGAGAAATAGATTTCAAGATTGCTTTGATTCTGAATGCAAGGCCGGTAGTTCACGCTATTCGAAGAATGGCCTTGAAGAAGAAAGAAGAACTTGACAATCAAACACGACAGCTCGTATGGAAGGGTCTGATCGGGCATAGTTTCTCTGATTGGGGAGCAGCAGTGGTGTTTGTCCCAAAATCTGACAGTACTCTGCGACTATGTGTGGATTATCATGATCTGAACAAGCAGACCATAAAGAATAAATATCCATTGCCGCGAATAGATGATTTATTGGATCGTCTGAATGGAGCACAAGTGTTTTCAAGGATGGACCTAGCTACAGGCTTCCATCAGCTTCGAATTGCCGAAGAGTGTGTTCCAATGACAGCATTCAGAGGTCCAGAATTATTCTATGAGTGGTTAGTAATGCCGTTCGGCTTATGTAATGCTCCAGCTTACTTTGTTGATTTGATGAATAGAGTGTTCAGAGGGGTTTTGAATAAATTTGTTCTAGTTTTTATTGACGATATTCTAATCTTCTCTAAATCAAATGTCGAACATGAAAAGCATATGGAATAGGTTATGGAAATCCTCAGGAGGAATGTATTAAAAGCAAAGTTTTCCAAATGTATATTCTGGCAAGAAGAAGTCAAATTTCTTGGCCACGTAGTGTCAAAGCAAGGAATTTCAGTGGATCCCAGTAAGATCACTGCTATTCAGAATTGGAAACAGCCTCGTACGCCAACAGAAGTTAGAAGTTTTCTCGGGTTAGCCAGTTATTATCGGAAATTCATTAAGGATTTCGTGAAGACATCTAGTTCCTTAACAAAACTGACTAAGAAACATTCGAGATTCAATTGGACTCCGGTATGTGAGGAATCTTTCCAGGAGCTGAAATTAAAACTGACAACTGCTCCAGTGTTAACAATAATAGATGGCAATGAGGACTTGAAAGTCTGGACTGACGTTTCTAGAGAAGGCCTTGGTGCAGTGTTAATGCAAAGAGGTCAAGTGATTGCATATGCTAGCCGTCAGTTAAAACCACACGAGAAGAACTACGTAACTCATGATCTTGAGTTATTGGCTATAGTATTTTCTTTGAAAATCTGGAGACACTATCTTCTGGGTGAGAAATTCGAACTATTTACAGATCACCAGTCGTTGAAGTATTTGTTCACCCAGAAGGACTTGAATCTGAGGCAGCAGCGTTGGCTAGAGTTTCTTGCAGCATATGACTTTGAGATTATATGCACTCCAGGGAAAGCCAATGTCGTGGCCGATGCGTTAAGCCGAAAGAATGTAATGATCGCCAGCTTTGTTATTACGACTTCCTTGATTGACAAAATATCTATTCTTCAGAAGGATGATAACTTTATTAAGGATATGATCAAAAGGATTCAGAAAGGCGAACCCTCGTGTTTCCAAATAGATAAAGATGGAATCCTGAGATTGAAAGAAAGGATTTGTGTTCCTGGCATCCCCGAGCTCAAAAGGAAAGTGTTAGACGAGTGTCCCAAGTCCAAGCTGAGTATCCATCCTGGTGTGGCCAAAATGTATAACGACCTCAAGCGAACATTCTGGTGGAAAGCTACGAAAAGAGACGTTTCAATATATGTCAGCCGATGCCCTACTTGCCAGCTAGTCAAAAGCGACCAACAGAAACTTGCTGGACTGTTGCAACCGCTGGACGTTCCAAGTTGGAAGTGGGAACATATTTCCATGGACTTCATTGATGGTTTGCCCAGAACTAGAAAAGGAAATGACAGTATTTGGGTGATCGTAGATCGCTTCATGAAGACCGCCCATTTCATACCTGTCAAATCAAACAGAACTGCTTAGAGTCTGGCGCAGATATACTTCAAGGAAATTGTTAGACTACACGGAGTGCCGATCAGTATAGTGAGTGATAGGGATCCAATATTCACTAGCAAATTCTGGGAGGCATTTCAAGTAGAACTGGGAACAAAGCTGAATCTAAGCACCGCTTATCATCCTCAGACAGATGGTCAAACTGAGAGGGTGAATCATATACTATAAGATCTATTGCGGGCTTGTGTTCTAGATTTCGGCGGATCATGGGAAGACCATCTACATTTGGCTGAATTCTCATATAACAACAGCTACCAGGCGAGCCTGACAATGTCACCATTCGAAGCATTGTATGGTAGACCGTGCCAATCTCCTGCTTGTTGGGTCGAACCCGGTAATAGACTCGTGTTAGGGCCTGATATGATCCGAGAGACTACCGACAAAGTCGATTTCGTTAAGAAACGATTACTCGCCACTCAAAGCCGACAAAAGAGCTATGCCGATAGGAGAAGAAGAGATATATCATTTGCTGTTGGCGACTATGTATATTTGAAAGTATCGCCGATGAGAGGAGTTATCCGGTTCGGTAAAAATGGGAAGTTGGCGCCCAAATTCATTGGTCTGTTTCCTATTCTTGAACGGATCGGAACGCTCGCTTATAGGGTTAAATTGCCTGATTGGTTGCCTGGAGTTCATGATGTATTTCACATATCTCAGCTTCGAAAGCACGTTCATGATCCAGACTTGATCGTGGAAGAAGCAGCTCAACAGGATGTTGAAATTACTCCAGAAATAGCATTTGAGAAGAGAGCCGCTCAAGATTATCGGCAAAGAAACCAAGCAGCTGAGGAACAAGAAAGTTCACTTAGTCAAAGTGCAATGGAGTGGAGATCCGCGAGATTGTACTTGGGAAACTGAGGAGAGCATTCAGAAAGCCTATCCTAGGTGCCGAGTGGATATCTCTGATTGACTCCAGTGCAAGGTACATTTACCATACTTTGCATTACCAATTAGTTCTCTACTCTGTTGTTATTTTCTTTCCATGGTTGTGCATTTTAAATTCTATAGTCTGAATGATTTTAAAAAGAGTGTATGAATTAATTTGTATGATTTTGAAAAGTTAAAAACAAATTGCTTATTGTTTGCATTGTGTGATAGTAAATTGGATTAATTAAATTATTGAAACGATAGTTAGTTTAATCAATAACAGAATGAATGGTAGAATTTATTCGATTAAATCACACATTGAACTGATTTAAAAATAGATAGAAATATATACATGTGCATATATATGTTTGAACAGGTAACTGGATAGCTGTTGAGTAAAGAAATTATTTCTGTGCCCGACAAATAGGTAAACCTTAATGAGTTGGATGCGAAATATTATTATATCATCTCCTGTGAATGCCATTGGATGCGGAGTGCTGGTTATTCTGTGTGTAATAATAAACATCGCCATAGGATAGTAACAATTAATTTTGAACTACATTACATGGCATACTTCTGAAGATAGGCATACTTCATCATATACCACATAAGCATTTGGAGCTTGTGTGACGAGGTAGAAGATTTACCATACGAGCGAGAGGCTTGTATAACGATGACTATATATTACAGGTTGAACTGATGACTGATATGACCATATAAAATTTGTAACGATAGATTGCCAGATTTATAAAAACCCCACACGGGTCTGGAGTTGACAATAATCACGTCTCTCTAGTCATTAGATACGGCACATGGACTATTTATTTCCCACACGGGACGAGGTGACGAGGATTTATCCTCTGGAGCAATTAAAATACACACTCCCTCAGGCTTTGACAGGGTGACGAGAATTTATTCTCTAGAGTTATTGTCTATACACGCTCCCCTGTAAACACCAGAATATATCACTATAAATATGTTTATGCTTTATAGGATTTATTGGGTACCTAATACGGCCCAATAAATTTCAAACCTCCCCCCGTACAAAGGAGGTTATGGCGAAAATTTTCGAAAATTCCGGGTGTTAGCCAAATTTTTGAAGAATTTGAAAATTCTCAGAAACTGAAAAGTTGGAGAATGGAAGCCAGATCGAGCGTAGAGTTGATTAATCAAACCACTTTCGACTTTGTTCCTTTTCGGGGACGAAAAGTTTTAAGTGGGGGAGATTGTAACGACCCAGAAAATCTGAACCAATTTAAAATTTTTAAATTGCCTATTTTAGTTGATTTTAAATATTTAAAATAAATATTTTAAATAATAGCAATGAAAAGTGAGTTTGAATCGACGTTTGAAAACGAATATAATTAATTCTAATTATAAACAAGGCCTGAAATGGCGCGGTAGTTTCAAAATTTGAATCCAAACTTCGACTGACTGTACCGGGTGCAAAATAAAACGGATTTGAGTGAAACCAAAAATATTTAAATCTGTTAGTGAATACCTTTCTGACAAATCTGAAAAATCGAAGTTTTATAGTGGAAAGCAAAAGTTATGGCCAAATGAATTTTCAGAAAGGTCGCTATGGAATTTATATATCCCGTGAAATTGGCCATTTTGCAAACGACCTCGGAATTCGACAAAACCACTTTTGTTGGATCCGGGATGAGAAGTTATTGCTAGGTTTCAAATTTCATAATTTTTGAAGCTAGTATGTGAGCGTGGCAAAGGAAAACGTGTTTTGGTCAATTTCAGTTAAATTGGATCGACCAAAAATGGGCCTTTTTTGCAAACGGTCTCAGAATTCGATGAAACTAGGTTTGTTGGGACCGTATCGTCAAAACATAGCTAGATTTATTTTTCGGGAATTTTTGGAATCAGTTTGTGGCCCTGGCAAATTGAAATGTACGTTCAAATCAAATATTGAATATTTTATATTTTAATTTGAAGGAAAACTGACTGAAACAGTCGAATGGGCCTACAAAACATATCCCATTGTGTTCGGAATGGGGGTAAAACACTAGGGACGATAGTCGTTGGGTTCGGATTGGAGGTCGTGTTAGAAAACCCCCTTTTAAAAGCCCCGGCCAATCAAAATATTCCTTTCATAAAAAAACAAAAAAAAACGAAAAACCCTTTTATTCCCCCCGATCTCGACGGCGGCCAGCATTCAAACATTCCCGACCAGATCGCCGTCGCCTCAGGCCACGCCCGACCCTGCCACCACCCACGTTCGAGATCCCTCTCCTTCCTCTTCCAATCCATAGCAACCCCACCCCCTATCATTCGACGAGCATCGAGTTAGAAGCCTCCAAAGTCGGAGACTTTCCTAAGTCGCCGCCGTCGATAGGAGCCATCGCAGGGGACCCCACCAGGTGGCGCGGAAAGCCCTTTCCAGCCTCTTCGACGCTGCATCCTCCGATCGACGCACCCCTTCACCATTTGATCGGAAATCGAGACCCTAGTTTTGAAGGTGAGTTGAGGGGTTACGGCTTTAATTTTCTGAAGTGCTTTCAATACCTTTAAACCGTCGCAAAACATAAATAACTTCTAAAAATCGTATCTTTTTGCTATGTGATCGAAATTCGATGAAACAGGAAACATCGTGACCGTGTGGACGTCTTCTACATTCTAGAAGAGACCGCATATTTTTCTGAGCCTTCTGCTATTTTTGGTGGAGTGGAACTCAATGTGAGATTTCTAATTTATAAACGATATGGAAAACGACGATGTATAAATTATATAGTCGATGTATGAGTTATATAAGCGTTGTACACCTCTTGTATAAGCATTGTATAAGTTGTACATTCGATGTATAAGTTATATATGCGTTGTAAAAATTATATATGTGTTGAAATAGAAGTGAAATGCTATATATATATATATACACGCCCCTCGTCCACAAACCATGGACGATATTTATTGGTTGTGATTGGTGTGAAAATTGATTGATAGCGAATGGTTTAGTGAAATTGTTTGTGGTTGAAATTGATTGATTGTGGTTGAAAAATACCCGTTTGTGGTTGAGAAATGTTTGGTTGAAACCACATAGGATTAGTTTGTGGAAATGAAAAAAATATACATGCCGCCTGTGTGCGAACTAGATGCATGATTCCCCATTGTCAAAAGCTGCGAGGCTTTAAGGTAGAGCGAGGAACCGTACTAGGGACGGTATCGGTTTTAACTACCCTGCCGTTATGCTGCCGAAATTTTGAATAATATTCATGTGTTAGACTTATTTTCGTTTGTTGAAACTATATTTATTCGTTGAATAGAAAACCTTCGTGTGTTGAATTGAAATTCATTCGTTGAATAGAATTCATATGTTGAATGGTATTCGTGTTTTTAAATATAAAAATCACCTTTTTATCTATATATACAAACTATAGAAAACCTTCATGTGTTGAATTGAAATTCATTCGTTGAATAGAATTCATGTGTTGAATGGTATTCGTGTTTTTAAATATAAAAAACACCTTTTATCTATATATACAAACTATAGAAAACCTTCATGTGTTGAATTGAAATTCATTCGTTGAATAGAATTCATGTGTTGAATGGTATTCGTGTTTTTAAATATAAAAATCACCTTTTTATCTATTTATATAAACTATAGAAAACCTTCATGTGTTGAATCGAAATTCATTCGTTGAATTGAAATTCATGTGTTGAATGGTATTCGTATTTTGAAAGAAATTGTTTTATAATAAAAATCCTATTTTTATCATCGATATGAACTATATAAAATAATCTTGTTTTGAAATAAATTGTTTTATAATAAAAATCCTATTTTTATCATCGATATGAACTATATAAAATAGTCGAGTTTTGAAATAAATTGTTTTGCATTAAAAATCACACTTTTATTATATACATGAAGTGTTAAAAATAGTGAAGTGTTGAAATAGAAGACAGTTAGATAAAAACATCATTTTTATCAAATGTATGAAAATCATATGGTTTTGAAATCGAAGAAACGATATAAATATATAAACAGAATTGAAATATATCGAATAACAATGCTGCAGTTCGTATTTTGAAACCGTGATTTCAAACGATTAGTGCGGGAGATCCGACCACCGGATTTTCCTGAAATCGCAACCGTTGGGTTCGCTTTGGAAATATCTTTCCAACGGCACCAACTTTGTAAAAATCCAACGGTTGGATTGTCTGGAATGTTTAATTCAAATATGAAGAAAAACAGCGCCAGAATCGATTATATTTATATATATATATATAAATATAATTATATTAAATCGAATAACGACGTTGCAGTTCGTATTTTGAAATCGAAACTTCAAACGATTATACCGGGAGATCCGACCGTCGGATTTTCCCGAAACTGGAACCGTTGGATTCGTTTTGAAAGGTCTTTCTAATGATGTAAATTTTGTGAAGATCCAACGGTTAGATTTTCAGATATGTGTAAATCAAATCTGAAGAAAAACAGCGCCACGGCCGCGTTATGGCCCGAAGCGTCGTTTTGAATAAATTGGCTATTTTAAAATAAATAAAAATAGCGATAAATCGTTATAAAATATTATAAATGATATGGATGTGAAATTAGAAACTAACTGAAGGTTGGCTAAGTCGAATGGTTTCTTGGGTATTGATCTGATGTTGGTTTCGGCCTTCGGGATTAATATTTGGGAAATCGTTCTCTTACTGATTGACGGTTAGTGACTAATGAATTGAAATGATGCGTAGTAGTGTTTGTGTAGCACTTGTTTATTATATACGCGAGTTGCTCAGAAAGACCGGGTTTATCCCATTCTGAATAACTGAATCGACGATAAGAAATCGAAGATAAAGACGGTGGACGAAGACCGGAGATATTCACCTCGTTTGGATGGTAACCGAGGTCCTGATTGGGAGGCATCCCGAAATATGGATAATGAGTGGTGATCGTCCAGACGTACGTGGTGATCGATGGGTTTGCGAGGTATATAGTACCTCCGGTTTCGTTCAGACCCAGAACGGACTTGCAAATGGACGGTGTGTCTGAGATTGGGATTTATTCTGTGTGATTGATAGCCATCAGTTGCACGGTGTGAATTGCCTATGTGGCATGCTAAGATGCAGTAATTAGGGCTTCTATTTAAAAGCAAAGTCTTGTGGTGATGATCAAAGCACCGCCTGTGTGGCGTAGCTTTGTGTATAACGTGAATTCGCGAGCCTCACACCCCGGTATGAACCAGAAATGGGAGAGCACCTCCGGGGAGACATGCGTTTCCTTCTAGCTAGAAGTGGCATCAGTGGTTTTACACGCCCTGACGAGTTTGACTTATGTGGTTGTTACTGTTGTGAGGCGCCTCGGTTAGATCGAACGATCCGGGACCGATGGAGTCATTCGTTGGCTCATTTACGCCCCATAGGGCGGGGAAACGTAGTGTTCAGGAATTTTAATCCACATCGGTGGACCGGCCCTGACGATCCTAGGGTCACTCGAGCTCTGACCCTGAGACATGGGCTAGATTGTCTCGAAGTCGGTAAGGACTGTCTTTTGCCTTGGTTCATGACAGAAATCCAATTTCCAAAAACGTGACTGTGCGGTTTTGATTGTATACCTATATATGGCGACATTGTGGTATGGGGCATTAATGCCGTCTATGATTGATACTTATGATTTGAAATTGTTTTTGAAACATATAAACACTAGTAATAATATCAAGTGCTTTTGTTTTATTCGTATCAAGCATATCTTGGCCATTATAAGGTAAAAACTCTATCCTTCGGTTTGCGTTGCATTGTGTGACGGGAACTGAGTCTTATAATGGCTTCATTTTTATAAAAAGCATTGTGATGTTTAAAAGAATGATTTGTTTTAAAGCACTGGCAATCCAATGGAGTAAACCCGTTCCACAAAACTGGCGTGGTCTTGTGATTAGCCATATTTTAAATGTGTTGAGTAGATTTCTCATACCAGTCCCATGACTGACTCGTAGTTTGTTTCACTTTCAAACTCGGGTGCCCCTTTTTCTACACGAGCAGCCTTGTATTCAGGTTTTTGTAACACCCCGTAATTCTGTAACACTAAGATTCAAAAATCGAGGCAGAATTAAATTTTAAAATCAAAAATCAAGTGAAACGGGTTGCGCCATTGAGTTCGTCTCGGAATTCTACATGAAAACGAGACCGAGTTTGCGAGAATCGGAGTCCGTATGAAGGAGATATGACCTCCGGAAGTTTCAGAATTCAGTTTAAATTTCAAACAAGCAAAAACAGTTCGGAAAAGCGAATTCAAATTCAAAATCGGACCCAGATCGGGCTGTGCGGCAATTTTCCCGCCTAAGGCACCCAGGTCGACTGGGTAGTCGACTTGGGGGTCGACCCCCCCCCCCCTCCCCGCTTTTTCCAGTTTTCTGAACCAGATTCGTTTTGATGTATTTGGTCACGTTTTCTGCCTAGGTTCGTCCGCCTAACCCTATATAAACAACCCAAGTCTCCTTCTCTATTCACAATTCTTTTCTATCCTTATGCTGCCTCTGAGAAAATATATAAATAAATAATGTATAAAATAAATCAAGACGAGGAAATGCTTCTAAAGACTTTCAAGAAGAGATTCAAGTCAGGCTAGGATTCAAAGTGAAGATTCAAACGACTTCAACGACTGTATTTCTATGAATCTAATCTAATCTCTGTAAGTCAGTTACTTCTTAGATTTGAACGGTTCTCTTTTCGTGACATGAAATTAAAGGAATAAAAGAGTATGCCAATTCTTTCTATTCGAATCAGTGCCTATTTCTTTGAACCTAATTAAGAACTGTTATGATTCGAGGGACAAATAAGACTGTGACTATGAAACTATGGACCTTAAAACCATATGCCTTTTTGACTATGGACATTGCCTATGACTATGAACATTGCCTATGACTATGAATATTGCCTGTGACTGTGACTGTGACTATGAGAATTATTTCCTTGACCATGAACACAAGCCTATGCCTTTGATTAGGAAACATAAACCATTGCCTATGACATAACAAGGACACTTGTGATTAAACACCTATGATTCATGACTAGGAAAGTGTTGCTTAAGTTTTGTGACTATGAAATTGGGTCTAAACCCGATTATCTATTCTGTCTGTTCTTGGTTTTCTTTGGTTTTAGACCTTGGGAATTTACCTATTAAGTTAGGTCTACCCATGTTCTTGAACCTACGTCTCTATTCTGTCTATTCTTGGTTTTAGACCTTGGGAATTTACCTATTAAGTTAGGTCTACCCATGTTCTTGAACCTACATCGTTATTCAAACCTTTTTATGCCAGTTATTATGTCCATCCTTTTTCATAGCATCTTTGATTCATTCCCTATTTTCTACGAATCTAGATTGAATCACGATTATACGAACTGTGGGAATACGATTTGTGCAAAATATGAAATTTACTAAGAACGTAGTTTTTAACATGGAAATTGGCATAAATTGGGAACATGTATTATGGCATGTTTATAGAAATGCAAATTGGATAAAATTTGACATGAATTATAGGATGTGTAATTTGAATCTAGTATTGACTTGTAAATCTAGCATTTACATGAATTGTGAACTAGAATAATAGGTCTAGTTTGACATGAGCTGTATTAGAATATTAAATCAGAATTGGGTGGCTAAATTAAGCATGATAAGTATGTTAGCATAATTTACATACATCGGGCATAAATGGTAAATGATTTAATGGGCCACAAAATAGGTAGTTGGTATGCAAACTAAGTTTTGGGCATAAACGGTGAACTAGAATATGAAATCTAGTTTGGCATAAACTGTAAACTAGAATATAAAATCTAGTTTTGGCATGAACTGTAAATGGGGGTGTTGGATCTAAATTGCTATAAACTGTAAGATAGGCAAATCAAGATTTGGGCCTAGAATACAAGTCCATTAGTAGGCATGGCAAATGTATAGGGTATAGGCCAAATTTATTTCAAAAAGGGAAAATGGACTTTGAGGATAAGTGGTTAAACTTTGAGGATAAATTGTTAACAATTCATTTATATACAAAAGAAAGGTTCATTAATGACATCTCTTTTAATAATACATACACCAGAAAGTTCTAGGGTGACAGAGAGGATAGTGACTAGGCTTGAGTTTGGAAAATACAAGTTTCCTGCTCTCCCTGGCTATCCCTAACTGATCCGACGGACGGGATGGTTACTTTCAAAACCTGATTTGAAAATTAATCAAAACCCTTTGAACTTAGAAAACACGAATATGCCTAACCCGAGGTTAGACTGAGTTGCGATATAAACCTACCCGGAACCAACCGGCACATCCAGTATTCGCAACAATATCTGTCTAATGTGAGTGGTCCTGGCTTTAATTTATTTAGTTAAAGCTAGAACAAGAATAGTAGGGTTAAGTTAACTAAGGCACTTAACCAATTCAACATGATAACAAAACCGATGGGTGGGGGTTAGGTTCATGCAGACACTTAACGCAGTTAAGCTAGAATGGGAGGGTTAAGTCCATAGGAACACTTAACCAACTTAACACAGTTAAGCTAGAATGGGAGGGTTAAGTCCATAGGGACACTTAACCAAATTCATGGTAGCAAGACAAGATTTGTAGGGGTTAAGTAACTAAGAAAACACTTAGCCAAATTAACATGTTAACTAGAATAGGAGGTGGGGTTAAGTAAAGTTAATACACTTAGCCAACTTGATATGTCAGCTGGACTAGATCGTAGGGTTAAGTAAACTTGAACACTTAACCATCAGATTGTGATAAAGGAATAGGGCTAAGTCTAAAACATGAGGGAATAATACTTAACCATTAATAACATGTTAGTTAAAACAGACGGGCAAGGTTAAGTTAAAAAGGAACACTTAACCAATACAGGATGAATGGGTAGGGTTAAGTAATAAGAAATACTTAACCAATATAACTTGGTTTGTGGTAGGGTTAAGTCAACATGAAGTACTGATAACACTTAACCAGTTTATCAGGATAAATGAAGAGGGTTAAGTTAGCTTGAATTGACTAATGACACTTAACCAATCCAAGTTGACGGGGAAGAGAACTAAGTAGTAAACCTTAGTTAAAAGGAGCTAAGTAGTAAACCTTAGTTAAGAAAACAACGACTCTGGAAACTAAGTGGTAAACCTTAGTTAGTAGAACTAAGTAGTAATTCTTAGTATAACACGGGAAGGAGAGAATGTCCGTCTGAGTAAAAAGAAGGCTCCAACGAATTGGGTTACGAAGCCCGAGGCTTCGAGGGGGACGTGAGGGTACTCTTGGTATCCCTCTGTGAGGCTTTAGATGATCCTCCTGGGCTCACAGAGGTTAAGGTCTACGTAGAAGAACCAGGGGTATGCCTTGGTTGCAATACATGGCAACCTAAAGACCAGGATGGACCAGCGTGATTCGGTGAGAAAACGGTAGCCCTGTGATAGCAACTCGTCGTCTACCATCCATCTTGAGTCAGTCGAGATACGTGAAGCGGAAAGGCGGAGAACTCCAAAAGACCATATACTTGTTATCTAGTTATGGGTGAGGATGGCCATAGGATAGTGGGGCACCAGGGGCCTGCGTATAGTTCTCATTTTTCAAGGTGTGCCTTTCATTAGTTGAGGGAGGGGTCAAGTGGGACCATAGCCACTGGAATAAAAACAGACCTTAGCATCTGCATCGGCAGATATCTGAAAGCTCCCGACCGAGTTCTGTATTCCTTGATTTGCCCTGTCACAGGACTCGAGCCGCACATTACAGGACATGTGCATCTAGACAAGCGATAACCATTCGCGATACATGCGTGGGGAAGTATAGGAACATATACCACTCTAGGTAGTGTGTCCTAGACTTGGGGGCATCGTTCGACAGGTAGCATAATTCCTAGTTGGACTAGGTGGCATAAACCCTGAATCCGAGAAGCGTTCAGCAGATAGCGTAAACTCTAGTTGAATCTAGAAAGCACTTGGTAGAAAACCCTAGATTAGATCTAGGTAATAAATAATAAATGGATGCCCGAAGGCAATGGAAAACATAGGGATTGGGATCACGTTATCGTTACTAGTTGGGACACTAGTTAGGTAGTGCAGAGATATAGTATAACAAGGAAATAGCGAAGCGGCGAAAGTATTAGAGTATATCTAGTTTATCTTATCTTAGCATGTCTTGTGATTATCTTGTCTAATCCTGTTGACCCTACCGTCATGGTGTTATCTTTTATTCAGTTAATTCATGTCGTTTTGTTTTCCATGTTCACATGCTAGAAGTTACTGAACTTACTCAGGCTTTATGTCTGACACTGTTTTTCTTTCGTCTTCTTTTCTTCCGTTTCCCGCCCAGGTAGTGAAGGAGGGAATAGTATAGCTCAGGTTAAGTTGGACTGTCCCAGCTTGAAGATTTGTCGAAGTTTTGCTTGGATTCTCTTTTCGGATGCTATGGCTGGCTCTTGCTAAAATTGGGGAATATAAATGTATTTTTATGCTTCTTTATTTTGTAAGACAGATGATACTCTGTATTGTAAAGAAATCAGTATACAAACTATTTTATCAATAAAGTAAAGTTTTATTTTCTGTTGTTTAACTTCTGTCTGTCTTGTAATTTATCTGCATCTTTTACCCTAAATGCTCCACAGAACTTAGTGCATTCCCTTTGTGAGTGACACTAACGGATGTGGGGTGTTACACGTGGTATCAGAGCTGAAGGTTACCAGATCAGATAAAGGATTTGAAAAATTATTTTCAAACGGTTTTAAAAGAAGCATTTTCAAGAGAAAAGATTTGTTTTAAAGGCATATTGCCCAAAGCCATACGCACTATCTTCTCCTCCTCTGTTTGAATTCTTGTCTCCTTCTTTCTTGAGTCTCTGGGGCTCCTGGCTTTCTGGGAGGTAACCTCATCGATGGGCGAAGTCGTGCCCGACTTCCATCCATAGTCGTAGTTGTTTCACCTACGGCCAGTTTTCTTTCAAGCTTATAGGGTTTCCCGTACGATGGAGGCAGCTTTCGAGAGATTTGTCAACATGGTTACACACGGGAGGGGATGAGGAGTTTGGCTAAGGAGCACAACCATAGGATAAGGAATTCATGGATGTAGATTTAGCTCATAAAGAAGGAAGGAATTATAAAACTTAAGATGAGAGGAAGTATCTTTACTAGGGTATGATAGGGCATATAATTAAGGACACGGGCAACGAGGAACAAGATTTTCAGAAGGGCAAGTACATACTTTCACCACCAAGCGTACCTAGGAGAAAGGTAGTAAAGTTCTGTTGGAAGAGTCTAGTTTTGCTGTTCGTACTCTTTCCTTTGGTCTTAGCGCTTCGCATCTGTTCATATCCACTTCCATAGTTGAGTCTCTGCACCATAGTACTTGTATAGTAGAAAGACCCCACTAGAGTCTCAAATCCAATTGGTGGTTCGACCAGTTTATTTTTGGTTAGTAGGGATTTGAGAATAGCTATCGAGTTTGCTTATATCATCTCACGTAGATCGTCTAAATTCGGAGGAGATATTCCTTGGGTGCTTGTCTGATATTGGTTTAGGCCTTTGGGGCTTGTACTTGAAGAACGTTGAGGTCGACTAGGATGGTTTGCGTGAGAGATGAATAGTTGTGGCAGGCACTCTAAAAAGCACGTAGTGACCTTTTGACCCTCATAGTTATGGCGTAATGGATAAGCTAAGAGGAGAGATCTCAAACCATCTTGGTATGTACACTTGGTATCATAGTTAACATCTGTTTATTTTGGAAATGGAGGTCAGAAACTTCACAATCGTGAAGTTAAATTAGTTAAGATACAGTGGAGTAAAGCTCAAGAAGACTAGATACTAACATCATACCCTTTTCCTTAAGGGTGCATCCTTGATTTCTTTTTGTAGGAGCTTTACGCATAATTGTTTCTCTCTTTCCAAAGTATATCCTCTAGGTCGTATCTTCGATCCTTATGTAGAAGCCAATGGATGTAAACATGTATTTGAAACATGTTATGGTTGATGGTTGCAAGTGGTTGCTAATGGTTGCTCGTGAATGCATTTGCATACGTATTAGGCACTAGATCAGTTCGGACGCTTTCATATTGCATTTACAGATATGTATTTGTTTGTAAGTTGAACTTGATATGTTATCATATGGATGTTGCATATGGATGAATGGCTGTGCACGCATGTAGTATTTACATAACTAGGGATGCTTGCATGCATGATTGGACGCATGGCACTGACATGATTCGCATTAAGGAGGTCAACTGAATCAGTAGACCGCCTGATTTTGCATTAGATAAAGACATATACACACACTATGCATATGAACATGAAAGCATTAGAAATCTTTTAAGGACAATGAATGCCTGTGATTGAGTGGATGAGTAGACGGGTGATTGGATGGTAGGACACATTCTTCCTAACTTGGAGATTTCGGGGACGAAATCCTTTTAAGTTGGGGAGAATGTAACACCCCGTAATTCTGTAACACTAAGATTCACAAATCAAGGCAGAATTAAATTTTAAAATCAAAAATCAAGGGAAACGGGTTGCGCCATTGCGTTCGTCTCGGAATTCTGCATGAAAACGAGTCCGAGTTTGCGAGAATCGGAGTCCGTATGAAGGAGATATGACCTCCGGAAGTTTCAGAATTCAGTTTAAATTTCAAACAAACAGAAACAGTTTAGAAAAGCGAATTCAAATTCAAAATCGGACCCAAATTGGGTTGGGCGGGAATTTTCCCGCCGAAGGCACCCAGGTCGACTGGGTAGTCGACCTGGGGCACCGAGGTCGACTGGGTAGTCGACCTGGGGCACCCAGGTTTACTGGGTAGTCGACCTGGGGGTCGACCCCCCCCCTCCGCTTTTTCCAGTTTTCTGAACCAGATTCGTTTTGATGTATTTGGTCACATTTTCTGCCTAGATTCGTCCGCCTAACCCTATATAAACAGCCCTAATCTCCTTCTCTATTCACAATTCTTTTCTATCCTTATGCTGCCTCTGAGAAAATATATAAATAAATAATATATAAAATAAATCAAGACGAGGAAATGCTACTAAAGACTTTTAAAAAGAGATTCAAGTCAGACTAGGATTCAAAGTGAAGATTCAAACGACTTCAACGACTGTATTTCTATGAATCTAATCTAATCTCTGTAAGTCGGTTACTTCTTAGATTTGAACGTTTCTCTTTTCGTGACATGAAATTAAAGGAATAAAAGAGTATGCCAATTCTTTCTATTCGAATCAGTGCCTATTTCTTTAAACCTAATTAAGAACTGTTATGATTCGAGGACAAATAAGACTGTGACTATGAAACTATGGACCTTAAAACCATATGCCTTTTTGACTATGGACATTGCCTATGACTATGAACATTGCCTATGACTATGAATATTGCCTGTGACTGTGATTGTGACTATGAGAATTATTTCCTTGACCATGAACACAAGCCTATGCCTTTGATTAGGAAACATAAACCATTGCATATGACATAACAAGGATACTTGTGATTAAACACCTATGATTCATGACTAGGAAAGTGTTGCTTAAGTTTTGTGACTATGAAATTGGGTCTAAACCCGATTATCTATCTGTTCTTGGTTTTCTTTGGTTTTAGACCTTGGGAATTTACCTATTAAGTTAGGTCTACCCATGTTCTTGAACCTACGTCTCTATTCTGTATATTCTTGGTTTTAGACCTTGGGAACTTACCTATTAAGTTAGGTATACCCATGTTCTTGATCCTACGTTGTTATTCAAACCTTTTTATGCCAGTTATTATGTCCATCCTTTTTCATAGCATCTTTGGTTCATTCCCTATTTTCTACAAATCTAGATTTATCTATAATCTAGATTGAATCACGATTATACGAACTGTGGGAATATGATTTGGGCAAAATATGAAATTTACTAAGAACGTAGTTTTTAACTTGGAAATTGGCATAAATTGGGAACATGTATTATGGCATGTTTATAGAAATGCAAATTGGATAAAATTTGACATGAATTATAGGATGTGTAATTTGAATCTAGTATTGACTTGTAAATCTAGCATTTACATGAATTGTGAACTAGAATAATAGGTCTAGTTTGACATGAGCTGTAATTAGAATATTAAATCAGAATTGGGTGGCTAAATTAAGCATGATAAGTATGTTAGCATAATTTACATACATCGGACATAAATGGTAAATGGTTTAATGGGCCACAAAATAGGTAGTTGGTATGCAAACTAAGTTTTGGGCATAAACGGTGAACTAGAATATGAAATCTAGTTTGGCATAAACTGTAAACTAGAATATAAAATCTAGTTTTGGCATGAACTGTAAATGGGGGTGTTGGATCTAAATTGCTATAAACTGTAAGATAGGCAAATCAAGATTTGGGCCTAGAATACAGGTCCATTAGTAGGCATGGCAAATGTATAGGGTATAGGCCAAATTTATTTCAAAAAGGGAAAATGGACTTTGAGGATAAGTGGTTAAACTTTGTTGATAAATTGTTAACAATTTATTTATATACAAAAGAAAGGTTCATTAATGACATCTCTTTTAATAATACATACACCAGAAAGTTCTTGGGGTGACAGAGAGGATAGTGATTAGCTTGAGTTTGGAAAATACAAGTTTCCTGCTCTCCCTGGCTATCCCTAACTGATCCGACGGACGGGATGGTTACTTTCAAAACCTGATTAGAAAATTAATCAAAACCCTTTGAACTTAGAAAACACGAATATGCCTAACCCGAGGTTAGACTGAGTTGCGATGTAAACCTGCCCGGAACCAACCGGCACATCCAGTATTCGCAACAATATCTGTCTAATGTGAGTGGTCGCGGCTTTAATTTATTTAGTTAAAGCTAGAACAAGAATGGTAGGGTTAAGTTAACTAAGGCACTTAACCAATTCAACATGATAACAAAACCGATGGGTGGGGGTTAGGTTCATGCAGACACTTAACGCAGTTAAGCTAGAATGGGAGGGTTAAGTCCATAGGAACACTTAACCAACTTAACACAGTTAAGCTAGAATGGGAGGGTTAAGTCCATAGGGACACTTAACCAAATTCATGGTAGCAAGACAAGATTTGTAGGGGTTAAGTAACTAAGAAAACACTTTGCCAAATTAACATGTTAACTAGACTAGGAGGTGGGGTTAAGTAAAGTTAATACACTTAGCTAACTTGATATGTCAGCTGGACTAGATCGTAGGGTTAAGTAAACTTGAACACTTAACCATCAGATTGTGATAAAGGAATAGGGCTAAGTCTAAAACATGAGGGAATAATACTTAACCATTAATAACATGTTAGTTAAAATAGACGGGCAAGGTTAAGTTAAAAAGGAACACTTAACCAATACAGGATGAATGGGTAGGGTTAAGTAATAAGAAATACTTAACCAATATAACTTGGTTTGTGGTAGGGTTAAGTCAACATGAAGTACTGATAACACTTAACCAGTTTATCAGGATAAATGAAGAGGGTTAAGTTAGCTTGAATTGACTAATGACACTTAACCAATCCAAGTTGACGGGGAAGAGAACTAAGTAGTAAACCTTAGTTAAAAGGAGCTAAGTAGTAAACCTTAGTTAAGAAAACAACGACTCTGGAAACTAAGTGGTAAACCTTAGTTAGTAGAACTAAGTAGTAATTCTTAGTATAACACGGGAAGGAGCGAATGTCCGTCTGAGTAAAAAGAAGGCTCCAACGAATTGGGTTACGAAGCCCGAGGCTTCGAGGGGGACGTGAGGGTACTCTTGGTATCCCTCTGTGAGGTTGCAGATGATCCTCCTGGGCTCACAGAGGTTAAGGTCTACATAGAAGAACCAGGGGTATGCCTTGGTTGCAATACATGGCAACCTAAAGACCAGGATGGACCAGCGTGATTCGGCGAGAAAACGGTAGCCCTGTGATAGCAACTCGTCGTCTACCATCCATCTTGAGTCAGTCAAGATACATGAAGCGGAAAGGCGGAGAACTCCAAAAGACCATATATTGCTATCTAGTTATGGGTGAGGATGGCCATAGGATAGTGGGGCACCAGGGGCCTGCGTATAGTTCTCATTTTTCAAGGTGCCTTTCATTAGTTGAGGGAGGGGTCAAGTGGGACCATAGCCACTGGAATAAAAACAGACCTTAGCATCTGCATCGGCAGATATCTGAAAGCTACCGACCGAGTTCTGTATTCCTTGATTTGCCCTATCACAGGACTCGGGCCGCACATTACAGGACATGTGCATCTAGACAAGCGATAACGATTCGCGATACATGCGTGGGGAAGTATAGGAACATATACCACTCTAGGTATTGTGTCCTAGACTTGGGGGCATCGTTCGACTGGTAGCTATATGGATAAAATTTCTATTTTTATACCGCTACTATATAGATCAAAATTCTATTTTTATAACGGTGCTCAGATAATAAAGATCAAATCTTTACTATCTATATAATATAATAATCATAATTTTTCTTCTGGTCTTCGCTTTCATATAATAAAGATCAAATCTTTATCACCTTAAAAATCTAATCTTTCCATGAGTAAAAATATAATTTTTTCTTTAACAAAAATATGATCTTTCTCCATTAACAATCGTTTCTTTCTGAATTAAAAATTATCCTTCTATAAAATTAAAACCATATTTTTATGTAATCAAAAATAAATATAAACCAAAGTAAAACACTCACGGATTTCTGATGTTTGCTGTGGCGTCGGACTGGTGGAAGAGGGGCCCTGCGCAGGAGGGTGGCGGCCATGGCAGATGCGGTCGGAGGCTTATGGTGTGGCGGCGCCGATGATTTGGCTACAGGGGATAGGGCACGCGGTGGCTGCCTCGGGGGAGCTCGGTTTGGGGATTCGCGGTCAGGGGGTCTAGGGTTTGATGGGTTTCCAGAGGAGAGAGGGAGCGGCGTTGGGGGGGTTTGGGGGGAGCGGCGCAGTCACCGTATGGGGGGGTCGCGGAAGTCGAGATCGGTTGGGGGGGGGCTGAGCGGGTTTTGATTTCTTTTTTTTTTACTGTGTTGACTCTTAAGGGAGAGAGGAGGGTTTGGGAGATTATGGTGGGGTTATATTTAATTAATTATTTTAAATTTTAAAAAGTAACTTTTTATTTCAACCTTCAAACGTGACCCACCGCCTTTCGTCCCTAGCTAATTACCCCTATTCCGAACACAATGGGATATATATCGTAGGTTGATTCGACTGTTTCGATCATTTTTCGTCAAAATCAAGATATAACTCTATATATTGAATTTGAACGCGCATTTCAACTTACTAGGGCCACATACTACCTTTTAAAAATTCCCGAAAAATATTTTCTAGCTTTGTATTTACGATACGGTCCTAACAAAACTAATTCCATCGAATTCTGAGACCGTTTGAAAAATGGCCATTTTCTAGTCGGTTAAAATCAACTGAAACTGGTCAAACGCGTTTTCCTTTGCCACGCTGACATATTGATTCGAAAAATTACAAATTTTAAAACCTAGCAATAACTTGACATCACGGATCCAACAAAAGTGGTTTCGTCGTAAACCGAGGTCGTTTGCAAAATTCCCATTTTTAAGGGCCAGAATTCCATAGCGACTATTCCGAATTTTCAACTGGACGTATCTTTTGATTCCCGCTATGAAATTTCAATTTTTCGGATTCGTTGGAAAGATATTCTCAATTAGATTCAAATATTTTTGGTTTTGTTAAAATCTGGTTTATTTTGCACCCGGTACATTCATTTGAATTTTGAAATCGAATTATCGAACTACCGCGCCATTTTCTATTCCTTTATAATTATAAATAAATATTTATATTCTATCATCAATTCAAACGAATATATACATTCGAATTCTATTCAAAATAAATTCCTCGTCGTTATTATTTAAAATAATTCATTTTAAATATTCAAAATTCGCTAAAATTGCCAAAATAAAAATTTTACATTGGCCCGGATTTCCGGGTTATTACATCATATTAATTCAAAAGGAAGAATTTACAGAAGTCCGTTGAGGAATTAACTGATGGTTTAAAATTGACCGAATCAACTGTTTTATTGAAATGATTTTTATTAATTGGGTTCTAACTAATCTAATGAAGATTATTTAGTAAATTGCTGTTTTAAAATTGATAACATTTATTAAATGTTAATTACCCTTTCATTTAAATAATGTTTAAAATGGTTATTTAATATTGTTTAATAAAGTGCTTAATCAATCAATTTAGTTAATGAAGAATAAAATAATAATATTTAAGTAAATGATGAAATAATTATAGATTTTTTATTGATAATAATCAAAATGATTAGAGCCTAAAGTAATCCATTTAAGATCGAAGCTGGGTTTGAAATGAAGTAAATTGGATATTTTAAAAAGGCTTTTTACCAAAATAAAGTTTTAGTATAAGAATTCAAGTATTTGGCAAGGGTTGCAAAAGAGTAAGAAAACTAAATAAGTGTTTTAAAGAAGTAATTTACTTGATTAATTGATTCAAGTTAATGATGAGAATAGAAAGAAAATGTTGGAAGGCAAAGAAGATGAGCGCTAAATGGATTTGGAATAGTATGCCTTGAACGAATTTCAATTTTGAAATTCGAGTTTCATCAATGAAATTATAAAAGAGTTTTGAGTAAATATGATAAATAATTATCCTATTAAATATTTGAATTGAGATAAAAGAATTTAGATTTGAAAGAGGGGTTTCTAAGAATACAAAGATACTTATCATGTTTTAGGTAAATAGATGGTTCAGGGATTCATAAATGAAAAATCCAAATTGAGTTATAATAATGATATTAATGATTTTGGGTAAAGAAGGGTAAATGGATTTTAATTATAAAATCCAAAATCTTAGTTTATATTAGAATGCTAAATCGGTTGAAAGAATATTTGGAAAAGGAAATTCCAATTGTAAACAGAATTTTTGCTTAAAGGACTTGAGCTATAGATAAAAGTTATGATAATGTTCTTCATATTACAGTATATGATAAATTTCATATTACAGTATATGATAAAGTTATGATAATGTTCTTGTATAATCTTGCTTACCCTACCGTCACGGTGTTATCTTGTATTCAGTTAATTCATGTCGTTTTGTTTTCCATGTTCACATGCTAGAAGTTACTGAACTTACTCAGGCTTTATGTCTGACTCTATTTTTCTTTCGTCTTCTTTTCTTCTGTTTGCCCCCCCCCCCCCCAGGTAGTAAAGGTGGGAATAGTATAGCTTAGGTTAAGTTGGACTGTCACTCTTTTCCAGCTTGAAGATTTGACGAAGTTTTGCTTGGATCCTCTTTTCAGATGCTATGGCTGGCTCTTGCTTAAATTGGGGAATATAAATGTATTTTTATGCTTCTTTATTTTAAAAGACAGATGATACTCTGATATTGTAAAGAAATCGTTGTACGAATTATTTTATCAATAAAGCAAAGTTTTATTTTCCGCTCTTTAATTTCTGTCTGTCTTGTAATTTATCTACATCTTTTACCCTAAATGCTCCACAAAACTTAGTGCATTCCCGTTGTGAGTGACACTAACGGACATGGGGTGTTTACACGTGGTATCAGAGCTGAAGGTTACCAGATCAGATAAAGGATTTGAAAAATTATTTTCAAATCGGTTTTTAAAGAAGCATTTTCAAGAGAAAAGATTTGTTTTAAAGACATATTCCCCAAATCCATACGCACTATCTTCTCTTCCTCTGTTTAAATTCTTGTCTCCTTCTTTCTTGAGTCTCTGGGGCTCCTGGATTTCTGGGAGGTAACCTCATCGAAGGGCAAAGCAGTGCCCGACTTCCATCAATGGCTGTGGTTGCTTCACTTACGGGCAGTTTTCTTTCAAAGCTTATAGGGTTTTCCGGACGATGGAGGCAGTTTTCGAGAGATTTGTCAACATGACTACACACGGAAGGGGATGAGGAGTTTGGCTAAGGAGCACAACCCTGGGATGAGGAATTCATGGACGTAGATTTAGCTCACGAAGGAGGAAGTAATTATAAAATCTAAGACAAGAGGAAGTATCTTTACTAGGGTATGATAGGGCATATACTTAAGGACAAGGGCAAGAACGAGGACGTGATTTTCAGAAGGACAAGTACATGCTTTCGCCATCAAGCGTACCTAGGAGAAAGGTAGTCCGGTTGGAAGAGTCTAGTTTTCTGTTCGTACTATTTTCTTAGGTTCTAGCGCTTCTCATTTGTTCATATCCACTTCCATAGTTGGGTCTATGCACCATAGTGCTTGTATAGTAGAAAGATCCCACTAGAGTCTCAAATCCAATTGGTGGTCCGACCAGTTTATTTTTCGTTAGTAGGGATTTGAGAATAGCTATCGAGTTTGCTTATATCATCTCACGTAGATCGTCTAAATTCGGGGGAGATATTCCTTGGGTGCTTGTCTGATATTGGTTTAGGCCTTTGGGGCTTGTACTTGAGGAATGTCGAGTTCGGTTTGGATGGTTTGCGTGAGAGATGAGTAGTTGTGACAGACACTCTAAAGAGCACGTAGTAACCTTTCAACCCTTATGGTTATGGCACGGTGGATAAGAGAGAAAACCTCTAAACATCTTAGTACATACACTTGGTACCGTGATTGAAATCTGTTTATGGAAATCCGGAACTTCACAATCGTGAAGTTAAATTAGTTAAGATATAATGGAGTAAAGCTCAAGAAGGCTAGATACTAGCGTCATACCCTTTTTTCTTAAGGGTGCATCCTTGATTTCTTTGTATAGGAGCTTTACGCATAATTGTTTCTCTCTTTCCGAAGTATATCACCTAGATCATATCTTCGATCCTTAGGTAGAAACCAATGGATGTAAACATGTATTTGAAACATGTTATTGTTGATGGTTGCAAGTGGTTGATAATGGTTTCTCGTGGATGCATATGCATACGTATTAGGCACTAGATCAGTTCAGACGCTTTCATATTGCATTTACAGATATGTATTTGTTTGTAAATTGAACTTGATATGTTATCATATGGGTGTTGCATATGGATGAATGGTCGTGCACGCATATAGTATTTACATAACTAGGGATGCTTGCATACATGGTTGGACGCATGGCACTGACATGACTCGCATTAAGGAGGTCGACTGAATCAGTAGACCGCCTGATTTTACAGTAGATAAAGACATATACACACACTATGCATATGAACATGAAAGCATTAGAAATCTTTTAAGGACAATGAATGCCTGTGAGTGAATGGTTGAGTAGATGGGTGATTGGATGGTAGGACACCTTCTTCCTAACTTGAAGATTTCGAGGACGAAATCCTTTTAAGTGGGGGAGAATGTAACACCCCGTGATTCTGTAACGCTAAGATTCACAAATCAAGGCAGAATTAAAAGTTAAAATCAAAATTAAAGGAAACGGGCTGTGCCATTGCGTTCGTCTTGGAATTCTGCATGAAGACGAGTCCGAGTTTGCGTAAATCGGAGTCCGTATGAGGGAGATATGGCCTCTGGAAGTTTCAGAATTTAGTTTAAAATTCGAACAGACAAAAAACAAATTCAAAATCGGGCCGGATTGGCCAGGGCGGGAATTTTCCCGCCCAAGGCAACCAGTTCGACTGGGTAGTCGGCCTGGGCTACCCAGGTCGACTGGGTAGACGGCCTGGGGCACCCAGGTCGACTACATAGTCGACCTGGGGGTCGACCCCCCCTGTTTTTCCAGCTTTCTGCTCTGGTTCATTCTGATGTATTTGGTCACATTTTCTGACCAGGTTCGTCCGCCTAACGCTATATAAACAGCCCTGGTCTTCTTCTCTATTCACAATTCTTTTCTATTCTTATGCAGCCTCTGAGAAAATATATAAATAAATAATATATATAAAATAAATCAAGACGAGAAGGTGCTGCTCAAAGACTTTCAAAGAGGAGATTCAAGCTAGAATTCAAGTGAAGATTCGAACAACTGCAACAACTGTTTTTCTACGAATCATAGCAACGCCATCTTTCTATTCTAATCTAATCTCTGTAAGTCAGTTATTTCTAGATTTGAACGTTCTTCTCTGTTCGTGACATGAAATTAAAAGAATAAAAGAATATGCCAAATCTCTCTCTCTCTATTCGAATCAGTGCCTATACTCTTGGACCTAATTAAGAACTGTTGTGATTCAAGGACAAATAAGACTATGACTATGAAACTATGGACCTTAGAACCATATGCCTCTTTGACTATGAACATTGCCTATGACTATGAACATTTGCCTATGGACATTGTCTATGACTACGAACATTGCCTATGACTGTGACTGTGACTATGAGGATTATTTCCTTGACTAAACCTATGCCTTTGATTAGAAAACATAAACTATTGCCTATGACATAACAAGGACATCTGTGATTAAACACCTATGATTCACGACTAGGAAATTGTTGCTTAAGTTTTGTGATTATGAGATTGGGTCTAAACCCGATTATTTATTCTGCCTGTCCTTGGTTTTCTTTGGTTTTAGACCTTGGGAATTTACCTATTAAGTTAGGTCTACCCATGTTCTTGAACCTACTCTGTCTATTCTTGGTTTAAGACCTTGGGAATTTACCTATTAAGTTAGGTCTTCCCATGTTCTTGAACCTACTCAGTCTATTCTTGGTTTTAGACCTTGGGAATTTACCTATTAAGTTAGGTCTACCCATGTTCTTGAACCTACGTCGTTATTCAAAACCATTTTATGCCAGTTGTTATATCTATCCTTTTCATAGCAATCTTTGGTTCATTCCCTATTTGCTACGAATCTAGATTTATCTAGATTGAAACATGATTATACGAACGGTGGGAATGCGATTTGGGGCAAAATATGAAATTCACTAAAACATAGTTTAACTTGGAATTGGCATAAATTGGGAACATGTATTATGGCATGTTCATATAAATGCAAATTGGATAAATTTTACATGAATTATAAGATGTGTAATTTGAATTTAGTATTGACATGAAAATCTAGCATTTACATGAATAGTGAACTAGAGTGATAAGTCTAGTTTGACGTGAATTAGAATGTTGAGTCGGAATTGGATTAGCTAATTTAGCACGGTAAGTATATTGGCGTAAATGTGAAATTGGCCATAATTGGGAATAACTGTCAGGTTTAGAAAAATCATGGTTAGTGACACTTAATTTGGTATAGTTTACATACCAAAAAGCATAAATATGATTTAGGAAGGGAAATGGGCCATAAGAATGAATGTAGACAATTTACATTAAAAGAGTAATTGGGAAATAAGTAAATTATGATTAATTTACTTATAGAATTTGTCCTAAATGAGGAATTGTTAATTCAGAAAAATTAAGGGTTTGTTAACGACATCTCTTTTAGTAATAAACCAGAAAGTTCTAGGGTGACAGAGAGGATAGTGTCCAGGCTTGGGTTTGGAAAATACAAGTTTCCTGCTCTCCCTGGCTATCCCTAACTGATCCGACGGACGGGATGGTTACTTTCAAAACCTGATTTGAAAATTAGTCAGAAACCCTTTGAACTAGAAAACACGAATAGGTCTAACCCGAGGTTAGACTGAGTTGCGATGTAAATCTGCCCGGAACCAACCGGCACATCCAGTAATCGCAACAATATCTGTCTAATGTGAGTGGTTGTGGCTTTAATCTATTTAATTAAAGCTAGAACAAGAATGGTAGGGTTAAGTTCACTAAGACACTTAACCAATTCAACATGACAACCAGACTGGTAGGTGGGGTTAGGGCCATACAGTTAAGCTAGAATGGGAGGGTTAAGTCCATAAGAACACTTAACCAATTTAACACAGTTAAGCTAGGATGGGAAGGCTAAGTCCATAGGGACACTTAACCAACTTCACATGGTAACAAGACAAGATTTGTAGGGGTTAAGTAGAGTTGATACACTTAGCCAAATTAACATGTTAACTAGACTAGAGGATGGGGTTAAGTAAATACACTTAGCCAATTTGATAGGTTATTTGGGCTAGACCGTAGGGTTAAGTAAACTTGAACACTTAACCATCAGATTGTGATAAAGGAATAGGGTTAATTCTAAACATGAAGGGATAATACTTAACCAATAATAACATGTTAGTTAAGACAGACGGGCAAGGTTAAGTTAAAAAGGAACACTTAACCAATACAGGGTGAATGGGTAGGGTTAAGTAATAAGAAATACTTAACCAATACAACTTGGTTTGTGGTGGGGTTAAGTCAACATGAATTACCGATAACAATTAACCAGTATAACAGGATGAATGAAGAGGGTTAAGTTGGCTTGAATTGACTAATGACACTTAACCGATCCAAATTGACGGGGAAGGGAACTAAGTAGTAAACCTTAGTTAAGAAAACAACGATTCTGGAAACTAAGTGGTAAATCTTAGTTAGTAAAACTAAGCAGTAATTCTTAGTGTAACACGGGAAGGAGCGAATGTCCGTCTGAGTAGAAAGAAGGCTCCAACGAATTGGGTTACGAAGCCCGAGGCTTCGAGGGGACGTGAGGGTACTCTTGGTATCCCTCTGTGAGGCTGCAGATGATCCGCCTGGGCCCACAGAGGTTAAGGTTTGCGTAGAAGAACCAGGGGTATGCCTTGGTTGCAATACATGGCAACCTAAAGACTAGGATGGACCGGCGTGATTCGGCGAGCAAACGGTAGCCCTGTGATAGCGACTCGTCGTTTACCATCCATCTTGAGTCAATCGAGATACGTGAAGCGGAAAGGCGGAGAACTCCAAAAGACCATATACTTGCTTTCTAGTTATGGGTGAGGATGGCCATAGGATAGAGGGGCACCGGGGGCCGGCGTATAGTTCTCATTTTACAAGATGTGCCTTTCATTAGTTGAGGGAGGGGTCAAGTGGGACCATAGCCACTGAAATAAAAACAGACCTTAGCATCTGCATCGGCAGATATCTAAAAGCTCCCGACCAAGTTCTGTATTCCTTGATTTGCCCTGACACAGGACTCGGGTCACACATTTCGGGACATGTGCATCTAGACAAGCGACAACGATTCGCGATACATGCGTGGGGAAGTATAGGAACATATACCACTCTAGGTAGTGTGTCCTAGACTTGGGGGCATCGTTCGACAGGTAGCGTAATTCCTAGTTGAACTAGGTGGCATAAATCCTGAATCTGAGAAGCATTCAGCAGACAGCGTAAACTCTAGTTGAATCTAGAAGGCACTTGGTAGAAAACCCTAGATTAAATCTAGGTAACAAATAAATAAATGGATGCCTGAAGGCGATGGAAAATACAGGGATTGGGATCACGATAGCGTTACTAGTTGGGACATTAGTTAGGTGGTGCAGAGATAATAGAAATCCGTATAACAAGGAAATGGTGAAGCGGCGAAAGTATTAGAGAACATCTGGTTTATCTTATCATATCTTGTGTTGATCTTGTGTAATCTTGCTAACCCTATCATCATGGTGTTATCTTGTATTCAGTTAATTCATGTCGTTTTGTTTTCCATGTTCACATGCTAGAAGTTACTGAACTTACTCAGGATTTATGTCTGACTCTGTTTTTCTTTCGTCTTCTTTTCTTCCGTCCCCCCCCCCCCCCCAGGTAGTAAAGGAGGGAATAGTATAGCTCAGGTTAAGTTGGACTGTCACTCTTTTCCAGCTTGAAGATTTGCCGAAGTTTTGCTTGGATCCTCTTTTCAGATGCTATGGCTGGCTCTTGCTTAAATTGGGGAATATAAATGTATTTTTATGCTTCTTTATTTTAAAAGACAGATGATACTCTGATATTGTAAAGAAATCGTTGTACAAATTATTTTATCAATAAAGCAAAGTTTTATTTTCCGCTCTTTAATTTCTGTCTGTCTTGTAATTTTTCTGCATCTTTAACCCTAAATTCTCCACAGAACTTAGTGCATTCCCGTTGTGAGTGACACTAACGGACGTGGGGTGTTTACAAATATAGAAGATCGAAGTATAAATAAATATATTACCGAGTAAGGAAAAATCGACAATTATAGATAATCGAAAATATTAGGGTGGATTGGGAAACTGATTTGATATATATATATATATATATTAAAAATATATTAGGATGGAGTTAGAATTTATATATAAACGAAGTTCAAACATGTATATATATAAATATAATTAAAACGAACTCGCCGCAGCGCGGTAGTTTGTAAATTGGCGTTTCGAACTTCAATTGAGTATATAGAACTCAATTGAAGTCGGAATTCTTTGAAACAAGAAACGTCAGGACCGATTTGATAATAGTTTTCTAACGGAGAAGAAAAATCTAGGTTTCGTCGAGTAGATTTTAAGTTATGTCAAAATCAAATTTTTCAGAAAAACAGCGCCAAAACTATTATAAAACCATAACGGTTTATTTAAATAAATGAAATGATTTTGAGCAAATAAAATCCGAATTTCATTTAGGAACAATCTAGATATGAGTTATAAATAATATCTGAACTCGAGTGAAGTAATGAAATGATTTTTGAAACAAAATCAAACCATACGTTTAATTATTGAGTAGAATTAACTAATGTAAGGAAAAATTAGTTAATGGAATTTTAAATCGAAATTGGACTTTGGATCAGAAAAAAGGTTTGTAAATTCATATTCGAAATCGAATATAAAACTTGAATTAGAAATGGCATTTGATTGTTTTGAAAATAAATTAATTTATATTTGAACGTGATATGTTCGAATAATAAGTGAAATAGGCTAAGTAGCTAATTAAAGAATAAATGGGCGAAACTGAATTCAAACAAATGGATTGAGTTGAATTGAATTGAAAACAGGTGAACATGTGCTAGAAAGGTATGGGATGAAGTATATGAAGATTTTAATTTATGTGCCCGACAAAAAGGTACATGTTTAAATTCCACATGAGATTTTATGCGCCGTATCGGCAAGCCGCCTGGATTTTTCTTTTTCTTTTTAATTGGAGAGGGCCTGTGTGGCTGTTTGGGGATTTTCCCGATGCTCCCGGTACAAAGGAGGTTATGGCGAATTTTTCCGAAAATTTAAGGAGTTAAAATATTTTTAAGAAAATTGGATAGTTAGAAATCAATGTATCGATATATATAGGATTCGATAAGGAAACGAACTCGAAAATAGAATACTATAAATAAAAAGAAAATCTATAATTAAATCTGGTCAAATTAGAAAGTAAAACTTATACGGGTTTAAAAACGAATAACTGGTTTTTATGATGATTATTATTCGAGGTAAGTGGTCTTGTCCGTTTTGAAGTTAAGGATGTTCTCAATCATGGTCTGAGAGGTAATTATACCCCAACTTGTTTGATTTCATTTTTAACCGATAAATAGCAAGATCCAGTCTCGAAGAGAAATGTTTGAATAAGAGTTAGTTGAATGCAGTGTTTTAGGTTGTTGTAACGATGTTTTACACAACATTCGTTTAACCCAAGGAAGTGGAATTTTGGAAATATAATAAATAAATATTTCCTGAATGTAGAAATGAACGGGCGTGAAAGAGATAAGAAATTGGAATGTTGTCAAATTATAAATAGAAGATATTTTCTACATATAGAAAATAAAAGAAGAAGGTGACATATGGAAATGTTTTCCAAATAGTGAAAAACGCCAAGATGATGGTTGAAAATATTTGTTTAACAAATATTGATAGGAAAAGGAAGAAGTGAATTAATTAATGAAATATTAATTAACAGGCCCAGTGATTGATTGTTGTTATGGATGAATGTTTGTTTGTTTTTCTTCGATAGTTAAATAACCGACTATCGAAGTATTTGCCAATATCGTTGTCAATATGGAGAGACCGGTTGGAATATTATCCGAGAACCACTCCGTATTGGCAGTAACGTTGCGAATTAGATTATATGTGGATAATCGAAGATGGAGTGAAGTGCAAGGACTTTTTCTATTAATAGAAAGTGTGCCTTCGGTTTTGTTCAGTCCCAAAACGAACGTGTATGGACGAATGTCTGACAAAGTATTTCCAATGATCGAATATGTTGGTATGTATAAATATATATGGTGGCAACGGATTTATTCCCTTAGCATAATATCCAGAATATATTTGTGCAAATCAATTAGTGATTAACGGATCTGACAATGTGGCATTCAAAGTAATTGTGATATCAATGAATGATAAGTAAGCGTAGCCTCAGGCCTCAACAACCGGGAAATGACAAAATTCGGGTAGGCAACATGGCTATGTGGGTCGCTCCCATTAGGGTGTATAATCACCTATCTAGAGAAATTCCTTATACTTCTTTAATCTATCGATGTTGTCCCTTTTCGGGAAACCGTTGCTGATCCCAACCGTTGGTGATATACATTCGATACACTCAAGTGAAATGAGTGGTCGGCCATGTGTGGGCCGGGTTGCAAGATGTTCTTGTTGAACCCAGTGTATTTTCCTCTAGAGATACACTATCGGAAGGTGGTTCTGTAACAACCCGGAAATCTGAGCCAATTTAAAAATTTTATTTTGGAAATTTTTATGAATTTTGAATATTTAAAACGATTTATTTTAAATAATTACGACGAGAAATTTATTTTGAATAGAATTAGAACGTATATATTTATTTGAATCGTCGTTAGAATATAAATATTTTATTTTAATTATAAAAGGAATTGAAAATGGCGCGGTAGTTTGAAAATTCGATTTCAAAGTTCAAATGAATGTACAAGATTCAAAATAAACCGGATTTTAGTGAAATCAAAAATATTAGAATCTAACTGAGAATATCTTTCCAACGAATCCGAAAAATTGAAATTTCATAGCGGGAATCAAAAGTTATGTCCAATTGAAAATGGAAATTTTGCAAACGACCTCGGTTTTCGACGAAACCACTTTTGTTGGATCCGGGATGTCTATTTATTGCTAGTTTCCAAAATTCGTATTTTCTGAATCAATATGTGAGCGTGGCGAAGGAAAACGTGTTTTGACAGTTTCAGTCAATTTCAATCGACCAGAAAATGGCCATTTTTCAAACGGTCTCAGAATTTGACAAATTAGTTTTGTTAGGACCGTATCGTCAATACGAAGCTAGAAATAATTTTTTATAATTTTTAGAGTACGTATGTGGCCCCGTTAAATTGAAATGTACGTTAAAAATTGAATATATAGATTTATGTTTTAATTTCAGCGAAAGCTGAACGAAACAACCGAATTGGCTTACGGGACATATCCCACTGTGTTCGGAATGGGGTAGTTAACTAGGGGTGACAGTCGTTGGGTTTGATTTGGAGTTCATTTGGTGTTTAGAGCCATTTCAAAGTAATTGAAAAACTAAAATATTATTTTATATTATAATATATATAAATAAGAATTTCCTAACCGTAGCTCCCCACAACAACGTAAGCAGCCAACCTAGGCTTTTGACGATAAAAAACTTCTGGATTTCGATCCTTAAATTCTTTCCATACATGAAATAATTTGTAAAACTTATAAAACAAAATCAAAGAGGACTTCGAGATCATCACGTTCAACGGTAATGATGATGAGCAGCTTCCTCGTTCGTGTGTATTTGGGGCTTAAAGTTTGTCAGTTCGTAGGGGTTTTTATGGAGCTCGGGGTCACCATGGTCAACGCCATCACTGGCGCGGGAAGCGCAGGTCACGGCGCATGGGGTGGGGGCGCCGGATTCCGGTCCGATCAACTGATGGTGCTGGCGTGGCAAACCCTAAAGGAGCGGATAGGTTACAGGCGCGTCTCTCTTTTTCTAGAAGAAGGTGAATTAGACAGTGAAAGGTAATTTTGAATTTAAAAGGCATAGTTTTAAAAAAAAACTGAAATTGATTTAAAATAATATTGTTTAAAAATCTATAATTTATTTATATAAGCGTTGTTTTGAAATTAAATATCTTTGTTTTAAAATTATGAATTTTTATAGAAATAACTTTGAAATAAAAATGGGAAGTTTTATCATATACATAAAGACCTAAATAAAAATGTGTTTTTACATATGAAAAAGGATTATAGAAATATAAATGACATGATTATAGAAATATAAATGACATGTTTTTTTAGAAATATAAATGATATGCTTTTTAAAATGTAAACATCGTTATAAAAATGCGGTTTTTTTTAAATATATAATCATCATATTAAAAATGTGATTCTTATTTATAAACAAGGTGGAAAGATGGAGTTGGAAAGTCGGGTAAATTCAAACCATGGTCCGCGAAAAAATGGCGGAGTGAAAATCCAATGTGAGAACTCCTCACTTTTAATTTATTTTCTAGTTTGAAATATATACTAGGATGCAGACGGTGCTTAGCAGCACCCGACACCATGTCGTCCACAGACAATTGATGACTTGTTTGTTTGATTGCTGTGTTGTGAAATTTGATTGTGTGATGTGAAATAAAATATATATTCATGTGTTGAAATAAAACATATATTCATGTGTTGAAGTAAAATATATATTCATGTGTTGAAATAAAATATATATTCATGTGTTGAAATAAAACAAATATTCATTTAAAAATCGCACGATTTTTTTATGTACACCGATTTGACTGATATTGATTGGGACGATAAATTTTACACATCGCCCAACCGCATAAATAAAATCTGTGTTTGATTGTTTGAAACCCCACACGGGTGTTGGAATGAAATTAGACATACACTATCCCCAATAATTAGTTGTATGTCGATCGATTGGTTGACAGGCTGTTATAAGCATTGAATATTTATATTTGATGCTTATACAGTGTAGAATGCACTCTGGGTGGTGGTTGATTATATATCGTTGCTATTATATACATGTGTTGTATGAAATCCATATAATTAACATTATATAGTAATTGTTTGGGCCTCATTCCAATTAAGAAAATAAAGAATATTATAAAATAAATTATGTTCATGTATTGAATAAACAAAATAGTCATGTGTTGAAAAATTCTCATGTGTTGAGAATATTCATGTGTTGAAACCACTCATGTGTTGAGAATATTCATGTGTTGAAAGAAATATAGATTCATGTGTTGAAGTAAATATTCATGTGAATAACGAAGTTATTGAAATATATAAAGTCGTGTTGATTAGAGATGCGCCATTTTGACGCGAACGATATTTAAATCGATTATATTCGTTTTTATAATGAATATAGAAAAGGAAGTGATTCCAAAATAAAACGTTTTGAAAATATTATCATTTATATATCGATGATACAGAATATTCAATTTTGATTAGAAATTGAATATGAAGTTGAAATAGCTTTGAAAACGAATTTAAAACGATTTATAAAATACGTTTTACAAGGAAATCGACGAAATATATATTATGTATATTGTATATATATATATATAATATAATGGCCTGAATAGAACGCGTCGCGCCGCGGCAGTTCGCGAATTTCGACAATTGACTTCGAATGGATATTGCAGGAGATCCGACCATCGGATTCTCCTAAAACCTGAACCGTTGGGTTCGTATCGAAAAGAGATTTCTAAAGAATATTAGAGATTTGAAATCTAACGGTTGGATTTGGAATTATGTCCAAATCAAATTTGGAAAAGGTCGCTGTAAGTGCAGCTCGATGGCCGTTGATGGAAATCGACTGTACGGGCCTTGATAAAATTATTAAAAATAGTAATAATTTGTGTAAAATGATAAGAAATGATTTATTAAGAATTAGGATGAAAAATTCTAAATTTGAAAAGATAAAAATATATTTTTATTGAAATGAACTAGTTTTGAACTAGAATTATAATCCCATTTATTTTTAAAATAATTGAAGAGGATTTGAAATAGTTCTGAAAATAACCAGAATTTCCAATATATAAAGTGGAAATGGATTTGAATCGAAATTGTCTTTGGAATATTACGATGTTGGATTTCGTGATTATATAGATAGTGTTATGGAAATTTGAAAGATATATTTATATCGTTATTTCCAATACAATATTTGTTGGTCGTAGAATTTGATATTGAATATAAACCGATATATTTTCTATTCAGAGCCTTGTATTTAATATCAAATGGGATTTGGATTTGTCGTGAATGGTGTCTTCATTAACACTATTCTTAAACCCAGTTGAGAAAATGATTAAATCTTTTTATTTAGGTTTAATGAAGTATACCAATTAAATGATATTTAATTGGAATTGATTTTTGGGTTTATTGTGAATGGTGTTTTAAATAACACTTGTTCTTTAAACCGATAATTAATGGAATGTTATTTTGGGTTTATCGTGAACCGTGTTTTAGATGACATTGGTTCTTTAACCCAGTTAAAGACAGGATATTGATTTTTGGGAAGATTAAAACTAGGTGGAGTTTTAATGAATCTTTAATTAGATTGAAATGATCGAGAATGGAGTATCACCAGTTTCGCTCTAGGCGATAGTTGAATCTTTAATTAGATTTGAACGTGAAATGGTAATTGAATTTACCGATAACACCGTGGTGTTAGATATGAAGTACGACCAGTTTTACTTCATGGGATGAATAGGTTGGGATTGGGAAATAAAATAAAAGATTACTTCGGTGTGGTTCGCTAATCCCAACTAGTTTGAATTGATATTCAAAAGAAGATTAAAGAATAAATTTAAAGAATTTATCTTTGATAAAATTAATGGGAACCTTTCCCAAAGTATAATAATATTTGAATAAAAGAATATTCTGAATTGGAATGAGGCGTATGTTGTTTTTGTGTAACACTTGTTTATTATATACGTGAGTTATTCAGAAAGACCGGGTTTATCCCATTCTGAATAACCGATTCGACGTGGTTTCGAGGATGAAGACGGTGGTCGAAGACCGGAGGTCTTCACATCGTTTGGATGATTACTGATGATCTTGATTGGGTTGTACACCCAAGAGAAGAGAATCAGTTGGTGATCGTCCAGACGTACTTGGAGATCGATGAACATGCGAGGTACAAGGTGCCTCCGGTTTCGTTCAGACCCAGAACGAACTGGTAAATGGACTGTGTGTCTGACACTGGATTTTTTATGTGTTATTGATTTCTATTAAATATATATCTATTTGGCGGCGGAGAATTTATTCTCTTGCTTAACGCCCTTCTCTGAGACGTACGTACTCAGAGGTTATATATTGATGGATATCAAACGCATAGAGTGAATTGCCTGTGTGGCATGCCTAAGTAGCAAATGATCAAGGCTTCTATTGAAAAGCAAAGTCTTGTGGTTGATGATCAAAGCACGGCCTGTTTGGTATAGCTTTGTGTAACGTTGATTCGCGAGCCTCACACCCCAGTTGTGAACCAAAAATGGGAGAGGACGTCAGGGAGGGCATTTGTTTCCTTCTAGCTAGGGTGGTGTCAGTAACCTACCAGCCCTGACATTTATATTATTTTCACCTGTGTGGTTGTTGCTGTTGCGAGGCGCCTCAGATATATCGGTGACTGTGTGGAGCCGATGGAGACATTTGGCTCATTTACGCCCCAAAGGGTGGGGAAACGCAGTGTTCAGGCATTTTAATCCACATCGGTGGACCGGCCCTAACGATCCAAGGGCTTGACTGAGTACTTGTCCTGACGCTCGGGCTTGAGAGTCTCAAATTTGGTGAGGACTATCTTTTGCCTCGGTTCACAGATGGAAATCCAGCTTCCAATACGTGACTTTGCGGTTTTATTTGTAGAGCCTAGTATGGCGACATAGTGGTATGGGGAACTGATGCCTTCTATGATTGATACTTATGATTTGAAATTGTTTTGACACTATACACTTACAGTAATAATAAAACATGAAATTTCACGGACCAAGCATTCTTGGCTATTATAAGGTAAAAACCCTATCCTTCGGCTTTCGTTGCATTGTGTGATGGGACATGGGTCTTATAACAGCTTCATTGTTCTTTATTTAGCATTGCGCTGTTGTTTTAAGCACTGGTATTCTTGGGAGGAAACCCGTTCCGTGTTATACGGCATGGTCCCTTGATTTACCTAACTTTAAAATAAAGATTAATAACTATTTTAGTTCTCACACCAGTCACATGAATGACCTGGAGTTTGTTGTTTTAACCTAAATTCTAGGTTCCATTATTTTTCGCACGGGCAGCTAGTAGTTTTGGTTTTGCAGATTTATATTCACCGGATCCTGGTTTACAGTTGGAACGATACTCGGAAAGCTCTGTATCCGTGTATTACTTTCAATTGTGTTTTGTATTATTTTTCCGCTGCTATGTAATTTATTGTAATCTTTGATATTTATCGAATGTATTTTATTCATTCATACTCTATATATTCTTGTAATCTGATGAATTGTTTTAATTAACAATGAAAAGTTCTTCTACTTGCGTTCTGATCTGTCTTTCCTCAAAGTATCCGCTCTTTCCTTACCGGGGAAGTTATGGTTCTTTACATTTGGTAACGGAGCTTTGGTTTACAGAGCTCGAGAACAAGACACGTTAGAACCACACGAAAGAATTCATCAGAATTGGATTAGTAATATCCAATGGGAATGATTCGTTAGAGATGGGATCAGTAGTATCATAGAACGAGTGTAAATAGTATACTTTTAAAATGAAAACAAATTTGTTTTGAAAATTTAAACCTTATCCAACGTATTTGAATATTTATTTGTATTGAATTTGGACAATCCAATATATAAAGATTTTGCACATACGTCTGATCCACGGGTATTCGAAGGTTTAATATATTGGCTAGATATAGAATCACACTCTAGTCACCCGGGGATAATCTTGATGATGATGCATCATCATCAACACTTATATTCGAGTGTCAAAGGTCGGATATCTATATGATTCCCATTGACTGGTGTGAGAACCAAAACTAGATAGGGCTTATTGTTGTGATTTGGCATCAAAAACATGATTTTTGTATACATATCAAAATTATGGATTTGAAACGTTAATCAATTAATTGATTGCTGATTGTGTTGTTTGATTATCGTTGTGATTAATTAGAATTTGAACCATTTAACCAAATTATATCAAATGTTGGACTGAATTGAAAATTGTTTGAAATTGCATGCATATACATGTACTTACATTGAACAGGTCATAGCAAGGAGGCTAGAGTAGAAGAATAAAATTGTTTGCCCGATAAATAGGTACATGTTTATTGTATTTCTTTGGGTTTGGATGATTTTATGAGCCGATTGGCTAGCCTCTTGGCTGTTTCTTTTTCTTTTGGATTGAAGAAGGCCATGGGAGGCTATATGAAATATCCCAAAGTCCCCGGTCCAGGGGAGGTTAAGGCGAAATTTTTCAAAAATTTAGGGTGTTAGCCAAATTTTTGAAAAATTTGAAAAGTTCTTAGAAACTGAAAAGTTGAAGAACTTAAGCCGTAATGAAAATAATGCAAGTTGAGTTGGTTAGCAAAACAACTTTCAGCTTCGTTCCTTTTCGGGGACGAAAAGTTTTAAGTGGGGGAGATTGTAACAACCCGGAAATCTGAGCCAATTAAAAAATTTTATTTTGGCAATTTTAATGAATTTTGAATATTTAAAATGATTTATTTTAAATAATTACGACGAGAAATTTATTTTGAATAGAATTAGAACATATATATTTATTTCAATCGTCGTTAGAATATAAATATTTTATTTTAATTATAAAAGGAATTGAAAATGGTGCGGTAGTTTGAAAATTCGATTTCAAAGTTCAAATGAATGTACATGATTCAAAATAAACCGGATTTTAGTGAAACCAAAAATATTAGAATCTAATTGAAAATATCTTTCCAGGAATCCAAAAAATTGAAATTTCATAGCAGGAATCAAAAGTTATGTCCAATTGAAAAATCAGAATAGTCGCTATGGAATTCTGGCCCTTAAAAATGGAAATTTTGCAAACGACCTCGATTTTCGATGAAACCACTTTTGTTGGATCTGGGATGTCTATTTATTGCTAGATTCCAAAATTCGTAATTTTCCGAATCAATATGTGAGCGTGGCGAAGGAAAACGTGTTTTGACAGTTTTAGTCAACTTCGATCGACCAGAAAATGACCATTTTTCAAACGTTCTCAGAATTCAACGAAATTAGTTTTGTTAGGACCGTATCGTCAATACGAAGCTAGAAATAATTTTTCTGAAATTTTTAGAGTCTGTATGTGGCCCCGGTAAATTGAAATGTATGTTTAAAATTGAATATATAGATTTATGTTTTAATTTCTGCGAAAGCTGAAAGAAACAGCCGAATTGGCTTACGGGACATATCCCATTGTGTTCGGAATGAGGGTAGTTAACTAGGGGCGACAGTCGTTGGGTTTGATTTGGAGTTCATTTGGTGTTCAGAGCCATTTCAAAGTAATTGAAAATTTAAAATATTATTTTATATTATAATATATATAAATAAAAATTTCCTAACCCTAGCTCCCCACAACAACGTAAGCCGCCAACCTAAGCTTTCGACGATCAAAAACTTCTGGATTTCGATCCTTAAATTCTTTCCATACACGAAATAATTTGTAAAACTTGTAAAACAAAATCAAAGAGGACTTCGAGATCATCACGTTCAATGGTAATGATGATGAGCAGCTTCCTCGTTCGTGTGTATTTGGGGCTCAAAGTTTGTCAGTTCGCACGGGTTTTTATGGAGCTCGGGGTCACCGTGGTCAACGCCATCACTGGCGCGGGAAGCGCAAGTCACGACGCATGGGGTGGGGGCGTTGGATTCTGGTCCGATCAACTGGTGGTGCTGGCGTGGCAAACCCTAAAGGAGCGGATAGGTTACAGGCGCGTCTCTCTTTTTCTGGAAGAAGGTGAATTAGACAGTGAAAGGTAATTTTGAATATAAAAAGCATGGTTTTTTTAATAAAAAATCTGAAATTGATTTAAAACAATTTTGTTTAAAAATCTATAAATTATTTATATAAGCATTGTTTTGAAATTAAAAATCTTTGTTTTAAAAGTATGAATTTTTATAGAAATAACTTTGAAATAAAAATGGGAATTTTTATCATATACATAAAGACCTTAATAAAAATGTGTTTTTACATATGAAAAAGGATTATAGAAATATAAATGACATGATTATAGAAATATAAATGACATGTTTTTTTTAGAAATATAAATGATATGCTTTTTAAAATGTAAACATCATTATAAAAATGCGGTTTTTTTTAATATATAATCATCATATTAAAAATGTGATTCTTATTTATCAACAGCGTAGAAAGATGGAGTTGGAATGTCGGGTAAAGCCAAACCATCGTCCGCGAAAGAATGGCGGAGTGGAAATCTAATGCGAGAACTCCTCACTTTTAAATTATTTTCTAGTTTTAAATATATAATAGGATGCAGACGGTGCTTAGCAGCACCCGACACCATGTCGTCCACAGACCATGGATGACTTGTTTGTTTGATTGTTGTGTTGTGAAATTTGATTGTGTGATGTGAAGTGAAATAAAATATATATATTCATGTGTTGAAATAAAACATATATTCATGTGTTGAAGTAAAACATATATTCATGTGTTGAAATAAAATATATATTCATGTGTTGAAATGAAACAAATATTCATTTAAAAATCGAACGATTTGTTTATGTACACCGATTTGACTGATATTGATTGGGACAGTAAATTTTACACATCGCCCAACTGCACAAGTAAAATCTGTGTTTGATTGTTTGAAACCCTACATGGGTGTTGGGATGAATTTAGACATACATTAATCCCAATAATTAGCTGTATTTCGATCGATTGATTAACAGGCTGTTATAAGCGTTGAATATTTATATTTGATGCTTATACAATGTAGAATGCACTCTGGGCGGTGGTTGATTATTTATCGTTGCTATTATATACATGTGTTGTATGGAATCCATATAATTAACATTATATGGTAATTGTTTGAGCCTCATTCCAATTGAGAAAATAAAGAATATTATAAAATAAATTATATTCATGTGTTGAATAGACAAAATAGTCATGTGATGCTCATGTGTTGAGAATATTCATTTGATGAAACCACTCAAGTGTTGAGAATATTCATGTGTTGAAAGAAATATAGATTCATGTGTTGAAGTAAATATTCATGTGTTGAATAGAATAACGAAGTTATTGAAATATATATAGCCGTGTTGATTAGAGATGCGCCATTTTGACGTGAACGATATTTATAACGATGATATTCATTTTTATAATGAATACAGAAAAGGAAGTGATTTCAAAATATAACGTTTTGAAAATATTATCTTTTGTATATCGATGATATGGAATATTCAATTTTGATTAGAAATTGAATATGAAGTTGAAATCGTTTTAAAAACGAATTTGAAACGATTTATAATATACGTTTTAAAAGGAAATCGATGAATTATATATTATATATATTATATATATAATATAATGGCCTTAACAGAACGCGCCACGCCGCGGCAGTTGGCGAATTTCGACCATTGACTTCGAATGGATTTTGCGGGAGATCCGACCGTCGGATTCTCCTAAAACCTTGGGTTTGTATCGAAAAGAGCTTTCTAACGAATATTAGAGATTTGAAATTTAATGGTTGGATTTGGAGTTATGTCCAAATCAAATTTGGAAAAGGTCGATGTAAGTGATGTTCGATGGCCGTTGTTGGAAATCGACTGTACGGGCCTTGATAAAATTATCAAAAATAGTAATAATTTGTTAAAAATCATAAGAAATGATTTGTGAAGAATTGGGATGAAAAATTCCAAATTTGAAAAGATTAAAATATTTTTTTTCCGAAATGAACTAGTTTTGAACTAGAATTATAATCCCATTTATTTTTAAAATAAATAAAGTGGATTTGAAATGGTTTTGGAAATAACCAGAATTTCCAATATATAAAGTGGAAATGGATTTGAATCGAAATTGTCTTTGGAATATTTTGATGTTGGATTTCGTGATTATACAGGTAGTGTTATGGAAATTTGAAAGATATATTTATATCGCTATTTCCAATACGATATTTGTTGGTCGTAGAATTTGATATTGAATATAAGCCGACATATTTTCTATTCAGAGCCTTGTATTTAATATCAAATGGGATTTGGGTTTGTCGTGAATTGTGTCTTCATTAACACTGTTCTTAAACCCAGTTGAGAAAAAGATTAAATCTTCTTATCAAGATTTAATGAAGTATACCAATTAAATGATATTTAATTGGAATTGAACTGGAATTGATTTTTGGGTTTATTGTGAACAGTGTTTTAGATAACACTTGTTCTTTAACCCGATAATTAATGGAATGTGATTTTGGGTTTATCATGAACCGTGTTTTAGATGACATTGGTTCTTTAACCCAGTTAAAGACAGGATATTGATTTTTGGGAAGATTAAAACTAAGTGGAGTTTTAATGAATCTTTAATTAGATTTAAATGATCGAGAATGGAGTATCACCAGTTTTGCTCTAGGCGATAGTTGAATATTTAATTAGATTTGAACGTGAAATGGTAATTGAATTTACCGATAACACCATGGTGTTAGATATAAAGTGTGACCAGTTTTACTTCATGGGATGAATAGGTTGGGATTGGGAAATAAAATAAATGATTACTTCGGTGTGGTTCGCTAATACCGACTAGTTTGAATTGATATTCAAAAGAAGATTATAGAATAAATTTAACGAATTTATCTTCGATAAAATTAATGGGAACATTTCCCAAAGTATAAGAATATTTGAATAAAAGAATATTCCGAGTTGGAATGAGGCGTATGTTGTGTTTGTGTAACACTTGTTTATTATATACGAGAGTTATTCAGAAAGACCGGGTTTATCCCATTCTGAATAACTGATTCGACGTGGTGTCGAGGATGAAGACGGTGGTCGAAGACCGGAGGTCTTCACATCGTTTGGGTGATTACTGATGATCTTGATTGGGCTGTACACCCAAGAGAAGAGAATCAGTTGGTGATCGTCCAGACGTACTTGGAGATCAATGGATATGCGAGGTACAAGGTGCCTCCGGTTTCGTTCAGACCCAGAACGAACTTGTAAATGGACTGTGTGTCTGACATTGGATTTTATTCTGTGTGATTGATTTCTATTAAATATATATCTATTTGGCAGCGGAAAATTTATTCTCTTGCTTAACGCCCTTCTTTGAGACGTACGTGCTCAAAGGTTATATATTGATGGATATCAAACGCATGGAGTGAATTGCCTGTGTGGCATGCCTAAGTGGCAAATGATCAAGGCTTCTGTTGAAAAGCAAAGTCTTGTGGTTGATGATCAAAGCACGGCCTGTGTGGCATAGCTTTGTGTAACGTTGATTCGCAAGCCTCACACCCCGGTTGTGAACCAAAAACGGGAGAGGACATCAGGGAGGGCATGCGTTTCCTTCTAGCTAGGGTGGTGTCAGTGACCTGCCAGCCCTGACATTTATATTATTTTCACCTATGTGGTTGTTGCTGCTGCGAGGCACCTCGGATATATCGGTGACTGTGTGGAGCCGATGGAGTCATTTGGCTCATTTACGGGACATATCCCATTGTGTTCGGAATGGGGGTAGTTAACTAGGGACGACAGTCGTTGGGTTTGATTTGGAGTTCATTTGGTGTTCAGAGCCATTTCAAAGTAATTGAAAATTTAAAATATTATTTTATATTATAATATATAAAAATAAGAATTTCCTAACCCTAGCTCCCCACAACAACGTAAGCCGCCAACCTAAGCTTTCGACGATCAAAAACTTCAGGATTTCGATCCTTAAATTCTTTCCATACACGAAATAATTTGTAAAACTTATAAAACAAAATCAAAGAGGACTTCGAGATCATCACGTTCAACGGTAATGATGATGAGCAGCTTCTTCGTTCGTGTGTATTTGGGGCTCAAAGGTTGTCAGTTCACACGGGTTTTTACGTAGCTCGGGGTCATCGTGGTCAACGCCATCACTGGCGCGGGAAGTGCAGGTCACGGCGCATGGGGTGGGGGCGTCGGATTCCGGTCCGATCAACTGGTGGTGGCGGCATGGCAAACCCTAAAGGAGCGAATAGGTTACAAGCGCGTCTCTCTTTTTCTGAAAGAAGGTGAATTAGACAGTGAAAGGTAATTTTGAATATAAAAAGCATAGTTTTTTAAAAAAATCTGAAAATTGATTTAAAATAATATTGTTTAAAAATCTATAATTTATTTATATAAGCATTGTTTTGAAATTAAATATCTTTGTTTTAAAAGTATGAATTTTTATAGAAATAACTTTGAAATAAAAATAGGAATTTTTATCATATACATAAAGACCTTAATAAAAATGTGTTTTTACATATGAAAAAGGATTATAGAAATATAAATGACATGATTATGGAAATATAAATGACATGTTTTTTTTAGAAATATAAATGATATGCTTTTTAAAATGTAAACATCATTATAAAAATGTGGTTTTTTTTAATATATAATCATCATATTAAAAATGTGATTCTTATTTATCAACAGCGTGGAAAGATGGAGTTGGAATGTCGGGTAAATCCAAACTATCGTCCGCGAAAGAATGGCGGAGTGGAAATCCAATGTGAGAACTCCTCACTTTTGATTTATTTTCTAGTTTGAAATATATACTATGATGCAGACGGTGCTTAGCAGCACCCGACACCATGTCGTCCACAGACCATGGATAACTTGTTTTTTGATTGTTGTGTTATGAAATTTGATTGTGTGATGTGAAGTGAAATAAAATATATATTCATGTGTTGAAATAAAACATATATTCATGTGTTGAAGTAAAATATATATTCATGTGTTGAAATAAAATATATATATTCATGTGTTGAAATAAAACAAATATTCATTTAAAAATCAAATGATTTGTTTATGTACACCGATTTGACTGATATTGATTGGGACAATAAATTTTACACATCGCCCAACTCCACAAATAAAATCTGTGTTTGATTATTTGAAACCCCACACGGGTGTTGGGATGAAATTAGACATACACTAATCCCAATAATTATCTTTATTTCGATCGATTGATTGACAGGCTGTTATAAGTGTTGAATATTTATATTTGATGCTTATACAGTGTAGAATGCACTCTGGGCGGTGGTTGATTATTTATCGTTGCTATTGTATACATGTGTTGTATGGAATCCATATAATTAACATTATATGGTAATTGTTTGGGTCTCATTCCAATTGAGAAAATAAAGAATATTATAAAATAAATTATATTCATGTGTTGAATAGACAAAATAGTCATGTGCTGACAAATGCTCATTGAGAATATTCATTTGTTGAAACCACTCATGTGTTGAGAATATCCATGTGTTGAAAGAAATATAGATTCATGTGTTGAAGTAAATATTCATGTGTTGAATAGAATAACGAAGTTATTGAAATATATAAAGCCGTGTTGATTAGAGATGCGACATTTTGACACGAATGATATTTATATCGATTATATTCGTTTTTATAATGAATATAGAAAAGGAAGTGATTTCAAAATATAACGTTTTGAAAATATTATCATTTATATATCGATGATATGGAATATTCAATTTTGATTACAAATTGAATATGAAGTTGAAATCGTTTTAAAAACGAATTTAAAATGATTTATAAAATACGTTTTAAAAGGGAATCGACGAATTATATATTATATATATTATATATATAATATAATGGCCTGAATAGAATGCGCCACACCGCGGCAGTTCGTGAATTTCGACCATTGACTTCGAATGGATATTGCGGGAGATCTGACCGTCGGATTCTCCTAAAACCGGAACCTTGGGTTCATATCGAAAAGAGCTTTCTAATGAATATTAGAGATTTGAAATTTAACGGTTGGATTTGGAATTATGTCCAAATCAAATTTTGAAAAGGTCGTTGTAAGTGTAGTTCGATTGTCGTTGATGGAAATCGACTGTACGGGCCTTGATAAAATTATTAAAATTAGTAATAATTGGTGTAAAACCATAAGAAATGATTTGTGAAGAATTGGGATGAAAAATTCTAAATTTGAAAAGATAAAAATATATTTTTATCGAAATGAACTAGTTTTGAACAAGAATTATAATCCCATTTATTTTAAATAAAGTGGATTTGAAATGGTTTTGAAAATAATTAGAATTTCCAATATATAAGTGGAAATGGATTTGAATCGAAATTGTCTTTGGAATATTTCAATGTTGGATTTCGTGATTATACATATAGTGCTATGGAAATTTGAAAGATATATTTATATCGCTATTTCCAATACGATATTTGTTGGTCGTAGAATTTGATATTGAATATAAACCGATATATTTTCTATTCAGAGCCTTGTATTTAATATCAAATGGGACTTGGGTTTGTCATGAATTGTGTCTTCATTAACACTGTTCTTAAACCCAGTTGAGAAAAAGATTAAATCTTTTTATTTAGATTTAATGAAGTATACCAATTAAATGATATTTAATTGGAATTGAATTGGAATTGATTTTTGGGTTTATTGTGAACGGTGTTTTAAATAACACTTGTTCTTTAACCCGATAATTAATGGAATGTGATTTCGGGTTTATCGTGAACCATGTTTTAGATGACATTGGTTCTTTAACCCAGCTAAAGACAGGATATTGATTTTTGGGAAGATTAAAACTAAGTGGATTTGTAATGAATCTTTAATTAGATTGAAATGATCGAGAATGGAGTATCACCAATTTCGCTCCAGGCGATAGTTGAATCTTTAATTAGATTTGAACGTGAAATGGTAATTGAATTTACCGATAACATCGTGGTGTTAGATATGAAGTATGACCAGTTTTACTTCATGGGATGAATAGGTTAGGATTGGGAAATAAAATAAATGATTACTTCGGTGTGGTTCGCTAATCCCGACTAGTTTGAATTGATATTCAAATGAAGATTAAAGAATAAATTTAAACGAATTTATCTTTGATAAAATTAATGGAAACCTTTCCCAAAGTATAAGAATATTTGAATAAAAGAATATTTTGAATTGGAATGAGGCGTATGTTGTGTTTGTGTAACACTTGTTTATTATATACGCGAGTTATTCAGAAATACCGGGTTTATCCCATTCTGAATAACTGATTCGACGTGGTGTCGAGGATGAAGATGGTGGTCGAAGACCGGAGGTCTTCACATCATTTGGGTGATTACTGATGATCTTGATTGGGCCGTACACCCAAGAGGAGAGAACCAATTGGTGATCGTCCAAACGTACTTGGAGATCGTTGGATATGCGAGCTACAAGGTGCCTCCGGTTTCGTTCAGACCCAGAACGAACTTGTAAATGGAATGTGTGTCTGACATTGGATTTTATTATGTGTGATTGATTTCTATTAAATATATATCTGTTTGGCGGCGGAGAATTTATTCTCTTGCTTAACGCCCTTCTCTAAGACGTACGAGCTCAGAGGTTATATATTGATGGATATCAAACGCATGGAGTGAATTGCCTGTGTGGCAAGCCTAAGTGGCAAATAATCAAGGCTTCTATTGAAAAGAAAATTCTTGTGGTTGATGATCAAAGCACGGCCTGTGTGGCATAGCTTTGTGTAACGTTGATTCGCGAGCCTCACACCCCGGTTGTGAACCAAAAACGGGAGAGGACATCAGGGAGGGCATGCGTTTCCTTCTTGCTAGGGTGGTGTCAGTAACCTACCAACCCTGACATTTATATTATTTTCACCTATGTGGTTGTTGTTGTTGCGAGGCACCTCTGATATATCGGTGGCTGTGTGGAGCCGATGGAGTCATTTGGCTCATTTACGCCCCAAAGGGTGGTGAAACGCAGTGTTCAGGCATTTTAATCCACATCGGCGGACCGGCCCTGACGATCTAAGGGCTTGATTGAGTACTTGTCCTGAGGCTCGAGATAGAGAGTCTCGAATTCGGTGAGGACTATATTTTTCCTCGGTTCACAGATGGAAATACAACTTCCAATACGTGACTTTGCGGTTTTATTTGTAGAGCCTAGTATGGAGACATAGTGGTATGGGGCACTTATGCCGTCTATGATTGATACTTATGATTTGAAATTGTTTTGACACTATACACTTATAGTAATAATAAGACATGAAATTTCATGTACCAAGCATTCTTGGATATTATAAGGTAAAACCCTATCCTCGGCTTTCGTTGCATTGTGTGATGGGACCTGGGTCTTATAACAGCTTCATTGTTCTTTATTTAGCATTACGCTGTTGTTTTAAGCACTGGTATTCTTGGGAGGAAACTCGTTCCGTGTTATACGGCGTGGTCCCTTGATTTACCTAACTTTAAAATAAAGATTAATAACTGTTTTAGTTCTCACACCAGTCACATGACTGACCTGGAGTTTATTGTTTTAACCTAAACTCTTGGGTGCCCTTGTTTTCCACACGGGCAGCTAGTAGTTTTGGTTTTGCAGATTTATATTCATAGGATCCTGGTTAACAGCTGGAACGATACTCAGAAAGCTCTGTATCCGTGTATTACTTTTAGTTGTGTGTTGTATTATTTTTCCGCTGCTATGTAATTTATTGTAATCTCTCATATTTATCGAATGTATATTTATTCATACTCTGTATATTCTTGTATCTGATGGAATTGTTGTAATAAACAATGAAATGTTCTTCTGTTTGCGTTCTATTTTGTCTAGTTCTCAAGGTAATCTGGGCTTTCCTTACAGGGGAAGTTACGGGCTATCACAGTTGGTATCAGAGCTTTGGTTTACAGAGCTCGAGAACATGACACATTAGAACCAAACGAAAGAATTCATCAGATATTGGATTAGTAATATCCAATTAGAATGACTCGTTAGAGATAGGATCAGTAGTATCCTAGAACGAGTGTGAAGAGTATATTTTTCAAATGAAAACAAATTTTGAAATTTAAAATCGTTTTATACGTATTTGAATATTTATTTATTTTGAATTTGGACAATCGAGTATATAAAGATTTTGCATATACGCGTCATGAACGTATATTCGAAGTTTTAATATACTGGATAGATATAGAATCACATTCTAGTCGTCCGGAGATGGTACTGATAATTGTCATGACATCATCAGTATTTATGTTCATGTTTCGAAGGTGTGATTTCTATATATTTCCATTAGACTGGTGTGAGAACCAAAACTTACGTAGATTTATTGTTGTGAATTGGCATCAAAAACATGATTTTCTGTATATATATCAAAGTTATGAATTTGAAACGTTAATTCACTAATTGATTGCTGATTGTGTTGTTTGTTTATTTGTTTGAAATTTTGAACCATTATGCCTAATAGAACCGAATATTGGATTGTATTGAAAATTATTTGCAATTGCATGCATGTACATATATATGTGTGAACAGGTCATAGCAAGGAGGCTAGAGCAGAAGAATAAAATTTGTTTGCCCAACAAATAGGTACATGATTACCATAATTTACTATTTTGTTTGGGTGATGATGATTTTATGAGCCGATTGGCTAGCCGCTTGGCTTTTTCTTTTTTCTTTTTTGAGATCAGAGGGCCTGTATGGAAATTTCGGGATTTTCCCGGTGCTCCCAGTGCAGGGGAGGTTATGGCGAAATTTTTCGAAAATTTAGGGTGTTAACCAAATTTTTGAAAAATTTGAAAAGTTCTTAGAAACAGAAAAGTTAAAGAACTTAAGCCATAATGGAAGTTGAGTTGAATTGTTAAACAACTTTCGGCTTCGTTCCTTTTCGGGGATGAAAAGTTTTAAGTGGGGGAAATTGTAACAACCCGGAAAATGCGGGCCAGTTTAAAATTTTTATTTTAGCAATTTCGACGAATTTTTAATATTTTAAATGATATCGACGAAAAATTTATTTTGAATGGAATTCGAACGTGTATATTTATATAGATCGTCGTTAGAATATAAATATTATTTATAATTATAAAAGGAATTGAAAATGGCGTGGTAGTTCGATAATTCGATTTCAAACTTCAATTGAATGTATCGGGTGCAAAATAATCTGGATTTTAGTGAAACCAAAAATAATAGAATCTAATTGGGAATATCTTTCCAACGAATCAGAAAAATCAAAATTTCATAGCGGGGATGAAAAGGTATGTCCAGTTGAAAATTCTGAATAGTCTCTATGGAATTCCGGCCCTTAAAAGGGAATTTTGCAAACGACCTCGGATTTCGACGAAATCACTTTTGTTAGATCCGTGATGTCAAGTTATTGCTAGATTCCAATTTTCATAATTTTTCAAATCAATATGTGAGCGTGGCAAAGGAAAACGCGATTGACCAGTTTTAGTTGATTTTAATCGACTGGAAATTGGCCATTTTTTCAATGGTCTCAGAATTCGACGAAACTAGTTTTGTTAGGACTGTATCGTCGATACGAAGCTAGAAATAATTTTTCTGGAATTTTCAGAGTCAGTATGTGGCCCCGGTAAATTAAAATGTGCGTTAAAATCAATATTGACCGTTCTATTTAATTATATTTTAATTTTAACGAAAACTGATCGTAACGGCCGAATTGACTTTCGAAACATATCCCATTTTGTTCGAAATGGGGGTAATTAGCTATGGGCGACAGTCGGTGGGTTTGATTTGGACTTCGAAATAAAAAGTTGCTTTTTGGATTTAAAATAAAATAAATATATAATTATATAAGCCCTCACTCCCTATTCTCTCTCCTCACAGAAGTCAAACCCGAAAAAAAAGGGATCGACGGAATCCCATCGCCCCAATTCGATCAGCGCCGAGCCACCGCGAGTGGGCCCCGCCGCCGCGCCTCCCTTTCAGATCCCCCTCCTCTCCGTCGATCTCCACTTCCCCAAATCGAACTCACGAAGCCGCTCCACCTAGAAACCCCCTCCCCAAAATCGAGACCCCGAAGCCCGACGCCGCCCCCTTGCTCCACCTAAATGGACCCGCGGCAAGTACCCCTCCGATTGTTATTCTCTTCCCTCCCCCCCCCCCCCCCGAGCTGGATTCCTACGGTGAGTTTAAAAACTGATTTTTATAGAGTTAAAAAAAACTGATTTTTATAGAGTTTAAAAACTGATTTTTATAGAGTTCAAAAAAAAACTGATTTTTGTATAATATAGAAAGGAGGAAAAAATTTATATTTCTATCATATAAAAAGATACGATTTTTAAAGAAGTAAAGAGTTGATCTTTAAAGAAAAGATATGATTTTTCTTATGTAGAAAACAAAGTAAAAATTCAATTTTTATATTATATGGATAGTAAAGATTAAATCTTTATATTTAAAATGATTAAATCTTTATATTTGAAAAGATTAAATCTTTATATTTGAAAAGGCGAAATCTTTATATGAAGAATAGCGTGATAAAAATATATTCTTTATTATATGAACATCGTTGTAAAAATAGAATTTTTATCTATATAGTAGCGATGTAAAAATAGAATTTTTATCTATATAGTAGTAGTATAAAAATGTGACTTTTATATACATAGCAACAATATAAAAATATGGTTTTTATATATGTAGTGGCTACGGACAATGAAATGGACAAAAGGTGAGAACAGCGATGACTTCTACATAAGAAGAGTCGTGGCGTTGGATTAGCTATTCGGTGAGAACTTCTCACTTTAACTTTTCTTTTCTAGTTATAAATATATACTAGGATGCAGACAGTGTTTAGTAGCACCCGAAACCATCGTCCACAGACCATGGACTTGTTTGTTTGGTTGTGTAGTTGGTTAGATCATTTGATTGTTTGGTGAAATGGAATGGATTTGATTGATATGTGTATGGCGTAGGCCATTATTAGACCGGGGATAAGGCTAGGGCTTGTCCCATTTCTAGTATCGTGTCGTTATGCCGCCGAAATTTTCTAAAATAAGTTAGAAAAATAAAGATATCATTTTATTTAATAAATGAACCGAATAGAATATTCATAGGTTGAATAAAATAATTTGGTCGTTAAAAATATTTTTTTTAACGTGAATGTGAATAAATAAATATTCATTTACAAACCGGACGGTTTGTTTATGTACACCTATTTGACAGACATTGATTGGGACGATAAATTTTACACATCGCCCAACTGCACAAATAAAAATCTGTGTTTGTTGATTTGAAACCCCACACAGGTATTGGGATAATATATGACATACACTAATCCCAATAATTAGTTGTATGTCGATCGATTGATTGACAGGCTGTTATAAGCGTTAGATATCTATATTTGATGCTTATACAGTGTAGTGCACTTTGGATGATGGTTGATTATTTATCGTTGCTATTATATACATGTGTTGTATAGAAACCATATAATTAACTTTATATGGTGATTGATTGGGCCTCATTCCATTTGGGAAAATAAAGAATATTATAAAATAAAGGTTCATGTGTTGATAGTACTCATCCGTTGAGATTAGTCATGTGTTGAACGAAATATTTTAACGATAAAATTTACATCTTTATCATATATAAAATTAGAAACCAACTTCTTTATAAAATAAAGGTTCATGTGTTGACAGTACTCATCCGTTGAGATTAGTCATGTGTTGAACGAAATATTTTAACCATAAAATTTATATCTTTATCATATATAAAATTAGAAACTAACTAGAAAATAGATAAGATGAGTGGTCTCCTGGATATTGATCTGATGTTGGTTTCGGCCTTCAGGGTTAATATTTAGGGAATCGTTCTCTTACTAATTTATGGTTGGAGTCTGATTTGAAATCAAAGGATAGATACCGTAATTTTTATAAAATATATTAAATAACAAAAACAGTCACACGTGGACAGTACTCATTCGTTGAGATTAGTCATGTGTTGACAAAAATATAGATTCATGTATTGAATAGGATAAATATTCATTTGTTGAATAGAATAACGGAATTATTGAAATATATAAAGCGTGTTGATTAGAGATGCGCTATTTTGACGCGAAAGATATTTATATCGATTATATTCGTTTTTAGAATTGAATTGAATAGAAAACGAATTCGAATTGAATTGAATATATAACGAAATCGAATTGAATTGAATATAAAACGAATTCAAATTGAATTGAATATAAAACGAATTCGAACTGAATTGAAAATGAATTGAAATAGAATAAAAATCGATTTGAAATGAATTCAAATTGAATCGAAATTTGAATTAAATTGAAATGAACTTAAAACGAATTTATAAGGAAAAATTAAATTTTGATTTGAATTGGAAATGGAAGTTGAAATGTTTTTGAAACGAATTTAAAACTATTTATAAAATGTTTTAAATAGAAATCGACGAAATATATATTATATATATAATATAATGGCCTGAATAGAATGTGCCGCGGTAGTTCGTGAATTTCGACCATTGATTTCGAACGGACATTATGGGAGATCCGACCATCGGATTCTCCTAAAACAGGAACCGTTGGGTTCGTATCGAAAAGAGCTTTCTAACGAATATTAGAAATTTGAAATCTAACGGTTGGATTTGGAGATACGTCCAAATCAAATTTGGAAAAGGTCGCTGTAAGTGCAGTTCGATGGCCGTTGTTGGAAATCGACTGTACGGGCCTTGATAAAATTATCAAAAATAGTAATAACTTGTGTAAAATTATAAGAAATGATTTGTGAAGAACTGGGATGAAAAATCCCACATTTGTAAAGATAAAAATGGATTTTTATCGAACTGAACTAGTTTTGAACTAAATTTAAAAGCCAATTATTTCTAAATAAATAAATTGGATTTAAAAGGGGTTTTAAATAATCGGAATTTCTAATATATTTGATGGGAATTGATTTGGGGGTTTATCGTGAACGGTGTTTTAAATAACACTGGTTCTTTAACCCGATAAGAAATAGAATGTGATTTGGGTTTATCATTAACTGTGTTTTAAATGACATTAGTTCTTTAACCCAGTAAAAGGAGTTTTAATGAATCTGCAATTAGATTGAAATGTGAATTAATAATTTAAATTATCAAATTTGGAAAGTGAGCGAGAATGGAGTATTACTAGTTTTGCTCCAAAGCGATAGTTAAATCTTTAATTAGATTTGAACGTGAAATGGTAATTAATTTTACCGATAACACCGTGGTGTTAGATATGGAGTATTACCAGTTTTTCTTCATGGGATGAATAGGTTGGGATTGGGAAATAAAATAAATAATTACTTCGGTGTGGTTCGCTAATCTCGACTAGTTTGGAAAACCATAATTTGGTTTGAAATGACATCCAAGGGAAGATTAAAGAATAAATTTAAAGAATTTATCTTTGATAAAATTAATGGGAAACTTTCCCTAAGATTATGAAATTTAGAAACTAGCTGTAGGTTAGCTAAGAAGAATGGTTTCCGGGGTATTGACCTGATGTTGGTTTCGGCCTTCGGGGTTAATATTTGGGAAATTGTTCTCTTACTGATTTACGGTTAGTGGCTGCTGAATTGGAATGAGGCGTATGTTGTGTTTGTGTAACATTTGTTTACTATATACGCGGGTTGTTCCGAAAGGCCGGGTTTATACCCATTCTGAATAACCGATTCAACGATAAGTCGAAGATGAAGACGGTGGTCAAAGACCGGAACACTACTACAAAAGTGGGCATATTCGACACTAATTTGTGTGCGTTGCATGAAAAGTGTGGCGAAAGCTATGCTTTCTTTGATCTTCTGCAACAGTATTCATATGTTGTTGCATTATATGTGAATGCACTGTTGCGGTGGGAATTCTAGTGTTTTGACGTGCAACACCAGTTAAAAGCGTAGCATTACATATATATAATCCAGCTCAGCGATCCGCCTTATCAATATATTAAAACCCCAACCGTAGATGCAAGATTAATCCAACGGTTCAAACCATCTGTTGGTCTGATGATCTTAACGATAGCCATCATCCAATCATTGACAGCCACGTCATTGCATTATTTTGACGAAATTTTGGCGCGATCTTCTCCCTTCACGAAATTGTTTTCTTCTCTATCATCTAATCGTTTTCCCCCTTTTTACTATTGACAAAAATTTAAACCTAAATTCACGTCAGTATCACTCCTCTCCTCGACAGCAAATTCTATTCTGAAAAGGTTGAAGCTTTGAAATGCTTTCTAGCTTTGATTGCTCAGGGCATTGACATCGCCAGTTTTTTCACTCAGGTTCAGTTTGTATAGCACTGTGAATTAGTTACGCTTATTATAGATTGGATTATGAGTAATTAGTAAGTAGTTCATTTGTTACACTTTGGAAAACCCATTCGCTTATGAGTAATTAGTTGCTTGGACATCCCAAACTTAGGGAAACCCGTTCGCTTATGAGTGATTAGTCGATGAAATATTAGATTATGAGTAATTAGTTGCGCTTTGACCATTGATTTGGGATTTGGGATTATGCTGAGATTTATTCGAAAATTGTACCCAGCAGTAAACCATGAGAACCGGGCTATTGGCATGAAAAAGACATTGGTTTATTATAGAGATCGAGCTAGTTAAGGAATGGGGACTGTACAGTCGAAAGTGATTTGCACTTTTCGTTCATTTACACTGACATATAATTGTATGCTAGAGGTTTTGTGATACATATACATGTGTAGTAATGCGGTGTGTTTGCACTGCGGTGTGCTTGAGGCTAACAATTTCCCGATCCGGACGAGTCGTTCACCCGTATCTTATAACACGCACAGGTATTTTCCATTTAATTTTGGAAACTACCAATTTCAATGTTTCGATTTTGGAAACATATGCTCAGTTTTGCATCAGTTCATACCATACACATCCAAAAAATGACATACAATTGTATGCTTGAGGTTTTGTGATACAAATACATGTGTCGCACTGCGGTTTTGTGATACAAATACCCGTATCTAACACGCACGCACAAGTATTATAAGGCAGCATCAGTCCATACAATACACATTAGTTCATACCATACACGCACAAGTATACACACACGCACAAGTATCATAAGGCAGCATCGATCAGTTCATACCATACACGCACAAGTATATACACACGCACAAGTATAATAAGGCAGCATTGATCAGTTCATACCATACACATCCAAAAAATAACATACACATCCACATCCAAAAGTATCATAAAGTTAACTTAATATATACACATCCAAAAAATGAAATTATAGTAGCATCAATTCATACCAGATCAGGGTTGCGGGGCAGTGGAACTTCCAACTGGTTCGTTAGGGCTTTGCGGCTGTGGGAGAGCCGGTCCGAAGTGAGCAGCCGCATGTGATAGACCCGCAGCATCAGGACAAGGGGTGAGGTAGTTTGGCCAGTCAAATTCCTGATCAACTTCTATATCTACCCACTGATCATTCCTCTGGTTCATTGGGGCTTGGTTATCAACATGTATGTCATGGGCGGCTTCCGGAAATAAGCTTGGCAAGGGGGGTAGCTCAGCAGCTTCTTGTATCATTGCATTAAATCTTTCATCTGAATCCATTTCCCATTCCCATCCGTAATGATGCAAACATGGAACCACCTCTTCCTCCCTATTGCTCACAAAAAGAAGTTCAGGCCTTGTCCCAGGATGAGCATGGGTACAGCGCTGAACCTTAATAAAGTAAACCTTGTTATTGATTTGAGCAGCAAAAGTATTTATATTGCCAATGCCTTCATAAAATTGCATTTTCAGGTAGAAAGATGTATGGTCATACTGAGACCAGTAACAGTCGTCAATTGCAAGCACACATCCCATTGGCTTCATTACTTCTTCAACAGCAGGAACATTACTCTTTAGGAACTCGGGAAAGCCATCAACTTTAGCCCATGATTCCACTTCTAACGCTGGTGAGGGCTCAAATTCTTCATCAGACCATGATTGCAGGTAAATAGCACCACCAGGTTTTGTAAAAACTTTCAACATTAGGGCATGATCACGAATTCTGTACGATGGGCATGATACTAGAAAAGAGTTGTTGGGTATTACCCGTATAGGCCACGAATTATGATTGAGAGCCACCTTAAGAACGTCTTGCACAGCTTCGAAATTCCAATGTCCCTTAATAACAGTGGCTGTGATGTATAGAGACGAGTCCATTGTTTTTGTTTCTTTTTAAAATTTCGAAGATTGGGGTTTAGGGGATATGGAGGAGATGATGTTCTGACGCTGGAAAGGATGTGCGAGGGACCCAATGGATGGTGTCAGGCAGATATGTGAACTGGAAATGCTTGCACAGAAGACGAAGCATGCTCAATTCTATTTCTGATGAGGTGGCAAGTAGTGACCAATGCTGATTGGTCAACTGTTATAATTGTATGCGTAACTCACTAAGATTTATAAGTTAATTAGATGGCCAAATGCACATATGCATGCACACAGCACATATGCACTTATCAAATTAAGAACTTGTAAATTCAAATTGCAGGATCTGACATGACGTGGGGAGATACAGCCGGCAAGTGGAGGACCTGAAATGACATAGAGATACAGTTTCTGGTTCATGGCATTGCTACTTTGTAGAATGCACACTAATCGTATTTATTGGCACTTGTATTGAAGGTGGTATGTGTTGGCACTTTTACTACTTTTAAATTATGTATTTGATCGTATGTGTTATATATTTGATCGGATGTATTGAAGGCGGTATGTATTGAAGGTTTGAATGTGATGATGAATGTAATGGATGTGTTTCTTCTATGTAAAAAACTGATATTGCAAAATTTATAATTAAAGCATTGTATTTGCCTTCTTTTACTGTTGCATTTGCTTTTTTCCTGATGTCGTGTTTCAAGATAATGGTGTCGCATTCCATAATACAGTGATGTTGCATTACGTAAAATATTAGTAAGTCCACGTGGCACGTAAACGCCACAGCTGACATGACATGTGACACGTGTGCAGCTGACGTGGAGATCTGACGTGTCGTGTGACACGGTGGCAGCTGACATGGAAAGCTGACGTGGTCGCCGCTATCGTGACCTGGTACCCAGGATCTAACTAATTTTCAAGCAACGCTGAATAATGTTGCATTATGTACAATTAGTGTTGCATTACGTCTATAACACAACACTTTCTTTCTGTGGCAGTAGATGTGCTAAAGCGTTGCCTTAGATGGCTAATGCAACGGCCGCGGATGCCACGCCCCCCTGGTGTTGCCTATTTGAAAAAAGGGGCTACTGCAACGCTTTTTTGATCTACGGCCACAGTAAAATAGTGTCAAATATGCCCACTTTTGTAGTAGTGGAAGTCTTCACATCGTTTGGGTGATTACTGATGATCTTGATTGGGCTGTACACCCAAGATGAGGGAATCAGTTGGTGGTCGTCCAGACGTACTTGGAGATCGATGGATATGCGAGGAAAGTGCCTCCGGTTTCGTTAAAACCAGAACGAACTTGTAAATGGACTGTGTGTCTGACATTGGATTTTATTCTATGTTGATTGATCTCCATTAAATATACATCTGTTTGGCGGCGGAGAATTTATTCTTTTGCTTAACGCCCTTCTCTGAGACGTACGAGCTCAGAGGTTGTATATCGATGGACATCAGTCGCATGGCATGAATTGCCTGTGTGGCACGCCTAAGTGGCAATTGATCAAGGCTTATGTTGAAAAGCAAAGTCTTGTGGTTGATGATCAAAGCACGGCCTTTGTGGCGTAGCTTTGTGTATAACGTGAATTCGCGAGCCTCACACCTCGGTATGAGTAAAAAACGGGATAGTGACTGCGGGGAGAGCACGACGTTTCTTTCTAGCTTTGGTGGTGTCAGTGACTTACCAGCCCTAACATTTATATACTTTTCACCTATGTGGTTGTTGGATGCGAGGCGCCTCGATTTTAGGTCTGTAAGGACCGGGAAACGTGTGTTCAGGAATAATTAATCCTCAAACGTAAGAGAGGACCGGCCCTGAAGATCCAAGGGTTACCCAGAGTGTGTAGTCCTGAGGCATTTGCTAGAGTGTCTCGAAGCGGAGAGGAGCTTGCCCCTTGCCTCGACTCATGACGGAAATCCAATTTCCAATACGTGTATTTCGGTTTTATTTGTAGAGCCTAGTATGGCGGCATAGTGGGATGGGGCACTTATGCCGTCTATGATTGATATTTTTGATTGAAATTGTTTTGACACTATGCACTTATAATAGTATCAAATGATTTGTTTTAAATGTACCAAGCATGTTTGGCTGTTATAAGGTAAAAACCCTATCCTCCGGCTTGCGTTGCATTGTGTGATAGGACCTGGGTCTTATAACAGCTTCATTTTTCTTTACTTAGCATTGCGCTGTTTGTTTTAAGCACTGGTATTCTTGGGAGGAAACCCTTTCCGTGTTATACGGCGTGGTCCCTTGAATTACTCTCTTTTAAAGTAAAGTTTGAAATAACTGTTTTAGTTCTCACACCAGTCACATCACTGACCTGGAGTTCATTGTTTTAACCTAAACTCTGGGTGCCCCTATTTTCGACACGGGCAGCTAGTAGTTTTGGTTTTGCAGATTTATATTCACAGGATCCTGGTTAACAGCTGGAACGATACTCGGAAAACTCTGTATCCGTGTATTACTTTCAGTTGTATGTTGTATTATTTTTCCGCTGCTATGTAATTTATTGTAATCTCTGATATTTATCGAATGTATATTTATTCATACTCTGTATATTCTTGTATCTGATAGAATTGTTGTAATAAATAATGAAATGTTCTTCTGTTTGCATTCTATTTTGTCTTGTTCTCAAGGTAATCCGGGCTTTCCTTACCGGGGAAGTTACGGGCTATCACATGGAAGCGGGTGGCTTGACCAGTTAGCTATAAACTATCGTATTTCTGCTGTGTACTATGTTGTATCTGGAAACAGGTGTTTATAACCGAGGAATAATTGTTGTGCTCTGATAATGGTATGTATATATAGTTACTGATTTGTATTTCAAAAGTTATGTTATTTAATATATCTTATTTGTTCCGCTGTGAGTTTATGATTTTCGTTTTTCTTCTATTCTAATATTTCTTTCTTTCTATTTTTCATCCTCTAACTTCTTTCTAATAATTATTCGTATTTCTGTGCAATTTGGGTTGGACGTGTGGTGTTATTAGTCAACTCAGATAGTATGGATTTGCGGGCCGTTACACTAACAAAATTCAACACCAATTAATCATACACACTAACAAAGTTCAACAATTAATCATACACACTAACAAAAATTGATATATTAATGAAAAGATAAATACATTTATCTTTTTGTTAAAAGACGCTTGTTATGTCAGCAATTTTTTTTTGAAAATTGCATAAAGGTTGTATATTAGCATTAAATTTAATAACAAAGATAAATCTAAATACATACATAAAAAATTACTGTTTTGGTTCTTTAACAAACAAATAAAAGCAATTGATTTTCAAACAACAGATAACAACATTTATCTTTTGATTGATAACATTGTAGACATAACTATACATCAGCAGTTTATAGTTAATCTCCAAACTCAAATATAATTCCTAACAACTACGATCAAATCAGTATCAGCTATTACACATTAAACAACAAATTCAATATCTATTTGTTAACATCGGCATTTACAATTTAAAAACATCATTCATGATCAATAGCATTTTAAAGGTTTCACTCAGAGCTGCAATACTTCTTAAGCTTCCAACAGTATGGTTCGTCGGTAAGTATTTGGGCAGCTGTAGTAGCTTGGAAAGCATCTACTTCTTCAGTACTGATTTTTGTTGAAGTTTGCATTCCTTGAGTTATTTTTTGCATGAACATCATTACAAATATTCCACAATCGTACCTGCATTCCTTGTAATTAGTAATAGGATAATGCAAACAAACTGTACTTTCTAGAAATATCAATTTGTAGACTACTATCAGGAAATGATAAAAACATTTATCTTTTCTAGAAAATCAAGTTACTAGTAACTTTTAATCATTACATAATTTTTTTAATCATTTGTGTAATGTTTGAAAATATATTATCTTAAATAACAATTGGTAACATAACCTTGGTACATTTCAGATTATTTTTTAGCTCAGTTTTGTCGAAAAGATAAAACCCTTTATATCTTCTAGAACTCAATGCTATTATTTTCTCATAATGGTCAAATTCCTTGCAAATTATATAACATACTACGTTTATGATTACTACGAATTAGCCATGGTCAATTTTGTTAAACTTATATAACATATTAATATATGATTACTACGAAATTTTATTTGTCAAATTGAAATGTTAAAAATTACCCGGTATTTTGTTGAGCACAGTCAACATTATTTATCACTGAATTATTCTTGAGAATGGTTTTCTGTCCTTTAGGGCCAGTCCTAGCTCATTTTGGATCATGGACAAAACTTAATTTTGGGCCCTTTCATATAATTGCGAGTAACTATAGTGATCATATATACAAAGAATATCAGTGGTGGAAAAAAGTTTAAATGTTAATTTTTTTTATCAGAAGGCTTTTCATTAAAAACAGTATTATAATAGTATAATGCTAAGGCACCCCAAAATGTGTCGGGATACCACCAGTACTGCCAAATGCATTTTTCTTCTTCTTTTATTTTGTTGCGTTCCGCGTACAACCGCTAGTCAAACACTGTTCGACGGACAGTAGCATGGTACCCTAAGCACGTTTCGGAGTGCTCTTAGCATTACACTTATAATATATACACACAGTCCCAAATATATGCAAACATGTTCTTCCCTTGGCACCAAAAAATATTCTGACAATTTAAACTCAAGGAACAAAATAAGCAGGAGAATACATAACTTCAACATTGGACATAGTCTAATTTCCAGCCTGCATAATAACATCATTTAAAAATCTCTTAATGCATTTTGCATTAATAGTACATGTTATTTGGTCCTATTCGATCTCAATTAAACATATCACAGTTGTACTCCGTAATCCCCACCTAGCAGCCAGAGAAAATAATTATTTAACATTGTTTCATTTTTATATTGCCATAATTTTGATCGTTCATCCTGCGTATGTCGTCCATATATTAATGAAAACATATTTGAGTTATAGAAATCAAGAAAATTGATTCATTTTCATGATTGTGCTAAACACTTTAGACTAAGCTTGAATGATAGTAAAAAAGAATGAAATAAAATTCAGAATAGTAAACCTGATTCATGAGTTGGAGTTCCTTCACCAGATAATCATCTCTTGTTATCCTTCCATCCAGCGAACATTAACTGTAGATAGTTGAAACATTCAAAAATAACAACAAATGAGATAAATGTATTATTCCAAGATAAAGTATTGAAATGAAATACAGTATCTATCTAACTTGAATATTCAATTTATTATTATTTTTCTATTAGAAACAACAACTATTTCAATGTTTATTGGCTGAACAACTTAGTTTAAGAAGCATATCCTTCTGATACAAAATCTCTAGGTTTTATAGGTATTTAGATTGATAGGTTTATAAGAGAAAAAGAAATTTGAACTGAAGAGTGAAACTGGGATCCAGAACAATATTTCCTCCTCTGAAATACAAAAGTTGCACTGGAAAATGGGTCTGACGTAGAAATGCTTCGTTTTCTGTAGAAGATAAGGAAAATGAGTAGAGAAGTATGGTAATATTGGACTGAGGTTTCTTTTAAACCGATGACCATTTAATATACATAGAAATAATAAATATTGTGTGCCCCCTTGGAAACTGGGCCCTGGATTGTTGCCTAGGTTGCCCAGTCCAAGTGCCGACTGTGACGATTAGGAATTTCGCTCGATCCGAATCAATCGCTAAACCGACCAAGACCGTTCGAAACCCCTGATTGTTTTGAGAACACGACAAATTGGAACACAGATAGAAGAACATTTCATTATATATTACAACAATCCCATCAGAATATAAGAATATACCGAGTATGAATAAATATTACACGGAAAATATCAAAGATTACAATACATTACATAACAGCGGAAAATAATACAAAACACAACTGAAGGAGATATACGGATACAGAGCTTTCCAGATATCATTCCAGCTGTAAATCAGGATCCTGTGAATATAAATCTGCAAAACCAAAACTACTAGCTGCCCGTGTCAAAATAAGGGCACCCAGAGTTAAGGTTAAAACAATAAACTCCAGGTCAGTCATGTGACTGGTGTGAGAACTAAAACCGTTATTAATCTTTATCTTAAAGTTAGGTAAATCAAGGGACCACGCCGTATAACACGGAACGGGTTTTCTCCCAAGGATACCAGTGCGTAAAACAATAGCGCAATGCTAAATAAAGAATAATGAAGCTATTATAAGACCCAGGTCCCATCACACAATGCAACACAAGCCGAAGGATAGGGTTTTTACCTTATAATAGCCAAAGAATGCTTGATACGCAAAATTTCATCTTTCATTATTACTATATGTGTATAGTGTCAAAACAAATTCAATCATAAGTATCAATCATAGACGACATAAGTGCCCCATACCACTATGTCGCCATATATAGGTATACAATCAAAATGCACGATGTCGTATTTGGAAATTGGATTTCCATCTGTGAATCGATACAAAAGATAGTTCTCACCTATTCGAGACAATCTAGCCCATTTTTCAGGACCTAGACACAGGTGAGCCCTTGGATCGTCAGGGCCGATCCATCGATGTGGATTAAAATGCCTGACACTGCGTTTCCCCGCCCTTCTGGGCGTAAATGAGTCCAACGACTCAATCGGCTCCACGTAGTCACCGATATATCTGAGGCGCCTTGCAATCCAATAAGCACACAGGTGAAAATAATATAAATGTCAGGGCTGGTAGGTCACTGAAACCACCCTAGTAGAAGAAAAAGCATGCCCTCCCTGAAGTCCTCTCCTGTTTCTGTTCACAACCGGGGTGTGAGGCCCGCGAATTAACGTTATACACAAAGCTATGCCACACAGGCGGTGCTTTGATCATCAACCACAAGAATTTTCTTTTCAACAGAAGCCTTGATCATTTGCATCTTAGCATGCCACACAGGCAAACAACTCCATGCAACCGATATCCATCAATCACACAGAATGATATCCAATGTCAGACACACAGTCCATTTACAAGTTCGTTTTGGGTCTGAACGAAACCGGAGGCACCTTGTACCTCGCATATCCATCAATCTCCAAGTACGTCTGGACGATCACCGACTGATTCCCTCCTCTTGGGTGTACAGCCCTATCAAGATCATCAGTAATTATCCAAACGACGTGAAGACCTACGGTCTTCAACCACCATCTTCACCTTCGACTTATCGTCGTATCAGTTATTCAGAGTGGGATAAACCCGGTCTTTCTGAATAACTCGCGTATATAATAAACAAGTGTTACACAAACACAACATAGGCCTCATTCCAATTCATCAGTCACTAACCGTAAATTAGTAAGGGAACAATTCCCCAAATATTAACCCCGAAGGCCGAAACCAACATCAGATCCATACCCCGGAAACCATTCATCTTAACTAATCTTCAGTTAGTTGCTAAATTTCACATTCTTAGGGGGAGGTTCCCATTAATTTTATCAAAGATAAATTCCTTAAATTTATTCTTTAATCTTCTTTTGAATATCAATTCAAACCAAATTATGGTTTATCCAAACTAGCCGGGATTAACGAACCTTACCGAAGTAATCATTTGTTTTAATTTCCCAATCCCAACCTATTCATCCCATGAAGTAAAACTGGTAATACTTCTTGTCTAACACCACAGTGTTATCGGTAAATTCAATTACCATTTCACATTCAAATCTAATTATAGATTTAACTATCGCCTGGAGCAAAACTGGTGATACTCCATTCTCGATCATTTCAATCTAATTAAAGATTCATTAAAACTCCACTTGGTTTTAATCTTCCCAAAAATCAACTTTAATGATTATTTAACTTGGGAATACATATCCTGCCTTTAACTGGGTTAAAGAACCAATGTCATTTAAAACACGGTTCACGATAAACCCAAAATCACATTCTATTCCATCAGCCTTTAACCGTACATTAGCAAGTGAACAATTCCCTAAGTAATAACGCGGAAGGCCGAAACCAACATCGGATCAATACCCAAGAAACTATTCAACATAACTAATCTTCAGTTAGTTTCTGATTTTCTTAACTCCGTTGGGTCTAAGAACAATATAATTAAAGATACCGTTCACGACAACCCAAAATCACATTCCATTAACGATGGAATCTTCATGGAAAACAAATCAATATATCTAATCGATATAAACGTCCATATCCGACTAATAATATAAATGGAATAACAAAAAACCCTTTTAAATTCCATATATATTAGCAGTCCTCATCCACAGAAATTCACTTCCATTATTACCAAATCGAATTCCACTCCATTCCAATTTATTTCATTAAATTGGAAAACTTTACTTTGGAAAATCTCCATTAAATCTTAACAAAAAATTTATAAATTCCAAATCACATTTCACCGTAAATCGGGTTAAAGAACGAATGTCATTAAAACACAGTTCATGATAAACCCAGTTCCCATTTGATATTAAATACAAGGCTCTGAATAGAAAATATATCGACTTATATTCAATATCAAATTCTACGACCAACAAATATTGTATTGCAAATAACGATATAAATCTATCTTTCAAATTTCCACAACAATATCTGTATAATCACGAAATTCAACATCGAAATATTCTAAAGACAATTTCGATTCAAATCCTTTTCCACTTTATATATATTGGAAATTTTGGTTATTTTCAAAACCATTTCAAATCTACTTTATTTATTTTAAAAATAAATGAGATTATAATTCTAGTTCAAAACTAGTTCATTTCAATAAAAATCTATTTTTATCTTTTCAAATTTGGAATTTTTCATCCCAATTCTTCACAAATCATTTCTTATGATTTTACACATATTATTGCTATTTTTGATAATTTTATCAAGGCCCGTACAGTCGATTTCCATCAACGGCCATCAAACTACACTTACAACGACCTTTTTCCAAATTTGATTTGGTCATAATTCAGAATCCATCTGTTAGATTTCAAATCTCTAATATTCGTTAGAAAGCTCTTTTCGATACGAACCCAACGGTTTCGGTTTTAGGAGAATCCGACGGTCGGATCTCCCGTAATGTCCATTCGAAGTCAATGGTCGAACTTCGCGAACTGCCGTAGCGCGGCGCGTTCTATTCAGGTCATTATATATATAATATATATATTATATAGTTCGTAGATTTCCTTTTAAAACATATTTTATAAATCGTTATAAATTCGTTTTCGAAATGATTTCAACTTCTTGTTCAATTTCTAATCAAAATTGAATATTCCATATCATCGATATATATATATATATATATATATATATATATACAAATGATAATATTTTCAAAACGTTATATTTTGAAATCACTTCATTTTCTATATTCATTATAAAAACGAATATAATCGATATAAATATCGTTCACGTCAAAATGGCGCTTATCCAATCAACACGGCTTTATATATTTCTGTTTCAAATATTTCTTTTCAAATATTTCTATTTCGAATATTTCTTTTTCAAATATTTCTTTACAAATATTTCTATTTCAAATATTTCTTTTCAAAACTGGAATGAGGCCCAATCAATTACCATAGATTTTATTTCTATGGATTTCCATACAACACATGTATATATCAATAGTGATAAACAATCATCCATTATCCAGAGTGCACTACTCAACTGCATAAGCATTGAATATAAATAATCAACGCACACAACAGCCTGTCAACCAATCGATTGACATACCACTAAACAATTGGGATTAGTGTACGTCAATATCATACCAACACCCGTGTGGGGTTTTAATCAATCAAACACATATTTTATTTGTGCAGTTGGGCGATGTGTAAAATTTATCGTCCCAATCAATATCAGTCAAATCGGTGTACATAAACAAATTGTTCGATTTGTAAATGAATATTTATTTTATTTCAACACATGAATATATATTTTATTTCAACACATGAATATATACTTTATTTCAACACATGAATATATATTTTATTTCAACATATGAATATATATTTTATTTCAACACGTGAATATATATTTTATTTCAACACATGAATATATATTTTACACATCACAATCAACAGTCAAATTTCACAACATAAACAATCACACAAGTCGTCCATGGTCTATGGACGACGGGGGAACAGTTTATATATACAGTTATAAAATAAATAACTAAACAGAAAATTTTAGTGAGGAGTTCTCACCGATTAGCTAAACCAAACGCCACGACTCTTCATATGAAGGAAATCTTCGCCGTGTTCGCCCTTTGTCACTTTCGTTGTCCGTATCCACTACATATATAAAAATCACATTTTTATATTCTCTAGTATATAAAAATCATATTTTTATTCTCTACATCATATAAAAATTATATTTTTATTCTCTACATCATATAATTTTTTTCTCTACATCATATAAAAATTATATTTTTATTCTCTACATTATATAAAAATTATATTTTTATTCTCTACATCATATAAAAATTATATTTTTATCTTGCTACTTGAATAAAAATTATATTTTTACCCTACTACTTGAATGATAAAAATTATAACTTTCCATACACAAGGATAGTATTTTTCTTTAAACAAAGATCGTATTTTTAATTTCTTTTTCTCTTCACTTTCATATGATAAAGATCGTATTTTTATTAACTGAAATTCGTATATTTTATAATCTAAAAATCTTAGATCTTTGTAAACTGAGAATCATGAAACAAATAAAAATAAAAAAAATAAAAGCAAAAGCTTACAGTTTCTTAGATCGGAGAGGGGGGTTTGGTGCTGCGAGGTCGGAGCGGGGTTCAGAGGGCGGCGAAAGTGAGGGCGGAGGGTTTAATCGGGTTTTAGGTATTCTGGGGGGAATTAGGAGGGGCGCAGTCAATTTAGAATAGGGGGAGGAGGAGAGAGGCAAGGGGCGCCGACAACTGGAGGGGGGAGGAAGAAGAGGAAGCGGGGGCGGTGGAAGCGTGCGGCGGCAGTGAGGGCTGGCCATCGACAGTTTTTTTTTCTTGTTTTGATTTTTGAAAAGGGGGGTTGACTGTAAAGGGAAAGAGAGATTATATATATATATTATTATTTAATTTTAAAAAAAAGTACTTTTTTATTTTGAACTCGAAATCAAACCCACCGACTATCGTTCATAACTAATTACCCCCATTTCGAACACAATGGGATATGTCATGTAGGCCAATTCGATCGTTACGATCAATTTTCGTCAAAATCAAAATATAGATCTATATATTGAATTTGAACGCACATTTCAATTTACCGGGGCCACATACGGACTCTAAAAATTCCCAAAAAATATTTTCTAGCTTCGTATTGACAATATGGTCCTAACAAAACTAATTTCATCAAATTATGAGACTGTTTGAAAAATGGCCATTTTATGGTCGATCAAAATTGACTGAAACTGTCAAAACACGTTTTACTTTGCCACGCTCACATATTGATTCAGAAAATTACGAATTTTGGAATCTAGCAATAACTTGACATTCCGGTTCCAACAAAAGTGGTTTTGTCGAAAACAGAGGTCGTTTGCATAATGGCTATTTTCAAGGCCTTTATATATATTAAAATATATATAAATTCCACAGCGACTTTTCTGAATTTTCATCTGGGCATAACTTTTTATTCCCGCTATGAAATTTAAATTTTTCGGATTCGTTGGAAAGATATTCTCAAATAGATTCTGATATTTTTGGTTTCGCTAAAGTCCGGTTTATTTTGAATCCTGTGCATTCATTTTAAATTTGAAATCGAATTTTCAAACTACCGCGCCATTTTCAATTCCTTTTATAATTAAAATAAATTATTTATATTCTAACGATGATTCGAATAAATATATATGTTCTAATTCTATTCAAAATAAATCTCTCGTCCTTGTTATTTAAAATAATTCGTTTTGAATATTCAAAATTCATCAGAATTTTCAAAATAAAATTTTTAAATTGGCTTAGATTTCCGGGTTATTACAATCTCCCCCACTTAAAACTTTTCGTCCCCGAAAAGGGACGAAGCTGAAAGTTTTTTCACAAACCAACTCAACATTCATTACTTTCTTTACAGCTTAAGTTCTTCAACTTTTCAGTTTCTAAGAACTTTTCAAATTTTTCAAAAATTTGGCTAACACCCTAAATTTTCGAAAAATTTCGCCATAACCTCCCCTGCACTAAGAGCTTCAGGATATTTCAAATAGCCTCCCATGGCCCTCACCAATCCAAAAATAAAAAGAAACAGCCAAGCGGCTAGCCAATCGGCTCATAAAATCATCAAAAACCCAAGAAATACAATAAACATGTACCTATTTGTCGGGCAAACAATTTTATTCCTTTTCTCTAGCCTCTTTGCAATGACCTGTTCAATGTACGTACATGTATATGCATGCAAATGCGACTAATTTTCAACACAATTCACTATATGTTTCAATTTGGCTAAAGGTTCAACATTTTAATTAGTCAACCAATAATCAAACAACACAATCAACAATCAATTTGTTGATTAACATTTCAAATTCATAATTTTGATACATAGTCCAAAAATCAGATGTTTGATGCCAAATCACAACAATAAGCCCTATCTAATTTTGGTTATCACACCAGTCAATTGGAATCATATAGAAAACCCACTTTCGAAACTCGAACACAAATACTGATAAATCTGCAGCATTATCCAAATCATCCCCGGGCGACTAGAGTGTGATTCTATATCTATCCGGTATATTAAAACTTCAAATACATGCGGATCAGACGTATACGCAAAATCTTTATATACTGGATTGTCCAAATTCAATATAAAATAAGTAATCAAATACGAATAATTGATTTAAATTTTCAAAACAAAATTTGTTTTCATTTTTAAAAATATACTCTTCACACTCGTTCTAGGATACTACTGATCCCATCTCTAACGAGTCATTCTCATTGGATATTACTAATCCAATATCTGATGAATTCTTTCATTTGGTTCTAATGTGCCTTGTTCTCCGAGATCTGTAAACCAAAGCTCTGATACCAAGTGTGACGATTAGGAATTTTGCTCGATCTGAATCGATCCCTAAACCGACCAAGACCGTTCGAAACCCCTGATTGTTTTGAGAACACGAAAAATTGGAACACAGACAGAAGAACATTTCATTGTATATTACAACAATTCCACCAGAATATAAGAATATACAGAGTATGAATAAATATTACACAGAAAATATCAGAGATTACAATACATTACATAGCAGCAGAAAATAACACAAAACACAACAAAAGGAGATATACGGATACAGAGCTTTCTGGATATCATTCAAGCTGTAAATCAGGATCCTGTGAATATAAATCTGCAAAACCAAAACTACTAGCTGCCCATGTCAAAATAAGGGCACCCAGAGTTTACGTTAAAACAATAAACTCCAAGTCAGTCATGTGACTGGTGTGAGAACTAAAACAGTTACTAATCTTTAATTTAAAGTTAGGTAAATCAAGGGACCACGCCGTATAACATGGAACGGGTTTCCTCCCAAGGATACCAGTGCGTAAAACAACAACACAATGCTAAATAAAGAACAATGAAGCTATTATAAGACCCAGGTCCCATCACACAATGCAACACAAGCCGGAGGATAGGGTTTTTACCTTATAATAGCCAAAGAATGCTTGATACGCTAAATTTCATCTTTTATTAAGTGTATAGTGTCAAAACAATTTCAATCACAAGTATCAATCATAGACGGCATAAGTGCCCCATACCACTATGTCGCCATATATAGGTATACAATCAAAACTGCACGATGTCATATTTGGAAATTGGATTTCCATCTTTGAACCGAGGCAAAAGATAGTCCTTCCCGATTCGATACAATCTAGCCCATGTCTTAGGACCCAGACACAGGTGAGCCCTTGGATCGTCAGGGTCGGTCCACCGATGTGGATTAAAATGCCTGAACACTGCGTTTCCCCGCCCTTTTGGGCGTAAATGATTCCGATGACTACATCGGCTCTACATAGTCACCGATATATCTGAGGAGCCTCGCAATCCAACAACCACACAGGTGAAAATAATATAAATGTCAGGGCTGGTAGGTCACTGACACCACCCTAGCTAGAAGGAAACGCATGCCCTCCCTGAAGTCCTTTCCCGTTTCTGGTTCACAACCGGGGTGTGAGGCTTGCGAATTAACGTTATACACAAAGCTATGCCACACAGGTGGTGCTTTGATCATCAACCACAAGACTTTGCTTTTCAATAGAAGCCTTGATCATTTGCATCTTAGCATGCCACACAGGCAAACCACTCCATGCAACCGATATCCATCAATCACACAGAATGATATCCAACATCAGACACATAGTCCATTTACAAGTTCGTTCTGGGTCTGAACAAAACCGGAGGCACCTTGTACCTCGCATATCCATCGATCTCCAAGTACGTCTGGACGATCACCAACTGATTCCCTCCTCTTGGGTGTACAGCCCAATCAAGATCATCAGTAATTATCCAAACAACGTGAAGACCTCCTGTCTTCAACCACCGTCTTCACATTCGACTTATCGTCGTATCAGTTATTCAGAATGGGATAAACCCAGTCTTTCCGAATAACTCGCATATATAATAAACAAGTGTTACACAAACACAACATACGCCTCATTCCAATTCATCAATCACTAACCGTAAATTAGTAAGGGAACAATACCCCCAATATTAACCCCGAAGGCCGAAACCAACATTTGATCCATACCCAGGAAACCATTCATCTTAACTAATCTTCAGTTAGTTGCTAAATTTCACATTCTTAGGGAGAGGTTCCCGCTAATTTTATCAAAGATAAATTCCTTAAATTTATTCTTTAATTTTCTTTGGAATATCAATTCAAACCAAATTATGGTTTATCCAAACTAGCCGGGATTAACGAACCTTACCGAAGTAATCATTAGTTTTAATTTCCCAATCCCAACCTATTTATCCCATGAAGTAAAACTGGTAATACTTCATATCTAACACCACGGTGTTATCGGTAAATTCAATTACCATTTCACGTTCAAATCTAATTAAAGATTTAACTATCGCCTGGAGCAAAACTGGTGATACTCCATTCTCGATCATTTCAATCTAATTAAAGATTCATTAAAACTCCACTTGGTTTTAATCTTCCCAAAAATCAATTTTAATGATTATTTAACTTGGGAAAACATATCCTGCCTTTAACTGGGTTAAAGAACCAATGTCATTAAAATACGGTTCACGATAAACCCAAAATCACATTCTATTCCATCAGCCTTTAACCGCAAATTCGCAAGTGAACAATTCCCTAAGTAATAACCCTTGAGGCTAAAACCAACATCAGATTAATACCCAGGAAACCATTCAACTTAACTGATCTTCAGTTAGTTTCTGATTTTCTTAACTCCGTTGGGTCTAAGAACAGTATTATTAAAGATACCGTTCACGACAACCCAAAATCACATTCCATTAACAATGGAATCTTTATGGAAAAAAATCGATATATCTAATCAATACAAACTTCCATATCCGACTAATAATATAAATGGAATAACGGCAAAGCCTTTTGAATTCCATATATATTAGCAGTCCTCATCCACAGAAATTCACTTTGATTATTACCAAATCGATTCCAATTTATTTCATTAAATTGAAAAACTTTACTTTGGAAAATCTCCATTAAATCTTAACAAAAGATTTATAAATTCCAAATCACATTTCACCGTAAATCGGGTTTAAGAACGAACGTCATTAAAACACAGTTCACGATAAACCCAATTCCTATTTCATATTAAATACAAGGCTCTGAATAGAAAATATATCGGCTTATATTCAATATCAAATTCTACGACCAACAAATATCGTATTGGAAATAACGATATAAATCTATTTTCAAATTTCCACAACAATATCTGTATAATCACGAAATCCAACATCGAAATATTCCAAAGACAATTTCGATTCAAATCCATATCCACTTTATATATATTGGAAGTTCTGGTTATTTTCAAAACCATTTCAAATCCACTTTATTTATTTTAAAAATAAATGGGATTATAATTCTAGTTCAAAACTAGTTCATTTCGATAAAAATCTATTTTTATCTTTTCAAATTTGGAATTTTTCATCCCAATTCTTCACAAATCATTTCTTATGATTTTACACAAATTATTGCTATTTTTAATAATTTTATCAAGGCCCGTACAGTCGATTTCCATCAACGGCCATCGAAATGCAATTACAGCGACCTTTTTCCAAATTTGATTTGGACATAATTCCAAATCCAACCGTTAGATTTCAAATCTCTAATATTCGTTAGAAAGCTCTTTTCGATAGGAACCCAATGGTTCCGGTTTTAGGAGAATCCGACGGTCGGATATCCCGTAATGTCCATTCGAAGTCAATGGTCGAAATTCGCGAACTGCCGCAGTGCGGCGCGTTCTATTTAGGCCATTATATATATAATGTATATATTATATATATTTCGTCGATTTCCTTTTAAAACGTATTTTATAAATCGTTTTAAATTCGTTTTCAAAACGATTTCAACTTCCTATTCAATTTCTAATCAAAATTGAATATTCCATATCATCGATATATATATATATATATATATATATATATAAAAATGATAATATTTTCAAAACGTTATATTTTGAAATCACTTCATTTTCTATATTCATTATAAAAACGAATATAATCGATATAAATATCGTTCACGTCAAAATGGCGCATATCCAGTCAACGCGGCTTTATATATTTCTATTTCAAATCTTTCTTTTCAAATATTTCTATTTCAAATATTTCTTTTTCAAATATTTCTTTTCAAATATTTTTATTTCAAACATTTCTTTTCAAAACTGGAATGAGGCCCAATCAATTACCATAGATTTTATTTCTATGGATTTCCATACAACACATGTATATATCAATAGTGATAAACAATCATCAATCATCCAGAGTGCACTACTCAACTGCATAAGCATTGAATATAAATAATCAACGCTTATAATAGCCTGTCAACCAATCAATAGACATACCACTAAACAATTGGGATTAGTGTACGTCAATATCATCCCAGCACCCGTGTGGGATTTCAATCAATCAAACACATATTTTATTTGTGCAGTTGGGCGATGTGTAAAATTTATCGTCCCAATCAATATCAGTCAAATCGGTGTAGATAAACAAATTATTCGATTTGTAAATGAATATTTATTTTATTTCAACACATGAATATATATTTTATTTCAACACATGAATATATATTTTATTTCAACACATGAATATATATTTTATTTCAACACATGAATATATATTTTACATATCACAATCAACAGTCAAATATCACAACACAAACAATCACACAAGTCGTCCATGGTCTGTGGACGACGGGGGAACAATTTATATATGCATTTATAAAATAAATAACTGTACAGAAAATTTTAGTGAGGAGTTCTCACAGATTAGCTAAACCAAACGACACGACTCTTCATATGCAGGAAATCTTCGCCGTGCTCGCCCTTTGTCACTTTCATTGTCCGTATCCACTACATATATAAAAATCACATTTTTATATTCTCTAGTATATAAAAATTATATTTTTATTCTCTACATCATATAAAAATTATATTTTTATTCTCTACATCATATAAAAATTATATTTTTATTCTCTACATCATATAAAAATTATATTTTTATTCTCTACATCATATAAAAAATTATATTTTTATTCTCTACATCATATAAAAAATTATATTTTTATCTTGCTACTTGAACAAAAATTATATTTTTATCCTACTACTTGAATGATAAAAATTATAACTTTCCATACACAAGGATAGTATTTTTCTTTAAACAAAGATCGTATTTTTATTTTCTTTTTCTCTTCACTTTCATATGATAAAGATCGTATTTTTATTAACTGAAAATCGTATATTTTATAATCTAAAAATCTTAGATCTTTATAAATTGAGAATCATGAAACAAATAAAAATAAAAGAAGTAAAAGCAAAAGCTTACAGTTTCTTAGATCCCAGGGGGGGTTTGGTGCTGTGAGGTCAGAGCGGGGTTCAGAGGGCGGCGGAAGTGAGGGTGGAGGGTTTAATTGGGTTTTAGGGTTTCTAGGGGGAATTGGGGGGGGGGGGGCGATCAATTTAGAATAGGGGGAGGAAGAGAGAGGCAAGGGGCGCCGACAACTTGAGGGGGGAGGAAGAAGAAGAAGCGGCGGCAGCGTGCGGTGGCGGTGAGGGCTGGCCATCGACAGTTTTTTTTCTCATTTTGATTTTTGAAATGGGGGTTGACTGTAAAGGGAAAGAGAGATTATATATATATATATATTATTATTTAATTTCAAAAAAAGTACCTTTTTATTTTGAACTCGAAATCAAACCAAACGACTGTCGTTCATAACTAATTACCCCCATTCCGAACACAATGGGATATGTCACGTAGGGCAATTCGATCGTTACGATCAGTTTTCGTCAAAATCAAAATATAGATCAATATATTGAATTTGAACGCACATTTCAATTTACCTGGGCCACATACGGACTCTAAAAATTCCCGAAAAATATTTTCTAGCTTCTTATTGATGATATAGTCCTAACAAAACTAATTTCGTCAAATTCTGAGATCGTTTGAAAAATGGCCATTTTCTGGTCGATCAAAATTGACTGAAACTGTCAAAACACGTTTTACTTTGCCACGCTCACATATTGATTCAGAAAATTAAGAATTTTGGAATCTAGCAATAACTTGACATTTCGGTTCCAACAAAAGTGGTTTCGTCAAAAACAGAGGTCGTTTGCATAATGGCTATTTTCAGGGCCTTTATATATATTAAAATATATATAAATTCCACAGCAACTTTTCTGAATTTTCATCTGAGCATAACTTTTTATTCCCGCTATGAAATTTCAATTTTTCAGATTCGTTGGAAAGATATTCTCAAATAGATTCTAATATTTTTAGTTTCGCTAAAATCCGGTTTATTTTGAATCCTGTGCGTTCATTTGAAATTTGAAATCGGATTTTCAAACTACCGCGCCATTTTCAATTCCTTTTCTAATTAAAATAAATTATTTATATTCTAACGACGATTCGAATAAATATATACGTTCTAATTCTATTCAAAAATAAATTTCTTGTCGTTGTTATTTAAAATAATTCATTTTAAATATTCAAAATTCATCAAAATTGCCAAAATAAAAATTTTAAATTGGCTCAGATTTCCGGGTTATTACACCAGCACTACTGTCTTTCATCTTGTAACTCTCTATTTAGTGTGTTGACTACTGCTTTCTGCAATAATTGAAAGAAATTTATATTAAATACAAACACATTTATCTATTTACTTTTTTTTGCACTTACCACATTGTTTGCAAATTGTGCATGACCGCTTTGTTAGGATTGTCTCTCATGTTATTAAGGAGGAATGATGGTTGAAATTAATAGTCCCACATCATAGAATATATTGAAGGAATTGTGTACATATATGAGCTGGTAGGCACGTAACATCAGGGATTCCTTTTGTTATATGGGAGTTGTGTACCAGCTCATATGCGTGCGAGGAAATGGGACTTTGTTCCGACCGTCGTTACATAATAGTGGTACCAGAGCCGAAGGTTCGGACTGGGCCATGCAGGCAATGCAGTGCTCTCAAAAGATACTCGTAGGATGCGAGTCAAGTGGGAGATTATTAGGATTGTCTCACATGTTGTTAAGGAGAAATGATGGTTTGGATACAATAGTCCCACATCACGGAATATATTGAAGGAATTATGTACAAATATGAGCTGGTAGGCACGTAACATCAGGGATTCCTTTTGTTATATGGGTGTTGTGTGCCAGCTCATATGCGTGCAAGGAAGGAGGCTTTGTTCCGACTGTCATTACATAACATGCTTCTTCTAGTTTTTGATCTTGTGGTTAAGTGTAGAGAGTCATAGTGATTCCAGGTGCAATCTCCAACAACTAGTTCTAGCAAACTAAAATGTTCATTTTTAGGTATGGGGAACAATATGTTGGAACATAATGGATTTAAAAGTGTATTTTTCATTAATGGAATGAACATTTATTTCTTGATTTTTTCCAAGTTTCCATCAGTTGCACTTTTTTGTTAAAATTATGTTTTAGAATTTTTTGTTTAAAAAATGTTAATTTGATAATATACTCCACTTACTATCATTGTTGTGTTCACATAGACAATGATGTTGCTTTCTTCTTGCAACTTTGGTTACCGGAACCAAAACCAATCAATGACCTACATTTGAAAAATAATATTAATAAAATAAATTTATATTCATAGAAAGTATATTCTGTTGTACTTACTTGACCACAAATACTATGTTGATATAGGTCTTCTATCATGCATTTTGTTATGGTGATGAAATTTTCATCATCACAACTGAATGCTTCATTGCTGTAAAATTAAATAATTGTTAATAAAATAAAATTAGTTTGTGTGAGTATAAAGTAGGTTAATTACTTACTTGTTTCCCCCTGAAACTTTAAAAAAAGTTTTTACAACTTCTTGTTGATCTTCACTAAGATTCTATAGTAGTGGATATTTTTCAACATTTTTTGGTTTCATCTTCTTCTTTTCTTCTTTAGGACTACCTTCATCTTTAATGGTAATTGCTTTCTCAGTAGGAATTTCCTCAGTAGTTTATTTATTGTTTTCATATGTTAAACCTTCTTCGGTTTCTAAAATGAAATCTTCAGTATTTATCAAATTAAAACATAGAAAGTTAGTAGACCTATTTATATTTGTCATACGAACTGGTTTTTTAATTTTTTTTTTCCTTACCTTTAGTATCATCGGTCTTTTCTTTCAATTCTTGTTTTTCCATGACCTCACAGCCTTCAAACTTTTGAATCTTCATTTCTGGAATTTGGATTCTTCTTTCAACTGGCACATGTAAAACTCTTTCTTTGTTTAATTGCTCCCCAAAACTTTTCAACTCATTAGTCAAAAAGTTGAATTTTGTTTCCAGCTCCTTCAATTTTTTTTTCAAACTTTTAACTTCCATATTGTAATCAAATTTCCTTTTTTATACTTCTCCTCATCATCTTCAACTAGTATAATTTTTTTTGACAAAAGATCCTTCTCCTCTTTTCTAACATCTGAAAAGAAATTTAAAATCTACAAGGATTTTTTTTTAAAAATAGTCAGATCAACTATTCATCACTATTACATAAAAGTTGTATTGGGCAAGACAATCATTACTACATATGTAATTCTTCTTAGCTTGAATCTGTATTCTAAGAGGTAGTTCATAATAAATTTTTTTCTTACTTGAAAGGGTAGTCTATGCAGGAAAGGTACAAATTGCAAAAGTTTGTTACACAATTCATGCATATAATACTAAGACTTATATTCGAAACTGTAAAAGATAAATGCATTTATCTTTTCTATATTCTATTTATATCATTTGTATACCTTATGTAAGAACTTCAAATCATGATAAAAACAAAAAATATGTTTAATATGTATTCTGAAGTAGTATATATAATTACTATATAATATGTTATTTATTAATCTGAAAAGATAAATGCATTTATGTTTTCTATATGCTATTTAGATCATTTATATACCTTATGTAAGAACTTCAAATCATGTTAAAAATGATAAATTTGTTTATCATGTAGTAGTAACTGTGATATATAATTACAGATTAATATGTTATTTATTAATCAATATGAAAAGAGAAAAGCATTTATCATTTTAATTGTTGTATATAGTAACATTTAGTATAATTTTGAACTACATTTGAAACAGTTCTATATAGCATTAGAATAATCAGTTGAACATAATGCAGTATGTACAGAAGAAAATTCAATTGAACGATCGTTTAAAGAAACAATACTATGGTACTAAAATTTATAAGAAGAAACTAATGCAAACATTTAACTTAATTAAATACAAAAATAAATATTTATAAGCAGGATACCTTGTTATCATCAACTTATGTTAAGTCGGTGTCCTTTAGTTTCGATAAATCCCACTTCCTCATTCTTGGGATTTTGTCTTTAACGCCTTCTTTCTAATCAATGACTTGGGTTCTTTCACATAACCATTACTGCAAGAAAAAGATAAACGTTTTTATATTTTAATAATAAATATAATATTCAGTGAATTTGTATTAAGCGAATATTATAAAAATTACTAACAAAACCATAGTGCAACCTGGTGTATTCCTTGGATCAGCATGGTATCTCTTAACATTTTGACAAATTGTTCGCGGCCAAGAGATTGAGTTCATTTTTTTTAGATTTAACAATTTACCCAAAAGACCTCATGGAAAATAGCTTAGATTGTTGGGAAAAAGGAATACTATGATAAGTAGTAATAACAATAACTTTACAAGATTTTTATCTCCTTTTTCCTTTTTAATCATTGAATTCAACCTACTTGTCACTGTTTTACTACTTATTACATTTTCTTCTTTGAAATTGGATCTTAAAAAGTCAGAAAAACTTTCCGTGGCGGAAGCCGTGCTTGAAGCTGGAATAGGAAATATTTCCTCTCCAACCAGTGGCATTCCAAATATAAGACCCACTTCTTTGGGAGTTATTTTCAAAATTTTGTCTCCCACTTTAAAAACATTTTTCAGTAACATCGAAAGAAGTAATTATGTCATCTAGATTTGAAGCACATTTTCTTATATCTTGTTTTGATATTGAATCGTTGAGAAAAAATTTAAAAATATTTTAAAAGGCGTTTTCTCTATGAAATTTTTTGCTTCCTGAGAAAGAATTTCCTTTTTAAAAACTGACATCACTTTATAGATTGCATCTAAATTGCATCTATATGTGCTAGTGTACTGTTGCTTTTTCCTTTTTCTCCCTGTTTCCACGATAACATACTTATCTGCATCATTCAATTCAATATTTTTTTTCCTCACTTTGGTTATCTGCATCATCCAAGTTAGTATTTGTTTCCTTAGTTTGGTTATCTGACCTTGTATTTTCTTCATTAGACTCTCTTTGTATTTCTGTATTACTTAGGTCATACGTTCATGTTCTAATTGTTCCTGCATTCATGAAAATCTTATTATTAGTTTAGGATGTTTAAGATATTATTATAGTGTATGAAAACAATACTGAACAGAAATTAAATGTTATATCATCCAAACAATACCATGCATGCACAATAATGTGTACAAAAGGATAATATGATATATCTTTTTGACATAGTTTGGAAACCAGGTTTATAAGGAGTGTAATAATTTGAAATAATTATTAAAAGAATAAACTTGTGTAACATATATCACTTATTTTCAAATATTAGTATATCTAAACATCTAATTAAATCTAATAATGATAAACGTATTTATCTTTTTTAGCAGTTAAATATCGAAATGATTTTGTCATTTTTATGTAAGTTTAAATCTACTTTATGTGGTATGTAATAATTTTAAATAATGAATATAAACAAAAGACTTGTTTAAATGTATTGTTGTTTGTACTATATGTTATCAAGATATAGTGTTTGCAATTTATCCAATTCAGCATGTCTCTAGTCATTACAAATAAAATCAACTTGGTATCAAATATTACAAATTAAAGTAACATAATCCATATCTGGAAAAAGCTAACAATTACTGATAGAACAGGTGTTATATTTGATTATGAAATTCTCATAATTGATTATGAATTTGTAATGGCTAATTTTTAAAATTCTTTGTTAAAAATATAAATGCATTTATCTTTTTCTGACATTTTATTGTATCACGTTCTTTTATTGACAGTTTGTTGTATAACTTTCATATTGTTGTGCATAAAAATCAAAATAGATAATTATTATACACACAATTTAAGTAAAAAAGATTACCAGTGGTGTTATTGACAATGATTTTCTTTGACTGTGTTCTTCATAGTATGGAGAAGAAATTGGTCTACAGTTTATGTATTGAATTCCTTTGTCCATGAAGATGCATGTAGCATTTTTAAAGACAACTTGTTTTCTTTTTGACCTTGTCTCCATTTTTATCCTGGATGAATGTACACAATTATTCAATTTTTTAAGTAAACCAAAACACAAAGCAGAAAAAAAGATATATGAATTTATATTTTTCTGAAAACTAACAACTTTGAGTTTCCAATTAGTTAAATAACCCATTCAAAATATTCGAAGGAGTAATCAATTAAAGAAATTACATTACATAATTAATGACAAATCAATTTTATAGCCACTTTTAAGGGAAAGATAAAACCGTTTATCTTTTCCAAAAAAGAAAATTATCAGTAACTTGTAATATATGAGTATTATTTCTTAATAAAAGAGTTTGCATGGCTGTATTTTTATACAATAACTAGTAATTATTGTCTTTCGATTCAAGCAATATCATAAACAAACACTGACTAGTAATTATCATAGATCGATTCATAATAAAAGAGTTTGCATGAGTAAACACTGACTGGCAATTATAATCGATCGATTAAAGCAATATAATCAACAAACGGAAAACAATTAACTAATAATAGACAACATTTAGACGAAAATTATACTTATTATTCATTCATTGTTAATTGAAACTTACTTTTATAGTAGATGCTTGATATACGAAAATTGCGAGGATCGATTTCATCGAAAAGTTGTATTGGTAAAGGTAGAAAGTACTGATTCGACCGATTTAGTAATTAGGTTTTATTAACGTAACTAGAAGCTGCAAATGAAAAATGTCCTGGAAAGTAATTATTGGCAACCCGTGTCCTAGAAAATAATTGTATAAGGTAAATAAGCCCTTATAGTAAAATTCCCCATTATAATATCATTGGATTTTTGATATATCAGAAATGTTTTGGGTTATAGTAAGGTAAAAACCGCCTGTATTTATGTGTGGGCTGGTCTTACTATTATCCTTTTCTTTCAAAAAGAATTTGAAAATTTTAAACAAGTTGTTTGCCATATGAATTTACCACTGAAAGTATTCCAGAATAAACCGGGTGAATTTTGCTTTGCTTCAAATGTGCTCGGGTCAGACCGATATATTTTCAAGTTAGGTTTCGCTTGGAGTTTTAAAGAGTTTGGAAGCAGGAGGCTTCACCAATAGTTATATTAATAGAATATTATTTCAGCTGTGTTTGATATCGTGATGTACTCTGATGATATGTATGTAGATACAGTTTCTTTTTGTATAAAGGAATTTGATATATTATATTTTGTTCGTTCCGTTATGAGATTCTGATCTTCTTATTCTTCTATTCTAATATTTCTTTCTTTCTTCTCACACCCTCTAACTTCTTTCTATTAACAATCTGAGATTTGACACTTGTGTTTTTGGCAAGTAATACGAAGTTATGTATTATTATCGAAAATTCGAGCGTCAAAATTCTCGGGTTGTTACACCTATACTCTATCAATCATCAAACTGAATCAAGTCAATTTAACTTTGATTTGATTCTACGTCAAACTCTCTTCATTCTGTCAATATCAAAGTGCAATTCAGAGTTATTGGAGCAATTCTAATCAAGATCGAAAGATCCAGGTCTACATTCTCTGTATAAACCAATCAAACAACCTTATAAGAGTGATTAGGTGAACTTGAATCTAGTTAGTTTGATTGTGCCCAGTAAAAAGCAACTAGGAGTGACTTGTTTGCCCAAAAATCAAGTTGGATAGGAATATAGGCCGAGATTTTAGAGGGTATCTTCTTATAGAATTGAAATCAAAAAGTGTAATTGAAGTGATGGTGATTAACGGCCGTACCGAGAAATTAAATATAAGGTATCTCTAAACTAGTATAAGATATGGTGTGTTCATTCCTTTTTTACTTTACTCCGTTTAAGTTACTTTCTATTTGTTTATTTGATTGATTACGTTATCATTATACACATATTAATCCAAAAAGACTTCTAAAAGATTCAAAAATTTAAGAAAACACTATTCAACCCCCTTATAGTGTTAAAATAGTCTTCAGATCCTTAATCTGCATTGCTCTCATGACTTAATTACAATTCCAAAATACACTCAATATATACAATAGCCACGTCATCAATTACAATTAAGGTCTTTTAAGGAATCTTCCCTACTATTCATTTTGATATAAATTAGGCATTATGAGAATTTCTCACTAATTAGCCTTAATAATCAATTACCTTCCTAACAAGGGGATTTAAATAAAACTAATTCCTAATCTAATACAAAATTAATATGCCATAATTATATGTTTATTACACTAATACATTATATATACATAGTCGTAATACATTTGGCATTACATTTTGAGCATTGTTATTCGCACTCCAGTTATATTTAGAATTGTTATGAGGCGTACTGAGCACAAAAATTAGTATATGAAAATACCATTAATTTACCTCTCGGGTGTTGTTATTGACACTCCAGTTGGTTAAGGGGCGTCACGTCCAAAAACGAAAATTCGGTATACCCCCTCCGGTTACCATTTTAATCATTTTCGGTGGCTCTTCTCCGATTCTCAGACCTAAATTCGACAAACCCCACCGAATTCCACCGATAAATTCGGCAACACCATGCTGATTTTCAACTAAGTCCCCTCTTAACCAAAAGTGGAGTGTTAGTAACAATTGATAAACACATGCCTTAATTACCGAGGTAAGGGTAGTTTGGTCATATTATAATTTAATTTTAAGGAGTGTTCACTTTCTAACGTCCTCTCCTTAGTAAATTTAAAAAACATAAAAAATAAGTCACCTCTTAACCGATTTCAGAGTGCGAATAACAATGGCCAATATTTTTTTGGGTGTAAATGTGAACTATCAATAATGTCTCTCTATCTTAAATCCCATAAAAATTGGATCTAGCTTATTTTTTCTCATTATATAAATATTATCAAATCTTAATGTCCTTGATATCCGATCTAACAATAAATTTTCTTCATGAATTTAAAGCATGCTTCTGTAGCCATTACCTAGTCTTAATACTACTTAAAACTAAGTCTAACAAATGAATTTCTTCTATAAATTAATAGAAATAAAATTCAAACTAACAACAAATTAGATGTTGTAACTAAGAAATAAAAAAATACAAGTCTCTATTCTTTCCTAACAAAATCAACTAACCTCATATTTCTAAAATTCAAAGCCAAGGATTCCAACATTCTCAAATCAAAATTTAGTAACACTATTAGAAAATATGCCTGTTGCTTCGCCTCATTTTCTTAGTTTGTCTTTAAAACTGATGCAAATAGTGTTATTTGCATCAAATTTTGTGGGACCGATGCAAATACACAGAAGCAAGTACTAGTATTTGCATCAGTTTTCATCATAACCGATGCAAATAGCGTTATTTGCATCGGTTCCTCAAGAATTGATGCAAATGCACCGAAGCAAATAGTATTATTTACATCGGCTCCTGAGGAACCGATGCAAATGCAGTGAAGCGAATAGTATTATTTGCATCAGTTGTACTTACAACCAATGAAAGTAGTGTCATTTGCATCGGATTGCATCAGAGACTGATGCAAATGTATCGAAGCGAATAGTTTGTCTGCACTTTAAAAATTGAAACAATTGCTGATTATTTTAATCGAATGCAATAATCATAAATACTCACTTATATATGCCATTATTTATAATTTATTATAATTAACGATCATCAATAAATAAAAACATTATAGGATGAGTAATTTTTTGTTTGGTAATTTATTACAGCTAGTTATTTTAATTAGCAATTACTGTTAATGTTTATTAATTAAATTAAATATTTAACTAACCAACAATCAATACTTAATAATTAGTATTTAACAATTAATATTTAATTAACAAGTAGTATTCATGAATTAATAAGTCATGTTCAATAAATAATGATTATTGTTTATAATAAAATTTGATTAATAAGTAATATTAATAATTATTATGGAATGGGTAATATTTAACAATTAAACGGGTATTTGGGTATGAAACCACTGCGAAAAAGGATTGAACGGGTGGATAATAGAAGATAAAATTGAGTGGTTGGAACATTGGGCGTATACTGGGTAAAATAGCATTAATGATATTAAAATGGCTCGATGAACAGGTGGAATTTGATCAAATTTACTCTAGTAGTTGCCAGTTTAAGCCCTAAAGCCCAAGATGGACACCACATAAACAATATTTCGGCCCAGCTACTTCTCGTATCACAGGCGTTAATCATAAATCCTAATCCCAGCTTCAATATAAATCAAGAACCATCTGCCGCCTAAATTGTCCTCCTCCATCTTCTTCCCATCTTCATACTTTTAAAAAACAAACCCAGTCGTGTAATTCGGGCACAGAGGAAGGGAGCGAGTGGGATATTCAAATCCCACACCCACCACCGTAAGGGACAGGCTCGTTTCCGCTCGATCGACTACAGTGAACGCAACAGCTACCTAAAAGGCATCGTCACCGACATCATCCACGACCTTGGTAGAGATGCACCACTCGCTCGCCTTACCATTAGGAATCCTCTCAGATACAAGCACCAGATGGAGCTTTTCATTGCCGCTGAAGGAATGTATACAGGTCAGTTCGTAATGTGAATTTGCTTTCATAATTTTATACAGTACGCTAATTTTTGTCTTGGCTTGTTTTACTTTCAAGCCACAACTGAAATGTACTACGCTTGTTTGCATACGATTTTCTCTTAAAAGTAGCAGTTTCCAAGCTGGTGAACAAGAAAAATTTAGCGATAAGTTGGAAACTATTACTACTGAATATCGAGGTTTACAAACAAAGGTACATTTATAGCTACAGTGGAACAAATACCATCTAGTTACATGGTCCTATGATTACATCATTCGAAATGGATTTATTGCTTCTATACAAATCTTGATTCATGTTCATATCCTGTTGTACATGGAAAGCAAATCTTTCAGTTTCCGAGCTTCATGCTCCAAACTCCCAAAACTAGTCGATTTTGGCATCGTCCAACTCCAGTTTCCAAACTGCAATTAAAATAATAATAATATTAGATCATGATACCACCAAGTCTATAAGCTTCATGCTGGAGTTTTACTCTATAACCAGAGGGATTTGCTAGGCCTATTTACACAAAAACCATTACTAGTAACATGAGTTGCTGGAGTATTCATCCTTGCTGCACTTGCCAGGTATAAAACAACCTGCATTGGTATGATAGCAGCTCTAGCTACTGATGACAGAGCGGTATCAATTAACGCCCATGGAATATTTGTTTCATTCCCTACTGAAAGATACTTCTGTACCTGCATTAATTTCATCATGCATCATAACTAAGAACCGGACAGTAAATAAGCACATAAGCAGCAACTGCATAATGTATTTGAAATCTATGAACTCCCAGAGAGAATAATATGGGATGGCGACATATATTACCTTATGTTATATTAAGTATTAAGCGTTGCTTAATGTCCCTTAAACGCTGCTTAAATATTCCAACTTTATAATGTTAATGTGTTCCTCACCTCGCTTAATGGTGCTTTAGCAGTCATTGATGATTCATCAATAAATAAAATCTTATAAATTTGTATATATGTAATGTACCCTTTAATTTGTACCTACAAGTTTCAGTTACGGTAACCATGAAAAAGCTAATAGTACATTTGGATCCAAGCTGTAGCTTCATAGGTTGTACTTCTTTGGCCTACGCCATTGGTTTTCATTACATTTCTGAACAATTCAAGTGTTGTGTTTATTACATAGTTGAACAACAATAGAATTAGTGTGGTTCAGTTTTAGTTTTCCTGTATCATATTTGAGATACTGATGTAGTATTTGATATTGGTGTAGTACTTGAATCAATTTCAATGTAATATTGATGCATTTTACTTCTATTTGTCAGTAGCATTTATTTATCATTCTTGTACAATATTTGATTTCTTTTTATTCATTATAACAAAATTTTGTTTTATCTTTGTTGTATAATATCTGTCAAGGGCAATTTGATGACATTTCAGGTTTTAGATCCTGAAATAACATTCTTTATTTATTTTTTAGGTCAAATTTGCATCGGTTGTTATCGGTAACCGGTGCAACATAGTAGTTAGTTTTGAGACAAAAACCTTCCTTTTTGCATCGATTATTACTAAAAACTGATGCAAAAGTACATTTGTTGCATCGGCTCTGAAACCGATGCAATTTTTTTTGACTTGTTGCATCGGTTGCTGAACTGATGCAACATGGGGGTAAACAACCGATACAACTAACCTTTTTTATAGTAGTGTAACAAACTTGCATATAATAACAATTTTTAATAAATTATATTAACTATGGAATTTATCTAGAAGCTATAAAAATCACAGTCCTTATTTTAGCTTTTATTCAACTTATTCTCGATTTAGTGGAGTATAATAATTTTCCTATGGAATGAAAAGTGTAAACTACGAATAAATCCATAATTTACACAAAATTTCATAGCAGAAATTTCATGATGAAATCGAGGTGGAAGATGAGTGGAATAAATTTCGAAATTCAGAAAAGATTGTAAAACTACACCACTCCAATCAATTTAATGTAACCAAATTCACATCTACAACAAGCTTTGACAATTTGAACAATAGAAATTTAAGGGATTGTATTTTGTTTCTTAGCAGATCTTAAAATTCCCAAGGCATATTTAAATCTATAAGTATACTAAAAAACTATTAAAATAAGAACACCAAGATTTACACCTACATATTATTCTTAGCCTTCATGTATGGACTTATGATGACCAAAAACACATTTCTTTTTCTCATAATATACATACATAGCAAAGAATACACACACACATACATATATTATATTCAGAAGATTTGGAAGAAGGGAGAAGAGAATGGGTTAAAAGAAATAATTAGAGAACGATTAAGATCCTAACTTGAATTCGTACTTGAATTTTTGAAACTAATTTGATGAAATAAAGGATAGAGGTTCATTGATTTCTAAAGTAATTTGTATAAATAAATGTAAAGAAGTAGAGTTTTATTTATATGTGTTGAAATTCACCAGAGGCGTAAAATGAAACTAAATTGAAAATGGATGATTTTAGGTGTGAAAACTGAAAGAAACCTCCAGCCTCTTTCTGTAGGGTCATCGACCACCTCCTATGATCGATCAACCATTACCGGTTGACCATTAGGGTCGGAGTGTCGATCCCGTTCCTTAAGTTGTGATGGAAAAGAAATTGTGCATTAATCTTGTTAATTAATATTTTCTTATAACTTTGACTTTAATTTCATAATGTTAGTAAATTTTTTAATTCCCAAGTCTATGCTTAGCTAGTTTATATGATTCAAAATTTGAATTATTTATTTATTTGAATTTAAATTAAATTATTTCAAATCTTAACACTTTAGACGCTCATAACTTCCTCGAATGAGCTATGTTGTCAGCATAATGTGTATGAAAATAAATTAGAATCTCATCATGAACGTGATGATACAACTTTCGTAGCTAAATTCTGATTTTTTTTCTACAAAATTTTCTTTTTTTCCCTGGCTTGTATAATTTAATTTTTTTGATTTACTTATTCAATCATGGTCATTTTACAGGGTATTACTTGTAGGTTTGTTGAATGAGGCATTTTGGAAATAATTCTAATTTTGAGAAATTTGCTAAGGATTCAATTTTTGGGAAAAAATTACAGACCATTTAGTGAAAATTCTGTTGGAAAGAATCTTCTATTATGCGTAGATTTGAGTTGCAAAATATAATTATGACAATGATTTATTACTTTATCCAGTAAAATTTTGAATACTTTTTTTACAGGAAGGATTTGCAAAATGATTAATATAAATAAAGAATTGATCAGTTTGATTGAGCAATCGATTACTCAATTACGTATTTGTAGTGTCCACACCACCAGTGTCCACTCCTTCCCTATATTAGAAATGATACATATTTTGATTTTATGCATAATGATACGAATGTAGCATTTGCTGGGAAAACCCGAAATTTGAATTTTGATTATATTGTTAAGAATTTTGCGAATAATATTGAGTTGGCTATACTGAGAATTGAACGTATTTTAGTTGAGTTGAGACACATTTTGATCATCATGTCTGTGCTATAATAGATGATTGAAATATGAGAATTTTCAATTTTTTTTAAACATGATTGAAATTGTATATAAATAATTGTTTGAAAAGATTAAGAAATGTTGAAGAAATTAATGTGGATAAATTATGAAATTAACTAAAAAAAAGAAAGCGTGGAAGGAGGAGAAGAAGATATCAACGATCAAAATAATGACCATTATCTTTAAACGGCTTTATTAAAGCATTAAAGCCGATTATGTGACAATCATCATCTTTTTTACCGTTGCCATGTTCAGTGACATAGCCAAAAACCAAAGCCGGTGAGGTTACAATAAGAAAATGTGAAAGGGGTTCGGGGCCTTAGGCCCTGAATTTTTTTATTTGATAAAATAAAATATAATAGCAAAGGGGACTCAGCTGAATTGAAGGTATCATAGTAGCGACATCCTTAATAGGACTCCATTTGTTGGATATCTAAACAAATGTTTCCATCTGCATAAACTAAAAAATAATAAAAAGTAGCTAGCATTGAATAATTTAATAACAAGAGTTGATCTATTACAGTACATACTAAAAATGAAGAAAAGATCATATTTAAGGAACATATACTCATAAATAGTTACCACGAATAATTTATTTGCTGCATGATACGAAGAACAAAAAAATTATTGTTTGGTTGAAGCATTCGAGAAATAAACTTCGAATTCATTATAATTAGTTAATTGAATTAGTAGCCCTAACTTCAAATAAATTCAGACAAAACATAATGTAATTCAACAAACCTTCAACAAAAAATTTAATTTTAGACATAATTCAACAAATTCAGTCGGATCAGATAAAAATCAGTAGTTCCGACTGACTCAGTATCCGATTAAAGTAAAACCCAAACAAATTAAATTCAAATCAGTAAAAAATAAAAATAGGGTTAGCCGATTACCTATCACAGCCGATTGTGGCGATGAACACTGGAAGAAGATGAGAGAGCGGCGCGTCGAAGATTGCTCGAAAGTAGCGCTGCTGAAGATATGAAGAGGATGCACAATTGAAATTTTCATTTTCTTTCCGTTTTTCGCTGCTAAATGCCTTTTTTTGTGAATTGTGTTTCGAGTGAGGTCACGTGACCTCATCAGTCTTACGTTCCCTCCGGCTGTGGCCATGTTGGGTTTTTAGCCTACTTTCATAGGACCGACTAACAATGGCCGATTTTATGAAAACAACTCAAAGTGAGCAACCAACCACCTATTTGAGACATGGTTGAAGTCCTCACGCTGGTTGATGTCACAGTAGCTGCAACTTTGAAATTTGGCAAATTCTATTTCAACCCTTGTTTTTAGTTAGTAGCCCCCCCTAAAAAATTGAAATTTTAATGACTAAAGTGCCCTTAAGGAGTTATCTTCTCACCTAAACTCAGTACAACGTAATAATTTCTGTCAGTTAAAACACCTTAGCTTCAAAACCCTAGATTTCAAATCACTCAAGGAAAAATTGATTTGCAAACAAGAATACAATAGATTTTGAAGGAGAAGATGATTTCTCATCACAATCACAGCAGGTAATTGAAGGAAAAAAAAATTAGATTTGAGTTTTTTTTCAAGTACAGTCGATGCAGTACGATTTGAGTGAATTTGAATGAAACCACGTATGCAAAGTCCTAGGAAACAATATGAACCACGTAAGGAAATCGCGTGGAAAATGTGTAAACCACGAGTACTGTTAACGTGGTTATGAATTAAACCACGTACTCTCTGTACGTGGTCTTCATGAATTCCACGCTGATTTGCAAAAATGGAGCATACCTTTTCTCTCTACTTTTCTGTTGAATCCGATGTTGTAATTCGAAAATGATGTGCGATGGATCCTATGATTTGCGTTGAAATTATATTCGGCTTATTTTTTTTTTCTTTTTCTTTTTGGAACGAGAAATGAAAGAAACGTGAGAAGAGGGGCAACTTTGGAAAAAATGCGGGGCTACTTACTAATTTTAGGGGTATACGGTTTTTTTTTTTTTTTTGCCGGAGGGGTGGAGGGGGTTGGGGGGGCTACTGTCTAAAAATGTGGATTGCAATAGAATTTGCCTTGAAATTTAGTTGATTCGAATATGTGAAGCTCTGGCCGGGAGGATAACTGACGCATATTGTTGGTTTCTGACCTTCACAACCACACCACACACTTGCACTAAAAGCAGCCACTCGTCTCCTTCTTCCTCCCGATTTTTACAAACATCCTCCTTCTTTCCTTTATTGCCAGTCAGAACAGCAAGATTAGAAAATAAAATATAGTTGAATTCCAATCCAATTCGTAAACGTCAAGGCCAAACATCGAATTAATCTCACAACTTCTTGATTCTCCCAGAAATGGCCTCTCTACTCCTGCCACCTAATCCAACCCTGCCCTACCCTCGCAAAGCCCTCTTCCTAAAACCCCACTTCCGCCGCCGTCGCCACATTTCCTGCTGCAGTTCATCAGAAATCGCGAAACCAGAACTCACCACCGAGCTCCCAATTTTCCCACTTCCCCTCGTCCTCTTCCCAGGCGCCATCCTCCCTCTTCAGATCTTCGAGTTCCGCTACCGCATCATGATGCACACCCTCCTTCAATCCGACCTCCGATTCGGCGTCCTCTTCTCCACCTCCGACGCCTCCTCCTCCGACGTCGGCTGCGTCGCCGAAATCGTCAAGCACGAGAAGCTCTCCGACGACCGTTTCTTCCTCATCGCCAAAGGGCAAGAGCGGTTCCGCATCAACCGCGTCCAGCGTACGAAACCCTACTTGGTTGCCGACGTCTCATTGTTAGAGGATCGACCTCCGCCGCAGTCGGACGACGAAAATGAAGGCAAAGGAAGTCTGGATGCGCTGGCAGATGAGGTGGAGAAGCTGATGAGGGATGTGATTAGAATATCGAACAGGCTGAACGGGAAGAAGAAGGACGAGGAGGAGATTGGTGGGGATTTGAGGAAGGGGATGTTCCCGACCATGTTTTCATTCTTTGTGGGTTCCACTTTTGAAGGGGCTCCGAGAGAGCAGCAGGCGTTGCTGGAGATGGAGGAGACGGGTGCGAGGTTGATGAGGGAAAGAGACACTTTGAGGAACACTTTGAATTACTTGACTGCTGCTGCTGCAGTTAAGGATGTCTTTCCTTCTTCTTCCTCCTCTTCTGGTTAAACATTCTTTTCCCCCTTTTTCTTTTGTCAATCGAGGTACAATGTTATGATAAAATGCTTAGTAATATAGTGTATGAAGAAATTGAGTATAACAGATTTAGTATAAATCAATCTGAGACCATATAGGTATATCTTGATTTATTAGGCCATCTCTAGCTTTTCTATTTTGCATTGACCTTGTGAACTATGGATATGATATAAAAAATCATACATAAGAGATTCAACCTATACATGTTTACGGTTGATTTAGAATACGTAAGTTATTGACCTTGTGTATTGCCACAGCTACTTATTATCACAGTATACAGCTGATTTAAGTGAGTACAATGGGATGTAGAACGCTGGTAAATTCTGCAAAAGGAACAAAATTCCAATGCAGAATTAACATAACGGGTTTATCTAAGAACAGTAGAGTAGAACGAATTTGTGTGGGAGGAGGAAGGATGGACCTACACAAGTCATCCTATGGGGTTTTAACTTGGTGGCTATCAAATTGTATGTTTTAGGGTTGAATATACAAGGCTCTGAGAGCATCTCCAATAAAGGAACCATTAAGTTCTTGAATACTGGATTGGAGATGATTTGCATCCCAATGGCGATTGTTGACTGAATATTCAAGGTAAACATTCGGGGATCAATTCAAGATAATGAATTCGTCTCGGGTGCTGATTTAATCAGCGTCTTTTACTCTGTAAGCCGGTCCCCACTCTCTTTCCTCCCTACCACGCTCCAACCCCAACGCTCATGTTAGGACGCTGATTTAATCAGGGTCATGCAAAAGGGTGTTGATCAAATCAACACCCTTCTGTTGGGCTCGAGACGTAATATTCACGATGATTATTACGTCTCGTAATGTTATGTGTTTGAAACAGTTGGAGATGCTCTAAACATTCATGATGCATTCATGTTGTTGACCGTTCAACGCCGAAGATGAGGGAATGCTCCAATAATCATGTCCATTAGATAATAATAGTATCTATGGTATCTGTATACTTCATGTGCTTTCAAATGTTTTTGGGCATGGATTGGAAACCATATTATTTAATATGTGTGTATATTTTAGCGGTAACTTTCCCAATAAGAACTAACTAGTGAGTGGCCCGTGGGACGCACACGGGAAATGTGTAGTAAAGAGCATGTTAGTTGTAATGTCACTAATTATACATGTGTAATATGGTTTTGATTTTTCATTTTGTTGTTAGTATAAATCCATGCGACTAATGTGGTCAGTAGAAAGGTATGTATATAGACGAAAGGATATGGATAGTATGCAGGTATAGAGAGAGATTATAAATCTCTTAATCCTTATTTTTGTGACGTAGATCTCATAATCAACTATTGGAAGTAATATTATGGTTTAAATTACGTAATTGAAATATGTGTTTTTCGTTGTTGGACTCATAACAACTAATATGCATATGTATATCAGACCATACATTAGAAAATGTAGAAGAAAATATGGTGAAAAAAGATGGCACTTGAATTTGCATTCTAAATGATTTCACATATGTATGTGGCTATCATCTGGTTTGTTATTTGTGAGCACCTTGCATGCAAGCACATCATACCAGCGAGTCCATATCTTCTACTTTGCAAAAATGTTGTCACTGTGAAACATGATCATATTATCATGATATTATATTATTGCAATATGACATACTATGATATTCTAAAGCAAAAAATTTCAATCCTTTCTTGCCTGAATATTACTTTCAGTCCTTTTTCGAATAATCATCGTTGCTACCCCTTGTTTTTCCAGAAGTGATAAGCTAAATATGATGACATGCTCTAATGAAAGCACTCATGCTATCTAAATTTAACAATCGGTATGAAGTAGCAACAAAGCATCACAAATGTAACGACCCAGGATTTTAGGGCCAAATTAAAATTTTTATTTTAATGAATTTAAAGTATTTTTAATGATTTATTTATTTCAATCGAAGTTAGAATGAATAAATTAATTTTAAATATAAAAAGAGCTAGAAATGGCGCGGTAGTTTGAAAAGTCAAACTTGAACTTTGACTAACCATACAGGATGCAAAATTTAACGGATTTTAGTAAAACCAAAAATATTAGAATCTATTTAAAAATATCTTTCCAACGAATCCGAAAAATCGAAATTTCATAGCGGGAATCAAAAGTTATGGCCAATTCAATATTTAGAAAGGACGGTGGGTAATTTGCATAGGACAAAAATGCTACTTTTCACATATGTAGGAATTTTGAACTCGAAACCACTTCCATTGGTTTCAGAATGACGTTTCTGCATTGAAAAACAGTAAACACTTATATGTTTCGAGTTTCAGAAAATATTTGTTTAAAAATGTATTTTTAATATTAAAAATATTCGCCTTGAAAATAGCCATTTTTCAAAAAGTCTCAGAATCGAACGAAATAAATTTTGTTGGGTTCGTATCATCAAAACAAAGCTAAAAATGATTTTTTGGTAATTTTTAGAATTAATATATAATTATAATTGATTTTTCAGCATAAACGGGCAAATTTTTGACTTTAAAAATTCATTAAAAATTCAAACGGTCTCAGAATTGAACGAAACGAATTTTGTTGTGATCGTATCGGCATAAGAAAGCCAAAAATATTTTTTCCGGATTTTTCTGACTTCGTATGTGGCCCCGGCAAAATTATATTTACGTTCGAATTTAAAATAAAGGATTTATTTGAAAATAAAAGAACAACCATACTGTAACTTCAGAATTGGACCATGGGAATAGCGCCATCGCGTTCAGAAGACGTCAAAACATTAAGTTCGACAGTCGTTGAGCGCGAATCGGAGGTCGTATGTGAAAACGGTATTTTCTTGAATTAAATAATTAATTAAATAATTAAAATAAAACCCTAAATACTAGTATATATACCCGTATACAGTACGTATACTCCTTCTTCCTCTCGTTATGAAGCCGCCGAACCCATAGAGCATCAAATTTTCAAACTCACTTTTCTCCCTCATCTCTCGACGGAATTCAGCATACCATATACCGATTCGAAGCTCTTTTCGAGATCTTCGATTTGGTACCAACCCCGAACCACCTCATCCACTGTCGCGCCCGCCACGTCAGCACGAAGTTCCGCCGGTCGCAGCCACGCCGGGCCCACCACGCTCGATCGAACTCCACCCTCTTCTGGTCGTACAAAGATCTCTCCAAGGCGGTCATTCTCCAAAAAACCGCACCCAAAACCGTTCAGTAAATCAAAAGTTATCGGGATTTGAAGTTTTGAACAAATTCTGAAATTGAGGTATGCTTCAGATTTTGTAACGCTTTTAAGCGTGACAGAAGCAGTTGTTAAAAGTCTGGTTAATTAAAACATCAATAACTTTTTCATATAAACACCGATTCTGAAAATTTCAGATCCGGTGGAACCGTGACTTCGAATACAACTTTAATACAGAGCAATTGGGAACAAACTCTAATCTAATTGAGGTGAGAATCCTATTTATTTTATTTAAGTAATTATGTTTTAATTATGGATGTTCGCATTCACAATCATATGTATGTGAATCTGCTAAGATATAATCTGTATGTGAATCTGCTATGACTTAATCTGTATGCGTATGCTAGGACAAAACCCACTGTATGTTGAGATGTTACAATATAAAATTAAATATATTAAAATCGTTCATGTATGTTGTGTGACATGTTGATTTGTCAAAATTAAATATATTAAAATAAGAAATTGTTCATGTATGTTGTAAAGTGACATTTTTGTCAATATTAAAATAAGAAATTGTTCATGTATGTTGTAAAGTGACATTTTTGTCAATATTAAAATAAGAAATTGTTCATGTATGTTGTAAAGTGACATTTTTGTTCATTATTAAAATAAGAAATTGTTCATGTATGTTGTAAAGTGACACTTTTGTCAATATCAAAATAAGAAAATGAACACCGTATGTAAATTGACATTTTTGTCAATATCAAAATAAGAAAATGAACACCGTATGTAAATTGACATTTTTGTCAATATCAAAATAAGAAGATGAACACCGTATGTAAATTGACATTTTTGTCAATATCAAAATAAGAAAATGAACACCGTATGTAAATTGACATTTTTGTCAATATCAAAATAAGAAAATGAACACCGTATGTAAATTGACATTTTTGTCAATATCAAAATAAGAAGATGAACACCGTATGTAAATTGACATTTTTGTCAATATCAAAATAAGAAGATGAACACCGTATGTAAATTGACATTTTTGTCAATATCAAAATAAGAAGATGAACACCGTATGTAAATTGACATTTTTGTCAATATCAAAATAAGAAGATGAACACCGTATGTAAATTGACACTTTTGTCAATATCAAAATAAGGAGATGAACACCGTATGTAAATTGACACTTTTGTCAATATCAAAATAAGAAAATGAACACCGTATGTAAATTGACACTTTTGTCAATATCAAAATAAGGAAATGAACACCGTATATAAATTGACACTTTTGTCAATATCAAAATAAGAAAATGAACACCGTATGTAAATTGACACTTTTGTCAATATCAAAATAAGAAAATTTGCACCGTATGTTGAATGAACAAATTTGTGTTATAATAGAATACAAGCACCGTATGTTGAATGAACAAATTTGTGTATTTATAAAATAGAATTGGTCGTTATATGTGAATGATTATATTTTGTTCATTTATAAAATAAGAAAGCACTATATGTTAAAGAATTATATTTTGTGTCATTAACAAAATAGAATTTGTCGCTATGGTGAAGAATTATATTTTGTGTCATTATTCAAAATAAAATTTGTCGCTATATGAAACGAACCATTTTTTTTGTTCGTAATAAAAATAGAATTAGTCGCTATATGTAATGAACTAATATTTTGTTCATTAGTAACAATAAGCAAGCACCGTATGTTAATGAATAATATTTTGTTCATTATTAAAATAAGAAAAACACCGTATGTTAATGAATAATATTTTGTTCATTATCAAAAGAAGAAAGCATCGTATGTTAATGAACTATATTTTGTTCATTATTAAAAATAGCATAGTATGTTAATGAACTATATTTTGTCCATTATATAAAATAGAAGATGGCACTATATAAAAATAGCATATTTGTCATGTTATCAAATAGAAAAATAATGCATTGTATGCGTAGCATGTTATTTTTGTCAAGTTAGAAAAATAGAAAATACATTGTATGCATATTATTTTTGTCAAGTTAGAAAAATAGAAAATGCATTGCATAAAATATTATTTTGTCATGTTAGAGAAATAGAAATGCATTGTATGAAACTATTATTTTGTTACGTTAGAAAATAATAAATGCATTGTAGGTAAAAGAATATTTTTGTTATGTTAAAATAAGACATGCATTGTATGAAAAATAATATTTTGTCATGTCAACAATATAGAAAATGCATGTCATGTAAATATACATTATTTATAATGTTTATTAAAAGAGAATTTGCATTGTAAGATAATAAGCATTATTTATAATGTAAATAAAAAGAGAATTCACCCCGTAGGAAGAATTAACATTTATTTTATGTTAAATAAGAGAAATGAAACTATATGCAAGAATTAACATTATTTTTAATGTTAAGCAAAAGAAATGAAACTGTATGAAAAGAATTAACATTATTTTTTTAATGTAAAAGATAAAGAAATAATATTGGGAAATCTATATTCTCTAATAATATATTTTCAATATTATAAAAAGGAAAATGAAGTGTATGTAAATTTAACATCATTCACAATGTTAAATAAAAGGAAAATTTCACCGTATGATAGTTACACTATTTTATAACGTTAAGATTTAAAGAACTTGACCGTAGGAAGTTTATACATTATTTATAATGTAAAATTAAAAAGAGAATTTGCATTGTAAGAACATATTCATTTTTTTTTTATGCATAATAAAAGGGAATTTACTCCATAAGAAAGTGTTCATTATTCATAATGAAATTGTTCATGAAGAAATATATAAAGAGATGAATGGAATGGTATGTTATAATTTACATTTTTCAAATGTAAATTATAAAATATAAAAATAAATAATAATGAATTAAAAAGGGAAGAATTATCGTCTAATCCTAAACTACATTGTCATGTAAGTAGAAAGGTGAAAGTTAAGAGAAATGTGAGCTGCACGTAGGGACGATAAACTAAACGAATTATTTATATATATTTATATATATATAATTATAATATAACGAATCGAGCGCAGTAGTTCGCGTTTTGAAATCGAACTTTTAAACGAATATACCGGAAGATCCGACCGTCGGATTTTCCCAAAACTGAAACCGTTAGGACCGTCTTGGAAAAATCTTTCCGACGATATAAGCTACGCTAAAATCCAACGGTTAGATTTTGAGGAAAGTGAAAAACAAAATTGATTGAAAACAGCGCCAAGGTCGCCCTTGACCTGAAGCGTCGTTAAATAAGAAAATTAATTATATTAAAATAATTAAGGCATGAATTAATCGTTATAAAATAAAATAACGATATGAAATATGTTTTTCTCAAAATATATGAATGCGTGATTATTTGGAAAGACCGGGTTAATCCCATTCCAAATGATCGTACGATTTCAAGAATTCAAGTATGAAGACGGCGTATGAAGACCGTAAATCTCCCCTCGAATGGACAACGATCAAGACTCTGAATTGGTTTGATCCCAATTCAAGGGTCAGGGTAATTGCCCAAACGTACGTGTTGATTTCACGGGTTTGACCCAAGTTCAGACCTAGAGCATGGGTATAAATGGATAGTGTGTCTGACATCGTACCCCACAAAATATTATGTTGTTGATATTCAGTTAATATATAAACGATTGGTGGTAGAGAATTTATTCTCTACTTAACACCCGTTTATATAGTGACGGAAGATCAATAGTACGGTATGGAGTGACGGTGTGGCATACTAAGATGAAATGATCAGGGTTTCTTGTTGAAAAGCAGAACCTTGTGGTATGAAGAACATGACTTCACGAGCCTCACAAACCGGTAGAGTCTAAAAAGGGGGAAGGGAACGCAGGGAAAGTAGCACGTTTCTTTCTAGTTAGTAGTCATTTTACTTTTGGAGGATGATGAAATGAGGCGCCTCGGATAGGTCCTATAGGACCGGGGAACGTGTGCTTAGGAATAACTAATCCTCTAAGCTGTATGTGAGGACCGGCCCTGCCATTTCCAAGGGTTAACTGCGGGTAATCCTGAGGCATTAACTAGAGTGTCTCGAATCGGTAAGGAGTCCTCCCTAGCCTGGACTCATGATGGAAACCCAAATTTCCAATACGACCCCGACGGATTTGATTGTATTACTAGTATTGGAGGCATAATATATGGTACCTATGCTTCCTAGGATTGATACTTATAATTTGAATTGTTTTAAAACATATGCACCCTAATAATAGTATTAGTTTCGTATTTGGCGTATTTAGCATGTTTAACCACCATAGGGTAAAACTCTATCCTCTTGGTGTGCGTTGCATTGTGTGATGGGACCTGAGTCTTATGGTGGTTCCATTTTTCAAAAGACATTGCGTTGTTGACGACTTATTTAATCATTTATTATGACACTTTAAATTATGCACGGCAGTCCCTTAGAGTAAACCCGTTCCGCGTTAGCGGCGTGGTCTTTTGGATTTGCCTTATTTTTATTAGTATAAGTTATTTAAGAATTCTCACACCAGTCCTTGTTGCTGGCCAAAGGGGCTGGGTACGCATGATAGGGGGTTCTCGCTTCGCGGTTTGGTGGCGAACGGGAGACTCTTACCCCTACATGTCCCTGTTGAGGGTTGGTAAGGCAATGGCCGGGAGGCTCGAAAGGGTCGCCGTAAAACAAGGTGTAACTGGGGTATCAGAGCTTTGGTTTACAAAACGGAGTACAACATATCTATAATAATTCGTTTACATAGAATCACAATATTCTATGGCGAACAGTTCATGAGATACATAATAGCCAGTCACTTTACCGTCATCTTTTCATTCATCCTTCGATCTTTTAGAACCACCTTTTCTGTTGTTTTGACTCTTTCCTTGATCATACTTTCGAAGAAGACTAAGAGAAGTGGCGATGCTCAATTGGCACATGTGTACGAAGGAGCGAAAGGACCAACTTCTTCGGTGGAAGGCCTGATGTTATAGGCGGTACTATTTCTGTTAAAACGTTTCAACATTCTCTGTGTTCATTCTTCCTCTTCTCCTCTTTTATTTTCTTTTTCCTTTTCGGGGACGAAAAGTTCTTAAGTGGGGGAGATTGTAACGACCCAGGATTTTAGGGCCAAATTAAAATTTTTATTTTAATGAATTTAAAGTATTTTTAATGATTTATTTATTTCAATCGAAGTTAGAATGAATAAATTAATTTTAAATATAAAAAGAGCTAGAAATGGCGCGGTAGTTTGAAAAGTCAAACTTGAACTTTGACTAACCATACAGGATGCAAAATTTAACGGATTTTAGTAAAACCAAAAATATTAGAATCTATTTAAAAATATCTTTCCAACGAATTCGAAAAATCGAAATTTCATAGCGGGAATCAAAAGTTATGGCCAATTCAATATTTAGAAAGGACGGTGGGTAATTTGCATAGGACAAAAATGCTACTTTTCACATATGTAGGAATTTTGAACTCGAAACCACTTCCATTGGTTTCAGAATGACGTTTCTGCATTGAAAAACAGTAAACACTTATATGTTTCGAGTTTCAGAAAATATTTGTTTAAAAATGTATTTTTAATATTAAAAATATTCGCCTTGAAAATAGCCATTTTTCAAAAAGTCTCAGAATCGAACGAAATAAATTTTGTTGGGTTCGTATCATCAAAACAAAGCTAAAAATGATTTTTTGGTAATTTTTAGAATTAATATATAATTATAATTGATTTTTCAGCATAAATGGGCAAATTTTTGACTTTAAAAATTCATTAAAAATTCAAACGGTCTCAGAATTGAACGAAACGAATTTTGTTGTGATCGTATCGGCATAAGAAAGCCAAAAATAATTTTTCCGGATTTTTCTGACTTCGTATGTGGCCCCGGCAAAATTATATTTACGTTCGAATTTAAAATAAAGGATTTATTTGAAAATAAAAGAACAACCATACTGTAACTTCAGAATTGGACCATGGGAATAGCGCCATCGCGTTCAGAAGACGTCAAAACATTAAGTTCGACAGTCGTTGAGCGCGAATCGGAGGTCGTATGTGAAAACGGTATTTTCTTGAATTAAATAATTAATTAAATAATTAAAATAAAACCCTAAATACTAGTATATATACCCGTATACAGTACGTATACTCCTTCTTCTTCCTCTCGTTATGAAGCCGCCGAACCCATAGAGCATCAAATTTTCAAACTCACTTTTCTCCCTCATCTCTCGACGGAATTCAGCATACCATATACCGATTCGAAGCTCTTTTCGAGATCTTCGATTTGGTACCAACCCCGAACCACCTCATCCACTGTCGCGCCCGCCACGTCAGCACGAAGTTCCGCCGGTCGCAGCCACGCCGGGCCCACCACGCTCGATCGAACTCCACCCTCTTCTGGCCGTACAAAGATCTCTCCAAGGCGGTCATTCTCCAAAAAACCGCACCCAAAACCGTTCAGTAAATCAAAAGTTATCGGGATTTGAAGTTTTGAACAAATTCTGAAATTGAGGTATGCTTCAGATTTTGTAACGCTTTTAAGCGTGACAGAAGCAGTTGTTAAAAGTCTGGTTAATTAAAACATCAATAACTTTTTCATATAAACACCGATTCTGAAAATTTCAGATCCGGTGGAACCGTGACTTCGAATACAACTTTAATACAGAGCAATTGGGAACAAACTCTAATCTAATTGAGGTGAGAATCCTATTTATTTTATTTAAGTAATTATGTTTTAATTATGGATGTTCGCATTCACAATCATATGTATGTGAATCTGCTAAGATATAATCTGTATGTGAATCTGCTATGACTTAATCTGTATGCGTATGCTAGGACAAAACCCACTGTATGTTGAGATGTTACAATATAAAATTAAATATATTAAAATCGTTCATGTATGTTGTGTGACATGTTGATTTGTCAAAATTAAATATATTAAAATAAGAAATTGTTCATGTATGTTGTAAAGTGACATTTTTGTCAATATTAAAATAAGAAATTGTTCATGTATGTTGTAAAGTGACATTTTTGTCAATATTAAAATAAGAAATTGTTCATGTATGTTGTAAAGTGACATTTTTGTTCATTATTAAAATAAGAAATTGTTCATGTATGTTGTAAAGTGACACTTTTGTCAATATCAAAATAAGAAAATGAACACCGTATGTAAATTGACATTTTTGTCAATATCAAAATAAGAAAATGAACACCGTATGTAAATTGACATTTTTGTCAATATCAAAATAAGAAGATGAACACCGTATGTAAATTGACATTTTTGTCAATATCAAAATAAGAAAATGAACACCGTATGTAAATTGACATTTTTGTCAATATCAAAATCCGTATGTAAATTGACATTTTTGTCAATATCAAAATAAGAAAATGAACACCGTATGTAAATTGACATTTTTGTCAATATCAAAATAAGAAAATGAACACCGTATGTAAATTGACATTTTTGTCAATATCAAAATAAGAAGATGAACACCGTATGTAAATTGACATTTTTGTCAATATCAAAATAAGAAGATGAACACCGTATGTAAATTGACATTTTTGTCAATATCAAAATAAGAAAATGAACACCGTATGTAAATTGACATTTTTGTCAATATCAAAATAAGAAAATGAACACCGTATGTAAATTGACATTTTTGTCAATATCAAAATAAGAAGATGAACACCGTATGTAAATTGACACTTTTGTCAATATCAAAATAAGAAGATGAACACCGTATGTAAATTGACACTTTTGTCAATATCAAAATAAGGAAATGAACACCGTATGTAAATTGACACTTTTGTCAATATCAAAATAAGAAAATGAACACCGTATGTAAATTGACACTTTTGTCAATATCAAAATAAGGAAATGAACACCGTATGTAAATTGACACTTTTGTCAATATCAAAATAAGAAAATGAACACCGTATGTAAATTGACACTTTTGTCAATATCAAAATAAGAAAATTTGCACCGTATGTTGAATGAACAAATTTGTGTTATAATAGAATACAAGCACCGTATGTTGAATGAACAAATTTGTGTATTTATAAAATAGAATTGGTCGTTATATGTGAATGATTATATTTTGTTCATTTATAAAATAAGAAAGCACTATATGTTAAAGAATTATATTTTGTGTCATTAACAAAATAGAATTTGTCGCTATGGTGAAGAATTATATTTTGTGTCATTATTCAAAATAAAATTTGTCGCTATATGAAACGAACCATTTTTTTTGTTCGTAATAAAAATAGAATTAGTCGCTATATGTAATGAACTAATATTTTGTTCATTAGTAACAATAAGCAAGCACCGTATGTTAATGAATAATATTTTGTTCATTATTAAAATAAGAAAAACACCGTATGTTAATGAATAATATTTTGTTCATTATCAAAAGAAGAAAGCATCGTATGTTAATGAACTATATTTTGTTCATTATTAAAAATAGCATAGTATGTTAATGAACTATATTTTGTCCATTATATAAAATAGAAGATGGCACTATATAAAAATAGCATATTTGTCATGTTATCAAATAGAAAAATAATGCATTGTATGCGTAGCATGTTATTTTTGTCAAGTTAGAAAAATAGAAAATACATTGTATGCATATTATTTTTGTCAAGTTAGAAAAATAGAAAATGCATTGCATAAAATATTATTTTGTCATGTTAGAGAAATAGAAATGCATTGTATGAAACTATTATTTTGTTACGTTAGAAAATAATAAATGCATTGTAGGTAAAAGAATATTTTTGTTATGTTAAAATAAGACATGCATTGTATGAAAAATAATATTTTGTCATGTCAACAATATAGAAAATGCATGTCATGTAAATATACATTATTTATAATGTTTATTAAAAGAGAATTTGCATTGTAAGATAATAAGCATTATTTATAATGTAAATAAAAAGAGAATTCACCCCGTAGGAAGAATTAACATTTATTTTATGTTAAATAAGAGAAATGAAACTATATGCAAGAATTAACATTATTTTTAATGTTAAGCAAAAGAAATGAAACTGTATGAAAAGAATTAACATTATTTTTTTAATGTAAAAGATAAAGAAATAATATTGGGAAATCTATATTCTCTAATAATATATTTTCAATATTATAAAAAGGAAAATGAAGTGTATGTAAATTTAACATCATTCACAATGTTAAATAAAAGGAAAATTTCACCGTATGATAGTTACACTATTTTATAACGTTAAGATTTAAAGAACTTGACCGTAGGAAGTTTATACATTATTTATAATGTAAAATTAAAAAGAGAATTTGCATTGTAAGAACATATTCAATTTTTTTTTTATGCATAATAAAAGGGAATTTACTCCATAAGAAAGTGTTCATTATTCATAATGAAATTGTTCATGAAGAAATATATAAAGAGATGAATGGAATGGTATGTTATAATTTACATTTTTCAAATGTAAATTATAAAATATAAAAATAAATAATAATGAATTAAAAAGGGAAGAATTATCGTCTAATCCTAAACTACATTGTCATGTAAGTAGAAAGGTGAAAGTTAAGAGAAATGTGAGCTGCACGTAGGGACGATAAACTAAACGAATTATTTATATATATTTATATATATATAATTATAATATAACGAATCGAGCGCAGTAGTTCGCGTTTTGAAATCGAACTTTTAAACGAATATACCGGAAGATCCGACCGTCGGATTTTCCCAAAACTGAAACCGTTAGGACCGTCTTGGAAAAATCTTTCCGACGATATAAGCTACGCTAAAATCCAACGGTTAGATTTTGAGGAAAGTGAAAAACAAAATTGATTGAAAACAGCGCCAAGGTCGCCCTTGACCTGAAGCGTCGTTAAATAAGAAAATTAATTATATTAAAATAATTAAGGCATGAATTAATCGTTATAAAATAAAATAACGATATGAAATATGTTTTTCTCAAAATATATGAATGCGTGATTATTTGGAAAGACCGGGTTAATCCCATTCCAAATGATCGTACGATTTCAAGAATTCAAGTATGAAGACGGCGTATGAAGACCGTAAATCTCCCCTCGAATGGACAACGATCAAGACTCTGAATTGGTTTGATCCCAATTCAAGGGTCAGGGCAATTGCCCAAACGTACGTGTTGATTTCACGGGTTTGACCCTAGTTCAGACCTAGAGCATGGGTATAAATGGATAGTGTGTCTGACATCGTACCCCACAAAATATTATGTTGTTGATATTCAGTTAATATATAAACGATTGGTGGTAGAGAATTTATTCTCTACTTAACACCCGTTTATATAGTGACGGAAGATCAATAGTACGGTATGGAGTGACGGTGTGGCATACTAAGATGAAATGATCAGGGTTTCTTGTTGAAAAGCAGAACCTTGTGGTATGAAGAACATGACTTCACGAGCCTCACAAACCGGTAGAGTCTAAAAAGGGGGAAGGGAACGCAGGGAAAGTAGCACGTTTCTTTCTAGTTAGTAGTCATTTTACTTTTGGAGGATGATGAAATGAGGCGCCTCGGATAGGTCCTATAGGACCGGGGAACGTGTGCTTAGGAATAACTAATCCTCTAAGCTGTATGTGAGGACCGGCCCTGCCATTTCCAAGGGTTAACTGCGGGTAATCCTGAGGCATTAACTAGAGTGTCTCGAATCGGTAAGGAGTCCTCCCTAGCCTGGACTCATGATGGAAACCCAAATTTCCAATACGACCCTGACGGATTTGATTGTATTACTAGTATTGGAGGCATAATATATGGTACCTATGCTTCCTAGGATTGATACTTATAATTTGAATTGTTTTAAAACATATGCACCCTAATAATAGTATTAGTTTCGTATTTGGCGTATTTAGCATGTTTAACCACCATAAGGTAAAACTCTATCCTCTTGGTGTGCGTTGCATTGTGTGATGGGACCTGAGTCTTATGGTGGTTCCATTTTTCAAAAGACATTGCGTTGTTGACGACTTATTTAATCATTTATTATGACACTTTAAATTATGCACGGCAGTCCCTTAGAGTAAACCCGTTCCGCGTTAGCGGCGTGGTCTTTTGGATTTGCCTTATTTTTATTAGTATAAGTTATTTAAGAATTCTCACACCAGTCCCACGACTGACCCATAGTTTGTTTCACCTTTTTGCAAACTTGGGTGCCCTCTCTTCTACACGGGCAGCCAAGTAGACAGGTTCATTCTTTGCTTGGAGTTTTCTTTGAAGCTGCTTATTTTCTCTCTCTTGGATTCTGCTTGGGAGAAGAGGTGATGACTTGGAGCTTGAAGACTTTTTGTTTCTATTGGCATATATTCTTTTCTTTTTAGACATCAAATTTATTTCTTTTCTGCAAACTTGTTGTAATAATCTTAGTTTTCTGTGACTGGGGAATTTCTGTGATTGATGACATTATATTTTTCCGCTGCTATAATGTTATTACTCTATGAATCTCCTTTGCTATATTGTATCTGTGTTCTGTTTTATTGTATTTATGTTGTATTCCAAAAATGATTTCTCCTGCTTTCACTTGTGGAAGTTTGGGGTCGTCACAACAAATCTATGTGTCTGTTTAACATTAAATTTGGGATGTGCGTTACAGTTTGTAGTTGTATATCTTACAACCACTTCTTCATTTAAGGTATATAAATGAAATATTCGTTTTAAAATGATACAGAGAGACAATGAAAGTAAGTTCAATGAAGATAACAAAAATAAGGTTGCAATAACCCGTAATGCAACATGCAAGCGGACAACTTAAGCCAAACTTGTTCTAGTATAATGTTAATTGGTTGTTCACAAAAAATGATACTATAACGATACAACGATGTCAAATTTTCTTTTATATTCAAATGGAGTATATATTTTAATAAAACTATTATGATATGATTTATCACTGTTGACCCGCTTTTTAGTCAAAGCAGTCACATATGGAATCTCTGATAAACAACACACTAGAGTATTGGGAATACCGTCAGAAGACAGCAAGCGATTTGGTTGAAGTCGCATCACAAACAAAGAATGGCCCGGAACTCCTATCAGATGACCTTTTTTGGGCCCGAAAACAGCGATTACAGAGCTGAGCTCCGTAACTCTTGTAGCTCTCTGAATCAGCTTCAGTTTGAGCTTTGCTTCAGCTCAATCGGACTTACGGTTTGAAAGTTATGCCCGTTTCCGTGAACGCATGCAGAACCGGAAACTTGGAATTTGGAAATTGGCTTGACCTCCCGAATCGGATCGGACCCGCTCCGACTCCTCTCTTCGAAGAAGCATAGCTTTGGATGGTTTTGGCAGAGCTCTGACTCGGTTCGGGTGGAATGGAGCAATCCGACCTGCTTCGCATCGGATCCTCACAAGAGCACAAAGTCTTCGGGTTGAAGACACCAACTCGGTTCGGATCAGACAACCGAACCGACCCGCCTTACACACTGCACTGAAGTACTTCCACTCTTCGGATCGAAGATACCAACTCGGTTCGGATCGGAAGTCCGGACCGACCCGCCTTGCACTAGATGTATAGCAACACGTCTCGCCTTCGGTTGGAATGCTCCGGATCGGTTCGGAAGGAAGAGGACCCGAACCGAACCGCTTCGACCTGCTGCCACACCTCAACTTTGACCTGTTCTCAAGGAGTAACTACCTCCTATTAATCCGGATCGGCTTACACCTGTCCTAGCACGATCTGAAGACCACTTCTCCACTATCTCCGAGATGGCCTCTCCACATGCCACGTGCCCCTCCGATCCGATCCGATTCAGGATTCCCAGCAGCTCCTCTACGCCTATAAATACACCACAAGGTGGCCATTTGAGGGGGGCTTTTGGAAGACTTTTTGGCTTCCTCTCTCTCGGCCATTCTTTCCACCATTGCAAGGACTTTGCAACAACAATAGGAAGGCTGATTCAAATCAATTTAACACGAACATTTCATGTATAATCTCCTCTTTTTCATTGTAAACACGAGGATTTCGTGTATAAACCGCAATCAAACAGCATTGTAATAGTTCTCTTAGGATTTAAGAAACTATAAAGTGGACGTAGGCTTGGATTGAGCCGAACCGCTATAAAAATCTCGTGTGTCTCCTCTTATTTTACTGCTTTTTCTGCATTTATTCTGTGATTGTGAGGTTTTCACATAGAGTTTGGGTGTTAGGCCCAAATTTCGGTCTAACATTTTGGCGCGCCAGGAAGGGGGGCACACGATACAACTTCTTCTACTAGCTTGAACGGAAGCGGATTATTTGGCTATTGGATCAATGGTCAAGCGAAAGAAAGACGGAACCTTCTCTCGTGCTGAGGATGTTGGCACTGAAGGCACAAGGAACGAGGCAAGCCAGGAGGCTTCCTCTCATGAAAATCCATCAGCATACTTAACCAGAGATGAAATGGATGGCGTTCTCGCTGAATTGAGAACTCAAATGGCAAGGCAAGATGATCTCCTCCGCAAACAACAGGAGATGATTGACCAATTCTTCGCTCGGATGGAAGGAAGGCCGAGCGGCAATGCACAAATCGCTGGAAATAACATTGAATCAGCCCCAGCAGGAGCAGAGAACCGGATCGGTTCGGACCCGATCCGAACCGATGAGCAAGCTCCGAGAGAACTCGGGGGAAATCCCCCTCAACAACTTGCAACTTCAACACTTAACGTTTTGGATGGAAATGTCACTAGAAGCACATGCATACCACGTCCAATATCTGCTCCGGTTCGGATAGGAAATACAATGACACAGCTCTGAAGTGGAATGCAGCAGGACAATCACCACAGACCCGTTCAGGTCGAGCAAGACGAACCGTGTCGGTTCGGTACCTCCAACCCGAACCGAGCATCCGATCCGAACCGTGCACCTCTCCATAACCTCCCTCGTTCCTCCGAGCCGCAGCAAGGGGGCACCTCCGAACCGAACCGGATGACCTGCCAAGCTCCTTATACTCTTCCACACACTTCTGAACTTGATGCTGGGGGCACCAGCTCTGGACTTGTCAACTTGCAACAGCTCTTTGAAGGCGATCGGCTCGCCAGCCTTATTGAACGCCTTTCGAGAGGCCGCATTTATCAGAATGACATGGATGATGTCAATCACAATCCATTCACACAGGAAATCAGGAATTCCCGCAATCCTCCAGATTTCAAACTTCCACAACTGGAACCCTACAACGGCAGGGCAGATCCTACCGTGCACCTAATGCGCTATAAACGACATATGGAAGTTCAATCGGCGTCAGAAAACGCCATGGCTAAATGTTTTCTCCTCTTTTTGACTGATATTGCTGCTATGTGGTTTCGGCAGCTGGAATCTGAATCGATCAACAGTTGGAACATGTTGGTTGCTCACTTTATTGAACAATTTCGGGTCCATATCGCTCGACCCAAGAATGTAATGTCACTAACTACAATCAAGCAGAAGCCTAAAGAAACTCTTCGGTCATTTCTGGAAAGGTTCAACATTGCAGCAGCATCAGTTGATCGACCTGAGCCATCTATGGTATTGATGGCAGCAGTATCCGGCGTTCTAGACAACTCGGAGTTCAAGAAATCCTTGTACCGAGACCCACCAAGGAATCTCAGTGAATTCTATCTTGAATCGGATAGGTTTTTGCGTGAAGAAGATGCAACATCCTGAAAGAAAATTCTTGATGTTAACATGCTCAAAGACGGAGAACCGCCTGATTCTGGTAAAGGCAAAGGAAAAGCTGCCGTCAAGAATGACCGCAACGCTTAGCCCCGGAGAGGGCCCAAATATGAAAAGTACACAGAACTCAATTCGTCACTAACCGACATCTACGTGAACACAAACAGTGACGTCTCCTATCCAAAGCCTCCCAGGAGGGAGCCATCGCAAAGAGAACGCGATTATGGGAAATATTGCATATTTCACGATATGGACGGTCATGACACAAATGACTATAGACACTTGCGAGATCTGATTGAGGAACGGGTTAGACGTGGAGAGCTACCCGAGTATGTGAAACAACCAATAGCACCTGTACCTGTGCTGCCACCACCTGCTCCCCGGAGAGGGAATGACCCTGGAACGAGCTCCCATCGGCTCGTCATCAACTGATCTGGATTGGATCACTCTGCGTTTTCAGCATTTCTTAGGATTTAAGATATGTCTCTTTGCTTTCTTTAGGTTTTCCGATTGGCTAAATCGAAGTACACACGTTCGGGGTTAGGATTTAGCTCCAAATCGTGCTCTGCACTCGATGACAAACCAATCAGGATTTGCTTTGGTTTTGTACTTTGGATTGAATAAGGAAGGACTTTCCGAGCATGGATTATGTTTGGCAATTTAAGTATCTTGTCAGGTTGTGGTAGGATTCTCAATCTCAACTAAAGTATGGCTTATACTTATCTCGGACCCCTAGGCATGGATTATGCCTAGGGACAGACTGTCTTGTCAGGTTTTGGCAAGCATAGCTCTATCCCGACATGAGTATGGATTGTACTCACTAGGATTCTTAAGTATGGACTATACTTTGGGACGACTTACTGTTTTGTCAGTATTTGGCAAAGGAACTCAATAAAACTCGAGTATGACTTATGCTCAGTTTGAACTTCCGGGTATGGCTTATACCCGGAAGGTTAGGTCCCTCGTCAGGTTTTGGCAGGATGATTCGATCGTCCCTTGAGTATGGTTTATGCTCAAACAAACGCCCAAGCATGGTTTATGCTCGAAAGTGTAATCAGTTTTGTCAGGTTTTGACATACCCATTTGCTTTCTCTTCTTCGCAGGTATGGATTATACTTGCAACTGGCAGGCCCGGCGTGGCCTTGGATTTCTTGGATTATCCAGAACACATCTTCCTTCATTCAGCAAGATATGTTCTAACGGCCAGAATGTTGACCCGCTTTTTAGTCAAAGCAGTCACATATGGAATCTCTGATAAACAACACACTAGAGTATTGGGAATACCGTCAGAAGACAGCAAGCGATTTGGTTGAAGTCGCATCACAAACAAAGAATGGCCCGGAACACCTATCAGATGACCTTTTTTGGGCCCGAAAACAGCGATTACGGAGCTAGGCTCCGTAACTCTTGTAGCTCTCTGAATCAGCTTCTGTTTGAGCTTTGGTTCAGCTCAATCGGACTTACGGTTTGAAAGTTATGCCCGTTTCCGTGAACGCATGCAGAACCGGAAACTTGGAATTTAGAAATTGGCTTGACCTCCCGGATCGGATCGGACCCGCTCCGACTCCTCTCTTCGAAGAAGCATAGAATTGGATGGTTTTGGCAGAGCTCTGACTCGGTTCGAATCGGGTGGAATGGAGCAATCCGGCCCGCTTCGCATCGGATCCTCACAAGAGCACAAAGTCTTCGGGTTGAAGACACCAACTCGGTTCGGATCGGACAACCGAACCGACCCGCCTTACACACTGCACTGAAGTGCTTCCACTCTTCGGATCGAAGACACCAACTCGGTTCGGATCGGAAGTCCGGACCGACCCGCCTTGCACCAGATGTATAGCAACACGTCTCGCCTTTGGTTGGAATGCTCCGGATCGGTTCAGAAGGAAGAGGACCCGAACCGAACCGCTTCGACCTGCTGCTACACCTCAACTTTGACCTGTTCTCAAGGAGTAACTACCTCCTATTAATCCGGATCGGCTTACACCTGTCCTAGCACGATCTGAAGACCACTTCTCCACTATCTCCGAGATGGCCTCTCCACATGCCACGTGCCCCTCCGATCCGATCCGATTCAGGATTCCCAGCAGCTCCTCTACGCCTATAAATACACCACAAGGTGGCCATTTGAGCGGGGCTTTTGGAAGATTTTTTGGCTTCCTCTCTCTTGGCCATTCTTTCCACCATTGCAAGGACTTTGCAACAACAATAGGAAGGCTGATTCAAATCAATTTAACACGAACATTTCATGTATAATCTCCTCTTTTTCATTGTAAACACGAGGATTTCGTGTATAAACTGCAATCAAACAGCATTGTAATAGTTCTCTTAGGATTTAAGAAACTATAAAGTGGACGTAGGCTTGGATTGAGCCGAACCACTATAAAAATCTCGTGTGTCTCCTCTTATTTTACTGTTTTTCTGCATTTATTCTGTGATTGTGAGGTTTTCCCATAAAGTTTGGGTGTTAGGCCCAAATTTCGGTCTAACAATCACCAATATATAACATATCAATATGATTTGGTATTATTTAAAAATAATTATTTGAATAAGTATTAAATGGGGTATTTGCATGGTTTTAAGGACACATTCCTCAAAAAAATTAGATCAAAGGACAACTAAGTTTGATAAGTAAATGAAGCACAAAGACCAAATTGTGTTATATCAACATGAATTTCAGTTTAATTTTATCATTATTATTAAATTAATTAAAAAATAAATAATTGCCCTTAAAATTGAAAGAAAAAAAAGTGTTTCAAAATTATTTTAGTTTATTGATTTTATTATCAACATATATAAATAATCAGCTCGGAAAGCTAAACGAATATAGTTTATTACTTAAAAATATAGCTTTATAATGTATCATCCAAATACAAAATTAAGTCATTTTAAAGGCAAACTCGTTTGCACCAGAAAAAGGTTATATCGTAAATAACGAATCTATATGCATATAGCTTTCGTCCTGGATTTTTTTATATTCCATATTTATGATACCAATAACATTTATAATTAATTTTTAATCTTATAATCACATAAAAGGATTTTTGTATTAGTTTTTATTATTTGTGAAATGTAATGTGTGTCTGTAGTTTAAAATATTTGGATATTTTCCAATTAAATCATGAAAGTTGTCCTTGATTTACATTGCAAAAGTCGTTTGTCCTTAGATCTAATTTTGTTTTAAAATGTGTCCTTGAAACAAATATCCACTTATTAAATCATTAAATCTTCATTTAAGTTCATTAATCAATTATTAAATATATCTACCTCACTGACGATGTCATAAATACTTTTAATTCAAAAACAAAATAAATAATTTATTTCATATTTGTTTTCAGTTTTATAAATAAGTGTGTGTATCCAAAACAATATGCGATCCATATGAATTAAAAGCAGTGTTATTGCTAAAAAGGTTTTCAGGCATTTTATCGATATACTTCCGAAGGAAAAAAAATGGAATATTTTTTCAAAAAAAGTTTATTATTAATATTTACCACCTAAAACTTGTTTATTATTTGAAACAATCTTCATTTGAGTACTTGAAATAATTTAAATATCCCTAGCTAAGGTGATCAAAGTACGGGTCATTTCATGTAATGTCAAATTGTAACGGACTGAAACATGATGGAAGTAAAATGTTTTTATTCCAAAAATAGTAAACATATTGGTATTCAAATAGGTTGTACTAATGCTACGCTTACTACAGGTGTATACTTTTTTTAACATCCGAGGAAAAGAACTTATATGCAACTAAATGCAATGGTAATGAGCAGTTAGATGATGTGTGGGTCTGATCCAAAGCTAGAATTCGTGCACATGGGTTATTGATCTCTAACATTCTTCATAATCGTAGACACTCAATAAAGAAGTTGGACAAAATTTGCATTAACCAACGCAATGAAACATATGTAACTAATCAGACAAATAAGTGAATGCCACATATATTTTTTATCTTTTACTGCGATTCAAATATCATTCCTCATACATGTTACGTTAGCTTTTTATATCAAATTAACTGGATTTTGCTTCAAAATTGATGACCTGTTTAGTCTTGGTTAACTACTTAGTAGAGAATAAACTCATGAAAAAGCGATTAATGTAATAATAATATAGCAGATATGTGCTACAATAATATTATAAACCATGTTACATTGATCCACATGTCCAGCATTTATGTTAGTTAGTACACAGGTGACCCGTTATGATACCACGAAGAATTTGACATTGTTACGGAGAGACAATTGGCCTATAAAACCATAATTAATCCTTTTTGGCAGTACAAAAAAGAAGGTTTGTATGCCATGCACACAGGGCCGGTCCTAGGAGTTTTGATGCCTAAAGCCAAAAGAAAAAACAATGCCCTTATAAAAAAACTAATGTATTCTTGTTAATTAATCATAAAAGTAACTTCCATTGTTTAAATATAAAGAAAAACATCAGTGTGAATCGTGCTTATTTGCAACAGATGTAAATGATGCATAATGGCTCATAGCTAAAACCTGCTTCCAAGTTTCAAATTTCATAGATAACAAGGAGTTGTTAGTTTTACCGATTCAGAACTCTCATAATAAAACTGAAAGGCCGAACTGTACGAGAATTTATCACTTTGTCATTTATTGAGATAACTTTAATTCAGTATACCTACTGGGAAAGTAGCTGTCAAGTGCAACATCAATTTTTACTACAATAATTAGCACAAAAGTAGGAAAAAGAATGTTAGTGGTGTTTTCTTCAAATTTTGTGTGCAATGTTCAAAATATTTAAAAAAAAATTGTTATTCCTATTTGTTTTCTTTCTACCGTTTAATTCAAAAAATTGTTTGCTTGAATACCACTTTGTAAGCCAAACATATGCAAACCTGAGTAATTGAAACACAAACTGTAAATCACACAAATAGTGTACAGTACGGAAAATCTTTACAAAACATGCCTTCTTCTTCAAATTATTCTCCTTTCAGTTCCCTTTATTTTTTATCAATAGCATACAATATCTTTTCAAATTACAGACACGAGACAAAGTACATAAAGTTAAAATTAAAACATCAATTATCAAACTAGTACCTTTTTAAGTTTCAGAAATGGGAAGCAACAGCAAATTCTTAGAGTGCCCTAATTGATTTTTTGCCGTATATCCTTCTGTTGTTGCGTCACTGAATTGGAATAATTGATTGATTTTGTGCTCTAAAGACTTGGAGGGGATGACGCTAAGAAGGAATAACCGCCGCCGTCCGCTTACTCTGTCGCCAAAGCCGATATCTCGTGCAACTACGATTTTTTCTTTTGGGTCTGCGTTCGATTTTTGTGTTTCATTTTCTTTTCCAATTTCAAGTTTATGCGGAAGATGGTGCCCTACTTTTTTATGGGCCCTAAGCCACCGCTTCCCTTGCTTTGGGGAAGAGTCGGCCCTGCATGCACATGCACAGATCTATATGAATAAGGATAGTATCATATTCTTACAAAATATTGAGATCGCAGTAAATTAGCTCATTTTGTTATACTAATATACAAAATAGAATTAATATCCAAGAATTTAGTAACTATTTGTGTTACCTTGATTTTTTTTAAAGAAATAATTAAAGATCTGCAAAATGTTGAAAATATTTCAACTATAATTTTAAATTATGCTCAAAGGCATGTACTAAATCTTTTCCCACTAACTTTACTGCAACCCAAACCGTAAATTTGTGTTGGAAGAATAAAAATGGGGAAAAAATTACATAATAATACAAAAAAGTTTGAGTAAGAGCGATATCCAGATTTTAAAATATCCACATCCGAGTAAATTAGACCGTTTCATTTCACTAAATCAACTAAGAAATTTACTGGAATTCAATATACAAAGTAGAATCAATATTCAGAAGCTCAATATCATATATGTTACCTTAACCTTTTTTTTAAATTATAAAAAGAATATGTAGAATACTAAAAATATTCTAGCAATGCATAAAGGCATACTATATCTTTTATCATTAGCTTCACTTTGTGTAAAAAATTATAGAAAGAACAAATTAAATAATAAGACAGCTGCCATGCAAAATAATAATGAATTTCTGTAGGCATAGTATTTTCCAAATCCGTTGTATAGATTCCGAAATACGCATTTAAGTTCTTCCAAATATATGTTTTAACAAAAAAATAGTACATCTTAATGTATAAAATTTATTTCATAATTCAAACACAAACAAATTTAAAAAAAAATGCAATGAAACATGTCATACATTAGTACTTTGAATTATAGAAAAAAAAAACCAATTTGTGAAATAATGATTGTTACTTATAGAGAACAAAGATAAATTTTCTGAATAAAATGGAACACATGAGAGAATATTAACATGTATATGTGATTGACATGCAATGATCATTTGAAAATCAAATAGAGAGATTCTATTTCGTCTTATTTCAATAACGAAGCTTATTAATAGCTGACAAATACAATTAATACAAAATTAAATGCAGTAGAATCAACAATAGACGTAACTGGCCTAAAACGCATGATATTATGTTATTTTTCACACCTTTTCAGCAGTACAAACAGTTACTAACATGCAAGTTTTCACCTTAGCATACAGTACTATCGTAGGCTGCGTGATCATCATAGCTAAAGCGTAGCATCACTGCAGCATAAATATAGATCTGCATCATACGTTAACCGGTTAAAGGTGCAGCAGCAAACCATGTTCATAGATTATGCTGGCACACTGTCAAAAAATCTACAACATATACCACACATATATGTTGACACTATCAAAAAATCTATAACATATACCACACATATAGAAAATAACTTCCAAATAAAGTATAAAATAGTGATGGATATTTTTGTGCAGAAATGATTGATTGAAATAAATTACTCACTTCATAGATACTTGGCCTAAATATGCATCAATCCTTGTCTAATTTATTATAGTAAATTTACATCAGTCCCTATGTAATTTGTTAAAGATTTTTGTAGTTTATCTTTTTCCCTTCTCTAATTAAATTGAATAGTGAAAATTTCATTCATCAACGGATTACAACATTTAGGTAGTTGATGCTTATGCGTATAGCGGTATTAAATTAAAATGAGTAATATAACGATTGTAATAAATTACCATTTTGTAGATGTTTTGCATACCAAAAGTTACATTTTGAAGCAGAAGATATGTGTTTCATAATGTGTGCTTTCTACTTTGGATATTTTTATTTGTTGACATATGAATTAGGTTATAAAAGTGTTGAGGTAGAACAATTATCATTAAGTTGAGCAGTCTAATTTCCAAAGGCCGTTAAATTAAGAACCTTAAGTGGAACTATGTTTTCCACCCTATTATTTTTGGTTGTATACACAGTCCATCTATGGTCGTTATAAGGACCAATGTTGTCAAGTGTGTGGATCATGTACATGTAAATCACGAAAATGAATAACGACGCTTCTAGAAGCGTTATAGAAGAATTTTCGGAAAGGAAGTGGCATATAATTTTGAATAAGCATGAACAAATATGATTAACATCAGTCACAAGAATATAACGACAGTTGCTGCAATATGATTTATAAAATTTAGTTTTCAGATGAACCATATCGGAACTCAGCTATAGAAATAGATATTATTATTATTATTTAGAAAAAAAAAACATGTTGGTACATTGGAAGAAGCATCAAACTATGCCTACAAAAAATAAGATCATATATATATGAACTGGTAATGCATATAAAGTCATGAATGATGGGCTGAACAGTTTTACCCATGAGTCTTCCTAGAGGCAGCATTTGGCAGGCGAAGACCTGTGGACTAACTGATTGCTTAATTTACGCCTTACAAAGCCAAATTTGATAGGCAATCATATGTTGCATCTGACATTTAATTTTATTGCTGGGAGGAAAAAAATGGTGTAATAAACATTATACAAATGTTTCATTAGCATTATGCGTACATAGTACTGACTAGAGAGAACGAGGTTGCCAGAATGATTACTGATTAAAATGAAAGTGTATAATGTATAAAGGAGTGGTGACAAACATTTTTGAATTTATGAATACAAGGAATGGTGTGTCCATTTTGTTATCATCAGAATTAAATCCCTTTTTTGCTATTACAGCTCTTGCTTAAATTTGGTGGTAAGCCAAACAAATCAAATTATGCATGACATCATGCAAGTTAATGCTACATGATTAACCAGTATTGATGCTTATGTTTTCTTCCTGTTTAAGTACATGAGATGGGGCCTTGGCAAAAAAAAAAAAAAAAGTACATGAGATGGGTGAGAATATTTATTTCCAGAAGTGTATGTAGGCATAAATGTAACCATCCGTGTAAGCACGTAATCATCATTTTCAAGTGGTTAGCGAGGAAAATTTTGAACAGAAAATCACCTCTAATGCATAATTGAAATGTGATGTGAAGTATTAAGCGATCAATCAGGATGTAAACAATGTATTATCTGAAACTTCCAATAAAAATAGTTGGAAAAATACTCGAGATCACAAGTAAAGGATAAATAACACTATGTATGTCCAATACTTTAAGTATACCTGTCAACGTAGTGGTAAAAACTGCTATTGAACCCGAAGTGGTAACACTTCCATCTTCAAACCTACTAATCGTAACATTGTCTTCTATGTTCGTAATCCCACAATGTGCTAGGCCCAGTAAGACAACCATCATCACAAAATGCAGCAATAAGATATACCTTTCTTTACAGGCACCATTGTAATCCTAATAAAAATTGTCTTAAATCCGAATGAACTGGGAAAATCAAATTTACAATTAAGTTAGTGGAACAAAGGTGTACCTTTCCGAGCCTGAAGCGGAAGATGCACATCCATTATAGTTGACGTCCTCAAACTTGGCGATGATGTCAGATGGAGGAGATGCTGCTGCGGAAGCCGCATGTACTGGAGTCGTCGATCGATCATTGAGGAGTACTACTGCCAATTTCAATGACGGTTCTTGGATAAGTCGGCTTCTCTCGTCCTTCCTACTTTTTGAGATAGGGGAACGGTGAGTCATTGGGTTTCCTCCATCTGTCCCCATTTTTAAGCAGTGCAAAATTAGGGATTTGTTGTAGAAAAAGAAATAGGATAAAACATATTGTGGGGAATAAAACAACAGTAGGTATTTCAAAGAATAAACTAAAAAATGCAATCGATTTCAGGAACCTTCTTTGATTTCAGGAACCTTCTTTGATTTCAGGAATCGTATTTGATTCCAGAAATGGAACGAAAGTCGATTCCAGAATTGGAATCGAGTTGATTCCAATCAGTGGAATTGAATTCCACTTGTTTCCAGTATTTGAACTTGGTCCTTGATTGTAGCACTTGGGTTTGGGGAGGATAAATATTGGTGAGACCGTGAATAATCATAAATTTACCTATAATCCGATAAAGAGTAGTAGGAGTGGAGAAGAGTGAGCGGATTTTCGAAAAAAAATTGAGGGGGTGACTGATGAAACAATGTGCGAATTCAAGTAACTGTCACGATATAAGTAGGGAAGGGAATAATAAGTTACAGAGATAATGGGATAAAACCGTTTCTCATGTTTAGCTAGGAGGAAGCGGAGAGAGCGATGGGATTCTATTTTGAAATAAAGAGAGAGCAGGGATGCCACATAAGCAGCGAATACCTCTTGTTTTACTATTTAAGTAATAGATTTGTAAAGTATGCATCTCATATTCATACTAAATGGTTGTCAGCATGTTTAATTTTTACATTCATAGGATCAATACATTTATTATCGTCGTAGCTAGACAAAGTGAACTTTACAATTTTAAAGCACTTTTCCTCATTCTATTATAGATATGCTCTATGTTAGCCATTTTGATTTGTTTTTAACGATTACGTTATTTAAGTCCTTCAATCGATCTATCATTCAGTCATTAGTTGAACGGTGGTGGTCCACGACTCACATATATCACCTCTAGGACTTTAAGTTGGATGTTACCCATACAGACTTCTGCATGCTTATGAGTATTGATATTGGAGGACATAAGCTCAGGCCTTCCTCGTTAGATTTAGTTATACGAGTCCTTCAACCTGTTTATCGTTTTTCTAACTTACATTGACACTAGCCACATTTATAACAGTGATGTACTATTGACCTACCTTCAGCTTTACATCACCGCTTACAAAGATATAACATATATAATGTATGTGATTACCCGAGCATATCTTTTGTATTTGTTTGGTACAATCTTTTTCTAAAATAAGAAAGGTATAGTGTGCTTAGGTTATCAAGCAGTCTTTATTCGACTAGACCAGTTTATATTATTGATTGTGACAAAACCAATCTAGCTATCCTGTATACAATGTTGGGTTTATTTACGCTTGAAGAGGCCAATAGATATTTATTTTTTGGACATGATGTGACTATGGTATTAAAAGAACAAGACAAACATGCAACACTACATCCAATAGATAAATATGTTAATCTTTCGAGAAATATTTTCCTATGATAAAACGATTGGAGATAGCTTGGTTTATGCAGTATGATCTCTCATGCGTTAGACATGGTCTGATGGAGATTAGTTTTCAGTTCGACATGTGCAGTTGCACCAACCTCATACGGACTTCTTAGCCCACCCATTAGACATAGCTTGTAGATGCAGAACTTATGGTGGACGATTATTCCTTAATAATCGCATATACATTGTTTAGATGTAGGTTCGTTTCGCACACACATGTATTCATTCCTATGTTTTCTAGGTAAGCGATTTGCGTATCAGACACGAGCAATCAACGCATACCAGTCGATCCATTATCATGGGATGACATGATTGGAAAACATAGGGTTACTAATGATCAATATCTTCTTGCTTTTTGATAGGTTGGATCAGTGGATGCTAGCGTATACTTCTTGGAGATTACGATGCATATTGATCCAAAGTAGCACCGCATAATTTCATGTTACCCGATTCTTTATGTGTATTCAGCACTGGGCCGTATAGGCCCTCACATCTCAATCGAGGGAGTTCCGGTGTCACAATTGTGACTCAATGATATCCCTTCGCAGTTCTCCTAGGTTCAGATGCAGTTGGAGTATGATAATGCTTTTAGGGCATACAATGTCAATAGCACATTGGTTGAGCGACCTATAGTCCCACTAGTCCAGCATGACATTCCTGGTGTGCTATCAGTCGAGATATACTCTAGGAGTGAGGCAAATGGTTGGCTTGGTTTGAAACCATTCAGAGATATTAAAACCAAAATAATCATTCAGGAAATATGAATCGTACCAAACCAAATCGATATTTAAAAAAACCAAAACCTACCGATCAATAATATTTGGTTTGATTTATTGGTTTATCTTGAAATGAATTTGATATTGTGGATGTTGAAATAATATAAGTTGAAACAATCGAATGATCCCATACCATGTGAATGTTTTAAAAAATAGACTCCTCTTCTAAAAGTATTAATATGAATTGATTGAAGAAAATATTATTAGTATAGAGTTGTAATGATTATTTTATTATTTTAAAATAATTTAATTGGTAGATTTGGTTGGTTCAGTTTCAAAAACTCAAAACCAAATCCAACCAATAAACCAAACAAATATAAAAGCAAAAACTAAAACCAACAAATTAACCAATAAAACTGAAGGAAACAGACTAAATTTAAATAGTTTGCTTTAAATAATATATGCCAATCTCTACTATACCCTTCGTATGAGGTACTTATTGTTGTTTATACTTCTCATCTTCTATTAACTCATCTTCTATTTGAAACTAAACTGTTTACCTCATACATTATTTGTTGATTTAGTATGCATCTGGATTTGATTAGGCCAGACTTCTATATGTTGTATTGCGAGATTTGTCGCCCATACATACACATACCTAACATGTGATGTACATGCAACATACATATGTTAAAAGCGCACACAAATGAGCGAGTTGTTAGACTTGTTGTATATGAGTCTTATACAATTAGCTTCTGTTATTATAATATGTCTCTGTGGACCGTTATTCATATAATAAATATCTAGTCTACATATAGTGGTCAAATATTTAGTCTATTATAATTAGCTTCTATTATTATCTTGTATGGAGGTCCATACTACTACAACAAGATGCTGATTCTGATGAAGAAGTGGAGTCCTGACATGAAGTTACCTCATGAGTTTCTTCATTCAATTCCGATTTAGATAAAGCTGCCAAATTTGGACCTTGATTTCTGGTCTCCTGAAGCCATCAGTAAAATTGCTTCCGTCCTTGGAAGACCTATCAAGCTTGACCAGATAACTGAAGAAGTTATGCGTATCTCTCATGCTAGAATATTGGTAGAAATTGATGTTAACTTTACCTTTCCAACATAGATTCCAATCCAATGTTTTGATGGAAGTGTCACTTGGCAGAAGGTACAATATGAATGGCAGCCTACTAAATGTGCCAATTGCACGATTTTTGGTCATCCTTCAAATGCATGCACTGCAAAAAAAAGTTTGGTTACAAAAGGATAGTCGGTTTAAGGATACTGTTATGGAATTGGATAACAATATTGGGCAGAATGAAAGTGGACCAAAAGTGACATCTAGCACAGGGAAGGGATTGCTTAATGGCAATCAGAATGAAGGTTATACATTAGTTAATTCGAATGCTTCTTCAAAAGCAAAGAAAAATCACCAGGAACAGGATAAGAAAGTGGATTCTCCTACTAAATCCGGTGTGGAAAAGGCTAAATTATTAATTTCAACAAAATCAAGAACTGCCAATTTCTAACCATTTTCAAGCTTTAAATGCGGTAGAAGAATCAACAGATAATGTTATTGTCGATTCACAGTCAGATCCTCCTCATTCTATAATTCAATCAAATGAAAAACAGAAGGTGTTTGTAGACAGAGACGTAACAATGGATGAAATGAACAAATTCTATGATAATTTTCATATGAAGAGAGGGGTTCTAATGATGTGGATGTATCTAGCCTTGATGAATCAAACATGGAAGTATCAGATCGTTCTTCGGTTAGTTCGAGGAGGAGAAGAAGTAAAGTTAGTGTGAAAACTTTTCATGAAGGAGAAGGTTTAATCAATGGTGATAATCTTGTAGAATCTAATCCGAAGTGGAATGAGTTAATAGGTCAAACTAAAACTAGATCCAAGTCGAAAAAATCAAGAGAAGAAAGCAGCTTCCCTGGTAGTGTGAAAACTAGGGGTATTACAAAAAATAAATAAATTTGATGGCTTTGTTCTTTTGGAATGTGAGAGATCTTAATTCGTTCACTAGACAAAAAGATCTTCAAGATCTGACGAGGAAAAAGGAAATTAACTTTATGGCTTTAGTAGAACATAAAATGTCGAATTATTCAATAGCTAATTATACTTTTAAGTTTAGAAATTGGGAATTCATCAATAATAATAATACTACAGAGTATAAAGGCAGGATATTTGTGGGATATGATAAGAAATATTGGAAGCATCAAATAATTAAAATAGATCAGCAATGCATTACCTGTAAAATGATCAATGCAGGTGGCTTAACATTGGTGATCAGCAGTATATGGTAGCAATGCTCAATCTCTAAGATCTTCACTTTGGAAACATCTAGCTGATATTAAATTGGGCATTGATGATGCTTGGATGTAGCTAGTGATTTCAACGATACTCTATTTGCATCTGATAGAATAAGTTCACATAGAAGTCATTCGATTTCGGATAATGAATTTTTTCGTTGTGTAACACCCCACCTCCGCTAGGGTCACTCTTTCGGGGGCACTAGCTTCTGGGGGGCGTTAGAACTGGGTAAGCATGCATAATGATATATCAAGGCAGAACAAGAACATAAATATATATGTAAAACAGAGTAAGTGAGAATAAAACAGCGGAATATCTCAAACCATCTCAAAACAAGTTTAGTACATCATAAAGTCAACTGCCAAAATAAACATGTCTAGTACATCATAAACAGAAATACTGAAATACATAGTGCTATCCCCAAAATAAAGATGATAAACCATAGCGAGCTCAATGTCCAGACATACATGAGCTATACAGCAAACAAGCAAGCGATCCAAGCTAAGCACCACTATTCCCTCCCTGAGAACCTGGGGGGTGGGGGGGGGACGGAAGAAAAGAAGCGAAAGAAAACAGGTCAGTCAAAAAGACTGGTAAGCCCTACTACGATCAGTCTATAAACTAATAAAGTTAGCATCATGATGGAAACTGAGATGAACATACTGGCAATAGATAAAGGTGTCATTACATAGAGAAGATTAAGCTTTGCACCACGGTGTACTAGCAAACTAACATAACAAGTATTGATCCCTCAGCCCATACTTTGGCCCAATAACATGAGGTGACCTTAATACAAGGTCCAGCCCAACGGTCTAGTCGATCGGCTCCCTATAAACCTAACACGTCAAGTGTTGGTGTCCATACGGCCCACATATGGTTGTAGTCAGACTGTGCTGGGTCCACCTTCGGGTGTATCAAGCCCTCGGGTGTCAACCCCAGACACCTAAGCAATAATGCACAGTCTAGACCTACTGGTACCCGTGCCTCGAGTTTGTCCAACACCGGACTACGTGCACGTCCGTAGCCCGCCTGGACCCGCACCGCTGTACCACTCAGCCATCGCTTTGGTCGCTTACATCAGTCCAGTAATCGTGCCCCGCCCTAGCCTAGCCTCTAGGGTTGTGAATGATACCAAACTGGGATTACTGCTAAAACAGACCACGTTGCTAGGGTTTTCTAAGAGGGTTAAGTGTGGTTTAACCCCTCACTAATCATGGATTAAATTAGTTAAGTGTAACCAACAGTTCACCACTTAACCCCATTTAATCCCTCGTATCCCCAAAATTGGTTAAGTATTAGTGGGCCATGACTTAACCCTAATCATGAGGCATTAGTTAATTTAATGCACCCAACCTCTCACATTAGACCTTGTTGTGGTTACTAGTTAGGCCGGGCGGGTCCGGGTAGGTTTACACCACAACTTAGTCTAACCTCGGGTTTCACGTGCAACATGACCAACTACTCACATTGGGTCCTATCGCTTGTAGCCACTAGTTAAGCCGGTCGGTTCCGGGTAGGTTTATGCTACAAACTCAACCCAACCTCGAGTTGGCCACACTTATGTTTTCTAAGTGTCATGTCCACTTTAATTTCAAAACATAATTACAAGTTTAACAAATACTTGGGTAGACCTAACTTAATAGGTAAATTCCCAAGGGGTAGACCTAACTTAATAGGTAAATTCCCAATCTTATATTTTCATGTATTTTAAGTTTTACCCAAACCCCCCCAACGTCATTCTATCGCTTACATATTCGTCATAACGCATAAAGGATAGAAAGAGGGAACTTGGCACAACATACATGATGAATCTTACATATCATAATAAACATGCATAACATGTTGGACTTGCATAACTTAGCATAGTGAACTTGCATAAACATGCATAACTTGTTAAACTTGCAAATCATGGCATGGTGAACTTGCATAAACATGCATAACTTGTTAAACTTGCAAATCATGGCATGGTGAACTTGCATAAACATGCATAACTTGTTAAACTTGCAAATCATGGCATAGTGAACTTGCATAAACATGCATAACTTGTTAAACTTGCAAATCATGGCATAGTGAACTTGCATAAACGTGCATAACTTGTTAAACTTGCAAATCATGGCATAGTGAACTTGCATAAACATGCATAACTTGTTAAACTTGCAAATCATGGCATAGTGAACTTGCATAAACGTGCATAACTTGTTAAACTTGCAAATCATGGCATAGTGGACTCGCATAAGCATGCATAACTTATTAAACATGCATAAATCCCAACTTTCATCACATATTAACTTTAGAGTTTCTAAAATGAAGGTAAGAGGGCTTACAAATATTAGAAGACACAAATCTACAAGTAAAGATTGAGAAGCCCTTTATGCAAGCATAAAAACCCAAAACAAAGCTCCAATAAGAAACACTTTTAACAAAAAATCCCAAAACTCTAGCTTAGCAAATAAAATTTGCAACTTGATGATGTATGCAAGCTAATGATCATTCATACAACTTAGAAATGCTTGTATGAACATCATAACCTTCATAGGAATGATTTATGAAGAGGGTGGAGGCTAGGGTTTTTAAGTGGAGGCCATTTGAGAAATCAATTTGACATAGTTTGGTTGCTAGAATGAATAATGAGGTTTTAGGGTAGGATTAGGGTCTTATTTATAGAAGATTAAAGTGTTTTTAGCCCTAGGATTAACCCTAGGTTGAATTAGGTCCATCAGATTTCGGAATTCTCCAGAACCAAGCCACACAACCAAGCCCAGATCAAAATTGGTGCGCCAGGCAAAACTGCCCGGCCACCCCGTGTCGACAGGGCTGTCGACAGGGCAGTCGACACCCTTAGACCCCTGTCGACATGCCTGTCGACTTGGGGGTCTTGGCGGGACTTTTCCCGCTGACGCCAGTTGTGCCCTAATCCCTTGTTTTTAACTTAAAATTTAAATCTGTTTTTAATATGGAAATTTCTGAAAACTTCAACGGGCCTTAACTGGGTCATACGGACTCCGATTTTCGAAAACTCGGACTCTATTTTGCGTATTTTTCCGAGACGAACGCAATGGCATAGCCCGTTTTCCCTTGATTCAGATCTTAGAATTAATTTCTGCCTCGATTTATGTTATAACAGGTTATTGAAAATACGGGTTGTTACATTCTCCCCTCCTTAAAGGATTTCGTCCCCGAAATCTTCAAGTTAGGAAGAACATATCCTACCATCCAACATCCATCTACTCAAAACATCATCCACGAGCACCCATTGTCCTTAAAAGATTCTAAATGCTGTATGAACATATGCAAAAGTGTGTGTATATGTACTTATCTAATGCAAAGATCAATGCAAAATATGTTAGTGAAATGTATCCATATGTATGCAAATCCCTAACATAATGTATAATATCTACATGCGTGCTCAATCATACATCCATATGCAACATCCATGTGATAGCATACAAATTTCATCCAAGAATAAGCATAAACACTCATGCACATGCAATATGAGGAGTGTGTGAGCCGATCTAGTGCCTAATGTGTATCATGCATCCACGAGTAACCACTTGCAAACACTTGCAACCACTTGCAACCATCAAACATAACATGTCTCAAACACATGTTTCATCCAAAGGATTCTACCTAAGGTTCTCATGATAAGATAGACACGATGAACTAGATAAACTAGATAGACATGTAAAGATAAAGAGATTGAGAGTGTACCCTAAAAAAGGAATGGATAAAGCCTACGCATCTTCTCTTCAGTTTCCCAAGTTGCGTCTTCCTCGGCTTCACCCCATTGAACCTTCACCAACTTGACCTCACGATTCCTTAGCTTCTTGATCTCTGTTCCCAAGATACGAATCGGAGCTCTCCTCAAGGTAACTTCTTTCTCTACTTCCACATCTTCTAGAACACTTGGCTCAACCACCTCTGCTGACTTATGCAAACATTTCCGGAGATGCGAAACATGAAAAACATTATGCACTCCAGCTAGCTTCTCGGGCAATTCCACTCTATAGGCCATCTGCCCGATCCTCTCTACAACTGGAAATGGTCCAACAAACCTTGGGGCTAACTTTCCTACTGCTCCAAACCGAACCACATTCCGCAAAGGAGAAACCTTCACGAAAACCATATCCCCAACATCAAACTCCAAATCAGTCCTTCACCTGTCAGCATATGATTTTTGTCTGTCTTGGGCCGCCTTCATCCGTCTTCTAATCAACTCGACCTTCTCGGATGTATCTCTAATCATGTCAGGTCCAAGTATAAGCATATCTGTAGTCTCCCACCAACATGTAGGTGACTTGCACGGTTTCCCATATAAAGCCTCAAATGGTGCCATCCCAATGCTCGCTTGATAACTGTTATTATATGCAAATTCCACAAGAGGAAGATGGTCTTCCCAAGTACCACCAAAATCCAGAATGCAAAGCCTCAACAAGTCCTCAAGTACCCTATTCACCCTTTCTGTCTGACCGTCCGTTTGTGGGTGATAAGCCGTACTCAGGTTCAACCTCGTGCCCATAGCTTCCTGCAAACTGTTCCAGAACTGGCTAGTAAAGATGGGGTCTCGGTCACTGACTATGCTAGAAGGGACTCCATGTAGTCGTACTATCTCACGAAGATATACTGATGCTAGTCCAGATGCGGTTCTTTTGCTCTTCACCGGAATGAAATGAGCACTCTTCGTAAGCCTATCCACAATGACCCATATGCTCATATTCCCTTTTCTCGACCTTGGCAATCCGTCAACAAAGTCCATAGAAATACTCTCCCACTTCTATAGCGGGACCTCTAGAGGATGCAATAGCCCACCGGGCTTCCTCGACTCGGCTTTTACCCTCTGACAAACAACACATTTAGAGACAAACTCTGCCACATCCTTCTTCATTCCAGGCCAGAAGAAAATGCGCTTCATATCCTTATACATCTTATCTCCACCCGGATGTATAGTCAACTTGGAGCGATGTGCTTCCTCAAGAACTTCCCTCACCAAGTCTTCCACCATCGGAACACAAAGCCTTCCGTCTCTCCTCAGCCAACCCTTATCATCTATAGAATATCGAGCAAGGTGACTAGATGTCTCCCCTCGAATCAGCTTATCCATAATCTCAATTATCTGAGGGTCTTTCTTCTGCGAAGCCCCAACTTGATCCAGAAGGGTAGGCCTGAGCTCAAGAGATACTAAAGAACCGGTCATCGACTCAATTGCCAAAGAGAAATCAAAGGTTGCCAAGAACTCTAAATTCTTCATCTCAACAAATAGAGGACTTAGTGTCAACCTTTTTCTACTCAACGCATCCGCTACAACATTCCCCTTGCCAGGGGTATAGGCTATATCAAAATCGTAGGACGCCAAGAATTCCATCCACCTTTGCTGCCTCAAGTTCAGATCCTTCTGCGAAAAGAGATACTTCAAAGACTTATGATCAGTATACAGCTCAAATCTCTCTCCCAGAAGATAATGACGCCAAGCCTTGAGTGCATATACTATCGCTGCCAGCTCTAGATCATGAGTGGGATAATTCTTCTCATGCACCTTAAGTTGTCTACCACCAAAACATATAACTCTGCCTTCTTGCATCAGAACGGCGCCCAATCCCGTGCCACAAGCATCAGTGTACACGGTAAACATCTTGCCACCATCGGGTAAAGCTAAAATTGGCGCTGAGGTAAGGGCTCTCTTGAGTCTCTGAAAAGCAAGCTCACAGTCCATATCCCAAGCAAAAACTAAGTTCTTCTTTGTCAACTTAGTAAGAGGAGCGGATATCTTCGCGAAGTCCTTGATGAACTTCCGGTAAAAACCTGCAAGACCTAGAAAACTTCTCACTTCGGTTGCATTCCTTGGAGTCTTCCAATCCTGCACAGCAACTACTTTAGCGGGATCCACCGCCAAGCCTTGCTTAGATACTATATGCCCAAGGAACCGGACTTCCTTTCTCCAAAAGTGACATTTGGAGAACTTAGCCTTTAACTGATGCGTTCTAAGCGTATCCATCACCTCTACAAGATGCCTCGCGTGCTCTTCTTCATCCTTAGAGAAGATCAGAATATCATCCACAAAGACCACGACAAACTTGTTCAAGAACTCCCGAAACACCCTACTCATCAAGTCTACGAAATACGCGGGTGCATTCGTCAAACCGAACGGCATAACAAGCCATTCAAAGAATCCATCTGGAGTTCTGAATGCAGTCTTGTCTATACTATCTTCAGCCACTCTGAGCTGATGAAATCCAGTAGCAAGATCAAGCTGAGAGAAAACAGAAGCACCAACAAGCTGGTCAAAAAGATCATCAATCCTCGGTAATGGGTGTCTGTTCTTCTTAGTCAGCTTATTCAACTCTCTATAGTCCACGCAAAGTCGAAGAGAACCATCTGCCTTAGTAGCAAACACCACAGGCGCTCCCCATTCGGATATACTTCGCCTGATGAAGTTCTTCTCAAGCAACTCCTTTACTTGCTTGCTGAGCTCCCGTCTCTCACGCGGAGCCATGTGCCGAACGGGCAAAGAAACAGGCTTAGCATTATCCACCAGATAAATGCGAAAGTCAATCTCTCGTTTAGGGGGCAACCCCTTAACTTCTTCAAAAACATCTGGATAATCTCGGACCACCTTTACAGACTGAAGGGTTTCCTCCGACGAGTCGAGAGATTCAAGATAGCACAACATGACGGGATCCTTCGGATTGCATGAAATCTCTAAGGTGTTGCCAAGGCGAGTCACAAGCCTCACAACCCTATGCTCACAATCAAGAATGGCTCCATGTCTAGACAGCCAATCCATGCCCAAAATCAATCCGTATCCCCTGAAACCAAGAACATATGCACTACACAAGAACTCTACACTGAGTATAGAGATCCTCAGATCCTCACATATCATAGATAGATGAGAAGAACCCCCAATGGGATTCGAAACACAAACGGGATCATCCACTAAGCTAGTACTAAGGTGCAAACTATCAATAAGATCAGATGAAATAAAGCTATGTGATGCACCAGAATCAAACAAGGTACGAACAGGAAGATCGGAAACATAAACAAGGTTCTCAACAGAAACACTACCTCGATCGGGAATTGGAGCGGTATTGAGAGCATGAATTTGCCCTCCTGAAGGCCCAGCACGTTGAGTCTGCCCTTTCTTCTTCGGGCATTCCTTGCTGAAGTGACCAGTCTCACCACAGGAAAAACATCCACCACTAAGCTTCCTTTTCTTCTTCCTACAATCCTTAGCAAAGTGTCCAGGCACACCACAGTAATTGCACTTTCCCTTGCCTTTGTTGTTGTTCCCCTTCTTGCTCTTGTTCTGATTCCCCTGACTGCTTTGACCACCTTGATTGCCTTTACCCTCAGAGTCAGTCTTCTTTGCTTGAGTCTCACTCGACTTGACCTCTTTCTTTCCATCTCCCTGAAGTAGAGCCATATCGACCAAACTCTCAAAAGTAGCCCCATGCGGAATATGTGACATCGCCAAACCCTGCAGCGGCTCATTCAATCCTCTGGCGAATCGAAGAGCCTTCTTCTCAGGAGTGTTCACCATATCCAAACCAAAACGGGCCAGCTGATTAAACTTGTTCACATACTCCTTGACAGTCATATCACCTTGCTTTAATGCAATGAACTTCTCCATCTGTAAATTCGCCTCAGCAGCAGATAGAAACTTGGCCACAAATCTAGCCCTCAAATCGGCCCAAGTCTCGACGGGCCTCGTCCCATTGGTGACCTCCCACCAATAGGCTGCTTCGTCCTTCAAAAGCCACACTGTCAATAAGATCTTCCTCTCGTCATCCATCCTAAAGATAGCAAACAAGTCCTCAGTGTCTTTCAGCCAATTCCTAGCTTCAACAAAAGATTCCGTGCCTAGGAAATTCTTGCCTCCCATCGCCTTGAAGTCTTTACAAACCTTCGTGAACTCAACCTGAGGATGCTGAGGGGGAGGAGGAGGAAGAGGAGCCTCAGCAACTGGAGGAGGAGGAACAGGAACCACTGGAGGAGGGACATTAGGGGGAGGATTCTCAACTACAGGAGGAGGAGTGGGAGTAGGGTTTGCGGGGCCAGCTGCCGCCCTAGCTTCTAGAAGTCTCCTATACCAGAGCGGTACGTTTACTCCATCCGGGATGGCAAGATTCTCAGTCATACTGAAACGAAAGATAAGATAAGATTAGGTCAAGGGAACGAAGGATAACGCTAATGGCTTTTTGGGGAATAGCCTTTTAAAATACTAGACTTGGAAAATACTTTATACTTGTTTTGAAAATAGTTTTTCAAAAGTCTTTTAAAAAAATCTTTTTGTTCTTTCTTGTAAACCATATGCTCTGATACCAAATTTGTAACACCCCACCTCCGCTAGGGTCACTCTTTCGGGGGCACTAGCTTCTTGGGGCGTTAGAACTGGGTAAGCATGCATAATGATATATCAAGGCAGAACAAGAACATAAATATATATGTAAAACAGAGTAAGTGAGAATAAAACAGCGGAATATCTCAAACCATCTCAAAACAAGTTTAGTACATCATAAAGTCAACTGCCAAAATAAACATGTCTAGTACATCATAAACAGAAATACTGAAATACATAGTGCTATCCCCAAAATAAAGATGATAAACCATAGCGAGCTCAATGTCCAGACATACATGAGCTATCCAGCAAACAAGCAAGCGATCCAAGCTAAGCACCACTATTCCCTCCCTGAGAACCTGGGGGGGGGGGGGGGAAACGGAAGAAAAGAAGCGAAAGAAAACAGGTCAGTCAAAAAGACTGGTAAGCCCTACTACGATCAGTCTATAAACTAATAAAGTTAGCATCATGATGGAAACTGAGATGAACATACTGGCAATAGATAAAGGTGTCATTACATAGAGAAGATTAAGCTTTGCACCACGGTGTACTAGCAAACTAACATAACAGGTATTGATCCCTCAGCCCAAACTTTGGCCCAATAACATGAGGTGACCTTAATACAAGGTCCAGCCCAACGGTCTAGTCGATCGGCTCCCTATAAACCTAACACGTCAAGTGTTGGTGTCCATACGGCCCACATATGGTTGTAGTCAGACTGTGCTGGGTCCACCTTCGGGTGTATCAAGCCCTCGGGTGTCAACCCCAGACACCTAAGCAATAATGCACAGTCTAGACCTACTGGTACCCGTGCCTCGAGTTTGTCCAACACCGGACTACGTGCACGTCCGTAGCCCGCCTGGACCCGCACCGCTGTACCACTCAGCCATCGCTTTGGTCGCTTACATCAGTCCAGTAATCGTGCCCCGCCCTAGCCTAGCCTCTAGGGTTGTGAATGATACCAAACTGGGATTACTGCTAGAACAGACCACGTTGCTAGGGTTTTCTAAGAGGGTTAAGTGTGGTTTAACCCCTCACTAATCATGGATTAAATTAGTTAAGTGTAACCAACAGTTCACCACTTAACCCCATTTAATCCCTCGTATCCCCAAAATTGGTTAAGTATTAGTGGGCCATGACTTAACCCTAATCATGAGGCATTAGTTAATTTAATGCACCCAACCTCTCACATTAGACCTTGTTGTGGTTACTAGTTAGGCCGGGCGGGTCCGGGTAGGTTTACACCACAACTTAGTCTAACCTCGGGTTTCACGTGCAACATGACCAACTACTCACATTGGGTCCTATCGCTTGTAGCCACTAGTTAAGCCGGTCGGTTCCGGGTAGGTTTATGCTACAAACTCAACCCAACCTCGAGTTGGCCACACTTATGTTTTCTAAGTGTCATGTCCACTTTAATTTCAAAACATAATTACAAGTTTAACAAATACTTGGGTAGACCTAACTTAATAGGTAAATTCCCAAGGGGTAGACCTAACTTAATAGGTAAATTCCCAATCTTATATTTTCATGTATTTTAAGTTTTACCCAAACCCCCCCAACGTCATTCTATCGCTTACATATTCGTCATAACGCATAAAGGATAGAAAGAGGGAACTTGGCCCAACATACATGATGAATCTTACATATCATAATAAACATGCATAACATGTTGGACTTGCATAACTTAGCATAGTGAACTTGCATAAACATGCATAACTTGTTAAACTTGCAAATCATGGCATGGTGAACTTGCATAAACATGCATAACTTGTTAAACTTGCAAATCATGGCATGGTGAACTTGCATAAACATGCATAACTTGTTAAACTTGCAAATCATGGCATAGTGAACTTGCATAAACATGCATAACTTGTTAAACTTGCAAATCATGGCATAGTGAACTTGCATAAACGTGCATAACTTGTTAAACTTGCAAATCATGGCATAGTGAACTTGCATAAACATGCATAACTTGTTAAACTTGCAAATCATGGCATAGTGAACTTGCATAAACGTGCATAACTTGTTAAACTTGCAAATCATGGCATAGTGGACTCGCATAAGCATGCATAACTTATTAAACATGCATAAATCCCAACTTTCATCACATATTAACTTTAGAGTTTCTAAAATGAAGGTAAGAGGGCTTACAAATATTATGAAGACACAAATCTACAAGTAAAGATTGAGAAGCCCTTTATGCAAGCATAAAAACCCAAAACAAAGCTCCAATAAGAAACACTTTTAACAAAAAATCCCAAAACTCTAGCTTAGCAAATAAAACTTGCAACTTGATGATGTATGCAAGCTAATGATCATTCATACAACTTAGAAATGCTTGTATGAACATCATAACCTTCATAGGAATGATTTATGAAGAGGGTGGAGGCTAGGGTTTTTAAGTGGAGGCCATTTGAGAAATCAATTTGACATAGTTTGGTTGCTAGAATGAATAATGAGGTTTTAGGGTAGGATTAGGGTCTTATTTATAGAAGATTAAAGTGTTTTTAGCCCTAGGATTAACCCTAGGTTGAATTAGGTCCATCAGATTTCGGAATTCTCCAGAACCAAGCCACACAACCAAGCCCAGATCAAAATTGGTGCGCCAGGCAAAACTGCCCGGCCACCCCGTGTCGACAGGGCTGTCGACAGGGCAGTCGACACCCTTAGACCCCTGTCGACTTGGGGGTCTTGGCGGGACTTTTCCCGCTGACGCCAGTTGTGCCCTAATCCCTTGTTTTTAACTTAAAATTTAAATCTGTTTTTAATATGGAAATTTCTGAAAACTTCAACGGGCCTTAACTGGGTCATACGGACTCCGATTTTCGAAAACTCGGACTCTATTTCGCGTATTTTTCCGAGACGAACGCAATGGCATAGCCCGTTTTCCCTTGATTCAGATCTTAGAATTAATTTCTGCCTCGATTTATGTTATAACAGGTTATTGAAAATACGGGTTGTTACACGTTGTATATCTGCGCTTAATGTTATTGAACCCAACTCTAAAGGTAATTTTTTCTTATGGAGGGGAGGATTAAATTTGAGTACTCACTCAAGAATTGATAGAGTTTTCATTAATTAATTTTGTGCTGACATATTTCCAAATTTAATTGTGTAATATTTAAACCATTCTACAAGTGACCATACTCCTATGCTTGTCAATTTAACTTGCAGAAATTCGACCAATGTTGGTATGAAAAGACCCCCCTTTAAATATTTGAACAGTTGGTGTCATATAGAGGGTTACTATGAACTAGTTTTACCCATTTTAAAAAGCAAATTTGCAGGCAATAAGCTTTTTCAGGTTATGTGTAAGATTAAAACTATCAAAACTCACCTGAAAAGATGGAGTAGAAAACACTTGAATCTTTCCAATCAAGTTGAAGCCTTGAGAAAGGAGAATGACAATCTATATAGTCAATTGATTCGCTATACTGACAATGAGGAAATTCTTAAACATTATCAAATGAACATCAAAAAACTTAAGGAGATGATTTATGTTAGAAATTTGGAATTTAAACAAAAATCAAAAATTAAGGGGCTTATTGAAGACGATATGCCCTCAAAAATTTTCTATTCCAAAATGTCTGCAAATAAGGAAAGAATTAGAATCAAATACATTCTTGATGCTAAGGAGGTTCCTATGATCGATAATGAGGTGTTTACTACAAAAGCTATCAATTATTTTAAGGGCCTGTATTTCTCATCTTCAGTTTTTAATAATTTTCTTGATATTGTGCCAAAGAAAATTGTTTCAACTTCAGACAGAAAATTTCTTGATAGTCCTATCACCATGGATGAAATCTACAGAGTTATTTTTAAAATGCATGATGATAGCTCTCCTGGCCTTGATGGAATTGGAGCAAAAATTTTTAGGCTACATTGGAATGATCTCAAAGAAGATATATATGCTTCCTGGAATGATGCCTATTTACAGGGTAAATTGATAAAGGAACTGAACCGTACTTTTATTTGCTTAATTCCAAAGAAAACTAATGCTAATGAGCCTGGTGATTTCAGACCCATTTCCTTGTGTAATGTGCTTTATAAAATCACAAGTGGTGTTATTTGCAGTAGATTAAAAACTGTCATGCCTGAACTAATTTCTGAAAATCAAAATGCTTTCATTCTTGGGAGATTCATGGTGGAAAATAATCTACTAGCTTACGAAATGGTCATAAACTTTAACAAAAAGGGGGCAAATAAGCTTTACTTAAAAATTGATCTCCAGAAAGCTTATGATAAGATAAGCAGAGGATTTATAATTTATTTGATGAAATGTAAGAATTTCCCTCCTATTTTCTACAGGTTTGTCTCAAAGTGCATTACCAATCCCACATTTTCAATTCTAATAAATGGAGTGCCTCATGGTTTCATTAACATCAACAGAGGTCTACGCCAAGGTGACTCTTTATCACCCTATTTATTTGCTATTGCCATGGAATATTTCTCGATATTGCTTGAATTAGAATATTTTAAGGGCAATCTGAAGCCTATTTTTAAAAATACACCAATTATTACTCATCTTATTTATGCGGATGATTTGCTGGTTTTTTCTAAATGTGACTAGGAAAGTATTTTTGCCATCAAAAAATTGGTGAATGCTCTGTCTAATATTGGACTGATAGTGAATGCGGCTAAATCCCAAATTTACTTGAGTAAAAATAATAAACAGAGAAACGTTATATCAAATTGTCTTAATTTCCAAATCTCTAGCCTTCTAGTAAAATATTTGGGGCTCCCTTTGTCAAATAGGAAGATTACTAGTAGAGATTCTATTCAACTCCTTGATTCTATTAAGAGCAAACTTAATTGTTGGAGCAATAGGATTTTATTAACTACTGGAAGAATTGAGCTTATTAATTCTTCCATTTATCCTATTCTTTATTTTTGGTTGCAAACATGTTAGATTCCCAATCAAGTGATTAATAAGATTGAATCTTTGTGTGCTAATTTTATTTGGAAAAATAAATGTCATGCGATTTCCTTGGAGCAATTGTGTGAACCTAAAGATTTTGGAGGTGTTGGTTTGAGGAATATCAAAAATTTACAGGAGGCTATGGCTATCAAGCTTATTTGGACACTACAACAAAATGACCATTTTACAACGATGGAACACCGTTGTAATATACTTTTTACAACTGTGGATCCACCGTCGTATATTAAGAAGTTGTAATAGAGTAAAATCTTTTACAACTTTTTTCCACCGTTGTAACTTCATGTATTTCACAACTATTTCCCACTATTGTAATAAACTTTATTACAACTTTTCTGCACCGTTGTAGTAACACCTACTACAACTGTTATGCACCGTTGTGACTTTATAAATGTTTTTCACCAATTTCTATCGACTATAATACACTTTATTACAACAATAATTTAATACATTTTGCAAATGGAACAAAAGCTGAATAAACAGAAAACAAATTGATCTAAATTCAAAGTATAGGATCCATTCATACATAAAACGTTACAACTTTTCATTCCAAATACAAAACTAATAAATCATACCTGATCACAGTGATATACATCAATTCTTCATTATAGATTATGATTACAAAAACTAACAACCGCTCGAATGCACATCAATTCACATGATGTAGAGCAACAATAAAAACAACTCATGTTCGTCGATGAACTCCTAATGCAGCGACTTTCTGTGTAATTCACATGTACTTACCACTCAGATCAAGAACAACATAGCGCAAATCTTCTCCCTGATTCTTTACGTTATTGCTCTCTTGTTCTTCCCATCTTAGGATCCTAATACGCATCAAACTCCAATCAAAAAACAATCATTCATGCATATATACACATACAAAAGCAATCGAGTAATGTTAACCTTTCCCTTACATATCCAGAATTAGCAAAATAGATTGGTTAGTGTATACATCAAATACTCTTATATCATATATCATATAAGATACATATTTACGTTATTAACATGCACCTATAAGGAAACACCAACCCGATCAAATTTAATTAAGATACATATTTAAGCAAAATAAAGTAATTTTTTTTCATGTGTACATATATCATATATAGCATTGGTTAGTGTATATATCAAATACTTACATATAGCATAAGTCCATAGTCCATACTGATAAATACTACACACTGAAAAGCAATCATGCAAATGAAAAAAAATCAAATTTGTCGACTCTGAACAGATGGCAAGCTTCCTCAAATTCAATAAGGCCTATCATGGCCACTGTGATAATAAGTTCAGTTTAGCAGCTAACTTATAGAACTTATATTAAAAAATTTAATTAAGTTACTACAGGAAAATGAATCATGTTCTGCAAGAAAATACACACCTGCAAGTGAGAAAGTGTGCAATAAGTACATCACTACGACGCCTAATCTCTTAAAGGACCTGCAAGTGAAAACTAGAAGAAAATACGCACCTGATCTACACTCACCACACTTAAGTGGGGACATTGAAAAATCCTTTTTCACATTTGGTTCATTTCAATTCTAGCATTTTTTTTAACATACACGATACCAAGTGTGAAATTACAGAGTTCTGCTCATTATATATTCAACAACAAACAGAAGCTCGGCGCCTAATCATCTTGACAACCTGCAAGAAAATACACACATGCAAGTGAAACCACCCAAAAAACAGCTTTCGACAGTCCTCCTCCCCACGATCACGACTGCGATGCCCAATCCCCTTGACGAGCCCCCTATTGCCTAGAAATTGACGCCCTAGGGCTGCTGCCCCAAAACCCTTGTTTCTGAGAATCGAAAGCACCTTGAAAATGCTTCTTGGGGTTGGAGCCCTCTTTTCCAGAAATTAAACGAATCAAAATTTTGGTTTTTTGATTTTTAAGAGTGGTGTTGTTTTGTTTTCTTTTCGTTATTTAGAGAAGGAAGATGGGGACTGAAATGGGAAGACACGATACAGAATTGAGAAATTAGGGATTTAGGATGATTTATTAAGGCGGAACTTCGTTTGGTTTGAGGGAAGAAAGCGAGTGATTTTGATTTATGGGCAACGATTGATTTAGAGAAGAAGATAAGAGGACGCCTGCGTGAGAGTGAAAATATAACGCGTGAGTACTTTTTGGAGCCAAAATTTTCAACTTCCCGCTTTAAGTTTCGAGCCGCAAGTTATAATTATTAAAGTACTATAGCTAACTTATAAAACTAAATTTTTACTAAAGTACTATAGATTTATAAGTTAATAACTTATAAGCATGTATTTTATTTTGTTGGCACAATAATAACAGAAGCAATGCCATTTTCAAAGAGGAAAAAAAAATATTTGTTGGCCCTTATTGATTTTCTAATTATAAATCATTAATTACTAAAAATAATTAAATATTAAACCAAAATTGTTATTTATTAATTTTAACTTTTTAAATATTAAATATTAAAACAATTGCTAACTATAATTATGAAATACTAAATACAAAATGTTACTTCTTAATTGTTAATATCTCTTGTTAATTCTAATTTATTAAATATTTTATTAGTTATTCATTATTAATTAATTATTAATTTTAAATATTAATCATTTAAAATTAATTATTAAACACTAAATCTCACTTCAAAACTATTAATGTTTTGATTAATTATGACTCTTAAGTATTAATATTGAGTATATATTATTATGTATTCATTTTTATTAGAAATTATTATCATTAATAATTATCAAATAATAATAATTATGTAATATTAACTATATTTTTTAAATATTCTTCTTAATTTCTAATTATTAAATATTACTGATTGATTATTAATTATTACTTCCTAATTGATTATTAATAGTAATTATTAGTTATAATTATAAATAATCAATATAAATGTATTAAATATTAATTATTAGTTGTTAATTATATTAAAATATAGTCATATATTACAACGGTCAAAAAATAAAAGTTGTAATAGGCTTTTATTACAACTGTCAAAATAACACAGTTGTTAAAAATAAGTTTATTACAACTTTTCTAGAAAAAAGTTGTAAAAAACATTTATTACAACGGTGCTCTTACCACCGTTGTAAAATTAAAGTTGTAATATGGTGTTTTTGTTGTAGTGGGAATTTTTTACAGAACAAATCAATGTGGGCCAGGTGGATGAAGAGTAAATATGTTAAAAATAAAAATTTCTGGACTACTAGTTTGGATAATAACTCGTCACATACTTGGAAAATGATGTTAAAAGCTAGGAATTCATGCATTTACTTGTTTAATAGAAAAATAGCTAATGGTCGTAACACTTATATCTGGTTTGATCCTTGGATCTAAGGAAGAAACTTGATCTCGATCTTGGGTTGGTAGCATTTAGCATTGGTTGGTCATCCAGAAGCAAAAGTGTCAGAGATTCTTGTTGAAGACAAATGGAATCTTGACGATCTGCATATTCTCAATGATGTAGTTGATCAAATAAATCATGTTAAAATTGAGTATAATGCTATAGAGAACATCTGGACATGGCAAGGTAATGCAAATGAAAATTTCTCAATTGGCTCGGCTTACAAAATTTTGACACAGAACACTATGTTGGACTAGGCAAAATTTATTGGGATATTCCAGTGGTTAAAAAGTATGCATTTACATCCTATTTAGCGTGCTTGAATAAGCTTCCTACTGCAGATAGAGCACAAACATTGTAATGGCCCGCAAATCTGTACTATCTGAGTTGACTAATAACACCAAACGTCCAACCCAAATTGCACAGAAATACGAATCATTATTAGAAACAAGTTAGAGGATGAGAAATAGAAAGAAAGAAATATTAGAATAGAAGAAAACGAAGATCACAAACTCACAGCGGAATGAATAAAATATATTAGGTAACATAAACTTTGAAATACAATTCTGTAACTTTATATACATACCATCATCAGAGCACAACAGCTATTTCTGGAATAGTTATAAACACCTGTTTCTAGATACAAACATGGTACACAGCGGAATATATGATAGTCTATAGCTAACTGGTGAAGCCTCCTGCTTCAAACTCCTCCAAGTGAATCAGTAAAATCCCGACTACTTGACTGCCCGTACAAATTTGGGCACCCAAGAGTTTAGGGAAAACAAACAAAATAAACTCTGGGTCAGTCATGGGACTGGTGTGAGTAAACTCCAACCAATTGTTTAACTTTCAAAATCCTTTCGAAAGAAAGGATAATAGTAAGACCAACCCACACATAAACATGGACAGTTTTTACCTTACTATAACCCAAAACACTTTGATACAAAAATCCAGTGATATTATAATAGTGTCTAAATCAAATAAATAACAATCTAGCGGAACGTTTGCATCTCACGCGCCATATATAATATAAAATCAAAAACCGCAGGGCGCTTATTGGAGATTGGATTCCCAACATGAGAAGGTATGGAACCACCTTCCGATAGTGTATCTCTAGAGGGGAATACACTAGGTTCAACAAGAACATCTTGCAACCCGGCCCACACATGACCGACCATTCATTTCGCTTGAGTGTCTCGAATGTATATCACCAATGGTTGGGATCAGCAACCGTTTCCCGAAAAGGGACAGCATCGATAGATTAAAGAAGTAAAAGGAATTTCTCTAGATAGGTGATTATACACCAAAATGGGAGCGACCCACATAGCCATGCTGCCTGCCCGATTTTTGTCATTTCCCGGTTGTTGAGGCCTGAGGCTACGATTACTTATCATTCTTGATAGTGTTGTATATAACGGTGTTGTATACACAATTATATGATTTTTGTTTGATGATAACAAACAAATATATATTATTTTGAATGTGTTTGTTATTGTACTGTTATATCACATTACAGACAGGAATATAATATTTATATTTAAACAGAATGCATCTATACAGAAACTCAAATATCTACACAGTATTTTGGTTAAATATAATATTTTATTTCAAATATTCAAACAGTACAACTATTTATAACTCCACTATTTAAACACATCACATCTCATATACATTCACAGAATATAGTCTTGTAAATTCACTCAGTTATACAATCATTCATACATGCATTCAGTTACACTCAATCTCATTTGTACTTTTCACTTATATCACTTTGACACAATGTTTATCCACTGTCTTCTGTCTCTGTCTTCTGTCTTCACAGCTCAGTCAGTCCAGTCTTCTTACCTGTCACATGAAACACACACACAGTACACTGCAATAGAAATACAAACTGTACTCATGCAAATATAAATTAAAAAAAGGAGGATAATTGTTTTTTTTTGTCTCAGTTTTCTGGTGTGTTTCTCATCATTTTTCATGACTTGATCTGATTCATCTGTGTCTAGGTAGACAGTTTGTATATGTACAGGGACAGGAAAATTCCTGTATGGCTGCATATACACACGTGTATATATATACACGTGTGCATTGCCACGCCAATACAGGGTGCAACTGAGGAGTAGCCACGTGGACCATCTCGACTCAGTGCACAATGCAAATCAGTTTGCAAAAGTTCAGCAAACATGTATGGTCAAGCCAACATAAAAAGCAATGCTATACAATGGTGCAACAAGCTCAGGTCAATGTACAAGTACATGCCACAAACAGGTTCAAGAATATGATCTAACTCAGCAAAAGCAAAGTGTCGACACAAGTTACAAAGCAGTATGGATCAGCAATATCAATGTTTTAGTAACACAAATGTGTATACAGTGAGTCATAGCAAAAGGGGACAGCTCAGTTTCATGGTTCAGCAAAATCAACATAAGCAAGCAAGTAGCAAACAAGGGCAATGGCATAAGCAAGCTCGATCATTGAAGCATATACATATCCAGATCAAAATGATGTGTTCATTCCCAGCATAAAACAGTTTCAAATCATTTGCAAGCATCAACACTATGGTGTACACATGACCAGAACAACATGGAGCATTTGCATGGTCAGGTTAAACATGTTTTAAATGAACAAAGGGGCTAACAAAATACACAAGATTGGAGCAAGGAAATGAAGTCAAACTCTGCAATACATGGTGATACAAGCAGTGCAAACTCATGAAGATGAAAATAGTTCAAGTGCTCATGTCTAAAAGTAGAGGTTCTCAATCATGATGATGGTTCAGCAAGGTGACACAAAACAGTCAGCTTGAAGCTACATATGTGCAAGTAAATCACAAGAAACAAATCAGGGACAAAAGACAAAGAGGAATATATGATTTACTCAATCATAGATGGAAATATAAAGTAAATTGAAGATTGGGTTCATTCATATATGGTTGGTGACTAGGCAGAATAAATCACTCAACATGCAAGTCAATCATTCTAAGCCGATTCAGTCAAAGAACCAAAAGGGGAAAGCCAGCAGAAATGTTATTTTCAGTAATCTAATGTTTGGCAATGTTTTTAAAGTGGTCCAGGCAAAGAAATACACGCAAGCATGGTTATGGGAAGATAAATCTCCAGAAAATCAAATATATTATTTCCAGTTTTGTATCAAGACAATAAATCAGAGAAAGTATGTATGGCAACAAATAATTTGCAAGTCTCTCAAATCTGAAATCACGCAAGGGCCTCTATACATATCCAAATTTATTCAAAGCCATATGGAATGATTAATGGCCAGGAAATCATTTTAATAATTTCCAGAAATCATATTGTGTTAAAAGGGGAAAATGAATTATTTCCAGTTTGTAGAAAATCAAGTTTAGGCAAGAAATTGTCTCGGCAATTTTCAAATTCATTTATGGGACAAGAGCACGTCAAGTTCATCAAGGAATTCACAGCAATTTTATCAAAGCCGAGAATTTAAGAAGCCAATGCAAATTCAGATCGAATCATTTATGGTGAAATCAGAGTTTAGGGTTTTCGGATATACCCCATATTTATACACACCAAATTCATCATAGGCAATATACAGCAAATCGAAAACCAACCCAACATTTCAAATCGAAAACCCAAGCATCAATAAATCAAAAGGCAGAGCAATTGAAGTTTAAATTCACTTACAACGTTTCATTAGGGTTTCGATCGAGTGCCAGAGAGGGAAGCCAAATCGAAGCACGAGAAAGCTACCATGTCTTGAGCTTCACAGAGACAGATTCGATCATTCAAGCATCTCGATTTGAGAAGGATTTCAGAAACCCTAATCCCCTTTGTATCGCCGCCATTTTTGTTTCCCAGAGAAATAAAGAAAAAGATCGGGCTAAAACAAAGAGAGTGCATCAACTTTGAAAGGGGCCGGCCAACATAGTTTTAAAAGGGGATGACCCCTTATATTTAAACTACTAGGGTTTTCTTTGTTTATTTAATTTTGTTTTGTTTTTAATTTTCTTCTGTAAACAATTCTGAACAGTTTTTCTAGAAGTCTGTAAAATTCTAGAGTTCCAGTCAGGGTGTTGACTGGCAGTCCACTAGAGTCTGTAAATTCTAGGGTTACGAGTTACAGGGTTAATAATTCGGGAAATCTGATCGAGGGGATATCAGTCAGTCTAAGGTTTTGAGCGTAGGGTTAGGACAGGAGCAGGTGCTGCGAGTGTACATGGTCTTGTATGCGGGATCTGTTTATAACACCTAATAGAAACCTTAGGAATGCAGCAGTAGGCAGGGTTTTGCCGAAGCTGGGTATATCTGTGTGTGATTTATTTTCTGCACTTTTATTTCTGTTGCATTCTGTGATCTATTTATTATTTTAATATCCTGTCAAAATTTTCAATTCAGTTTAAAAACTGTGATAAACCCTATTCACCCCCCTCCAGGGTTAATCTAGATCCAACAGATAGCCCAATCACTTTGAATGCCACATTGTCAGATCCATTAATCACTAATTGATTTGCACAAATACATTCTGGATATTATGCTAAGAGAATAAATTCTCCGCCACCATATATATTCATACAGACCAACATATGCGATCACTGGAAATACTCTGTCAGACACTCGTCCATACACATTCGTTCTGGGACTGAACGAAACCGAAGGCACAATTTATATTAATAGAAAAGTCCTTTCACTTTACTCCATCTTCGATTATCTTCATATAATCTGATTCGCAACGCTACTGCAAATACGGAGTGGTTCTCAGATAACAATCCAACCGGTCTCTCCATATTGACAATGATATTGGCAAACACTTCGATAGTCGGTTATTTAACTATCGAAGAAAAACAAACATTCAATCAAATCATCAAACAAATCACTGGGCCTTTTTAATTAATATTTCATAAATTAACATACTTCTCCATTTCTTTATCAATATTTGTTAACCAAATCCTTTCAACAATCATCTTGGCCTCTTACGCTATTTGAAAAACATTTCCACATCTTGCCTTCTTTTATTTACTACACTTAGAAAATATTCTATTTGCAATTGAAAAACATTTCAACCACTTATCTCTTTCCCGACTCGGTTATTTTTATACTTAGGAAATATTTATGATATATTTCCAAAATACCACTTACTTGGGTTAAAACGTATGTTGTATAAAACATTCTTACAAACAACCCACAATACTGCATTCCGCTAACTCTTATTCAAACATTTCCCTTCGAGATTGGATCTTGCTATTTATCGGTTAAAAATGAAATCAATCAAGTTGGGGTATAACTACCTCTCAGACCTTGACTGAAAACATCCTTAACTTCAAAACGAACAAGACCACTTACCTCAAATAATCAACATCATACAAACCAATTATTCATTTTTAAACCCGTATACGTTTCGCTTTCTAATTTTACCAGATTTAATTATAGATTTTCATTTTGTTTATAGTATTCTATTTTCAAGTTCGTTTCCTTATCGAATTATATATATATATATATCGCTACATTGATTTCTAACTATCAAATTTCCTTTAAAATATTCTAACTCCTTAAATTACCGGAAAAATTCGCCATAACCCCCTTTGTACTGACAAATAGTTCAAACCTCAACTCGCCTCTCTAGGCCCTTTCCATTCAAAAAAAAATCAAAAAGCTATGTGGCTTGCCGATTCGGCGCATAAAATCTCATATGGAATTTAAACATGTAGCTTTTGGTCAGGCATTTCAATTTATATCTCTTCATATACTTCATTCCAAACCTGCTTAACACGTATCCAAATATTCCTATTTGGTTTCAACTCAATCCATTCGTCTTAACCCAATTCTCTAATTTATTTTCTAATTAGCTATTTTGCCTATTTCACTTCTTTATTTGAACATAACATGTTCAAATAAAATATTTAACTTACTTATAAACAAATTGAATTCCAATTTCAATTCCAGTTTCCTTTTCGATTTCGAATATAAATTCTCAAATCTCCTTTACTTATTCAAAGTCCATTTTCATATCGAATTTCGATTAACTAATTATTATTCAAATTAGTTAGTTTTATTCAATAACTAAAAATCTGATTTTTTTTCTCAAAAATCATTTCACTTACTTCACCGAAGTTCATATTTATTTTACATCTCCAGTCTGGATTTTTTAATAGCAATTCGGATTTTATTTACTTAAAATTCTTATGTTTATTTATATAAACCTTTATGGTTTTTAAATGATTTTGGCGCTGCTTTTCTGAAAATTTGATTTTGACATAGCTCAAAATCTATCAGACGAAATCCAGATTTTTCTCTTTCATTAGAAAAATATTATTCAACCGGTCCTGACGATTCTTGTTCCAAAGAATTCCGACTTAAATTGAGTTCCATATTGTAACGTCCCGGGATTTTGCGATCTTGGTTATCGACATAAAACTCAATGTCGACTGTCCAAACATCAAAAATACTAGAAAGTTAATTGAAAGAAGTTAGAGGGTGAGGATACATAAGATAGAAACTTAGAATAGAAGAAGAAGAAGATAAAGCATCAGGGTAACACGAATCTCACAGCGGAACGAACAACATATAATAGATAACATATCCTTGAAATAAAATCAGTATATGTATACAGTAACATTATCAGAGTATAACACTTACAACACAACGAAAATAACTATAGCTATATAATCCTGAAGCCTCCTGCTCCATCTCTTCAAGTATCTGTAAATCTCGACTACTTGACTGCCCGTACAAAATTGGGCACCCAAGAGTTTAGGGAAAAAACAAAATAAACTCCAGGTCAGTCATGGGACTGGTATGAGTAAAAAAGTTTAAAACAGTTTGAGCCATTAAACGATATCTCATAAGACCACGCCGTATAACGGAACGGGTTTTTCTCTTATGAGAATCCAAAATAATCTTTATATCAAAACTCATTGATATTATAATAGTGTCTATCAACCACAATATAATTATCATCTAGCAGAAACGCTTTCATCTCACGTTCTACATATATAGTATACAATCAAAACCGCAAGCACGTATTGGGTAATGGATTTCCAACTATGATAAGGTATGTAACCACCTTTCGCTAGTGTACCTCTAGAGAGGAATACACTGGGTTCAACAAGAACATCTTGCAACCCGGCCACACATGACCGACCACTCATTTCTCTTGAGTGTATCGTATGTATATCACCAACGGTTGGGATCAACAACCATTTCCCGAATGGGACAACATCGACAATAGATTTTTAGAAATAAATGAAACTCTAGATCAGCTGATTATACACCCTAACAGGTGCGACCTGCATAGCTATGTTGCCTGCCCGATTATTGTCATTTCCCAGTTGTTAGGCTAGAGGCCACGCTTATATCTGGCAGACCACACAATTATTCACTTTGAATGTCACATCGTCATACCCGCCAAATCAAAAATTGATTTCCCCAAAAATACAACGTGTATACAGCTAAGAGAAACGCTGCCACCAAATGTACGTACGTTTGAAGAGATCACTTACGCGATCTATTAAATATAGTCCGTCAGACATTCTTCCATACAGGTCGTCCTGGGACTGGACAAACCGAAGGCACTGTTCAGTACAACCATGTTAGGCAATCTTTACCTAAGATTTATACAACAGCCCTTGCACTTTACTCCGTCTTCAATTATCTTTGGCATATATGATTCGCAATGCTTATGCCAATACGGAGTGGTTCTTCGGATAATAATCCAACCAGTCTCTCCATATTAACAACGTTAAAATGGTCAAAAACTTCGATAGTCGGTGAGTTAACTATCAAAGAAAAACACGTGTGCAAACAACGATATTATTTCCAAATGGAAATTTTATCGAATAATCATCATTGAACATTTATCTCTTAGTTCATTAATTTATTCATTTCCCATTTCCTACTTCCATATATTCAACATTTCTTATTTTCTATACTTAGAAAATATACGTTATTAACATTGGAAAACATTTCCCTTTCTTGTTTTTTGTATTAGAAAACATTTCTGATTTCTTATTTGGAAAACATTTCCAAATCTCCTTCATTTGGTTTTAAAAAGATGTTTAAATAAACATTGCTATGCCAACACAAACCATTTCGCTCATTAACTAAATTCACTTAACCATCCTTCACTATCAAATGAGTGGTCCAATTTGAGCTGACAATTTAAACGGTTTGTGTTGATACGGCCATTTAACCACCCTTCACTATCAATCTTAGAACCACTCCGTTTGTTTGTTTGCTTGCATATATACTGTGATATATGAAGTGTTAGAAAACCTGAAATAAATAAGTGGTTGTTTGTGTTTTAAATATCAATGGGGCCAAATTGTTGATATATAAAAATAACGTGAAAAGGATATTTGAGATTTAAAAAGGGAAAAATTTATTTTTCTAAAATAGATTTTGAATTTCGAATAGCTATGAAATATTAACTTGTTTTGGATAAATAAAACAAGCAGTTCATTTATAAATGATGTTTACAAATAAAGTAAAATGAATTATCATTGGATAATTCAAGAAATGTAAATACAAATATGAAATTTAAGGAGGGAGGTTTAATTTTCCAAAGTAGGGATTTAATTTCAAATAGATCTGGAATCGAGACTTGTTTAAATATACAAACAAGTAATATAAAATGGTATTTATAAATAGAAATGGGAAAATTGTTTTAAAGAAATAAACGATGGAATTTATTCTGATGTTCAGAATATAAATTAAACTAAAATAAATCCGTAAGGATTTATGATTTGAATTCGATTAATTCGAATTTATTTAAATAGAAGTTAATTTGAATATAGAAAATTCAAAGAGAATTGAAATGGAATTTGAATATAGAAAATTCAAAGAGAATTGAAATGGAATTTGAATATAAAAAATTCGAAGAGAATTGAAATGGAATTTGAATAGAGAAAATTCAAAGAGAATTGAAATGGAATTTGAATATAGAAAATTAAAATAGAATTTGAAAATAAGAGTTGAAATCATTTCGAAATGGGAACAACGAAATATATTTCAGAATGCGGATTTTTAAACAGAATAGAAATGAATCCAAAGGATTTATAATTTGTGAAAGGAATTGAAATTAAATATAGAAGATTGAGTATAAATAAATTTATTTCCGAGTTAGGGAAAATGGACGATTCTAGAAAATTAGAAATATTATGTTGAATTGGAAAAATGGATTTGATATATATTAAAAATATATCAGAATGGAGTTGAATTTATTTTAAACGAAGTTTAAAAGTTTATATATATAAATATAATTAAAACGAACTCGCCGCAGCGCCGCTGTTCGTAAATTGGCAATTCAAACTTCAATTGAGTATGTAGAACTCAAATTAAGTCGAAATTCTTTGAAACATGAACCGTCAGGACCAGTTAGATAATAATTTTCTAATGGAAGAGAAAAATCTGGATTTCGTCGTATTGATTTTGAGTTAAGTCAAAATCAAATTTTCAGAAAAACAGCGCCATAATCGTTTTAAAAACGATAATGGTTTATTTAAATAAATAAAAGGATTTTAAGAAAATAAAAACTTAGATTTTTATTTTATAAATCCAGAATTGAGTTATAATATGAATATGAACTCAAGTGAGGTAAATGAAATGATTTCTAAAACGGAAATTATATTTTCGATTTGATTGAATATAATTAACTAAAGCAAAAGAAGAATTAGTTAATAAAGTTTAAGATTTAGTTCAACTTTGAATAAGTAGATTTAAACTTGTAAATCAATATTCGAAATCGAATATGGAAGGTGAATTGAAAATGGAATCCAACTAGTTGATAAATAATTTAAACTTATATTTGAATATGTTATATTCAAATGAAAGGGGGAAATAGGCAAAACAGTTAACTAGAAATTAGTTAATGGAATTTTTAATTGAAGTTGAACTTTGAAAGGTAAATAGGATTTGAGAACTTAAATTTCGAAATTGAATATGAAACGTAAGTTGAAATTGAATTTAATTAGCTTGTAAGCAAGTTAAAATTATATTTGGACATGTAGGTTCAAATATAAAAGTGAAAACAGGAAAGGAGTTAATTAACAAACTAATTAACGAATTGAGATAAACGAGTGTATTAAGTTGAAATGAATTAGAAATGTATGGATATACATTAGAGAGGTTTGGAATGAAGTATAGAAGTGAAATAAATAGAGTGCTCGACAAAAATGGTATGTATTTAATTCGTATATGAGATTTTATGCGCCATATCGGCTAGCCACTTGGCTTTTCTTTTTCTTTTTGGATTGGAGAGGGCCTATGTGGCGGTTTGGGGATTTTCCCGATGCTCCCGGTATAAAGGAGGTTATGGCGAATTTTTTTGGAAATTTAAGGAGTTAGAATATTTTTAAGAAAATTTGATAGTTAGAAATCAATGTATCGATATATATATAGAATTCGATAAGGAAACGAATTAAAAATAGAATATTATAAACAAAAAGAAAATCTGTGAATTTAAATCGAGTAAAAATAGAAAGAGGAAAGTATATACTTCTTAGAAATGAGAAATTGGTTTAATATGATGTTGATTATTCGAGTGAGCAATCTTGTCTGTTTTGAAGTTAATAATATTTTCAGTCAAGGTCTGAGAGGTAATTATACCCCAACTCGATTGATTTCATTATTAGCTGAGAAATAGCAAGATCCAGTCTCGAAGAGAAGTGTTTAAAAGAGATTTAGTCGAATGAAGTATTTTGGGTTGTTGTAACGATGTTTTACATAACATTCGTTTTAACCCAAGGAAGTGGAGTTGGAAATATAATAATAAATATTTCCTAAGTATAGAAATGAATGGTCGTGAAAGAGATAAGTAATTGGAATATTTTCCAATTATAAATAGAAGATATTTTCTAAGTACAGAAAATAAAAGAAGGCGATATGTGGAAATGTTTTCCAGAGTTAATAACATATATTTTCTAAACATAGAAAATAAGGAAATATGAATATATATATATATGTTTGATGATTTGTTCGATAATTCCATTTGGAAATAAGATCGTTGTGTGTACACGGACATTTTCCATTTGATAGTTAAATCACCGACTATCAAAGTTTTTGACCATTTTAACGTTGTTAATATGGAGAGACCGGTTGGATTATTATCCGAAGAACCAATCCGTATTGGCATAAGCGTTGCAAACCAAGTATGCTGAATATATTGAAGACGGAGTAAAGTGCAAGGGCTGTTGTATAAGTCCTAGGTAGAGATTGCCTAGGATGGATGTACTGAATAGTGCCTTCGGTTTCGTTCAATCCCAGAACTAATGTAAATGGACGAAGGTCTGACGAAGTATTTCCAATGATCGCATATGTTGGACTGTACAAATATATATGGTGGCAACGGATTTATTCCCTTAGCATAATATCCAGGATATTTTTGCAAATAAATTTATGATTAACGGATCTGATAATGTGGCATTCAAAGTAATTGTGTTCAATGAGAGAAGTAATCGTAGCCTCAGGCCTCAACAACCGGGAAATGACAAAAATAGGGCAGGCAGCATGGCTATGTCGTTAGCTCCCATTAGGGTGTATCATCACCTATCTAGAGATTCATTTAATTCCTTATTCTATTCGATGCTGTCCCATTGGGGAAATGGTTGCTGATCCCAACCGTTGGTGATACACATTCGATACACTCAAGCGAAATGAGTGGTCGGTCATGTGTGGCTGAGTTGCAAGATGTTCTTGTTGAACTCGGTGTATTCTCCTCTAGAGATACACCAGCGGCGGGTGGTTCCATACCTTGTCATAGTCGGAATCCAATCTTCAATAAGCGCCCGCGGTTTATGATTATACATTATATATGTGGAGTGTGAGATGCAAGCGTTCCACTAGATTCTATTTATTTGATTTAGACACTATTATAATATCAAAAGAGTTTTGATATAAAGATCATCGTTTTCTTTCTAAAGGATTTGAATGTTAAATCAAGTGTTTGAGATTCTCATAAGGGAAAAACCCGTTCCGTGTTATACAGCGTTGTCTTATGAGATATCGTTTGTTTTCTCAAACTGTTTTAAACTGTTTACTCATACTAGTCCCATGACTGACCCGGAGTTTATTTTGTTTTGTTTTACCTAAACTCTTGGGTGCCCAATTTTGTATGGACAGTCAAGTAGTTCAGGATTTTACAGATTTATCCAAAGGAGCTTGGAGAAGGAGGCTTCAGCGTTATCTAATTATAGTTATTTCCGTTGTGTTGTAAGTTGTACTCTGATAGTGATACTCTGATAAGTGTATGCTATACAGTTGAAATTTTGTATTTCAAAAGTTATGATATATTATATTTTGTTCCGCTGCGATGTGAGATTCTATGTTGTTATTTATGTTCTTCTTCTACCTTTTTCTTCTAAAAAAAATGATTCGTATTTTCGTGATATTTGGGTTGGATGTATGATGTATGTAGTCAACTCTGATATTACGGATTTGCGGGACATTACAGTTAGTAATATATCATAACTTTTGGAATACAAAATTTCAACTGTATAACATACACTTATCAGAGTATCACACTTACAACACAGCAGAACAAAACTCTATATAACTAACGCTGAAGCCTCCTGCTCCAAGCTCCTTTAGATAGATCTGTAAAATCCTGTACTACTTGACTGCCCGTACAAATTTAGGCACCCAAGAGTTTAGGTAGAACAAAACAAAATAAACTCCGGGTCAGTCATGGGACTGGTATGAGTAAACAGTTTGAATCCCGGGATGTTACACATATACTCACTTGAAGTTCGAAATGCCAATTTACGAACTGCCGCGCTGCGGCGAGTTCATTTTAATTATATATATATAAACTTTTAAACTTCATTAAAAATAAATTCAACTCCCATCTAATATATATCAAACCGATTTTCCCAATTCAACTCAATAATTCAGATTATCTATAATCGCTGATTTTTCCTTACTCGGTTATACATTTATTTATACTCGATTTGTTATTTTAAATCCCAATCCCTTTTATAAATAAATTATAAAATTTGGTATAATCGAATTCCAATTATAACTCCTTTGGATTTTCTCAATTCAGTTTATATTCTAAATCCCGGAATATAATCAATTATTCTATTTTCAACACGTTTTCCAATTTCACTTTTTAATTTTTTTCTTGAATTTAAACTTCTAAATTATCCAATGATAATTTATTTCTCTATTTTTATAAACAATGTTTGTAAATTAGTTTTCTTGTTTAAAAATTAAAACAAGCTTTCATTTCAAATACCTATTTGAAACCCAACCCCTTTTACATTCCGAATTTCGGAATAAAAACTATCATTTCTTTTTTTTCGAAATGATTTCAATTTATACTTTTAATTTCATATTTGAATTTAATATTTCAAATTATCTCTTGATAATTAATTCATCATATTTATAAACATCGTTTATAAATTTCCTTGTCTTATATATTTAAACAAGTTCTATTTAGAAATCTATTTACAACTAAAATGTTATTTTGGAAATTTCTATTTATAATAACTTATATATATAACACCTAATTTATTTTCATAATTAATTTAACTTCTATTTAAATACATTCGAATTAATCGAATTCAAATCATAAAGCCTTACGGATTTATTTTAGTTCAATTTATATTCTGAACATCAGAATAAATTCAATCATTTATTTCTTTAAAACGATTTCCCCATTTCTATTTTTAAATTCATATTTGAATTTAAATATTCAAATTATCCAATGATAATTTTCCCCCTACATTTATAGACCCTGTTTATAAATTCAGTTCAATCCAATTCAATTCCCTGATTATCCAATGAAAATCATTCCATTTCATTTATAAACACCGTTATAAATTTACTTAAATTTCCTATGTTATTCAATTTATAAATATCATTTATAAATTAAATACTTGTTTTATTTATTTAAAACAAGTTAATATCTTTATAGTCTATTCGAAATTCAAATTCTATTTTAGAAAAAATAGAATTTCCCTTTTTAAATCTCAAAACCCTATTTACGATATTTTTATAAATTACCATTTTGGCCCAATGATATTTTAAACACTCAAAACAACCAATTATAATTGACAGGTTTTCTAACACATCATATATGATAATATATATGACAAACAAACAATAATATTTTTGAGGAAACCGGTTGGATCCCTCCGACCTGTTTATCCTGCATCCACAGACGTTAGCCAACATAAATAATACCCATCCTGCTTCGAGGCAGGATATCACGGTATGAAGGTCATCCACTATCATAGCGTGGGGCGTATAGGGTCATCCGCTAATGATACTGCGGGCATCCGCTAATGGTACTACGGGAATTATCCAATCACCAATATATATATAATAACCACGAACACCAATCCTAAATAACTAATATATATTAAATAGCCACAAAATATTTAAACGCATCCAAACAACCAACAATTATTTTTAACGACTAAAAATAATTCAAAAGGAATAAATTGAGTGAGATTTACTCACCTTGATTTCATTTGCTGAACATCCCAATCTAAATTAAATCGAATATCACTCGATTTAAATTAAATTCCAATCAACGCTGATCGACTCCAAATGAATTCCATGTTAAGATCTGTAATTATGAATTTTATTTTATGATTTGACCACCTTGTATAAATTAAATCCATTGCATTATACGATTTTTGATTATATAAAAATTAACGAATTAACTAAATAAATTATTAAATTCATACCTTAATCCGTGTTTTAATATCATTTCCCTCGTTTGAAAATCTCCACATATCCTCTTTGTTCACTACACGACCATGACCGAATCTAACAGCCCCTTTTGCCGAACTCATCTCTATCAACGAACACAAGCACCAAAAATCCCTTGCCCGAAAGTTGAACACCACAACCTTGTCCATTGCATGGCTTATGTTCATACAAATCCATTGTGCCTTAATCGTTTAATCTAACATTGTACGTCATATATACATATGCGTTATACATTGGATACCAATCATATTTTTACTAACTTGTAAATGTAAAAATAAATAAATTTAATTTACTTCAATCATAAAATCCCGTAATTTTGTTTTTACCAGCTGCTAATCCATGTTCTTCCTATGCTAAGAGTCACGGTTAATTTCTGCAGTTTCCAATCATCATTGTAAAAACCCGTAACTTCCCCGGTGAGGAAAGCGCGGATAGTTCGAGGAGAAGGGGAGGTAGCGGTTTCAGGAAGGGGGGAAGAAACGAGGGTAGAGGGTGACGGAGAGAGTAGGAGGCGGGGTCAGGGAGTGCGGAGGTCGCCGTCGCGGTTTGGCTGAGGAGGGGGGTCGCTGTCTCGTATGTACGAGGGGAGAGGAAGGGAGGCGGGAGAGAGAAGCGGAGGAAGCGGAAGGAGGTGCGGTGGCCCCGCCCGCGGCGGCGGCGGCAAATCGACGGGGGGGGGGGGGGGGATTAGGGCATAGGTTTTTTTTATTTGTTTTTCGTTTTGAAGTCAACGAAGGAAGAAGGGGGGCTTAAGGAGAAAATATATATATATATATATATATATATATATATAATTTTATTAGTTTTAAATTTTAAAAAGTAACTTTTTATTTCGAACTCGAAATGAAACCCACCGCCTGTCGTCCCTAGCACATTACCCCCATTCCGAATACAATGGGATATGTATCGTAAGATGATTTGATCGTTTCGATCAGTTTTCGTCAAAATCAAAATATAACTCTATATATTGAATTTGAATATGCATTTCAATTTACCGGAGCCACATACTAACTCGAAAAATTTCAAAAAATTTATTTCTAGCTTCGCGTTGACGATACGGTCCTAACAAAAGTGGTTTCACCGAAATCCGAAGTCGTTTGCAAAATGGCTATTTTTAAGGGCTGAAATTCCATAGCGACTATTCTGAATTTTCAACTGGACATATCTTTTTATTCCCGCTATGAAATTTTGATTTTTCGGATTCATTGGAAAGATATTTTCAATTAGATTCAATTTTTTTGTTTCACTAAAATCCGGATTATTTTGCACCCGGTATGTTCAATTGAAGTTTGAAATCGAATTATCGAACTACCGCGCCATTTTCAATTCCTTTTATAATTATAAATAAATATTTATATTCTAACGACGACATACATAAATATATACGTTCAAATTCCATTCAAATAATTTTCTCGTCGATATTATTTAAAATAATCCATTTTAAATATTCAAAATTCATCAAAATTGCTAAACTGGCTCGCATTTCCGGGTTGTTACAATCATGTCGCAACCTTACTTCATCCATCGAATCCCCTTCACAACTGCATTTCTTTTTTTTCTTGCTGTCCAAAACAGCGGACACGCTACTTCTCCTTTTTTTTCAAAACACAGACTGCCTGCACTACCTAGGAACTCCCCCTACATCGCGATAATGAATATATCAAGTTCCAGAAATCAACTTGTACCTTAAAATGACTTGTGATATCATTCTCTCCAGTTTTCGCCAACTATCACCTTTCGCACCCTACTATTGACCATCGTCATCCCCATAAACATGACCAACTCCACTGAACCTGTAAAGACCCGTAACTTCCCCGTAAAGGAAAGTGTCGGATAGTTCGAGAACAAACCACAACAGAACGCATACAGAAGAACATTTCATTGTATACTACAACAATGCATCAGATTACAAGAATATACAGAGTATGAATGAATATTACACAGAAATATCAGAGATTTAAATTACATTTAAATACATAGCAGCGGAAAATAATACAATACACAACTAGAAGAAGATGTACGGATACAAAGCTTTCCGGATATCGTTCCAGCTGTAAACCAGGATCCTGTGAATATAAATCTGCAAAACCGAAACTACTAGCTGCCCGTGTAGAAAATAGGGGCACCCAGAGTTTAGGTTAAAACAATAAACTCCAGGTCAGTCATGTGACTGGTGTGAGAACTAAAACAGTTATTAATCTTTATTTTAAATCATTAGGTAAATCAAGGGACCACGCCGTATAACACGGAACGGGTTTCCTCCCAAGAATACCAGTGCATAAAACAAACAGCGCAATGCTAAATAAAGAAAAATGAAGCTGTTATAAGACCCAAGTCCTATCACACAATGCAATGCAAGCCGGGGGATAGGGTTTTCCCTTATAACAGCCAAAGAATGCTTGATACGTTTAAAACAAATCATTTGATACTATAATAAGTGCATAGTGTATAAAACAACTTCAAATCATAAGTATCAATCATAGGCGGCATGAGTGCCCCATACCACTATGTCGCCGTATATAGGTTATACAATCAAAATCGCAAAGTCACGTATTTGGAAATTGGATTTCCGTCTATGAACCGAGGCAAAAGATAGTCCTCAACCGATTCGAGACAATCTAGCCCATGTCTCAGGATCAGAGCTCGAGTGACCCTTGGATCGTCAGGGCCGGTCCACCGATGTGGATTAAACTTAAACCCTGAACATGCGTTTCCCCGCCCTATGGGGCGTAAACGAGCCAACTAAATGACTCCATCGGTTCGAGAACGACCGATCAATCCGAGGCGCCTCGCAACAGCAACAACCACATAAGTCAAACTCGTCAGGGCGTGTAAAACCACTGACGCCACTTTTTATCTAGAAGGAAACGCATGCCCTCCCTGAGGTCCGTCTCCCGTTTTTGGTTCATACCGGGTGTGAAACACGCGAGGTAAACGTTACACAAAGCTACGCCACAAAGGCCGTGCTTTGATCATCACCACAAGACTTTGCTTTTCAACAGAAGCCTCGATCAGTTGCCACTTAGGCATGCCACACAGGCAATTCACTTCATGCGTTTGATATCCATCAATATATAACCCCTGAGCTCGTACGTCTCAGAGAAGGGCGTTAAGCAAGAGAATAAATTCTCCGCCGCCAAACAGATATATATTTAATAGAGATCAATCACACGGACTAAAATCCAATGTCAGACACACAGTCCATTTACAAGTCCGTTCTGGGTCTGAACGAAACCGGAGGCACCTAGTACCCCGCATATCCATCGATCTCCAAGTACGTCTGGACGATCACTAACTGTTTCCATCTTCTTGGGTGTACAGCCCAATCAAGATCATCAGTTATCACCCAAACGACGTGAAGACCTCCGGTCTTCGACCATCGTCTTCATCTTCGACTTATCGTCGTATCAGTTATTCAGAATGGGATAAACCCGGTCTTTCCGAATAACTCGCGTATATATTATAAAAGTGTTACACAAACACAACATACGCCTCATTCCAATTCATTAGTCACTAACCGTAAATTAATCAAGAGAATAATTCCCCAAATATTAACCCCGAAGGCCGAAACCAACATCAGATCAATATCCAGAAAACCATTCTGCTTAGCTAACCGACAGTTAGTTTCTAAATTTCACATTCATAGGGAAAGGTTCCCATTAATTTTATCCAAGATAAATTTCTTGAATTTATTCTTCTTTCGAATTTCGATTCAACTAGTCGAGATTAACGAACCTTACCGAAGTAATCATTGGTTTTAATTTCCCAATCCCAACCTATTTATCCCATGAAGTAAAACTGGTAATACTTCATATCTAACACCACAGTGTTATCGGTAAATTCAATTACCATTTCACGTTCAAATCTAATTAAAGATTTAACTATCGCCTGGAGCAAAACTGGTGATACTCCATTTCGATTATTTCAATCTAATTAAAGATTCATTAAAACTCTACTTAGTTTTAATCTGTGACTGGGTTAAAGAATCAGTGTCATTTAAAACAAGGTTCACGATAAACCCAAAATCACATCGCATTTCAATCAGTCCCTAATTGTAAATTAGCAAGTGAGCAATTCCCTAAGTATTAATCCCGAAGGCCGAAACCAACATCAGATCAATACCTCGGAAACTATTCAACTTAACTAATCTCCAGTTAGTTTCTGATTTTCTTAACTCCTTTAGGTCTAAGAACTGTATTATTGAAGATACCGTTCACTACAACCCAAAATCGCCTTTCATTAATGATCGGGTTAAAGAACTAGTGTTATTTAAAACACTGTCCACGATAAACCCAAAAATCAATATCGATTCAATTCCAATTAAATATTATTTAATTGGTACACTTCATTAAATCCAAATAAAAGATTTAATCTTTTCTCAACTGGGTTCAAGAACAGTGTTAGTGAAGACACCATTCACGACAAACCCAAATCACATTTGATATTCAATATAAGGCTCTGAATAGAAAATATATCGGCTTATATTCAATATCAAATTCTACGATTAACAAATGTCGTATTGGAAATAACGATATAAATATATCTTTCAAATTTCCATAACAACATCTGTATAATCACGAATTCCAACATCGAAATATTCCGAAGACAATTTCGATTCAAATCCACTCCAATGCAATCATTGGAAATTTTGGTTATTTTTAAAACCCTTTTCAAATCCAATTTATTTACTTAAAAATAAATAGAATTATAATTCTAGTTCAAAACTAGTTCATTTCGATAAAAACTATTTTATCTTTTCAAATATGGAGTTTTTCATCCCAATTCTTCTCAACTCATTTCTTATGATTTTACACAAATTATTACTATTTTTAATAATTTTATCAAGGCCCGTACAGTCGATTTCCATCAATGGCCATCGAACTGCACTTACAGCGACCTTTTTCGAATTTGATTTGGACGTATCTCCAAATCCAACCGTTAGATTTCAAATTTCTAATATTCGTTAGAAAGCTCTTTTCGATACGAACCCAACGGTTCCGGTTTTAGGAGAATCCGACGGTCGGATCTCCCGTAATGCCCGTTTGAAATAAATGGTCGAAATTCGCGAACTGCCGCGGCGCGTTCTATTCTGGCCATTATATTATATATATAATATATATAATATATATATCGTCGATTTCTATTTAAAACGAATTATATAAATAGTTTTAAAATTCGTTTCAAAAGCGATTTCAACTTCCATTTCATTTCAAATCAAAATTGAATTCTTCTTTACAAATTCATTTTAAAATTCCTTTCTATTCAATTCAAATTTCAATTCAATTTGAATTCATTTCAATTCGCTTTCAATTCCATTTGAATTCGTTTTATATTCAATTTATTTCGAAATCGTTTTCAATTCAATTCATTTCGAAATCGTTTTCAATTCATTTTGAATTCGTTTTCAATTCAATTCATTTCGAAATCGTTTTCAATTCAATTCATTTCGAAATCATTTTCAATTCATTTCATTTCGAAATCGTTTTCAATTCAATTCATTTCGAAATTGTTTTCAATTCATTTCATTTCGAAATCGTTTTCAATTCATTTCATTTCGAAATCGTTTTCAATTCATTTTATTTCGAAATCGTTTTCAATTCATTTTGAATTCGTTTTATATTCAATTTATTTCGAAATCGTTTTCAATTCATTTTATTTCGAAATCGTTTAAAATCGATATAAATATCGTTCACGTCAAAATGGCGTCAATCTAGTCAACACGGCTTCATAAATTTCTATTTTCAAATATTCTATTTCAAATATTTCTTTTTCAAAATAGTTGTTATTATCAAAATATTTCGTTCAACACATGACCAATCTCAATGGATGAGACTGTCAACACATGAACTTTTATTTTATAATATTCTTTATTTTTCAAATTGGAATGAGGCCCAATCAATTACCATATAAAGTTAATTATATGTATTTTCATGCATTACACACATAATATAGCATTGAAAAATAATCAACCATCAACCAAAGTGCACTACACTGTATAAGCATCAAATATAGATATTCAACGCTTATAACAGCCTGTCAATCCATCGATCGACATATTCAATCAATCAGGATGAGTGAACTTCAAATTTCATCCCAACACCCGTGTGGGGTTTTCAAACAATCAAACACAGATTTTATTTGTGCAGTTGGGCGATGTGTGGAATTTATCGTCCCAATCAATGTCATTCAAATAAGTGTACATAAACAAACCGTCCGGTTTGTAAATGAATATTTTACTTATTCACATTCACGTTAAAAATTATATTTTTTAACGGTAAAACATTTTATTCCAATTTATGAATTTCTATTCAGTTCATTTATTCAATAAAATGATATTTTTATTTTTCTAACATATTTTAGAAAATTTCGGCGGCATAACGGCACGATACTAGAAACGGGACGAGGCCTAGCCTTATCCCCGGTCTAGTGAAGGCCCACGCCATTAACACATCAATCAAATCAATTTCATCTCACCAAACAATTCAATCCAAACAAATAATTCAACTAATCTATGCAACCAAACAAACAAGTCCATGGTCTGTGGACGATTGTGTCGGGTGCTACTAAGCACCGTCTGCATCCTAGTATATATATATAACAAGAAAAATAAATTGAAAGGTGAGAAATTCTCACTGATAGCTATCCAAGCTCCACGGCACTTCATTTGCAGAAGTCTTCGTCGTTTCGCCTTCTTGTCACCTTCGTTGACCGTAGCCACTACATATGTAAAAATCGAATTTTTACTTCGTTATTCAATTTATAAAAATCGAATTTTTATTTCGCTATTCAATATATAAAAATCGAATTTTTATTTAGCTATTCAATATATAAAAATCGAATTTTTATTTCAAAGTTCAATATATAAAAATCGAATTTTTATTTCAAAGTTCAATATATAAAAAAATCATATTTTTATTTCGAAGTTCAATATATAAAAATCATATTTTTACTTCGCTATTAAATATATAAAGATTATATTTTTATCACCTTATTCTTCATATAAAGATTTCGCCCTTTCAAAAATAAAGTTTTCGCCTTTATAAAAATATAGATTTCATCCTTATAAAAATAAAGTTTTCGCCTTTATAAAAATAAAGTTTTCGCCTTTATAAAAATAAAGATTTCATCTTTATAAAAATAAAGATTTCATCTTTATAAAAATCAGCATTTTATTTCGACTTATAGAAAATAAAAATCAGATTTTTATTTTGCTACATACACAAAGATGATATTTTTATATTCTCTATCCTATAAAGATTATATTTTTAATACTTTAAAAATATAAAAATCATATTTTTAATATCTCTATATAGTAAAGACTATATTTTTAATACTTTAAAAATATAAAAATCATATTTTTATAATCACTATATAGTAAAGATTATATTTTTAATACTTTAAAAATATAAAAATCATATTTTTATAATCACTATATAGTAAAGATTATATTTTTAATACTTTAAAAATATAAAAATCATATTTTTATCTTTTCAAATATAAAAGATTACATTTTTTTAACTTCACAACAATAATAAAAACTAGTTTTTAAATCGCTTTAAAAATATCAGTTTTAATACTTATAAAAAAAAAAAATCAGTTTTACAGAATAAAATTAAAAATAAAATTACCTTCTATTCGATGCTCTGTAATGCGCTCCAGGGAAGACGCAACTTGCTTGAATCCTAGGGCTCCCCATCGCACTGACCTCTAGTCGCCGTTCATCCATCCAAGGTCGCCATCACGTCGAGCCATGCCAGAGCCACCACCGCCGAGAGGATGGCTGAACTCGAGCTCGCCTAGGGCTCTGAAATTGGGCGCGAACGATGGCGCTTTGGGGTTCGTCGGTGAGGGAGCGGGTTGGGTCGCGAGGGGGAGGAGATGAACGGGGGGGGGGGGGGGGGGGCGAGTGGAGGCGGTGGTGCCAGGGAGGGCGGCGTCAACGTCGATGGGTTTTTTTTTTTCTTTTATTTGATTCGAAATGAACTGACTGGGGGGGGGGGGGGTTTAGAAAGAATTTATATATAATTTTATATTTTAATATTTCAATTTCTCCGTAAAAAGCAACCTTTATTTTTCGACCTCTAAACGAGGCCCACCGCCTGTCGTCCATAGCATTTTACCCCCATTCCGGACACATTGGGATATGTTTCGCAAGCTGATTTGATCGATTTGATTAGCTTCCGTTGAATTTACATTTAAATCACTTTATTGAATTTTAAACGTACCTTTCGAATTATCGGGGTCGCATACGAACTCGAAAAATTACAGAAAAATATTTTCTAGCTTCGTATTGACGATACGGTCCTAACAAAACTAGTTTCGTCGAATTCTGAGACCGTATGAAAAATGGCCAATTTCCAGTCGATTAAAATCAACTGAAACTGGTCAAACGCGTTTTCCTATGCCACGCTCACATATTGATTCGAAAAATTATGAAATTTGAAACCTAGCAATAATTCGACATCACGGATCCAACAAAACTGGTTTCGTCGAAATCCGAGGTCATTTGCAAAATGTCCATTTTTAAGGGCCTGAATTCCATAGCGACTATTCAGAATTTTCAACTGGACATATCTTTTGATTCCCGCTATGAAATCTTGATTTGTCGGATTCGTTGGAAAGATATTATCAATTAGATCCTAATGTTTTTGGTTTCACTAAAATCCGGATTGTTTTGCACCCGGTATGTCCAATTGAAGTTTGAAATCGAATTATCGAACTACCGCGCCATTTTCAATTCTATTTATAATTATATATAATTATTTATATTCCAACGACGACGTATATAATATATACGTTCGAATTATATTCAAAATAAATTTCCCGTCGATATTATTTAAAATTATTCATTTTAAATATTCAAAATTCGCTAAAATGGCCAAAATAAAAATTTTAAACTGGCCCAGATTTTCGGGTTGTTACAATCTCCCCCACTTAAAACTTTTCGTCCCCGAAAAGGAACAAAGTCGAAAGTGGTTTGATTAATCAACTCTACGTTCGATCTGGCTTCCATTCTCCAACCTTTCAGTTTCTGAGAATTTCCAAAATCTCAAAAATTTGGCTAACACCCTAAATTTTTGAAAAATTTCGCCATAACTGCACCGGGAGCATCGGGGAATTTCAAATAGCTTCCCCGGTCCTTCAGATCTCAAAAAGAAAAAGAAAAAGCCAAGCGGCTAGCCAATAGGCTCATAAAATCATCATCACCCAAACAAAACAGGAAATTATGTAGTAAACATGTACCTATTTGTCGGGCAAACAAATTTTATTCTCTGCTCTAGCCTCCTTGCTATGACCTGTTCAATGATATATATGTATATGCAAACAAATGCGACCAATTTTCAATACAATTCAATATTTGATTCAATTAGGCTAAATGGTTCAAAATTAGCAAACAAATGAACAAACAACACAAACATCAATCAATTATTGAATTAGAGTTTCAAATTCATAATTTTGATACATATACAAAAAATCATGTTTTTGATGCCAATTCACAACAATGTATTGTAGCTATATATAAGTTTTGGTTCTCACACCAGCCTAATGGAAATATATAGAAAATCACACCTTCGAAACACGAACATAAATACTGATGATGTCATGACAATCATCAGTACCATCTTCGGGCGACTAGAGTGTGATGCTATATCTATCCAATATATTAAAACTTCGAATACACGCGGATCAGACGTATACGCAAAATCTATATATACTGGATTGTCCACATTAATATAAATAAATAATCAGATACGAATAGTTGATTTAGATTTTCAAAACAAAATTTGTTTTCACTTTCAAAAATATACTCTTCACACTCGTTCTAGGATACTACTGATCCTATCTCTAACGAGTCATTCTCATTGGATATTACTAACCCAATATCTGATGAATTCTTTCGTATGTTTCTAATGTGTCTTGTTCTCTGAGCTTTGTAAACCAAAGCTCTGATACCACGTGTAAAGACCCGTAACTTTCCCGTAAAGGAAAGTGTCGGATAGTTCGAGAACAAACCACAACAGAACGCATACAGAAGAATATTTCATTGTATACTACAACAATGCATCAGATTACAAGAATATACAGAGTATGAATGAATATTACACAGAAATATCAGAGATTTAAATTACATTTAAATACATAGCAGCGGAAAATAATACAATACACAACTAGAAGAAGATGTACGGATACAAAGCTTTCCGGATATCGTTCCAGCTGTAAACCAGGATCCTGTGAATATAAATCTGAAAAACCGAAACTACTAGCTGCCCGTGTCGAAAATAGGGGCACCCAGAGTTTAGGTTAAAACAATAAACTCCAGGTCAGTCATGTGACTGGTGTGAGAACTAAAACAGTTATTAATCTTTATTTTAAATCATTAGGTAAATCAAAGGACCACGCCGTATAACACGGAACGGGTTTCCTCCCAAGAATACCAGTGCATAAAACAAACAGCGCAATGCTAAATAAAGAAAAATGAAGCTGTTATAAGACCCAGGTCCTATCACACAATGCAACGCAAGCCGGGGGATAGGGTTTTCCCTTATAACAGCCAAAGAATGCTTGATACGTTTAAAACAAATCATTTGATACTATAATAAGTGCATAGTGTATAAAACAACTTCAAATCATAAGTATCAATCATAGGCGGCATGAGTGCCCCATACCACTATGTCGCCGTATATAGGTTATACAATCAAAATCGCAAAGTCACGTATTTGGAAATTGGATTTCCGTCTATGAACCGAGGCAAAAGATAGTCCTCAACCGATTCGAGACAATCTAGCCCATGTCTCAGGATCAGAGCTCGAGTGACCCTTGGATCGTCAGGGCCGGTCCACCGATGTGGATTAAACTTAAACCCTGAACATGCGTTTCCCCGCCCTATGGGGCGTAAACGAGCCAACTAAATGACTCCATCGGTTCGAGAACGACCGATCAATCCGAGGCGCCTCGCAACAGCAACAACCACATAAGTCAAACTCGTCAGGGCGTGTAAAACCACTGACGCCACTTTTTATCTAGAAGGAAACGCATGCCCTCCCTGAGGTCCGTCTCCCGTTTTTGGTTCATACCGGGTGTGAAACACGCGAGGTAAACGTTACACAAAGCTACGCCACAAAGGCCGTGCTTTGATCATCACCACAAGACTTTGCTTTTCAACAGAAGCCTCGATCAGTTGCCACTTAGGCATGCCACACAGGCAATTCACTCCATGCGTTTGATATCCATCAATATATAACCCCTGAGCTCGTACGTCTCAGAGAAGGGCGTTAAGCAAGAGAATAAATTCTCCGCCGCCAAACAGATATATATTTAATAGAGATCAATCACACGGACTAAAATCCAATGTCAGACACACAGTCCATTTACAAGTCCGTTCTGGGTCTGAACGAAACCGGAGGCACCTAGTACCCCGCATATCCATCGATCTCCAAGTACGTCTGGACGATCACTAACTGTTTCCATCTTCTTGGGTGTACAGCCCAATCAAGATCATCAGTTATCACCCAAACGACGTGAAGACCTCCGGTCTTCGACCATCGTCTTCATCTTCGACTTATCGTCGTATCAGTTATTCAGAATGGGATAAACCCGGTCTTTCCGAATAACTCGCGTATATATTATAAAAGTGTTACACAAACACAACATACGCCTCATTCCAATTCATTAGTCACTAACCGTAAATTAATCAAGAGAATAATTCCCCAAATATTAACCCCGAAGGCCGAAACCAACATCAGATCAATATCCAGAAAACCATTCTGCTTAGCTAACCGACAGTTAGTTTCTAAATTTCACATTCATAGGGAAAGGTTCCCATTAATTTTATCCAAGATAAATTTCTTGAATTTATTCTTCTTTCGAATTTCGATTCAACTAGTCGAGATTAACGAACCTTACCGAAGTAATCATTGGTTTTAATTTCCCAATCCCAACCTATTTATCCCATGAAGTAAAACTGGTAATACTTCATATCTAACACCACAGTGTTATCGGTAAATTCAATTACCATTTCACGTTCAAATCTAATTAAAGATTTAACTATCGCCTGGAGCAAAACTGGTGATACTCCATTTCGATTATTTCAATCTAATTAAAGATTCATTAAAACTCTACTTAGTTTTAATCTGTGACTGGGTTAAAGAATCAGTGTCATTTAAAACACGGTTCACGATAAACCCAAAATCACATCGCATTTCAATCAGTCCCTAATTGTAAATTAGCAAGTGAGCAATTCCCTAAGTATTAATCCTGAAGGCCGAAACCAACATCAGATCAATACCTCGGAAACTATTCAACTTAACTAATCTCCAGTTAGTTTCTGATTTTCTTAACTCCTTTAGGTCTAAGAACTGTATTATTGAAGATACCGTTCACTACAACCCAAAATCGCCTTTCATTAATGATCGGGTTCACTACACCAAAACAGTGGATTCCCAACAAGTATAAGTGTTACAAATAATTTCTGTAACACTTTTATGTGTCACTAACGGCCTGTGAGGAATTTCCTGTAACACTTATAAGTGTTACAAGCAGAGTAACTCCTAACACTTATAAGTGTTACAAGCAGACCAACTGCTAACACTTATAAGTGTTACAAACATACTCATTGCTAACACTTATAAGTGTTACAAACAACTTATAAGTGTAACAAGCAGACCAACTGCTAACACTTATAAGTGTTACAAACATAATCATTGCTAACACTTATAAATGTTGGAACCATAATATATGGTAACACTTATAAGTGTTACAAACAACTTATAAGTGTAACAAGCAGACCAACTGCTAACACTTATAAGTGTTACAAACATAATCATTGCTAACACTTATAAATGTTGGAACCATAATATATGGTAACACTTATAAGTGTTACAAACATACTTATAAGTGTAACAAGCAGACCAACTGCTAACAGTTATAAGTGTTACAAACATAATCATTGCTAACGCTTATAAATGTTGGAACCATAATATATGGTAACACTTATAAGTGTTACAAACATATTCATTGCTAACACTTATAAATGTCAGTATCATAATCCTACTAACTCTTATTTGGTACACTTCCATATTCCATATATAATTCAACATATCAATTCAAATAAAAGTATTTGGTACACTTCCATATTCCAAATTCAATAATGTCACTTTTGCATAATGCTTTCAATTTCAAAATACCATAATATCAAGTTCAAATTACAAAAAACAATACAAAGTTTTACTAAAGATACATAGAATTTTAGATATTATGAAGGCGAAACATGGACCATATCACAAAGCCTCCATCTGAAAATTCACAAAGCTTGTAGTGTCCGTTTTGAGGACCATCGTAAATTGGTGTTTCCGGATCTAAAACTTCTGTTATCCAAACAACTTTCTCAACATTTGGCACTATCTCTCTAAAATGACACATGGTTTGCGTACCAATATAAGCTTTTGCTACTTCCTTCATATCTGGTGATAATAGCATTACAAATTGTTTTCCTTTTGTTGATGATCCAACATCATTTGTCGGAATAACCGAATCAGCAATTCCAACGTTCGGTGTAGATTTACCCAAATTAGAAGCGGTTTCTGTCATAGGCGTCATAACACCGTCATTAACGTTATGTTGTAATCCCGGTACCATAGTAAGAAAGGATTTAAGAGCATCGTTGATTTGGATTGACACTTGACTCGCCACTTGACTTGCAACTTGATTTTATAATTCCTTAGACCATTGACGAAAATCATCCTTTTTATTCTTGTCGGCAATTGCTTTTGATGCTTGCATTATCTTTACGTGCTTTGCGGAAGAAGAGGAGCTAATTGCACGACAATAATTTTTCCTTTTGTCAGAACCAAAAACTTTGGCGATAGGATCATTGTCAAAATCAAACATGTTTGCATGCTCGTTGCTATTACATTCCAAATTCTGTTTTTTTTCCTCCTCCTCCACAAGTGCCTACAAAATATAAACGCAATCAGTTTTACAGAAATAACAAATTGCAAGTCAAGTTTCTGAGCATTCAGTTTCAGTTTCGAGTCGAAACCAAAACTGAAGTCAGTTTCAGTTTCGAGTCGAAACCGAAACTGAGAATTCAGTTTCAGTTTCGAGTCGAAAGTGAAACTGAAGTCAGTTTCAGTTTCGACTCGAAACCGAAACTGAGCATTCAGTTTCAGTTTCGATCGAAACTGAAACTGAAGTCAGTTTCAGTTTCGACTCGAAACCGAAACTGAGCATTCAGTTTCAGTTTCGATCGAAACTGAAACTGAGCATCCAGTTTCAGTTTCGAGTCGAAACCGAAACTGAGACTGAATGCTCAGTTTCGGTTTCGAGTCGAAAGTGAAACTGAAGTCAGTTTCAGTTTCGACTCGAAACCGAAACTGAGCATTATTCAGTTTCAGTTTCGACTGGATAAGCTTTGGCTTTGCGAAGTTGCAAAAACTGAGTTTGCAACTCAGTTTGCTAAACTGAGTTGCAAACTTGGTTTTCCAAACTCAGTTGATTATGATACAAAATTAATCAAGTTCTACATGGATACTACGGTTATTTAATAAGAAAAAGGAAGCGATCTGTTTGACTGATCAAGGCAAAATTTGCTTTATAAAGAATGATGAAAATCTGTTCAAGTAGTATGAGAAATTGAATACTGAAGTAACTCAGTCAACCAACTGTGAAGAAAATGAACATAGAACGTTGATTTGAATGAGCAACAAAACTCGAATGCAAAAAAAACAAATTCTTGCATGAAAATAATTGTTATTTCTTTGTGCTCGTACACAATTTATAACTAGAACTCTTCCATGTATAGTAACATATTGATCAAAGAAAAGTTAAATTGCTCCTAGTAGCAGGGATCCATTTCATATAAATAATAACTGAACATTGTAGTGTAAATAGAAATGAATACAAAATTAAGAACTGAATTTAACAAATAATCAAATTGAATAATAAGCAATCATCAGCTCAACATTTTTTTGTTCAATTTAAACATATGCATAAAATTAATATTCAAACAGTACAATAGACGTTTTAAATCAGCAAAACAAGGCCTGACTATAAAACTAATACTAGGAAAATTCTTGAAATATTTTTTATTGATCTGAAAATAGCAATTCTAAGTAGCCTTTTAATGATTAACAAATTTATGGAAACAATGGTTTAAAAATCATGGATAAGCACAACGATACCAAAGTTATACTCAATAATATTTGTCTACATTACAAATGTTTCAAAATGAAATAACTTACCTGAACAGCTATAGGTTTCTAAAGTGAAGGTACAAGCAAACTGAGATTTCCAGCAAGAATTTTGTATTTTCCATAATTCAGCAATTCCTGGAGAAAAAATAGGAAAACAAGAATTAGAAGGGAAAACCAGCTACATATGGTAAGACACGTAAATAGCTTGGACTATGCAGCACCAATCAGAATAAAACAAACCACATCCACTTAAGCTACAAATCAGAATAAGTCAAATTACATACAGTAAGCTGCAAGACTACATCTTCGTCGCGATACTCAGGTTCAGTTTCGAAACTGAACTCCCAGTTTTGAAATTGAGCCGCAGGCTCTGCTTCAATTCAGTTTACAAACTCAGATTTGCAATGAGTTGCAAACTGCGTGCAAACTAGGTTTTGCTAGTTTGCGCAACTAAGCTGCAAAACTAGCTGAGTTCTCGGTTGCGCAAACTTGCAAAACCGAGTTTGCAACTCAGTTCTGCGAACTGAGTTTGCCACTCGGGTTCTCCAAACTGAGTTTGCCACTCGGTTTCACCGAACTGAGTTTGCCACTCGGTTTCGCCGAACTGAGTTTGCCACTCATTTCGCCAAACTGAGTCTGACACTCTGTTTTGCCGAACTGAGTTGCAAACTCGGTTCGACGAACTGAGTTGCAAACTCGGTTTTGCAAAACCTGAACCAAATTTATACTTTTTCATGGATTTAAACTGTTTAAGAGAAAAACTTAATTATAAAGCTACCTATGACTTCCTCTGATACTACACAAATTATCAGAATACATAATAATGCTTCTGATCTCCCTTTAAGAAGCCCAAAGTAAAGCTGCAGCATATTAGATCTGCTAAAGAATATTTACCAGAATGTCAGCTGTGGAATTTTGGAAACGAAAAGTAGGAGGAAAACATGGAAGATTGAGAGAATAACGTGGACCATCATGAACAAAGATTATGAACATCAGTAATGGGAATTTGCATAGACAGCAATTATGGTAAAACCATGTATTAATTTCACTTACAGGAGCTGAGAAACAATATTCCAACACTTCATCCTTTAGCTAAAAGATTTACGGCCATACCGATTGATTAAAGACTGAAACATAATGGGCAAGTTTAGGTTTTATGTCTTTAATAGGATAAGGAGAGCATATTTCCTGTGACAAGAGCAAGAAAGTTACAGGTCCAAAAAGTATATTGTAGATGTGCCAAGTTGTCGTACTTCTTATCCAATTGCATAGAATTCACATGAAAAGGGTGTGTGTGGCTGTCTATATAGCCGAGATCAAGCAACAAGCTTAATGTTTAGAAAGCTGTAACCGGAAGAGAGGCCTCATATGATGATAAAAGATTACCTTGGTTAAGCCAAGGATGACTTGCCTCCTCATCTTCTTCGAAATTTTCAATTTTGAGATATCTTAGTGGTTTGCTATAGGGAGTCATCCTTGGCTCTCTAAGTTGCTCTTATTCTTCATGCTATGCCTCTTTTTCTCCTCCTATTACACTCCATTTAGCAAAGGTACGAATTTGAAGTGGACACTAAAATAATAGCTATACTTACACCAATACATTATAGTGCATAATCGGCAATTCTTTGTGTACAAGATCATATCACTATATAAAACAACAACATTAGTATTCAACCAATAATGCAATACAATATTCTTATATTCAATACAATATTATTATATTTTCTAATTCTGAACAAGTAGCAACTCTCATTTTCCTATTAACTCAACCCTGTATTGTAGGAAAGACCAAACTTTGTGGTCTTGCAAGATCATGTTCCCTCTTATGAGGAAGTGCAAACTGTTTCAGCTCATATTTAAAATTCACAGTTTAAGATAATGTTGAAGATCTGACTTCTTATATGAGGTGAAAAGTGGCCGAAATTTTTCTAAATTAAAACCAAGGGCTTCTAGGTTCTTCCTCCTCGCACATTCATAGTCCGTTCAAATGGACTTAAATAATCAGCTTTATGAAAGCCAAAATGAATACAGTTACTGCCTTTTGGAAATATCAAACCCTTTTTCATATACATGATTGTATGAGGCGTGGTTCGCAGCTGAAGCAGCCAACAGCAGGCAAGGTGGATAAACTGAAAATACATAAGGTAAAATACATAACGGAGTAGCTAATCAGTTAATTCAAATAGTATTATATACTGACGAACAACTATTCTGCAACCTTTGCAATTCATGAAATTAGGGAGTACTTTGATAATGATGGGAAGCAGCTTCTAGCAAGAAAAGGTATCTCACTGTCCATGGACCAATGGATGATACTGCGGGAACATATGACGATGTCAATAAAGCTTTGAACCAGAAAGCTTAATGCTTAGTGGTGGTACGCTGGAAAACACAAATGTTTCTGCTAATCTGGTTTTCTTAAGATATCTTGGCTATGAACATCTAATCTAAGGATAAGTGTTCTAAATACACAAGTCGACATTTACGGTTACAAATACATTCCGTAACTACAAGCGATTAAATACTTTTTCTATTAATTTTCAACATGTTTATATCTAATGTTTTTAGAGCATTACTTATATCACAATATAACAGTTCACACTACAGAAAACAAAATCTAAAACATAATTTATTTTAAATAAAATTCATTTATAATAGTTAAGTTGTATAATAATTTACATAATCGTCGATTACACTCTTCACTCTATCAGTTCTGCCACAAAAACAAAGTATTTGGAAACTAATGGATCCAATAGTAAAGTTTGTGCAATAAAAAAGGAGGTCACCGTGATCCTATAAAAGAAACAGTTAGCAATAGTCAGGAATGGTGCGGCTAATCTTATAGTTCATTTAAAGTAATTTGAACATACTGAAGTTATCATTTTTGACGCTTCAAGGCATCCGTATATGCACGCTTCATAATGGCACCACCTAATAAAAGATCTCTTGCGTCGCCTTTTGAAATAAGTACATGCATGGTCTTGATAACACTTACTTGTGACAAAAATAATTCTGCATGTTACGTGTCATCAATCTCATACATACAAATATATATACACACACCTACATCATCTTTAAGATATCTTGCGATGTGATACTAATCACAAATCCAATCTCCGCGTCCACTCAAATACAATACGAGTCACACCTAAGAATCGACATTATCAAGCAACAATGATAAAGATAAATCTAAATTTTCTAATGCTTTGGACAACGATGCTGCAAAAATCAGTTTGAAATTGACGGATGTAATTCCCACCTTAGTGTCCGCAATTTATGATAAAGTTGGGTGCGCCAAAGTCCCAGGGGACATAATGTTAAAGAAAGAAATCAATAAATGAAATTACCTTGCACAAGTAACGCATGAGAGTCATCCTACTATTCCTTGCTCTTGTATCAGAAAATTTTAAAAGGCTATCAAGCCTAAATCCAACAGAAGAACATGAATGATCAAAACAAAGAAACAAAGGAGAAGTTAGATAAAAGTAAAATTACAGCGACTACAACATGCACAAGTTCTACATTCAGTATCCACTGTCAACGTTCCAAGACACAAACATTATCATCGCGAAACTGAGAGACTCAGGCTCAGTTTCGAAACTAAGCCTCAGGAGCTCAGTTTCGAAACTGAGCGGCTCAGTTTCGAGCTAAAATTATACGAAACTGAGCGTCTGAGCATCCAGTATATTTGACCTATCATGAGCTAAGACTAATGAATTAAGAAGGTCAGTATTAGCAAAGCTACATGGTAACAAGTACAATATTTATGCATAATAGGAAGTAAGCACATAAGCATCAGTCAGACTGCAAATTCAGTAAAAGCACATAAGTCGTATATAAATGATACTTTTGATTTTCGCTTTGTGTGTATATATATATATATATATATATAAAAGCAAATAGTTATAGCCTTATAGGTCTCTTGTCATTGGTTTTACAGCTATTATAATAAGTTCGAGCATTGAATTTTACCACAAATATTTGACTAAATATAGTAAAAACATGTGAATAATAAACGACTCTTCAAAGTCATGTGCTCGCTTTCATTGATGTTAATTTTATATGCCTCCCTTCTTTTCACCTTCCACTTCATCTTTTCAAGTTAAATTGCTCAAGATTACAAAAAAAGAAGTAAAAACAGAATTCTACTTTGTAATATAAAATTACCAAAGGAAATTTCACTCTTCAAAGTCATGTAAGGTCGTTATCTCCATTGTTCCCATCAACACAAATTTTGTCAATGTCCCCGTTAATGGAAAGAGCAATATATTTAAGACCAAAGCCATGTCCGTCCTACTACTAGCTATACATGGTGAAGTATTCAGATATGACCAATGCATTTTTAATGATGAACTTTCAATAACGATGCACATACCATATCCAAAAAACTTGTATAAGAACATATATATTGGAAATTATTGGAACCAAATTGATTTGAAATGTATGTGAACACGAGAACTATTAGTCAAAAAAACTTGCAACAAATTATTCTAACCACTTGTAGTTGACGATTTTTTGTTCCTGTTTGGCTTAATCTATGAAATATCATCTACTCCAGATCATAGAGATCTCTTGTCGTTCACGGTAACTAAATTAAAAACAAAAGTAAATTTTACCTTCTAGGTCTTTATCAAGATAGCCCGTCTTTAGCGCTAGCCTCTGTACAACCAAACATAGCAATCGCCATTGATTTAGAATCTGAAACTAATTTTGAATCCAATCCATAACTACATTATCCATTTTTTGGGCTGTCCATCAGAATTATAAACCTAAAAACCCATAATAATTAAATATTTCGAATGGATTAAAAAGAAAATAATAGAAGCTAAGGTCGAATTGACTTGAATGAGAAAGCTTGCCTTGGCTTCTGCTGTTCCTTTGCAATCATCGTTTGAATGGAAGTTTTGAGCTTGCCTACGGCCGCCTTAGGTTGCAACTGAATCGCTTGATGTCTTTTCCCAAATCGAATCGAATTTAGTTGATATCGATTCCAAGCATGAAGAAGTTCGATAGAAGAAGAGGTTGATTCCAAGCACGAAGAAGCGGTTGATTGAAGGAACGGTCCATTGATTCCACGAAGAAGAGAGGCGCCAATATGCCTGAAGGGAATTTTGTTTTCTGGGGGATCGAAATGAAATAAGCGTTTTTCGTCTAAGCGGCTGATGGAAGGAATGAGCGTTGAGAATGAGGTTAGGGCTACCGATCAAAGAGTCGGTCATTTACGATTTTGCCCTCCCAATCCACATCTCCTAACACACATAAGTGTTACCAATAAAAATACCATAAATATATATTTTTAGTGACACATTTTTAGCCTAACAACACATATAAATGTTGTTAATCCGTAGCACATATAAGTGTTGGCAATTGAAAAAATTAAGTGTTACTAATTAGCTGTTATGGTGTAGTGGTTAAAGAACTAGTGTTATTTAAAACACTGTCCACGATAAACCCAAAAATCAATATCGATTCAATTCCAATTAAATATTATTTAATTGGTACACTTCATTAAATCCAAATAAAAGATTTAATCTTTTCTCAACTGGGTTCAAGAACAGTGTTAGTGAAGACACCATTCACGACAAACCCAAATCACATTTGATATTCAATATAAGGCTCTGAATAGAAAATATATCGGCTTATATTCAATATCAAATTCTACGATTAACAAATGTCGTATTGGAAATAACGATATAAATATATCTTTCAAATTTCCATAACAACATCTGTATAATCACGAATTCCAACATCGAAATATTCCGAAGACAATTTCGATTCAAATCCACTCCAATGCAATCATTGGAAATTTTGGTTATTTTTAAAACCCTTTTCAAATCCAATTTATTTACTTAAAAATAAATAGAATTATAATTCTAGTTCAAAACTAGTTCATTTCGATAAAAACTATTTTTATCTTTTCAAATATGGAGTTTTTCATCCCAATTCTTCTCAACTCATTTCTTATGATTTTACACAAATTATTACTATTTTTAATAATTTTATCAAGGCCCGTACAGTCGATTTCCATCAATGGCCATCGAACTGCACTTACAGCGACCTTTTTCGAATTTGATTTGGACGTATCTCCAAATCCAACCGTTAGATTTCAAATTTCTAATATTCGTTAGAAAGCTCTTTTCGATACGAACCCAACGGTTCCGGTTTTAGGAGAATCCGACGGTCGGATCTCCCGTAATGCCCGTTTGAAATAAATGGTCGAAATTCGCGAACTGCCGCGGCGCGGCGCGTTCTATTCTGGCCATTATATTATATATATAATATATATAATATATATATCGTCGATTTCTATTTAAAACGAATTATATAAATAGTTTTAAAATTCGTTTCAAAAGCGATTTCAACTTCCATTTCATTTCAAATCAAAATTGAATTCTTCTTTATAAATTCATTTTAAAATTCCTTTCTATTCAATTCAAATTTCAATTCAATTTGAATTCATTTCAATTCGCTTTCAATTCCATTTGAATTCGTTTTATATTCAATTTATTTCGAAATCGTTTTCAATTCAATTCATTTCGAAATCGTTTTCAATTCATTTTGAATTCGTTTTCAATTCAATTCATTTCGAAATCGTTTTCAATTCAATTCATTTCGAAATCGTTTTCAATTCATTTCATTTCGAAATCGTTTTAAATTCAATTCATTTCGAAATCGTTTTCAATTCATTTCATTTCGAAATCGTTTTCAATTCATTTCATTTCGAAATCGTTTTCAATTCATTTTATTTCGAAATCGTTTTCAATTCATTTTGAATTCGTTTTATATTCAATTTATTTCGAAATCGTTTTCAATTCATTTTATTTCGAAATCGTTTAAAATCGATATAAATATCGTTCACGTCAAAATGGCGTCAATCTAGTCAACACGGCTTCATAAATTTCTATTTTCAAATATTCTATTTCAAATATTTCTTTTTCAAAATAGTTGTTATTATCAAAATATTTCGTTCAACACATGACCAATCTCAATGGATGAGACTGTCAACACATGAACTTTTATTTTATAATATTCTTTATTTTTCAAATTGGAATGAGGCCCAATCAATTACCATATAAAGTTAATTATATGGATTTTCATGCATTACACACATAATATAGCATTGAAAAATAATCAATCATCAACCAAAGTGCACTTCACTGTATAAGCATCAAATATAGATATTCAACGCTTATAACAGCCTGTCAATCCATCGATCGACATATTCAATCAATCAGGATGAGTGAACTTCAAATTTCATCCCAACACCCGTGTGGGGTTTTCAAACAATCAAACACAGATTTTATTTGTGCAGTTGGGCGATGTGTGGAATTTATCGTCCGAATCAATGTCATTCAAATAAGTGTACATAAACAAACCGTCCGGTTTGTAAATGAATATTTTACTTATTCACATTCACGTTAAAAATTATATTTTTTAACGGTAAAACATTTTATTCCAATTTATGAATTTCTATTCAGTTCATTTATTCAATAAAATGATATTTTTATTTTTCTAACATATTTTAGAAAATTTCGGCGGCATAACGGCACGATACTAGAAACGGGACGAGGCCTAGCCTTATCCCCAGTCTAGTGAAGGCCCACGCCATTAACACATCAATCAAATCAATTTCATCTCACCAAACAATTCAATCCAAACAAATAATTCAACTAATCTATGCAACCAAACAAACAAGTCCATGGTCTGTGGACGATTGTGTCGGGTGCTACTAAGCACCGTCTGCATCCTAGTATATATATATAACAAGAAAAATAAATTGAAAGGTGAGAAATTCTCACTGATAGCTATCCAAGCTCCACGGCACTTCATTTGCAGAAGTCTTCGTCGTTTCGCCTTCTTGTCACCTTCGTTGACCGTAGCCACTACATATGTAAAAATCGAATTTTTACTTCGTTATTCAATTTATAAAAATCGAATTTTTATTTCGCTATTCAATATATAAAAATCGAATTTTTATTTAGCTATTCAATATATAAAAATCGAATTTTTATTTCAAAGTTCAATATATAAAAATCGAATTTTTATTTCAAAGTTCAATATATAAAAAAATCATATTTTTATTTCGAAGTTCAATATATAAAAATCATATTTTTACTTCGCTATTAAATATATAAAGATTATATTTTTATCACCTTATTCTTCATATAAAGATTTCGCCCTTTCAAAAATAAAGTTTTCGCCTTTATAAAAATATAGATTTCATCCTTATAAAAATAAAGTTTTCGCCTTTATAAAAATAAAGATTTCATCTTTATAAAAATCAGCATTTTATTTCGACTTATAGAAAATAAAAATCAGATTTTTATTTTGCTACATACACAAAGATGATATTTTTATATTCTCTATCCTATAAAGATTATATTTTTAATACTTTAAAAATATAAAAATCATATTTTTAATATCTCTATATAGTAAAGACTATATTTTTAATACTTTAAAAATATAAAAATCATATTTTTATAATCACTATATAGTAAAGATTATATTTTTAATACTTTAAAAATATAAAAATCATATTTTTATAATCACTATATAGTAAAGATTATATTTTTAATACTTTAAAAATATAAAAATCATATTTTTATCTTTTCAAATATAAAAGATTACATTTTTTTAACTTCACAACAATAATAAAAACTAGTTTTTAAATCGCTTTAAAAATATCAGTTTTAATACTTATAAAAAAAAAAAATCAGTTTTACAGAATAAAATTAAAAATAAAATTACCTTCTATTCGATGCTCTGTAATGCGCTCCAGGGAAGACGCAACTTGCTTGAATCCTAGGGCTCCCCATCGCACTGACCTCTAGTCGCCGTTCATCCATCCAAGGTCGCCATCACGTCGAGCCATGCCAGAGCCACCACCACCGAGAGGATGGCCGAACTCGAGCTCGCCTAGGGCTCTGAAATTGGGCGCGAACGATGGCGCTTTGGGGTTCGTCGGTGAGGGAGCGGGTTGGGTCGCGAGGGGGAGGAGATGAACGGGGGGGGGGGGGGGGGGCGAGTGGAGGCGGTGGTGCCAGGGAGGGCGGCGTCAACGTCGATGGGGTTTTTTTTCTTTCTTTTATTTGATTCGAAATGAACTGACTGGGGGGGGGGTTTAGAAAGAATTTATATATAATTTTATATTTTAATATTTCAATTTCTCCGTAAAAAGCAACCTTTATTTTTCGACCTCTAAACGAGGCCCACCGCCTGTCGTCCATAGCATTTTACCCCCATTCCGGACACATTGGGATATGTTTCGCAAGCTGATTTGATCGATTTGATTAGCTTCCGTTGAATTTACATTTAAATCACTTTATTGAATTTTAAACGTACCTTTCGAATTATCGGGGTCGCATACGAACTCGAAAAATTACAGAAAAATATTTTCTAGCTTCGTATTGACGATACGGTCCTAACAAAACTAGTTTCGTCGAATTCTGAGACCGTATGAAAAATGGCCAATTTCCAGTCGATTAAAATCAACTGAAACTGGTCAAACGCGTTTTCCTATGCCACGCTCACATATTGATTCGAAAAATTATGAAATTTGAAACCTAGCAATAATTCGACATCACGGATCCAACAAAACTGGTTTCGTCGAAATCCGAGGTCATTTGCAAAATGTCCATTTTTAAGGGCCTGAATTCCATAGCGACTATTCAGAATTTTCAACTGGACATATCTTTTGATTCCCGCTATGAAATCTTGATTTGTCGGATTCGTTGGAAAGATATTATCAATTAGATCCTAATGTTTTTGGTTTCACTAAAATCCGGATTGTTTTGCACCCGGTATGTCCAATTGAAGTTTGAAATCGAATTATCGAACTACCGCGCCATTTTCAATTCTATTTATAATTATATATAATTATTTATATTCCAACGACGACGTATATAATATATACGTTCGAATTATATTCAAAATAAATTTCCCGTCGATATTATTTAAAATAATTCATTTTAAATATTCAAAATTCGCTAAAATGGCCAAAATAAAAATTTTAAACTGGCCCAGATTTTCGGGTTGTTACAATCTCCCCCACTTAAAACTTTTCGTCCCCGAAAAGGAACAAAGTCGAAAGTGGTTTGATTAATCAACTCTACGTTCGATCTGGCTTCCATTCTCCAACCTTTCAGTTTCTGAGAATTTCCAAAATCTCAAAAATTTGGCTAACACCCTAAATTTTTGAAAAATTTCGCCATAACCTCCCCTGCACCGGGAGCATCGGGGAATTTCAAATAGCTTCCCCGGTCCTTCAGATCTCAAAAAGAAAAAGAAAAAGCCAAGCGGCTAGCCAATAGGCTCATAAAATCATCATCACCCAAACAAAACAGGAAATTATGTAGTAAACATGTACCTATTTGTCGGGCAAACAAATTTTATTCTCTGCTCTAGCCTCCTTGCTATGACCTGTTCAATGATATATATGTATATGCAAACAAATGCGACCAATTTTCAATACAATTCAATATTTGATTCAATTAGGCTAAATGGTTCAAAATTAGCAAACAAATGAACAAACAACACAAACATCAATCAATTAGTGAATTAGAGTTTCAAATTCATAATTTTGATACATATACAAAAAATCATGTTTTTGATGCCAATTCACAACAATGTATTGTAGCTATATATAAGTTTTGGTTCTCACACCAGCCTAATGGAAATATATAGAAAATCACACCTTCGAAACACGAACATAAATATTGATGATGTCATGACAATCATCAGTACCATCTTCGGGCGACTAGAGTGTGATGCTATATCTATCCAATATATTAAAACTTCGAATACACGCGGATCAGACGTATACGCAAAATCTATATATACTGGATTGTCCACATTAATATAAATAAATAATCAGATACGAATAGTTGATTTAGATTTTCAAAACAAAATTTGTTTTCACTTTCAAAAATATACTCTTCACACTCGTTCTAGGATACTACTGATCCTATCTCTAACGAGTCATTCTCATTGGATATTACTAACCCAATATCTGATGAATTCTTTCGTATGTTTCTAATGTGTCTTGTTCTCTGAGCTTTGTAAACCAAAGCTCTGATACCACGTGTAAAGACCCGTAACTTTCCCGTAAAGGAAAGTGTCGGATAGTTCGAGAACAAACCACAACAGAACGCATACAGAAGAACATTTCATTGTATACTACAACAATGCATCAGATTACAAGAATATACAGAGTATGAATGAATATTACACAGAAATATCAGAGATTTAAATTACATTTAAATACATAGCAGCGGAAAATAATACAATACACAACTAGAAGAAGATGTATGGATACAAAGCTTTCCGGATATCGTTCCAGCTATAAACCAGGATCCTGTGAATATAAATCTGAAAAACCGAAACTACTAGCTGCCCGTGTCGAAAATAGGGGCACCCAGAGTTTAGGTTAAAACAATAAACTCCAGGTCAGTCATGTGACTGGTGTGAGAACTAAAACAGTTATTAATCTTTATTTTAAATCATTAGGTAAATCAAAGGACCACGCCGTATAACACGGAACGGGTTTCCTCCCAAGAATACCAGTGCATAAAACAAACAGCGCAATGCTAAATAAAGAAAAATGAAGCTGTTATAAGACCCAGGTCCTATCACACAATGCAACGCAAGCCGGGGGATAGGGTTTTCCCTTATAACAGCCAAAGAATGCTTGATACGTTTAAAACAAATCATTTGATACTATAATAAGTGCATAGTGTATAAAACAACTTCAAATCATAAGTATCAATCATAGGCGGCATGAGTGCCCCATACCACTATGTCGCCGTATATAGGTTATACAATCAAAATCGCAAAGTCACGTATTTGGAAATTGGATTTCCGTCTATGAACCGAGGCAAAAGATAGTCCTCAACCGATTCGAGACAATCTAGCCCATGTCTCAGGATCAGAGCTCGAGTGACCCTTGGATCGTCAGGGCCGGTCCACCGATGTGGATTAAACTTAAACCCTGAACATGCGTTTCCCCGCCCTATGGGGCGTAAACGAGCCAACTAAATGACTCCATCGGTTCGAGAACGACCGATCAATCCGAGGCGCCTCGCAACAGCAACAACCACATAAGTCAAACTCGTCAGGGCGTGTAAAACCACTGACGCCACTTTTTATCTAGAAGGAAACGCATGCCCTCCCTGAGGTCCGTCTCCCGTTTTTGGTTCATACCGGGTGTGAAACACGCGAGGTAAACGTTACACAAAGCTACGCCACAAAGGCCGTGCTTTGATCATCACCACAAGACTTTGCTTTTCAACAGAAGCCTCGATCAGTTGCCACTTAGGCATGCCACACAGGCAATTCACTCCATGCGTTTGATATCCATCAATATATAACCCCTGAGCTCGTACGTCTCAGAGAAGGGCGTTAAGCAAGAGAATAAATTCTCCGCCGCCAAACAGATATATATTTAATAGAGATCAATCACACGGACTAAAATCCAATGTCAGACACACAGTCCATTTACAAGTCCGTTCTGGGTCTGAACGAAACCGGAGGCACCTAGTACCCCGCATATCCATCGATCTCCAAGTACGTCTGGACGATCACTAACTGTTTCCATCTTCTTGGGTGTACAGCCCAATCAAGATCATCAGTTATCACCCAAACGACGTGAAGACCTCCGGTCTTCGACCATCGTCTTCATCTTCGACTTATCGTCGTATCAGTTATTCAGAATGGGATAAACCCGGTCTTTCCGAATAACTCGCGTATATATTATAAAAGTGTTACACAAACACAACATACGCCTCATTCCAATTCATTAGTCACTAACCGTAAATTAATCAAGAGAATAATTCCCCAAATATTAACCCCGAAGGCCGAAACCAACATCAGATCAATATCCAGAAAACCATTCTGCTTAGCTAACCGACAGTTAGTTTCTAAATTTCACATTCATAGGGAAAGGTTCCCATTAATTTTATCCAAGATAAATTTCTTGAATTTATTCTTCTTTCGAATTTCGATTCAACTAGTCGAGATTAACGAACCTTACCGAAGTAATCATTGGTTTTAATTTCCCAATCCCAACCTATTTATCCCATGAAGTAAAACTGGTAATACTTCATATCTAACACCACAGTGTTATCGGTAAATTCAATTACCATTTCACGTTCAAATCTAATTAAAGATTTAACTATCGCCTGGAGCAAAACTGGTGATACTCCATTTCGATTATTTCAATCTAATTAAAGATTCATTAAAACTCTACTTAGTTTTAATCTGTGACTGGGTTAAAGAATCAGTGTCATTTAAAACACGGTTCACGATAAACCCAAAATCACATCGCATTTCAATCAGTCCCTAATTGTAAATTAGCAAGTGAGCAATTCCCTAAGTATTAATCCCGAAGGCCGAAACCAACATCAGATCAATACCTCGGAAACTATTCAACTTAACTAATCTCCAGTTAGTTTCTGATTTTCTTAACTCCTTTAGGTCTAAGAACTGTATTATTGAAGATACCGTTCACTACAACCCAAAATCGCCTTTCATTAATGATCGGGTTAAAGAACTAGTGTTATTTAAAACACTGTCCACGATAAACCCAAAAATCAATATCGATTCAATTCCAATTAAATATTATTTAATTGGTACACTTCATTAAATCCAAATAAAAGATTTAATCTTTTCTCAACTGGGTTCAAGAACAGTGTTAGTGAAGACACCATTCACGACAAACCCAAATCACATTTGATATTCAATATAAGGCTCTGAATAGAAAATATATCGGCTTATATTCAATATCAAATTCTACGATTAACAAATGTCGTATTGGAAATAACGATATAAATATATCTTTCAAATTTCCATAACAACATCTGTATAATCACGAATTCCAACATCGAAATATTCCGAAGACAATTTCGATTCAAATCCACTCCAATGCAATCATTGGAAATTTTGGTTATTTTTAAAACCCTTTTCAAATCCAATTTATTTACTTAAAAATAAATAGAATTATAATTCTAGTTCAAAACTAGTTCATTTCGATAAAAACTATTTTTATCTTTTCAAATATGGAGTTTTTCATCCCAATTCTTCTCAACTCATTTCTTATGATTTTACACAAATTATTACTATTTTTAATAATTTTATCAAGGCCCGTACAGTCGATTTCCATCAATGGCCATCGAACTGCACTTACAGCGACCTTTTTCGAATTTGATTTGGACGTATCTCCAAATCCAACCGTTAGATTTCAAATTTCTAATATTCGTTAGAAAGCTCTTTTCGATACGAACCCAACGGTTCCGGTTTTAGGAGAATCCGACGGTCGGATCTCCCGTAATGCCCGTTTGAAATAAATGGTCGAAATTCGCGAACTGCCGCGGCGCGGCGCGTTCTATTCTGGCCATTATATTATATATATAATATATATAATATATATATCGTCGATTTCTATTTAAAACGAATTATATAAATAGTTTTAAAATTCGTTTCAAAAGCGATTTCAACTTCCATTTCATTTCAAATCAAAATTGAATTCTTCTTTATAAATTCATTTTAAAATTCCTTTCTATTCAATTCAAATTTCAATTCAATTTGAATTCATTTCAATTCGCTTTCAATTCCATTTGAATTCGTTTTATATTCAATTTATTTCGAAATCGTTTTCAATTCAATTCATTTCGAAATCGTTTTCAATTCATTTTGAATTCGTTTTCAATTCAATTCATTTCGAAATCGTTTTCAATTCAATTCATTTCGAAATCGTTTTCAATTCATTTCATTTCGAAATCGTTTTCAATTCAATTCATTTCGAAATCGTTTTCAATTCATTTCATTTCGAAATCGTTTTCAATTCATTTCATTTCGAAATCGTTTTCAATTCATTTTATTTCGAAATCGTTTTCAATTCATTTTGAATTCGTTTTATATTCAATTTATTTCGAAATCGTTTTCAATTCATTTTATTTCGAAATCGTTTAAAATCGATATAAATATCGTTCACGTCAAAATGGCGTCAATCTAGTCAACACGGCTTCATAAATTTCTATTTTCAAATATTCTATTTCAAATATTTCTTTTTCAAAATAGTTGTTATTATCAAAATATTTCGTTCAACACATGACCAATCTCAATGGATGAGACTGTCAACACATGAACTTTTATTTTATAATATTCTTTATTTTTCAAATTGGAATGAGGCCCAATCAATTACCATATAAAGTTAATTATATGGATTTTCATGCATTACACACATAATATAGCATTGAAAAATAATCAATCATCAACCAAAGTGCACTTCACTGTATAAGCATCAAATATAGATATTCAACGCTTATAACAGCCTGTCAATCCATCGATCGACATATTCAATCAATCAGGATGAGTGAACTTCAAATTTCATCCCAACACCCGTGTGGGGTTTTCAAACAATCAAACACAGATTTTATTTGTGCAGTTGGGCGATGTGTGGAATTTATCGTCCGAATCAATGTCATTCAAATAAGTGTACATAAACAAACCGTCCGGTTTGTAAATGAATATTTTACTTATTCACATTCACGTTAAAAATTATATTTTTTAACGGTAAAACATTTTATTCCAATTTATGAATTTCTATTCAGTTCATTTATTCAATAAAATGATATTTTTATTTTTCTAACATATTTTAGAAAATTTCGGCGGCATAACGGCACGATACTAGAAACGGGACGAGGCCTAGCCTTATCCCCAATCTAGTGAAGGCCCACGCCATTAACACATCAATCAAATCAATTTCATCTCACCAAACAATTCAATCCAAACAAATAATTCAACTAATCTATGCAACCAAACAAACAAGTCCATGGTCTGTGGACGATTGTGTCGGGTGCTACTAAGCACCGTCTGCATCCTAGTATATATATATAACAAGAAAAATAAATTGAAAGGTGAGAAATTCTCACTGATAGCTATCCAAGCTCCACGGCACTTCATTTGCAGAAGTCTTCGTCGTTTCGCCTTCTTGTCACCTTCGTTGACCGTAGCCACTACATATGTAAAAATCGAATTTTTACTTCGTTATTCAATTTATAAAAATCGAATTTTTATTTCGCTATTCAATATATAAAAATCGAATTTTTATTTAGCTATTCAATATATAAAAATCGAATTTTTATTTCAAAGTTCAATATATAAAAATCGAATTTTTATTTCAAAGTTCAATATATAAAAAAATCATATTTTTATTTCGAAGTTCAATATATAAAAATCATATTTTTACTTCGCTATTAAATATATAAAGATTATATTTTTATCACCTTATTCTTCATATAAAGATTTCGCCCTTTCAAAAATAAAGTTTTCGCCTTTATAAAAATATAGATTTCATCCTTATAAAAATAAAGTTTTCGCCTTTATAAAAATAAAGATTTCATCTTTATAAAAATCAGCATTTTATTTCGACTTATAGAAAATAAAAATCAGATTTTTATTTTGCTACATACACAAAGATGATATTTTTATATTCTCTATCCTATAAAGATTATATTTTTAATACTTTAAAAATATAAAAATCATATTTTTAATATCTCTATATAGTAAAGACTATATTTTTAATACTTTAAAAATATAAAAATCATATTTTTATAATCACTATATAGTAAAGATTATATTTTTAATACTTTAAAAATATAAAAATCATATTTTTATAATCACTATATAGTAAAGATTATATTTTTAATACTTTAAAAATATAAAAATCATATTTTTATCTTTTCAAATATAAAAGATTACATTTTTTTAACTTCACAACAATAATAAAAACTAGTTTTTAAATCGCTTTAAAAATATCAGTTTTAATACTTATAAAAAAAAAAAAAATCAGTTTTACAGAATAAAATTAAAAATAAAATTACCTTCTATTCGATGCTCTGTAATGCGCTCCAGGGAAGACGCAACTTGCTTGAATCCTAGGGCTCCCCATCGCACTGACCTCTAGTCGCCGTTCATCCATCCAAGGTCGCCATCACGTCGAGCCATGCCAGAGCCACCACCACCGAGAGGATGGCCGAACTCGAGCTCGCCTAGGGCTCTGAAATTGGGCGCGAACGATGGCGCTTTGGGGTTCGTCGGTGAGGGAGCGGGTTGGGTCGCGAGGGGGAGGAGATGAACGGGGGGGGGGGGGCGAGTGGAGGCGGTGGTGCCAGGGAGGGCGGCGTCAACGTCGATGGGGTTTTTTTTCTTTCTTTTATTTGATTCGAAATGAACTGACTGGGGGGGGGGGGGTTTAGAAAGAATTTATATATAATTTTATATTTTAATATTTCAATTTCTCCGTAAAAAGCAACCTTTATTTTTCGACCTCTAAACGAGGCCCACCGCCTGTCGTCCATAGCATTTTACCCCCATTCCGGACACATTGGGATATGTTTCGCAAGCTGATTTGATCGATTTGATTAGCTTCCGTTGAATTTACATTTAAATCACTTTATTGAATTTTAAACGTACCTTTCGAATTATCGGGGTCGCATACGAACTCGAAAAATTACAGAAAAATATTTTCTAGCTTCGTATTGACGATACGGTCCTAACAAAACTAGTTTCGTCGAATTCTGAGACCGTATGAAAAATGGCCAATTTCCAGTCGATTAAAATCAACTGAAACTGGTCAAACGCGTTTTCCTATGCCACGCTCACATATTGATTCGAAAAATTATGAAATTTGAAACCTAGCAATAATTCGACATCACGGATCCAACAAAACTGGTTTCGTCGAAATCCGAGGTCATTTGCAAAATGTCCATTTTTAAGGGCCTGAATTCCATAGCGACTATTCAGAATTTTCAACTGGACATATCTTTTGATTCCCGCTATGAAATCTTGATTTGTCGGATTCGTTGGAAAGATATTATCAATTAGATCCTAATGTTTTTGGTTTCACTAAAATCCGGATTGTTTTGCACCCGGTATGTCCAATTGAAGTTTGAAATCGAATTATCGAACTACCGCGCCATTTTCAATTCTATTTATAATTATATATAATTATTTATATTCCAACGACGACGTATATAATATATACGTTCGAATTATATTCAAAATAAATTTCCCGTCGATATTATTTAAAATAATTCATTTTAAATATTCAAAATTCGCTAAAATGGCCAAAATAAAAATTTTAAACTGGCCCAGATTTTCGGGTTGTTACAGAACCCTAATCCGCAAGCCCCCAAACACTGATACTCCAACCCGAATCCCCTTCCATTCGAAGTCGCGATACCCTATCTCCTACATGTCTTCGATCTCACGGATTTTGCCATTGAATTCGAGTTCGATTTTTTTTTATACGAGGATGCTTTTAGATTTGATGAAGATAGGGAGGCGGCTTTCAATTTTAATTCGAAATGGGTTGAATTTCTGAAAAGAAGAGAATGGGATTTTTTTTCCCCTTTTGAATTGAACGGAAAGATACATAATGGGAGGAGAGAAAATAATGAGGAAAAGAGGGGCTATATGGTATATTTATAGGAAAAATATATTATTAATTTATTTGAGTGAAACTTAAGCCTAAAGTAATGCATTTAATCGATCACATACAAGCTCTGATCATGATGAAACTTGACATACTGCTATGGTTTGATGTTCCAGACCCAGTAAAATTGGTTCCGTTGAAAACCGAGGTCATTTGTTAATTAATTATTCTAAAGCACCATATTAAATCGATATAATTTAATTTTAAATTCAAAACAAGCAACTCCCCGATAATAAATTATTATTATTGTTTTATAATCAAATAGAAATTATACCGATCATCTGAATTGTTTCAATTCAGTTATAACTTAGAATTCATTTGTTATTTGTTTTCAGTATTCCGATTATTCATTATACTGGAAATTAAATCGTATATCGATTAATAAATCGATAAACTCCATATAAATATTCATTTATATGATCAACTCAACATTTAAAACAATATTAAATAAATTAAAATAAAGCGACAAAAATACGGGTTATTACGAAAATGGTGTCAGATTTCTCAGATTTGTAAATTATGTAACGAGCAGTGTGAAGATAAAAATCATTTATTTTTTCTTTGCCCATATTCTAAAATGATCTGGAATGCGGTGAAGAGTAAATACGAAATCAACACAAGTGTAAAATTTGACCTATTTACAGAACTATCAGACATGCATTCCCAGAAATTTGGTGATTCCTTGCGTCTGAATGTGTTTCGAATTGCAGCTACTACTACCATTCATCAGATCTGGAAGGAAAGGTGAAAAAGATTATATAATAATGTTTCTACTCCTAATAATCTCAAGATAGAACTACTGTTGGTTGAAATTGAAGCTATCATTCAAGCTTTTAATTTAGGAGAAGGAAGAAGGTATTTGATTACCAGAGATCAATAGCGTGGAGTTCCAAACCAGAGATCGAAAGATTTGGGAACTTGATTTTGCGTCCGTTATGATCTATTTGATCCTTGGTGAATTTTCTTACTTTGGGAATGAAGAAGGTCACGTGGGTTATAATTGTAATTTAATTTTCTAGAGGTGCGTGTATTTTTCTTCCTTGTCGTTTTGTTCTGGGGAGATCAGGTTACATATTTTTGGTATTGTACAGTATTTGTTTGTAAGTTTGGGTGTATTTTCCGATCTCCCCTAACCTATGTTGTATTCAAACTTTTTCTATGTGTTATAAAGTACCTTTGTTTCAAAAGAAAAGTACACTCATATACATATATATTTGGTACACATTGTAAATATTTAGTCTATCATTATAATGTGTCTATATATAAGTTTACGTTTTTTATGTTTTTGTCATTCTCGTTCTTAAGTTACCTTATATACTACATTTGGGCTAGTTTTCTCAACATCAATTATTGGAAAATGGAATTCTTGGTAAATGTATTACTGAAAACAAACACTATTGAGATACTTATATTACCAGTGCTAGATAACTTAATTATCACAATGAATAGACCTTTGGTGCGATTGATTGTGGTATAAATTATTGAATCTATAATTTATACCTAATTATTGGTAATGATTTCAACCACTTAAAGGAAAAATGGTCCATCTATCGATTGGTGTAATCTACAAATGTCGTGTCTACATTAGTAGTACAACAGCTAACATCCCTACTGTAACAACCCGGAATTTCTGAATCAATTTAAAATTTTTATTTTGGCTATTTCAATTGATTTTGAATATTTAAATTGGTTTATTTTAAATAATAATGATTTAAAATTTATTTACATTGAAGTTAGAAAGAATAAATTTATTTTAATTATAAAACGAACTCGAAATGGCGCGGTAGTTTGAAAATTCGATTTTAAACTTTAAATGAATGTACAGAATGAAATATAAATCGGATTTCAGTAAAACCAGAAATGTTAGAATTTGTTTAATTATATCTTTCTAATGAATGTGAAAAATTCAGATTCCATAATATAAATTGAAAGTTATGACCAGTTTAAAATTTAAAATAGTCGCTATGAAATTTATATATATTTTTAAATAATATATAGCCCTTAAAAATAGCGATTTTGCAAACGACCTCCGTTTTCAACGAAACCACTTTTGTTGGATCCGGAATGTCAAATTATTGTTAGGTTTCAAATTTCATAATTTTTGGAATTAATGTGTGAACGTGATGAATTTAAATGCCTGATTAGTTTTAATTGTAAATTTAATCGACTGGAAAATGACATTTTTTCAAACAGTCTCCAAATTCGATGATATTATTTTTGTTAGGACCGTATCGTCAAAACAAAGCTAGATAATTTTTTTGTAGTTTTTGAAGTCGGTATGTGGCCCCGATAAATTAAAATGTACGTTCAAATTCAATATATTGATTTATATTTTAATTTTGACAAAAACTAGTTGAAGCAGTCGAATTGGCTTACGAAACATATCTCATTGTGTCCGGAATGGGGGTATTTGGTTAGGGATGACAGTCGTTGGGTTTGATTTGGGGTTCGAACGAAAATCTCACTTTTAAATTAATATTAGAAATAAATAAATTAAATTTATATAAAGGGGTCAAACCCTCATTAATCTTCAACTCGGTCAAACCCTCCAGGAAACCACCACCAACCTAATTCGTTCGATGGCCTAGAACAACCGAAATAAATCCCTTAAAATCTTCTAATCCACAAACTAAATTCAATTATTCATTAAACAAAGTTCAGAAAGCATCTCCAGCTCTTCAAGATGATAAGGTGATGATCATTTTTTGTTTAATGTCATGTTCGAATTCACTGCTCAAACATGGAGGGTTTGCGGTGGATTTTGATGCTCTAGGGAGCTTCGAAGGGGATATTGTCAGGGGTGGTGGTGTCTCTCGTGAAGGCCGAGGCATGGGGTATTCAGATTGGTGAACGGAGGCACAGGGCGGCGTGCATTTCAACGTGAAGGAGGCGGTTTCATAGGTTCGATTGCTCCTGTATACGAACGAATAGAAAGAGGGATTAATGGCCACGATTTAGTTAAGCAATGTAATTAATTATTTAATTATTTTAATTAATTTTTATAATATGATTAATATTCAAACCATAATATTTTGAGCAAATAAATACAGAATTCAGTGAACCGAATTGCGTTGGAACCGTAAATCCGTACTCTACGCAATGAAATTGACTGGGGCGGAAATGGAGAAAATTTGGATTTGAGGTGAATTTAAATCCAAATGGTACCAAAATCATCAGTTAAAGAATGATGGAGTGGAAACCAATGTGAGAATTCTCTCACTAAATTATTTGTACAGTTAATTTATTTTATAACTGTAAATATATAGAAATTGCCAGTATTGATTTATATATGTTGATGTTATTTATTTTTGGAGTTCAACACATGAACTCCCACAAATCATTTAAATTAGAAGCGATGTATAGATATTAGCGACACTCGCATTTCATACTCCGCGGATGGCCACTTGTGGTGCCGTAAATGGCATTGGGTAACTGAGTATTTATTTATATGGATGATTTGATGATTTGTGTATTGTGATGGTGATTTTCTGGTATCTAACATGTTAGAAAAATGTTAATATATTTATGGTAGTTGAAATGGAATAAATATTCATTTACAAGTTGGACGACTTGTTTATGTACACCTATTTAACTGATATTGATTGGGACGATAATTATTACACATCGCCCAAATGCACAAATAATAATCAGTATTTGTTGGTTGAAAACCCGGCACGGGTATTGGGATGATATTTGATGTATACTAATCACGATTGTTTAGTTGCATGTCAATCGATTAGTTGACATACTATGGTGAGCATTATTTATTTTAATGCTTATACAGTTGTAGAATGCACCCTAGATGATGTTTGAATGTTTGATGATTATTTATCAATATTGTTGAATACATGTGATGTATGAAATCCATATAACTGAAGTTATATGGTAATTGATTGAGTTGCATTCCAATTCAGAAATAACGAATATTTTAAAATAATATTCAGTGATTAACCAAACTTATGGTTTTGATGTTCGATTTTGGATGGACACGAAAATATTAAAGTGAATGAAGCCAAGTTAAATAGATTTGCGCAATTTTAACTTGAACAGATTTTTTTGTCGATTTTATTCATTTTATAATGAATATCGGAAAGATTTGATTTCAAAATTAGATATTCTGAAAATGTTATCATTTTAATATTATAATGATATGGAATATTCAATTTTTATTTAAAATTGAAAATGAAGTTGGAATCATTTTAAAATGAATTTATAAACGATTTATAAAATACGTTTGAAATGGAAATGGACGATATATATTATATATGTATAATGGCTAGAATAGAACGCACCGCACAGCGACCGTTCGTGAATTTCAACCATTAACTTCAAATTTATGTAACGGGAGATCTGACCGTCGGATTCTCCTAAAATCGGAACCTTGGGTTCGTATCGAAAAGATATTTCCAATGAATATAAGAGATTTAAATTTGAACTGTTGGATTTCAAATTATGTCCAAATCAATTTCAGATAAGGTCGCTACGGATGTAGTTCGGTGGCCGTTATTGGAAACCGACTGTAAAGGCCTTAATAAAATTATTAAAAATATGGAAAAATTGTGTAAATTCATAATAAATGATTTGGAATGATTTTGGATGAAAAATTCCATGTTTTGGAAAGATAAAAATATATTTTTATCGAAATGAACTAGTTATTAACTGGAATAGTAATCCAATGTTTTTAAATAAATAAATTGGAATTGAAATGGTTTTAATATAAATAGAATTTTCCAATGTATGAATTGGAATGGATTTGAATGGAAATCATCTTCAGAATATTTCAATATTGGATTCCGTGATTATACAGATATTGTTGAGGAATTTGGAAGATATAAATATCGTTATTCCCAATACGATATTTGTTGGTTTTAGAATTTGATATTGAATATAAGCCGATATAAATTTCTATTCAAAGCCCTGTATTTAACATCAAATTGGATTTTGGGTTGGTCGTGAACTGTGTTTTAAATAACATTTGTTCTTTAACCCAATTAACAGTGAAGTTGTGAATTGGAATTTATAAATCTTTTAACTAGGATTTAATGGAAATTTTCCAAAGTAAAGTTTTCCAATTTATTACATTAAATTTGAACTGAATGGAATTCGATTTGGTAATAATCGAAATGAGCTTCTGTAAAGGAAGAACGTTAATATATATGGAATTTAAAAGGAATTGCCGTTATTCCATTTATATTATTATTCTGATACGGAAATTTATATACATTACATCTGTTATGTTTTACGTGGAGATTCCATATTTATTGGAAGTTGATTTGGGTTTATTGTGAACTGTATCTTTAATAACATTGGTTCTTTAACCCAGTTAAAGAGAAGATTAATTTCTTAAAGTTGGGTAATCATAAAATAATGATTTATGATATTAAAACCAAGTTGGAGTTTTAATGAATCTTTAATTAGATTGGAATGAGAATGGGATAATTAAATTTATCGAATTCAAGAAAGGAACGAGAATGGAGTATCACAAGTTTTACTCCGGGTGATAGTTAAATTTTTAATTAGATTTGAACGTGAAATGGTAATTAAATTTACCGATAGCACAGGGGGTGTTAGATATGGAGTACTACTAGTTTTTCTCCATTGGATGAATAGGTGGGGAATGGAAAATTAAATAAATGGTTACTTCGGAAAGGCTCGATAATCCCGACTAGTTAATAAAATGAAGCGACTATTCTGAATTTTCAACTGGGCATATCTTTTGATTCCCGCTATGAAATTTTGATTTTTTGGATTCGTTGGAAAGATATTCTCAATTAGATTCAGATATTTTTTGTTTCACTAAAATCTGGTTTATTTTGCACCCGGTACATTCATTTGAAATCGAATTATTGAACTACCACGCCATTTTCAATTCCTTTTATAATTTAAAATAAATATTTATATTCTAACGACGATCTATATAAATATATACGTTCTAATTCTATTTAAAATAAATTTCTTGTCGTTATTATTTAAAATAATTCATTTTAAATACTCAAAATTCATCGAAATTGCCAAAATAAAAATTTTAAATTAGCTCAGATTTTCGGGTTATTACATAAAATCTTTGAGATTGATATCCAAAGGAAGATTAAAGAATAAAATTAAAAATATCTATGATAAAATTAATGGGAACCTCTCCCTAAAGATATGAATATTTGAGTAAAAGATTATTTTGAGTTGGAATGAGGCGTATGATGTGTTTTTATAGCACTTGATTATAAAATACGCGAGTTATTTGGAAAGATTGGGTTTAACCCATTCTGAATAACTGATACGGCGACTAAAACTCGACGATGAAGACGGTGGTTGAAGACTGGAGATCTTCACATCGTTTGGATGATTACTGATGTCTTGATTGGGATGTACACCCAAGACAAGGTAATAAGTGGTGATCGTCCAGACGTACTTGGAGATCGATCGGATATGCGAGGGCCTCTCTCCTGTATTGGACATTTGGGACGAGGAATAATGTGCCTCCGGTTTCGTTCAGATCCAGAACAGACTTGCAAATGGATGGTATGTCTGACATTGTATTCATTTATGCTGTATTCGTTGATCTTTGCTAAATATATATCTGTTTGGTGGCAGAGCATTTATTCTCTTGCTTAATACCCTTCTCTGAGACGTACGAGCTTAGAGGTTATATATTGGTGGGAATAAGTTGTACGCTATGGATTGACAGTGTGGCATGCTGAGATGCAAACGATCAAGGCTTTTGTTAAAAAGTAGAGTCTTTTGGTTGATGATCAAAGCACAACTTTAATGAACATAGCTTTGTGTAGCATTAATTCGCGAGCTTCACACCATGGTATGAACCAAAAACGGGATAGTGATTGCATGGAAATGGACATATGTTAGTTTCTAGCTACGAGTAACATTATGGTATTGAGTCGAGACTGTTTACTTATGTGGATGTTGGAAAACTTTATTAATGGAAAGCGAGGTACCTCGGAATTGATAGAACCGACTAAAAGGTTCTAGATGGTCGACGTGACTGACCATTTTGGAGGTTCGATAGAACCGGCTAACATATAGTTTATGGTATAATTAATCATCGACGGATGACCAGCCGTGAAGATTGAAGGGATCGCCAGCGTCTGAATCCTGAGGCATTGCTAGTGTGTCTCGAAATCGGTAAGGACGATCCCTTTCCTTGGTTCATAGATGGAAACCCAATTTCCAATACGCGATTTTTACTATTTTAGTTGTAAACCTATATGGCGACGTAATATAATGGTATCTACGTCGCCTATGATTGATACATTTATATCTGAAGTTGATTTCTTCACTTATAGTAATAATAAAAGATGAAATTTCGCGTATCAGGCATATTTGGCTATTATAAGGTAAAACTCTATCCTTGACTGCGTTCATTGCGTGATGGGACCTGAGTCTTATAATAGCTTCATTGTTCTGTTTAGCATTGTGCTATTTGTTTTATGCACCGGTATTCATGGGGGATAAACCCGTTCCATGTTATACGGCATGGTCCCATGATTTACCCAACTTTAAAATAAAAGCTAATAACTGTGTTAGTTCTCACACCAGTCCTGTGACTAACCCAGAGTTTATTGTTTCTACCTAAACTTTGGGTGCCCATATTTTCCACACGAGCAGTTGGTAGTTTTGGTTTTGCAGATTTCTTTTCACCAGATCCTGGATTTTCAGCTGGAGCTGTATTCGGAAAGCTTTGTATCCGTGTATTTCTTTCAGTTGTGTTAATTGATGTATTTCCACTACGCATTGTATTTGTACATTTTAATTCCACTGTTGTGTAATTTATTCTCTGATATTCTTGTACTCTGATGTAAATTGTTGTAATAGCAATGAAATGTTCTATTGTTTGTGTTCTGATACGTCGTGTTCTCAAAGCAGTCCGGGCTCCTCCGTCTCTTCGGGGATCTGCAAAGTCTGGGTCGTTTCATTTTGATGTCGGAGCTTTAGTTTACAATGCTAGAGAACAAGACACATTACAACCAAACGAAAGAATTCATCAGAGATAGGATTAGTGACATCCTATAAAAATGACTCGTTAGAGTTAGGGCTAGTAATACCCTAGAATGAGTTTGAAGAGTGTTATTTATAAAAAAAATTGAATTTAATTTTGAAAAGTATATCATATTATACGTATTTAGTATTATATTTTAAATTGATTTAAGACTATCGAGTATAGGTAGATTTTGAATATACGCGTAATTAACGTGTATTCGAAGTCTCAATTATACTGGGTAGATATAGAATCACACTCTAGTCGCCCGGAGATGATTCCATTAAGAGGCGAAAACAAAGGGGGTCAGACATAAATTCTGGCGAGTACCATAATTTTAATGATATAATTATTAAAGTAATTAGGATAAGGCATAACTGGTAAAACAAGGAATGACTGTGAAACAAGTGGGCAAGACAAAACAAACAAAAGGAATATTCTGGCGTTAATCTCGCTCCTAATCACTATAGGATAATTACTATACTGCACCACTACTAGTCACCCTAAAAGTTGATCACGACTACTGAACATAATAATTATAATGGAAGTTTCGTGTACCCCAAGCTATCTCCATAGGTGCCGCCTACCCCTATCTCCACTAGTTGTATCCACTATCCCCATGCGATCGGCTCCCTAAGTCGTAGATATCCGTGCTGGTCCTACAGTGGGGTGTATCACTCCCCAAAGTGGCAACCCGATACCACTAAAGATGCACGGCTTATATCTACACGATGCAACAACGTCTTACCTACCAGCCCAGGCCCACGCACGCACATGACCCCATTGGACTTGCGTTGCCACCGTTAACCCGTTTTGACCTCTTACAATCAAACCCAGTAAGCGTGTCCTGTAATAACCCGGAAAATCTGGGCCAGTTTAAAATTTTTATTTAGGCAATTTTAATGAATTTTGAATATTTAAAATAGATTATTTTAAATAATATCGACGAGAAAATTATTTTGAATATAATTCGAACGTATATATTATATACGCCGTCGTTAGAATATAAATAATATATATAATTATAAATAGAATTGAAAATGGCGCGGTAGTTCGATAATTCGATTTCAAACTTCAATTGAACGTACCGGGTGCAAAAGAAACCGGATTTTAGTGAAACCAAAAATAATGGGATCTATTTGATAATACCTTTCCAACGAATCCGAAAAATCGAGATTTCATAGCGGGAATCAAAAGATATGTCCAGTTGAAAATTCTGAATAGTCGCTATGGAATTCAGGCCCTTAAAAATGGGAATTTTGCAAACGACCTCGGATTTCGACGAAACCACTTTTGTTGGGTCCGTGACGTCAAATTATTTCTGGATTTCAAATTTCATAATTTTTCGAATCAATATGTGAGCGTGGCAAAGGAAAACGCGTTTGACCAGTTTCAGTTGATTTTAATCGACTGGAAAATGGCCATTTTTCAAACGGTCTCAGAATTCGACGAAACTAGTTTTGTTAGGACCGTATCGTCAATACGAAGCTAGAAATTATTTTCTTGGAATTTTTCGAGTTAGTATGTGACCCCGGTGAATTGAAATGCACGTTCAAATTCAATATATAGAGTTATATGTTGATTTTAACGGAAACTGATCGAAACGATCGAATCAGCTTGCGATACATATCCTATTGTGTTCGGAATGGGGGTAATTAGCTATGAACAACAGGCGGTGGGCCTCGTTTAGAGGTCGTATGTAAAAGTCAACTTTTTGAAAATAAAATAAAAAAAAATTAAATCTCTCTCCTCATCCTTTCCTATACCTCTGCCCCCCCTCTCGTTTTCAATCGTAACAGAAGAAAATAAAAAAAAAGAAAAAAAGGGGGCGACGGGGGGGAGGGGGGGATGAACCGCCGCCGCCGCCACTGTATCGCGCCTCCCAGGTGGCGCGCCCCCCACCAGAGCCTCCCCCTACCCCCTCTCGCCGATCCTCCACGCACGCAACACCCAACCCACCACCGGGAGTCCCCCAGGGCGCAGACCACCGCCCCTCCAGAAGCTCCCTCCCCTCCTCTAATCGCTTCACCACCCATCGCGGCCACCAATGGCCCCACCACGACACCCACCGCCCCCCTGCGCGCCTCCTCAGCTCCCTCCACCGCCGGGGAACACGCAACCCCCCAGGTCAAACAACAGTAAGTTTTTTTGTTTTGTTTTTATTTTTTTTATTTTTTTCTGTTTTTATTTAATTTAAATGCTTAGCTTTAAAAACCGGGTTTAATATAATGGAAATTAGTCTATAAAAATGTGATTTTTACATTTTGATTTATATTCATTTATGTAATTAGAAAGATTTGATTTTTGATTCTTATAAAAATACGAATTTTGATATAGAGAAAATGCTATGATTTTCGTTATAGGGAAAATTTAGATCATATGTTTTACACGTATAAAGTTGTGATTTTTAAAAAGGAAAAGATAAGATTTTTTATAATGTAAAGTTATAGTTTTAATATAAAGCTACGATTTTTATAGTTAGAAATTTTAAAGTAGAAACGTGAAATCTTTATTTTTGAAAGGGTGAAATCATTATACTTGAAAGGGCGAGATTTTTATAAATGAAAAGGCGAGATCTTTATATAGAGAATAGCAGTGTAAAAATAGAATTTTTATCTATGTAGTGACGAAGTAAAATTTCGATTTTTATATATTAAATAACAAAGTAAAAATTCGATTTTTATATATTGAATAACAAAGTAAAAATTCGATTTTTATATATTGAATAACAAAGTAAAAATTTGATTTTTATATATTGAATAGCAAAGTAAAAATTCGATTTTTATATATTGAATAGCGAAGTAAAAAATTCGATTTTTATATATTGAATAACAAAGTAAAAATTCGATTTTTATATATTGAATAGCGAAGTAAAAATTCAATTTTTATATATTGAATAACAAAGTAAAAATTCGATTTTTATATATTGAATAGCAAAGTAAAAATTCGATTTTTACATATGTAATGGCTACGGGCAACGAAGATGACAAAAAGGCGAGAACGATGAAGATTTCTCTAAATGACGTGTCATGGAGTTGGAATAGCTATTGGTGAGAACTTCTCACTCTTCAATTTCTTTTTCTAGTTATATATATATATATATATATATATATATATATACTAGGATGACGGTGTTTAGTAGCACCCGACACCCGTCATCCACAGACCATGTATGGCTTGTTTGTTAAATTGTTTGGTTATGTAGTTGGTTAGTTTATTTGGTTTGAATTGAATTGGTTGGTGAAATGAATGGATTTGATTGATGTGTGAATTGCGTGGGCCTTCACTAGACCGGGGATAAGGCTAGGCCTTGTCCCGTTTCTAGTATCGTGCTGTTATGCCGCCGAAATTTTCTAAAATATGTTAGAAAAATAAAAATATCATTTTATTGAATAAATGAACTGAATAGAACATTCATAGGTTGAATAAAATAATTTGGTCGTTAAAAATATAATTTTTAACATGAAAGTGAATAAATAAATATCTATAAACAAATCTGCCGATTTGTTTATATACACTGATTTGACTGATATTGATTGGGTCGATAAATTTTACACATCGCCCAACTGCACAACTAAAATCTGTGTTTGATTGTTTGAAACCCCACACGGGTGTTGTGATGAAATTTGAAGTTCACTCATCTTGATTGATTAAATATGTCGATCGATTGATTGACAGGCTGTTATAAGCATTAGATATCTATATTTGATGCTTATACAGTGTAGTGCACTTTGGTTGATGGTTGATTATTTTTCAATGCTATTATATACGTGTGATGTATGAAAATCCATATAATTAACATTATATGGTGATTGATTGGGCCTCATTCCAATTTGAAAAATAAAGAATATTATAAAATAAAGGTTCATGTGTTGACTGTACTCATCCGTTGAAATTAGTCATGTGTTGAACGAAATATTTTAATAATAAAATTTACATCTTTATCAATATAAAATAAAGGTTCATGTGTTGAATGTACTCATCCGTTGAGATTAGTCATGTGTTGAACGAAATATTTTAATAATAAAATTTACATCTTTATCAATATAAAATAAAGGTTCATGTGTTGACTGTACTCATCCGTTGAGATTAGTCATGTGTTGAACGAAATATTTGAAATAGAATATTTGAAAAAGAAATATTTGAAATAGAATATTTGAAATAGAAATATTTGAAATAGAAATATTTGAAATAGAAATATTTGAAAAAGAAATATTTGAAATAGAATATTTGAAATAGAAATATTTGAAATAGAAATATTTGAAATAGAAATATTTGAAAAAGAAATATTTGAAATAGAAATATTTGAAATAGAAATATTTGAAAAGGAAATATCTGAAATAGAAATATTTGAAATAGAAATATTTGAAAAGGAAATATTTGAAAGAGAATATTTGAAAATAGAAATATGTGAAGCCGTGTTGATTAGATTGACGCCATTTTGACGTGAACGATATTTATATCGATTTTATTCATTTAAAAATGAATATTGAAAAGTGATGTCGAAATCGAATATTTTGAAATGAAATTTGAATTAAATTGAATTGAATTGAATCGAATAGAAAACCAATTTGAATTCGAATCGAATAGAAAACGAATTTGATTTCTATCGAATATATAACAAATTTAATTTGATTTGAATAGAAAACGAAATGAATTCGAATTGAATAGAAAACGAATTCGAATTGAATTGAATTGAAAAGAAAATGAATTCGAATCGAATTAAAAATCGATTTGAATTGAAATCAAATAGAAATGAATTTTAAAACGAATTCATAAGGAAAAATTCAATTTTGATTTGAATTGAAATGGAAGTTGAAATTGTTTTTGAAACGAATTTAAAACGATTTATAAAATCCGTTTTAAATAGGAATCGACGAAATATATATTATATATATTATATATATATATAATATAACGGCCTAAATAGAACGCGCCGTGCCGCGGCAGTTCGTGAATTTCGACCATTTATTTCAAACGGACATTACGGGAGATCCGACCGTCGGATTCTCCTGAAATCAGAACCGCTGGGTTCGTATCGAAAAGAGTTTTCTAATGAATATGAGAAATTTGAAATCTAACGGTTGGATTTGGAGATACGTCCAAATCAAATTTGGAAAAGGTCGCTGTAAGTGCAGTTCAATGGCCATTGATGGAAATCGACTGTACGGGCCTTGATAAAATTATTAAAAATAGTAATAATTTGTGTAGAATCATAAGAAATGAGTTGGGAAAAATTGGGATGAAAAACTCCATATTTGAAAAGATAAAAATAGATTTTTATCGAAATGAACTAGTTTTGAACTGAAATTAAAACCCATTTATTTTTAAATAAATAAATTGGATTTGAATTGGGTTTTAAATAAAATTGATTTATGGGTTTATCGTGAACAGTGTTTTAAATAACATTTGTTCTTTAACCCGATAGTAAATAGAATGTGATTTGGGTTTGTCGTGAACTGTGTGTTAAATAACATTAGTTCTTTAACCCAGAAAAAGGAGTTTTAATGAATCTGTAATTAGATTGAAATGTTAATTGATAATCTAAATTATCAAATTTAGAAAATGAGCAAGAATGGAGTATCACCAGTTTTGCTCCAAAGCGATGGTTAAATCTTTAATTAGATTTGAACTTGAAATGGTAATTAATTTTACCGATAACATCGTGGTGTTAGATATGGAGTATTACCAGTTTTGCTTCATGGGATGAATAGGTTGGGATTGGGAAATAAAATAAATAATTACTCCGATGTGATTCGCTAGTCGCGACTAGTTTGGAAAACCACAATTTGGTTTGAAATGACATCCAAAGGAAGATTAAAGGATAAATTTTAAAGAATTTATCTTGGATAAAATTAATGGGAACCTTTCCCTAGGAATTGAGATTTAGAAACTAGCGGTAGGTTAGTTAAGAAGAATGGTTTCCTGGATATTGATTTGATGGGCCTTCGGGGTTAATATTTGGGAAATTGCTCTCTTACTGACTTACGGTTAGTGGCTAATGAATTGGAATGAGGCGTATGTTGTGTTTGTGTAACATTTGTTTTTAATATACGCGGGTTGTTCGGAAAGGCCGGGTTTATACCCATTCCGAATAACCAATTCGACGATAAGTCGAAGATGAAGACGGTGGTTGAAGACCGGAAGTCTTCACATCGTTTGGATAATTACTGATGATCCTGATTGGGCTGTACACCCAAGAGGATGGAAATAGTTGGTGGTCGTCCAGACGTACTTGGAGATGGATGGACATGCGAGGAAAGTGCCTCCCGTTTCGTTCAGACCAAGAACGAACTTGTAAATGGATTGTGTGTCTGACATTGGATTTTATTCTGTGTTGATTGATTTCTGTTAAATATATATCTGTTTAGCGGTGGAGAATTTATTCTCTTGCTTAACGCCCTTCTCTGAGACGTACGAGCTTAGAGGTTATATTTCGATAGATATCAATCACATGGCATGAATTGCCTGTGTGGCATGCTGAGATGCAATGATCAAGGCTTTTGTTGACAAGTAGAGTCGTGTGGTTGATGATCAAAGCATGGCCTACGTGGCGTAGCTTTGTGTATAGCGTGAATTCGCGAGCCTCACACATCGGTATGAGTTAAAAACGGGATACAGACCGTTGGGAGAACACGACGTTTCTTTCTAGCTTTGGTGGTGTTAGTGACTTACCAGCCCTGACATTTATATACTTTTCACCTTTGTGGTTGTTGGAATGAGGCGCCTCGATTATAGGTCTGTAAGGACCGGGAAACGTGTGTTCAGGCATAACTAATCCTCTAACGTAAGTGAGGACCGGCCCAACCGATCCAGGATTGCCCAGAGTGTGTAGTCCTGAGACATTTGCTAGAGTGTCTCGAACGCGGAGAGGAGCTTGCCCCTTGCCTCGACTCATGACGGAAATCCAATTTCCAATACGTGTATTGCGGTTTTAATTGTAGAACTAGTATGGCGACATAGTGGTATGGGGCACTTATGCCGTCTATGATTTATATTTATGATTGAAATTGTTTTGACACTATACACTTATTATAGTATCAAATGATTGGTTTTAAACGTACCAAGCATGTTTGGCTATTATAAGGGAAAACCCTATCCTCCGGCTTGCGTTGCATTGTGTGATGGGACCTGGGTCTTATAATAGCTTCATTTTTCGAAAAAGCATTGCGCTGTTTATTCTATGCACTGGTATTCTTGGGAGGAAACCCGTTCCGTGTTATACGTTGTGGTCCCTTGAATTACTCTCTTTTCAAGTAAAGCTTTAAATAACTGGTTTAGTTCTCACACCAGTCACATAACTGACCTGGAGTTTATTGTTTTAACCTAAATTCTGGGTGCCCCTATTTTCGACACGGGCAGCTAGTAGTTTTGGTTTTGCAGATTTATATTCACAGGATCCTGATTTACGGCTGGAATGATATCCGGAAAGCTCTGTATCCGTATATCACCTTCAGTTGTGCTTTGTATTATTTTTCCGCTGCTATGTAATTTATTGTAATCTCTGATATTTATCGAATGTAATTTATTCAGTTATACTATGTATATTCTTGTATCTGATGGAATTGTTGTAATAGCAATGAAATGTTCTTCCGTCTGCGTTCTATTTTGTCCTGTTCTCAAAACGATCAGGGGTTTCGAACGGTCTAGATCGGTTTAACGACTGATTCGGATCGAGTGAAATTCCTTGCTGTCACATGTCCCGTCCTCGATCTAACTCGAGCTCAAAAAGATACTTAATGGGTTACTGGTTTGAAAAGGGTCCCCAATGTTTGACACAAGCCTTCCACCTATGCTTGGTCCCCACTAGAATTTTCCACTTAACCCCTTCTTATTCATGTCTTCTTACATGTTTAAATTTGGTTTAGTGTTTCTAATCATATTTCACATGTCACCCATGTCACCCACTTAACCCCCTATGTCCTACCACATGTTTATCTTGGTTAAGTGTTACTTAATTCATTATAACCGTAACCTTGTAAGACCTCTTACATTAGACTACCGTTTGCGGTTGCTGGATTTGTCGGGCGGGTCCGGGCAGTCTTATACCGCAAACGTGTCTAACCTCGTGTCTTTACAATTGTGACGCATTTAATTTATGCCGTCGACCTCTCACATTAGACTACCGTTGGTGGTTGCTGGATTTGCCGGGCGGGTCCGGGCAGTCTTACACCACAAACGAGTCTAACCTCGTGTCTTAGGTGTTTATTATTACAAATTATTTCACCCCAATTTGAATTAATTATCCCTATTCAAATTGTCAATAATTTCCAAATTAATTATGTCCGTAATTGTCACCTAAATTATGTCCGTACTTTTTAGGTATAAAAAATTATACCAATTAATGTCTCAATTTAATTATATGCTTTTGAAGCCATTTTATGCCAATTCACAATTTACATAATTAATATTGTCCTATTGTCCCCACGCTATTCGTACGTTCAAATATGAAATATGTTAGACTCGCAAATAGTCTAACTTATAAAAAAGAAACATCACAACTTGCATAACACAAAAATAGATCTAACTTACAAATAGGAATTATAACATAAATTTGCATAGCCAATAATTTGCATAGACAGTGGTCATATAAAATCATATATTTGCATAAACTACCATGGATCTAAATATCGATCTAAACATGAAATTGTGTACTTGCATATATGAATTATTGGTCCCACCTAAACTTGCATATGTGAATACAATTTTCACCAAAAAATGTGAATATAGTTTTCACCTAAACTTGCATATGGATTCCTACAACTTCCATATGAATTTATCACATGTTTTGGCGTATAAACTAGCATATGTATATACTTGATTCACATATAAACTTATGTACAATTCACATATAGACTTGCATAAGATTCATATTCAAACTAGCATATGATTTAACATCCCAAACTTGCATAAAATTCACATATGAATTAGCATATGATTTAACATCCTAAACTTGCATAAGATTCACATACGAATTAACATATGTAAAAACGGACTTGCATAAGATTCATATTCAAACTAGCATATGATTTAACATCCCAAACTTGCATAAGGTTTCACATACGAACTAGCATATGATTTACATCCCAAACTTGCATAAAATGAATCAAGTTAAACATGTATAATTGGACATATGAAATAGATCTACCAACATAAGATAACAAAGTTAAACAACATCACATGATTCAACAGACATGTTCTCATAATCCAATTATAACTCATCATAATTAATTTATTAATTATATTGTGAAAGAAATAGTACTCACAAAAATAGGTTAGAGAAGAGAATGATTTGTTCGACTTTTGAATTAGAATTCTGACTTGCTAATCCCTAAGCTTTAGGAAGGAGAACTGTCCTAGCAGCAGCATGGTGGCCAAGAGACAAATTTTGTTTTGGTTTAGGGTTTGAGTCTAGGCACTCTTTTATAGAAGTTTGAATCAACCTAAGCCGTTGGATTATCATAGGAGCAATCCCAACCATCCAAACTAGATAGAGTTATCTAGAACAGCCACATCAGCCCTAATAACTCAGCAAAGAGTCAGAAATCGTCACATTTCAGTTCTACCCGAGGAGGGGTAGGTTGACCCCCTGGTCGACCTGTATAGGGGAGGTCGACCCCCTGGTCGACCACGTGGTCGACCTGGCCCTTGGGCGGGATAATTCCCGCCCAGCCTCTTCCCTGTTTGAAATTGAATTTCGAAATTATTATTCTGAACTGTTTTAATTTATATAAAATTGCTGAAACTTCCAAGGGCCATAACTTCCTCATACGAAGTCCGATTTACGAAAACTTGGACTCTATTCCAAGCATAATTTCGAGATGAACGCAATGGCGTAACACATTTCCCTTAATTCTCACTCTAACAATTAAGTATTCTTAGGATTGTTAATTTTAATATTCACAGAAAATTCAGGGTGTTACATGGCCGTCAATGGAAGATGGAACATAGCTAAACCATGTAGAGGCTCATTCGGCCCTTTAACAAATCGCAAGACCTTTTTGTGTGGTGTGTCTATCAACTCTAGCCCGAACCTTGCCAACTGGTTGAACTTGTTCACATATTGCTTTGGCGTCAAATTTCCTTATTTGAGTGATAAGAACCTCTCTATTTGTATGCTTTGCTCTGCTTGGGAAAGAGTTTTCATTTCGCACCTCTGTTTAAAGTCTTCCTAAGTCTCTACCAGACATCCAGCTTGGGTTAATTCCCATCAAAATGAGGCTTCGTCCTTTAACAGCCAAGCAGCTAATTGAATTTTCCTTCGGTCCTCCACTTCAAAAATTACGAATAAGTCCTCGGTCTCCTTGAGCCAATTCTGAGCTTCTATGAATGTCTCATTCCTATGGAATGGCTTCCCTCCCATAGCATGGAAGTCCTTGCAGATCTTGGCGAAGTTATCTTCTCTTGGAGGGAGAGGAGGAGGAATAACTGGTGCAGTAGGGGGAGGATCGTCTCTTCGTATTTCGGCTAGTGCCGTAGCCTCCAAATAACTACGGAACCATCTGGGTAGACTACTACAAAAGTGGGCATATTCGACACTAATTTGTGTGCATTGCATGAAAAGTGTGGCGAAAGCTATGCTTTCTTTGATCTTCTGCAACAATATTCATATGTTGTTGCATTATATGTGAATGCACTGTTGCGGTGGGAATTCTAGTGTTTTGACGTGCAACACCAGTTAAAAGCGTAGCATTACATATATATAATCCAGCTCAGCGATCCGCCTTATCAATATATTAAAATCCCAACCGTAGATGCAAGATTAATCCAACGGTTCAAACCATCTGTTGGTCTGATGATCTTAACGATAGCCATCATCCAATCATTGACAGCCACATCATTGCATTATTTTGACGAAATTTTGGCGCGATCTTCTCCCTTCACGAAATTGTTTTCTTCTCTATCATCTAATCGTTTTCCCCCTTTTTACTATTGACAAAAATTTAAACCTAAATTCACGTCAGTATCACTCCTCTCCTCGACAGCAAATTCTATTCTGAAAAGGTTGAAGCTTTGAAATGCTTTCTTGCTTTGATTGCTCAGGGCATTAACATCGCCAGTTTTTTCACTCAGGTTCAGTTTGTATAGCACTGTGAATTAGTTACGCTTATTATAGATTGGATTATGAGTAATTAGTAAGTAGTTCATTTGTTACACTTTGGAAACCCCATTCGCTTATGAGTAATTAGTTGCTTGGACATCCCAAACTTAGGGAAACCCGTTCGCTTATGAGTGATTAGTCGATGAAATATTAGATTATGAGTAATTAGTTGCGCTTTGACCATTGATTTGGGATTTGGGATTATGCTGAGGTTTATTCGAAAATTGTACCCAGCAATAAACCATGAGAATCGGGCTATTGGCATGAAAAAAACATTGGTTTATTATAGAGATCGAGCTAGTTAAGGAATGGGGACTGTACAGTCGAAAGTGATTTGCACTTTGCATTCATTTATACTGACATATAATTGTATGCTTGAGGTTTTGTGATACATATACATCTGTAGTAATGCGGTGTGTTTGCACTGCGGTGTGCTTGAGGTTAACAATTTCCCGATCCGGACGAGTCGTTCACCCATATCTTATAACATGCACAGGTATTTTCCATTTGATTTTGGAAACTACCAATTTCAATGTTTCGATTTTGGAAACATATGCTCAGTTTTGCATCAGTTCATACCATACACATCCAAAAAATGACATACAACTGTATGCTTGAGGTTTTGTGATACAAATACATGTGTCGCACTGCGGTTTTGTGATACAAATACCCGTATCTAACACGCACGCACAAGTATTATAAGGCAGCATCAGTCCAAACAATACACATTAGTTCATACCATACATGCACAAGTATACACACACGCACAAGTATCATAAGGCAGCATCGATCAGTTCATACCATACACGCACAAGTATATACACACGCACAAGTATAATAAGGCAGCATTGATCAGTTCATTCCATACACATCCAAAAAATAACATACACATCCACATCCAAAAGTATCATAAAGTTAACTTAATATATACACATCCAAAAAATGAAATTATAGTAGCATCAATTCATACTAGATCAGGGTTGCGGGGCAGTGGAACTTCCAACTGATTCGTTAGGGCTTTGCGGCTGTGGGAGAGCCGGTCCGAAGTGAGCAGCCGCATGTGATGGACCCGCAGCATCAGGACAAGGGGTGAGGTAGTTTGGCCAGTCAAATTCCTGATCAACTTCTATATCTACCCACTGATCATTCCTCTGGTTCATTGGGGCTTGGTTATCAACATGTATGTCATGGGCGGCTTCCGGAAATAAGCTTGGCAAGGGGGGTAGCTCAGCAACTTCTTGTATCATTGCATTAAATCTTTCATCTAAATCCATTTCCCATTCCCATCCGTAATGATGCAAACATGGAACCACCTCTTCCTCCCTATTGCTCACAAAAAGAAGTTCAGGCCTTGTCCCAGGATGAGCATGGGTACAGCGCTGAACCTTAATGAAGTAAACCTTGTTATTGATTTGAGCAGCAAAAGTATTTATATTGCCAATGCCTTCATAAAATTGCATTTTCAGGTAGAAAGATGTATGGCCAAACTGAGACCAGTAACAGTCGTCAATTGTAAGCACACGTCCCATTGGCTTCATTACTTCTTCAACAGCAGGAACATTACTCTTTAGGAACTCGGGAAAGCCATCAACTTTAGCCCATGATTCCACTTCTAACGCTGGTGAGGGCTCAAATTCTTCATCAGACCATGATTGCAGGTAAATAGCACCACCAGGTTTTGTAGAAACTTTCAACATTAGGGCATGATCACGAATTCTGTACGATGGGCATGATACTAGAAAAGAGTTGTTGGGTATTACCCGTATAGGCCATGAATTATGATTGAGAGCCACCTTAAGAACGTCTTGCACAGCTTCGAAATTCCAATGTCCCTTAATAACAGTGGCTATGATGTATAGAGACGAGTCCATTGTTTTTGTTTCTTTTTAAAATTTCGAAGATTGGGGTTTAGGGGATATGGAGGAGATGATATTCTGACACTGGAAAGGATGTGCGAGGGACCCAATTGATGGTGTCAGGCAAATATGTGAACTGGAAATGCTTGCACAGAAGACGAAGCATACTCAATTCTATTTCTGATGAGGTGGCACGTAGTGACCAATGCTGATTGGTCAACTGTTATAATTGTATGCGTAACTCACTAAGATTTATAAGTTAATTAGATGGCCAAATGCACAGATGCATGCACAAAGCACATATGCACTTATCAAATTAATAACTTGTAAATTCAAATTGCAGGATCTGAAATGACGAGGGGAGATACAGCCGGCAAGTGGAGGACCTGAAATGACATAGAGATACAGTTTCTGGTTCATGGCATTGCTACTTTGTAGAATGCACACTAATCGTATTTATTGGCACTTGTATTGAAGGTGGTATGTGTTGGCACTTTTACTACTTTTAAATTATGTATTTGATCGTATGTGTTATATATTTGATCGGATGTATTGAAGGCGGTATGTATTGAAGGTTTGAATGTGATGATGAATGTAACAGATGTGTTTCTTCTATGTAAAAAACTGATATTGCAAAATTTATAATTAAAGCGTTGTATTTGCCTTCTTTTACTGTTGCATTTGCTTTTTTCCTGATGTCGTGTTTCAAGATAATGGTGTCGCATTCCATAATACAGTGATGTTGCATTACGTAAAATAGTAGTAAGTCCACGTGGCACGTAAACGCCACAACTGACATGGCATGTGACACGTGTGCAGCTGACGTGGAGATCTGACGTGTCGTGTGACACGGTGGCAGCTGACATGGAAAGCTGACGTGGCCGCCGCTATCGTGACCTGGTACCCAGGATCTAACTAATTTTCAAGCAACGCTGAATAATGTTGCATTATGTACAATTAGTGTTGCATTACGTCTATAACGCAACACTTTCTTTCTGTGGCAGTAGATGTGCTAAAGCGTTGCCTTAGATGGCTAATGCAACGGCCGCGGATGTCACGCCCCCCTGGTGTTGCCTATTTGAAAAAAGGGGCTACTACAACGCTTTTTTGATCTACGGCCACAGTAAAATAGTGTCGAATATGCCCACTTTTGTAGTAGTGGTATAGTGACGCACTCTAGGATAATAGGGAGGTTTTATTCCGCAGACATGCTAAAAAAAATGAAAAGGAAGAAATTTAGATAGAGGACCGAGGGCTGCTACATATGGCTTTTTGGGGAATGTTTTTCAAAACAGACTTTTCTTTTTGAAAATACTTTCTTTTAAAAACCATTTTGAAAATATTTTAAAAAAACTCTTATCTAATCTGGAAACTTCAGCTGTGATACCAAGTGTGACACCCCACGTCCATTAATGTCACTCACAAAGGGAATGCACTATGTTTCGTGAAGCGTTTAGGTAAACAGACACAGAATATTACAAGACAAATATAAAAAAAATTGCAGCGGAAATAAACAACTTTATTAATCATCGAAATACCGTGGTCCAAAGCATCATGTGTCTGAAACATAAAAACCCATTACAACATAAAAACCACTGTCTTGAACTTCAAAAATATCAAAGTACATAAAAGAAAGAAAATTCCCCAATAACAAAATATAGCCATTGCAACGAGAATAGGAACTTGATCCATACATATCAGTAGCTCCAGCAATCAAGAAAAATCACAGTCAAGCCTGAATGTTTCTTCCCTGAAAACCTGGGGGGAAACGGAAGATAGAAGGAAAAAACAAAAGGGGCCAGACATAAATTCTGGCGAGTCTAGTAACTTTTAGCCAGTAAATAAATAATGGTAATCATGTCAGGCATAAAGTGGATAAGAGAGATCACTATACAAATGGCAGGTGTGACAAGGAAGATAAGGTAAGGTGTATGCATGCTTCACTAATAACTACTCTGCACTATTACTAGTATAATTTAAAATGAGATGATCCCTTCCACTATAAGTTGGTAGACTAAGGGCATACCTCCCAGTGTACCCTAACCACTACCCTAATTGATCGGCTCCCTACTCTGTAGATACTCTATGTTTGTCCCACACTTGGGGGTATCACTTCCCTAAAGTGGCAACCCAAGAGGTGCACAGTCATATCTACTGGTGTCACGGTCGTCATGTCCCCTTCTGCCCGGCCCATGCATGCACATGTCCCCGGTCGGTTTGCGCCGTCTACACCACCCACTACGTTTGGAGCTCTTATAATCAATCAGTAAGCGTGCCCCTTATATGCCTAGTACGGAGTTCACTACTCTAATACCGAATACAGGTTACTAACTGAAATGGGTCCCATACAATATGATACAAGATCTCCTTTTTTGTATTGTATCCCCACTAGGTTTTCCACTGACTATGTATACCCTAATGGGTGATCTTTAATTACATAGCCCTATACCAGTTATGCTTACCCTAAAAAGGTGATCTTTAATTACATAACTTTACCGGGTTAAGTTTGTAGGCCTATATATATAAATATTACCCACCCCCTTCAGTTATACTTAACCCACCCACTATCCAATCAATTTTACTTAACCCTAACTTATGTTCATAATCATGCAGTTCTTATGGATTAAATTCGGTTAAGTGGTCCTTTCTCATTACCATGTCGAATTATGGTTATATTGGGCTAGACCTCCCACATTAGGCCTACAATGTGTGGATGCTGGATATGCCGGTCCGGTTCGGGAAGTCTTATTCCACAGTTGGGCCTAACCTCATGTCTTAGCCCGAGTCGTATTTGCACACTTAGACCTCTCACATTAGGTTCAACATTAGTGGCTGCTGGATATGTCGGCCTGGTCCGGGTAGACTTCCGCCACTAATGAAACCTAACCTTATGTCATAAGTGTTAATACAATTCCTATTTATAATTGCTAAACATTCCATTTATTACTTAATTTACCAATTAATTAATCTTACCTTTTTGGGTGTTATTGCCCATTCTATCAATAATTTGAATTACTAGTCCAAAAATGTTTATTTCCCAATTATGCCAATATTTACTTTTTCCCCCGTTTCTAACTAACGTCCTCACAAAATTAACGGCATGCCTAGGCTATATAATTAGCCTAGCCATAAACGATGAAAAGGAAAGCTAATAAGGATGTAACACAAGTGATCATTGAATATGATTTGGCATAACATAAATTAACATAGTCATAAGGTTGTCATATGAACTTGTGACAATTTCTATGATGTCAAAGTGAACAAAAATGTGATCTAAACTAATCATTTAAATATCCAGCAATTCAGATCTAGCATAGTAACGGTGACATAGTGGCATACTTAGATCTAAGGATAAATTCACATGTCCAGTTTTATAGCATATCCAGATTTATCACAATATGACTGGTGAAAGGTGATTTATATAAAGAACCAGATCCAATCAATGTCATAACTTGTCCAAATTAACATATTCACCTTTTCCATAATACAATTACATGTCAAGATCTACATAGGCAACATCAAAGAATAACCACAATTATTTCAGAGCTAGAGAAATAGATCTATAAAGATCTACATAGGCAACATCATAGAATAACCATAATTATTTCAAATCTACGTAGTTTAAGATTTAATACTGGCATAGATTCATACTTTACAACATATCCAATTCATTGTCTTTCACAATTTACTATCATTTCTTCAAACCTAAAAGTGACTAGAAACTCACAGCGTTAGGTTTAGAGGATTGAGAGAGAATAGATATGAATTCTGAATTTGATTGGCTAAACCGTTGTTGTAGGACTTGATTCTGTTTCAGTTTGCAACCCGACAGCATATGGCTCCCATGATCTCCAATGAAGAAAATAGGAGAATAGGGGATCATATTTATAGTCTAGAACCAATGAATCAGACCCAGAATCAAGTCCAGGTACGTAAAATGAATTCTGCCCAGATCTGCCGTGGGGGTCGACACCCATGTCGACACCGGCTGAGGGGGTCAACACCCACGAGCGTTCTGGTTAGATTTTGATTTTTGAACTGTTTTGAAGGTTCTGGAATTATATATATATATATATGTGTGTGTGTGTGTGTGTGTGTGTGTGTTCTTCCTTATGCGTATACAAACTTCTAAGGCTTATAACTTCTCCATACGATATCCGATTTACAACAACCCGGACTATATCCCAAGAAGAATTCTGAGACGAACGCAATGGCGCATCCTGTTTCCCTTAATCCTTCTTCTAAAAATTAGGTATTCCTTAATATGTTAATTTTAAAATTACGGGGTGTTACATTCTCCCCTCCTTAAAGGATTTCATCCCTGAAATCTTCAAGTTAAGAAGAACTTATCCTACCATCCATCATCCACAAGCATCCATTGTCCTTAAAATATTTCTAATGCTCATATGAGTATATGGAGAGGTGTGTGTATATGTCCTAGTACTAATGCGAAAATCAGGCAGTCTAATGATCCAGTTGACCTCCGTAATGCGATGTATGATTAGTGCCATGAATCCAATGTGTATGCAAATAATCCTATTATAACATGTAAGTTCTATATGTGTGCGTGTCCATTCGTCAAAGTGCAACATCCATATGCTAACTCATCCATTTTCATCCATAAAAGAAAATAAAATGCACACGCATCCATATGCAGTATGAGAGAGTGATTGAGCCGATCTAGTGCTTAATGTGTGTGTATATGCATCCACAGGCAACCACTAGCGTACACTTGCATCCACTAGTATCCATCAAAAATAACATGTTTCAAACACATGTTTTCATCCATAGGACTCCTATCTAAAGGTCGAAAACACTAGGGATAAGATAAGCTCGATTGACAAAAATAGGCACAAATAAAGCTTTGGAATATAACACATTTATCACATCATCGGATTACATATAATAGCATAACACATGAAATCATAGAATAATATTCATCATCATGACAACAGAATAATAAATGTCATCATCAACAGAGTTGCACAGATACAGGATACTACTTAGTACATAAAATGTTCCAACAGGTAGATAATAAGTCAACTACATGATCAAATACAACATAGATAAGGTGATGTTTAATGTCCAAAATAAGTGATAAAAGATAGTCTTCGTCTTCCGCCAAAAGAGCACCCCATGCTATGGTGCATATAAAAAATAAAGCCTGTTACCTGTTTACTTGGTTGCCTGTGTAAAAATAAGGGCACCCGAGTTCGCAAGTGAAAACAAACTACGAGTCAGTCATGGGACTGGTATGAGAAATCTTACTTAACTTATTTAATAATAAGGCTACTCACAGGACCACGCCGCTAACGCAGAACGGGTTTTACTCCATTGGATTGCCAGTGCATACATAAGGAAAATCACTTAAACAACGCAATGCTTTTTAGAAAAATGAAGCCATTATAAGACTCAAGTGCCATCACACAATGCAACGCAAACCGAAGGATAGAATTTTACCTTATAATGGTAAAAAATGCTTGATACGAATAAAATGAAAATTATTTGATATTATTACTAGTGTCTAGTCAGTTTAAAACACTTTCCAATATAAATGTATCAATCCCAGATGGCATAGTACCCCATCCTACTATGTCGCCATATATAGTTACAATCAAATCTGTAATGTCGTATTGGAAATTGGGTTTCCATCATGAGTCGAGGCTAGGGATGACTCCTCCCGATTCGAGACATTCTAGCAAATGTCTCAGGACTCGGACGCTGGCGAGCCCTTGGATGCGGTAGGGCCGGTCAACACATACTTTAGTGGATTAATTATTCCTGAACAATACGTTTCCCTGGCCTATCGGGCCTATCACTTGGCCAGTAGTGACCATGTAACACCCCACCTCCGTTAAGGTCACTCGCAAAGGGAATGCCTTAACATTGGTGGAGCGTTTTTAGTAGATAGAACAGAAATTAACAAGACAGATAAAGTAGTACTTGAAAATTTTATAACTTTATTACAACAGAAACAGAAATGAGTTTAGTTACGTCTTTCAAAATTATAATATCGGAATTCAAGTACATAAATATCGGTCTTGTACAAAAGCCTTCAGAATGCATAGTTTTTAAAGCCATCATCCCCAATATAAACTACCATGGAAAGATAGAGCCAAAGCCAAGCAATACTTCAAACACTTCAAGTAAAGAGAATCAGAATAAGGCTCCTATGTTTCCACCCTGAGAACCTGGGGGCGAACGGAAGAAAAGAGGCGAAACAAACTAGGTCAGACATAAGTCCGGTGAGTCCAGTGACTTTCAGCATATAAACAGATAATAGTATAATGACATGTACATAAAACTGGATGAGAGATAACCGTAACAGGAATAGCAGGTTTACAGAAGAAACGAAATGATATAGGCTAAGCTAAGCTTCTTACTTAGTTTTCACTTCTCTGCACTAATACTAGTGTAACAGGATTAGGTGTTACCCTAATGTCTAAACTGAAACAGAAACGGAAACAGAATAATCTTTACAGAAACAGAATGCTAGTAATGGGCCTTTACCACCCGAACAGAGGCAGAGGTATAGAAACAAAATGCTAATAATGGGCTTTTACCACCCCAACAGACAGAAGGTACGGAAACAGAATACTAATAATGGGCCTTTACCACCCAAATAGACAGAAGTTTCGGAAACAGAATCAGAAACGGAATCCGAGACGGAAACAGAATAATCCCTATGGAAACAGAATGTTAGAGTTAGGTGTACACTAGTAATGGGCCTTTACCACTCGAACAGACGGCACCACGCAGAAACAGACAGGTATTACCACCCAACAGAAACATATGGTACCCACAGAACAGACAGAACTAGGTGTACCTTAATGTCTAAACTGAAACAGAATAATCTCTACAGAAACAGAATGCTAGAATTAGATGTACACTAGTAATGGGCCTTTACCACCCGAATAGACGGTACCAGGAAGAAATAGACAGGTGTTACCACCCAACAGAAACAGACGATACCCACAGAAACAGACAGAACTAAGTGTACCCTAAGTCCTACCCCCAAGCAATCGCCTCCCTAATACATAAATACCATGTGTCGACCCCACAGTAGGGTGTATCACTCCCTTAAGTGGCAACCTATTTGCACAGATCTATTTACAGATATCACGGTGTCTTACATCCTCAGAGCAGACCGAATCCATGCACGCACATGACCCGGTTGGAACGCGCCATCAACCCCCCTCGCCATTATCAGAATGAACCGCTTATAATTGGTTCAATAAGCGTGCCCGGACCCCTACATAGCGTGGGGTCAAAGTTTTGATACCAGAAAGGGCTACTGACTAATATGGGTTCCACACAACAGACGACACAAGTAATTCCCCTCCTAACCTTATGTCCCCAAACTAACAGATTTCAGATTAACTGATTTACAGATTTCAGACAGAGTTCAAATTACTAGTTCACAGATCAGACAATCAAGTTAACAAGTTTTCAGATTAACCGATCAGATGTACGGATTTAACAGACTTACAGATTGCCTAACTTTGTATTGGGCCTACAGATTCACGAAACGGGTTTATTAGATTCATCAGTCCAGTTGGTTTAACACTATCCACCCAACACGTTTTTAGACACCACATTTCTCTTAAATTTGCATTAATTAAATATTAATGCATAGACCTCTCACATTAGGTCGGTAGCTTGTGGCCGCTGGATGTGCCGGGCGGTTCCGGGCAGACTTCTGCCACAAGCCAGACCTAACCTCGTGTCTAAGCATATTTTAGTTATGCCTACGACCTCTCACATTAGACTGACAATTTGCGGTTGCTGGTTAAGCCGGTTGGTTCCGGGCAGGCTTCTACCGCAAACAGAGTCTAACCTCGTGTCATAGCCAATTTATTCCAATATAGATTATGCAGATATCAGACTAATTATGTCCATTTATCATATTAAACTTGGTTACAGCAGATTAATCAAGTTTCCATATTTTTACTCAATCTTAGATCGAGCCTACGGATTTTCATACCCAAATTACAATTATTTAACTTTCAACAGATTAGGCAATTCAACAGATAACAGATCTAGCAGATTAGGCGATTCAACAGATTAGTAAATTAGGCAATTCAACAAATAACAGATCTAGCAGATTAGGCGAATCAATAGATTAGCAGATTAGGCAATTCAACAGATTTAGCAGATAACAGATTTAGCAGATTATATATTTCCAAAATTCTATTTACATATCTTGCCTAATCATAAATTAAGCCTAAACTTTCATGCCTAAATCATGGTCATAATTCATAATACAACATATGCCAAATTTTTAGTTAAACTTTTCACAGTACAGAATATTCTCTAAAAAGCCCCAAATCATGATATACTCTATGAATTATGCCAAGTTATAGCCTTTAATGCCAATTATCCAAAAATCCACTTTTAGGCGTATTCGCATTGATAGTTATCCTAGTATAATATGGGTCTCTACGCCTAAGTCACATATTTTTTTTTCAAATCATGAATCGTTACATAAAAATATGCCCAAAAATCTAGATCTTTAAATTATAACATCTCAAAATCAGATCTTAATTTTAAACATGCGTTGTGTCCCCAAGTTTCAAGTCACATGTTATCATACAATGATTCCTCTTCTTCAAAATTACAGATTATACACAGATCTAGATCTAATTTACAACACATGTCCATTTCTCAAATCAGTCAAAGACCAGTCATGTCCAATTATGCATTATCCATTATTTGTCCCAAAATTTAGTGTTCATGTGTTAATCTCTTATGAGATTTGGCGCAGGCTCGTGGTAGCCTGGCTATAAACAAAAAGGAAGAAAAGAGGGAACAAATACAAAACAGTCACAATCAAGATAGATCCACAGAAAAGTATGCATAACCTCAGATCCAGATTCACAAAAATGTCAAGATAATTATTAAATTTCATATCTGAAAATACTGTACTCACGATTGAAAAGGTAAATCTTGATTTCTGGGATCTGTATTCTGACACTGAATAGCGCTCCTTTGGCGTAGACTATCGATTAGATTAGAAAATAGTTGTTCTCTTTAACTCTATTCAGATTGGAAGAAGATGCACTAGTTCTAGTTTTGATTCTAGCAGAGCAGCGATGCCATTTTTTTTTATTAGAATAGAGGCAGAATGAAATTGTGTGGAGAGAAAGCTAGGTTTAGGGGTGTTTAAATAGGTTAGAGCTCACGAATCCAGTCAGAAAGGCGTCCAGGTGCAGAAAAATGGATCTGTCTCCATATCTGGAAAAGGGGGGAGATCGACCTATTTACCCAGGTCAACCCTAGTGTCGACCTAGGCCCTGGGCGGGAATTTTCCTGCCCAGCCCGGGTGTCTGTTTTGAATTTCGAAATCCGATTTTTGAATTTTGGGCTGGTTTTTACTGAAACTTTTGCAGATCATATCTTCTTCATACGGAGTCTGATTTACGCAAACTTGGACTCTATTCCAAGAAGAATTTCGAGACAAACGCAATGGCGTAACCCGTTTCCATTAATTATTCTATTTCAATTTAATTATTCTCTGATTTTTCATTCTTATGTTCATAGAAAATACATGGTGTTACATTCTCCCCTCCTTAAAGGATTTCGTCCCCGAAATCCTCAAGTTAAGAAGAATGTGTCCTGCCATCCAATCACCCATCTACTCAACCATCATCCACAAGCATCCATTGTCCTTAGAAAACTTCTAATGTTGTATGAACATATGCAAAAGTTTGTGTATGTGTCCTTATCTAATGCAAAGATCAGGCGGTCCACTGATTCAGTTGACCTCCTTAATGTGAATTATTTTAGTGCCATGAGTCCAACATGTATGCAATTTTCCTAGTTGATACATATCATTTCTATATGAGTGCACAACCGTTCATTCATATGCAACATCCATGTGCTGAGTCAACCATTTTTCACCCACAACATTGAAAAATGCACACACATCCATATTTAGTATGAGTGTGTTTTTGAGCCGATCTAGTGTCTACTGTGTGTATATGCATCCGCGAGCAACCACTAGCAACCACTTGCATCCACTTGCAACCATCTAACATAACATGTCTCAAACACATGTTTACACCCATTTGTTTCTACCTAAGGGTCGAAGATTCGGTCGATACAATATAGCCGAGTGATAGAAGCAAGTACAATTAAAACAAAAACTTTGTTCCTATCAGGCATCGGTTTAAGAGAATAACCCCCTAAGTATCAACCCCGAAGACCGAAATCAACATCAGATTGACACTCCCATTAAACAAATGTCCAATTGGAAATCTTCTTCATGCTTTGAACAAAAACCCATATCCTTTTCAGAAATATTCAGACACTTACAGACTACTGGTACAGATTAGATTATCAAATGATTCTCAGAAAACTAAGCAGATAAAATCCCGCCATATCCCACAAAACACCAGAATGTATGCATCACAGTCAACTTTAACGCCCAACACAGATACCCTCAAACCCCAACTTATCACAAACAAATGAGTCATAACCCTTATGGGTCTGAGTCTACAGCGGGATCAGAAACAAGACTAGTATTAAAGTACAGAGTTTCAATTACAGAATCAAAATGCCAGAATCAGAAAGAGTTTTAACTCCACAATCAGATAAGGAAATTGGACCTTCTATAGGAAGTTTTCCTATTTCTATCCTATCCACCATCCTCGAGGGTATTCGCCTGCCCTCCAGAAGTAGGACCTATCATCTGCCCTTGCCCTCGTTTCTTCGGGCAGTCCCTAGTGAAGTGTCCATCTCACCATAGTTAAAACAGGTGCCCTTCCTCTTTCTGCAATCCTTGTTCAGATGGGTCGAGCATCCACAAGTAAAGCACTTCTTCTCCTTCTTGTCTTCAGACTTCTCATCCTTCTTTTGTGTTTCCTTTTGGGCCCCGTCTTCTTGTTTTGTGGTCCTTCAAGCTTTTCTTCTTTCTTCTCACTTTTGGTTTCCTCTTCATGCATCAATGCAATGTCAACTAATTTCTCGAAGGTAGCCCCCATAGGAATGTGGGACATTTCCAATCCGTGTAGCGGCTCGTTCAAACCTTTAGCAAACCTTACTGCCTTCTTATGCGGTGTATTTACCAAATCTAAGCAGAATCTCGCCAACTGATTAAACATGTTGACGTACTCCCTCACTGATAAATTCCCCTGCTTCAACGCCAAGAACCTCTCTACATATAGACTCTCTTCCACTCGTGAGAGAAATTTCATCTCGAACCTATGCCTGAAATCCATCCATCTCTCTACCGGACGCTCTCCATTTGTGACCTCCCATCAAAAAGAAGCTTCGTCCTTAAGCAACCATACCGCCAACTGTATCTTCTGCCTATCGTCCACATCGAAGATAACGAACAAATCCTCAGTTTCTTTGAGCCAGTTCCTTGCCTCCACGAAGGATTCAGTTACATTAAAGTTCTTTCCACCCTTGGCTCGAAAGTCTCTACATATCTTCGGGAAAGTATTCACGCGTGGAGGAGGAGAAGGAGGAACCGCTGCAGCTGGGGGAGGAGGGACGTCTACTGGGCCCGCATTATTAGCCCTAGATTCTAGGTACCTCCTGAACCAGCCAGGTATCGGTACGCCCTCCGGAAGGTTAAGATCCCCAGACATACTGAAACGAAAGAAAAGGGATTCAAAACAGAGAAAAGATAGATATCTGGCTTTTTGGGGATTATGTTTTTCCAAAATAAACTCTACTTTTGAAAATACTTCCTTTTTAAAACATTTTTGAAAATAGTCTTCAAAAACTTTTTATCAAATCTGGTAACCTTCAGCTCTGATACCAAGTGTAACACCCCACCTCCATTAAGGTCACTCACAAAGGGAATGCCTTACCTTTGGTGGAGCGTTTTTAGTAGACATAACAGAAATTTACAAGATAGATAAAGTAGTACTTGAAAATTTTATAATTTTATAACAACATAAACATAAATGAGTTTAGTTACATCTTTCAAAATCATATTATCGGAATTCAAGTACATAAATATCAGTCTTGTACAAAAGCCTTCACAATGCATAGTTTTTAAAGCCATAATCCCCAATGTAAACTGCCATGGAAAGATAGAGCCAAAGCCAAGCAATACTTCAAATACTTCAAGCAGAGAGAATCAGAATCAAGCTCTTATGTTTCCACCCTGAGAACCTGGGGGGGGGGGGACGGAAGAAAAGAGGCGAAACAAACTAGGTTAGACATAAGTATGGTGAGTCCAGTGACTTTCAACATATAAACAGATAATAGTATCATGACATGTAAATAAAACTGGATGAGAGATAACCGTAACTGGAATAGCAGGTTTACAGAAGAAACGGAATGATATAGGCTAAGCTAAGCTTCTTACTTAGTTTTCACTTCTCTGCACTAATACTAGTGTAACAGGATTAGGTGTTACCCTAATGTCTAAACTGAAACAGAAACGGAAACAGAATAATCTTTACAGAAACAGAATGCTAATAATGGGCCTTTACCACCCGAATAGAGGCAGACGATACAGAAACAGAATGCTAATAATGGGCTTTTACCACCCCAACAGACAGAAGGTACGGAAACAGAATACTAATAATGGGCCTTTACCACCCAAACAGATAGAAGGTACGGAAACAGAATGAGAAACGGAATCCGAGACGGAAATAGAATAATCCCTATGGAAACAGAATGTTAGAATTAGGTGTACACTAGTAATGGGCCTTTACCACTCGAACAGACGGTACCACGCAGAAAAAGATAGGTGTTACCACCCAACAGAAACAGACGGTACCCACAGAACAGACAGAACTAGGTGTACCCTAATATCTAAACTGAAACAGAAATGGAAACAGAATTATCTCTATAGAAACAGAATGCTAGAATTTGGTGTACACTAGTAATGGGCCTTTACCACCCGAACAGACGGTACCACGCAGAAACAGACAGGTGTTACCACCCAACAGAAACAGACGGTACCCACAAAAATAGACAGAACTAAGTGTACCCTAAGTCCTACCCCCAAGCGATCGGCTCCCTAATACATAAATACCCTCTATTGGCCCCACGGTAGGGTGTATCACTCCCTAAAGTGGCAACCTATTGGCACAGACCTATTTACAGATGTCACGATGTCTTATATCCTCAGAGCAGACCGGATCCATGCACGCACTTGACCCGGTTGGAACGCGCCATCAACACCCCTCGCCATTATCAGAACGAACCGCTTATAATTAGTTCAGTAAGCATGCCTGGACCCCTACACAACGTGGGGTCAAAGTTTTGATACCAGAAAGGGCTACTGACTAATATGGGTTCCACACAACAGACGACACAAGTAATTCCCCTCCTAACCTTGTGTACCCAAACTAACAGATTTCAGATTAACTGATTTACAGATTTCAAACAGAGTTCAAATTACTAGTTCACAAATCAGACAATCAAGTTAACAAGTTTTCAGATTAACCGATCAGATGTACGGATTTAACATACTTACAGATTGTCTAACTTTGTATTGGGCCTACAGATTCTCGAAATGGGTTTATTATATTCATCAGTCCAGTTGGTTTAACCCTATCCAACCAACACATTTTTAGACACCACATTTCTCTTAAATTTGCATTAATTAAATATTAATGCATAGACCTCTCACATTAGGTCGGTAGCTTGTGGCCGCTGGATGTGCCGGGCGGTTCCGGGCAGACTTCTGCCACAAGCCAGACCTAACCTCGTGTCTAAGCATATTTTAGTTATGCCTACGACCTCTCACATTAGACTGACAGTTTGCGGTTTCTGGTTAAGCCGGTTGGTTCCGGGCAGGCTTCTACCGCAAACAGAGTCTAACCTCGTGTCATAGCCAATTTATTCCAATAAAGATTATACAGATATCAGACTAATTATGTCCATTTATCAGATTAAACTTGGTTACAGTAGATTAATCAAATTTCCATATTTTTACTCAATCTTAGATCGAGCCTATGGATTTTCATACCCAAATTACAATTATTTAGCTTTCAACAGATTAGGCAATTCAACAGATAACAGATCCGGCAGATTAAGCGATCCAACAGATTAGTAGGTTAGGCAATTCAACAGATAACAGATCTAGCAGATTAGGCGATTCAACAGATTAGCAGATTAGGCAATTCAATAGATTTAGCAGATAACAGATTTAGCAGATTAGGCAATTCAACAGATTTAGCAGATAAAAGATTTAGCAGATTATATATTTCCAAAATTCTATTTACATATCTTGCCTAATCATAAATTAAGCCTAAACTTTCATGCCTAAATCATGGTCATAATTCATAATAAAACATATGCCCAAATTTTTAGTTAAACTTTGCACAGTACAGAATATTCTCTAAAAAGCCCCAAATCATGATATACTCTATGAATTATGCCAAGTTATAGCCTTTAATGCCAATTATCCAAAAATCCACTTTTAGGCGTATTCACATTGATAGTTATCCTAGTATAATATGGGTCTCTACGCCTAAGTCACATTTTTTTTCAAATCATGAATCGTTACATAAAAATATGCCCAAAAATCTAGATCTTTAAATTATAACATCTCAGAATCAGATCTTAATTTTAAACATGCGTTATGTCCCTAAGTTTCAAGTCACATGTTATCATACAATGATTCCTCTTCTTCCAAATTATAGAGTATACACAGATCTAGATCTAATTTACAACATATGTCCATTTCTCAAATCAGTCAAAGATCAGTCATGTCCAATTATGCATTATCCATTATTTGTCCCAAAATTTAGCGTTCATGCGTTAATCTATTATGAGATTTGGCGTAGGCTCGTGGTAGCCTGGCTATTAACAAAAAGGAAGAAAAGTGGGAACAGATACAGAATAGTCACAATCAAGATATATCCACAGAAAAGTATGCATAACCTCAGATCCAGATTCACAAAAATGTCAAGATAATTATTAAATTTCATATTTGAAAATAATTGTACTCACGATTGAAAAGGTAATTCTTGATTTTTGGGATCTGTATTCTGACACTGAATAGCGCTCCTTTGGCGTAGACTATCGATTAGATTAGAAAATAGTTGTTCTCTTTTAACTCTATTCAGATTGGAAGAAGATGCACTAGTTCTAGTTTTGATTCTAGGAGAAAAGCGACGCCATTTTTTTATTATAATAGAGGCAGAATATAGGCAGAATGAAATTGTTGGAGAGAAAGCTAGGTTTGGGGGTGTTTAAATAGGTTAGATCTCACGAATCCGGTCAGAAAGGCGTTTAGGTGCAAAAAAATGGATCTGTCTACAAATCTGGAAAAATGGAGGGGGAGGGGGGGGGGGGGGAGGTCGACCCTAGTGTCGACCTGTTTACCCAGGTCAACCCCCAGGTTGACCCTAGTGTCGACCCGGGCCCTGGGCGGGAATTTTCCCGCCTAGCCCGGGTGTTTGTTTTGAATTTCGAAAATTGATTTTTGAATTTCGGGCCGGTTTTTACTAAAACTTCTGAAGGCCATATCTTCTTCATACGGAGTCCGATTTACGCAAACTTGGACTCTATTCCAAGCAGAATTTCGAGACGAATGCAATGACGTAACCCGTTTCCCTTAATTATTCTTTTTCAATTTAATTATTCTCTTATTTGTCATTCTTATGTTCATAGAAAATATTGGGTGTTACAGACCAATATCCGAGGCGCTCTCAATCCATCATCCACATAAGTAAAAATGTCTGGGCTCCATACCATGACACCACTTCTAACTAGAAAGAAACACAAATTCTCTGTACAGTCCTTATCTCGTTTTTGACTCATACCGATGTGTGAGGCTCGCGAATTAACGCTATACACAAAGCTATGGTAATTGAATTTGTGCTTTGATCATCAACCACAAGACTCTTCTTTTCAATAAAAGTCTTAATCATTTGCATCTTAGCATGCCACATTGACAATCCACGTCATGAGACTGATGTCTATCGATATATAAGCTCTAAGCTCATACATCTTAGAGAAGGGTGTTAAGCAAGAGAATAAATTCTCCGCCACCAAACATATATATATATATATATATATATATATATTTAATAGAGATCAATCAACACAGAATAAAATCCAATGTCAGACACACATCCATTTACAGGTCCGTTCTAGGTCTGAACGAAACCGGAGACACCTTATTCCTCTTCTATATGTCCAATACGGAAGAGAGGTTCTCGCATATCCGGACAATCAACAAGTACGTCCGGACAACTACCACTTTAATCCTTTCTTGGGAGTTAACCAATCCAGGGCATCAATAGTCATCCATTCGATGTGAAGATCACCGGTCTTCAACCACCGTCTTCAATGTCTTCGACTTTAAGTCATTGTATAATCATTTGAAATGAGAATTAACTCATCCTTTTCAAATAATCCTCGAATATATATAATTCAAATCATTTCTATGTGACACCCCGCATTTTTAATATAATTTAAAATATGTAAAAATATGTGTATATGCATAGATAGGTAAATAATGGTGATGTATAATGAAAATTAACTAATATATGGAAGAGAAGGAAAAATTAATTCGATAACAGTATGCGTAACGGAAAAGATAATAAAATAAGGATACTTAATTTAAATATCAGGAACTAAGTAAAACGTACATCACCATTGCGTTCGTCTTGAAATTCTGCTTGAAATAGAGTCCAAGTTTGCGTAAATCGGACTCCGTATGAAGGAGTTATGGCTTTAGAAGATTCAACAAAAATTCAAAACAATTCGAAATTCGACCCAGGCAGCTGGGCGGGAAATTTCCCGCCAAAACCAGGCAGGTCGACCTGGGGGTCGATCTATCCCCAGATCTTGGCGATTTCAGCTCCTGTGACGTGTTTTGATGTGCTGTACGGGTAGATGGCTTCTAGGTCAATCTAAGGGCTCTAAAACACTCTCTACACCTATAAATACATAGAAAGAGCTAACCCTAATTCATAACAATTCCTTAAGATGCCTCCATGCCGCCAAACTTCAACCAAACATGGCCGTCGCCCCAAAACTCTAAATTATATTGCAAGTTCTTCATCAACTTTGGAGTTTAATCAAATCAAGTAGCAAAGTTCTTCATAAACAATTCATGCTCTTCACCAACAGTCAAATAAGAAGATTAAATTAGCGTTCTACATCAACAAATCGTTTTTTTCCCCAATCCAGTCAAGGTGAGTGGAATTATAATAAACTTGTTATATAATAGTATTATTATTGTTCATCATTCCCCAGTTATAAATTCAATTCAAGATTCATGTTATAATAATTGTTCTTTTATTCTCCTTCCCTTTTTTATTTTTGGATCTAGGTTATCTCGAACCTAGACGAAATCTTATTATACATACGTATGGTTAGAATATGGAAATATTGGGCATAATCTATTTTATGCAGTCGAGGAATATAATCTGTAACTTGGGGTTTGTGGCATAACGATTATTATTGCAAATATTGGGCATAATCTATTTTATGCAGTCGAGGAATATAATCTGTAATTTGGGGTCTATGGCATAAAGATTATTATTGCAAATATTGGGGTAATTGGCAAAGCATATATTGATATTATTCAAGGAAATAAGGGGAAAGGATCGTGAAATTGGTAATTTGGAGTAACTTACACTAAAGGTAATAAAGTTTGAATAGGGGATTTGGGGGAAAATGATTTAAAGATAAAAATCCTAATTTAGTGAAGAAATAGGTAAACTAGAAACCTAATCGGAATTGGATAAGTTTGGGTTTAATCTGTCTCATGTAATTGTGAAATCTAATTCAAAAACCTGAAATTTGAGGCATGAGTGTTTTAATTAAATTTGGGTTTGATTGCTTAAAGAAATGGGAAGTTTAGAAATATAACATGAAAATCGACACTTGTGGCATAACAAGAACATGAACATATTTGTGAATTCGTTAATAGGCTAAAGATGAAACATTGCTAACTCGAGGTTAGAATGAGTTTGCAGCGTAATTCTGCCTGGATCCGACTGGCATATCTAGTGGTCGCAAACAATAGGTTCTAATGTGAGAAGTTAGTCATAACGTGCTTGAGACCCGAGGTTAGATTGAGTTATGGTGTAATCCTGCCCGGAACCAACCGGCACATCCAGTGACTGCAACAATAGGTCTAATGTGAGAGGTTGGGCATTAATAATTAATTAATGATAATGACACATGCTAGTATGGTAAGGTTAAGTCAACATTAAATACTAGACAACACTTAACCAATTTGACTCGATATATGGGTGGGTTAAGTCAACGTGAACCGCTAGGTAACACTTAAACAATTTGACATGATATATAGGTAGGTTAAGTTAACACGAACTGATAGATAACATTTAACCAATTTGGCATGATATATGGGTGGGTTAAGTCAACATGCACCGCTAGATAACACTTAACCAATTTGACTCGATATATGGGTTGGTTAAGTCAACGTGAACTACTGGATAACACTTAACCAATTTTACATGACGCGTGGGTTGAATTGAATACGTGATTGGGGGTTAAGTCAACTTGGACACATGGGCAAACTTAACCAATATAATAGTATCAAAGCAAGGAAAAGTGGGGATAAGATTAAATAATTGATAAACTTATCCTAGGGATAAGAAATGAATATGACTTAAGATGTAATACAAGACTTGAAGGGGGGACGACTTATACCGTGAAATAAGTTAATCTAAGCAGGAAATGTGGAAGAACACCTACACACTATCATTTGATAAAGAGAACTTAAGTCATGCTTGAATTCATAGGTAAACCTTAGTTAAAAGGAACTAAGTAACAAACCTTATTTAAAGAGAACTAAGTAACATAAACTAAGTATCAAACCTTGGTTAAGAGAACCAAGTAATAAACCTTAGTTAAGAGAACTAAGTAACAGAAATTAAGTATCAAACCTTGGTTAAGAGAACCAAGTAATAAACCTTAGTTAAGAGAACTAAGTAAATAACGAGAAAGAGGACTAAGTAGTAAACCTTAGTTAAGAGGACTAAGTTGTAAACCTTAGTTAAGAAAATGAACGATTAAGAGAAACTAAGTAGTAGTAAACCTTAGTTAAGAAAACAAATGATTCAGGAAACTAAGTAGTAAACCTTAGTTAAGAGAACTAAGTAGTAAACCTTAGTCAAGAAAACCAAGTAGAACACGAGGAGAGAACATCCACCTGATCATGAAGAAGGCTTCAATGGCTTGGGTTATGAAGCATGCGGCTTCAAGGGGATGTGAGGGTACTCTTGGTATCCCTCTGTGAGGTTGCAGGTGATCCTCCTGGGCTCACAGTGGTTAAGGTATGCATTAGAAGAACCAAGAGTATGCCTTGGTAGGAATATAAGCAACCTAAAGACTATGATGGACCAGCGTAAGGTGGCGATATCTTGTTTAGCCCTGTGATAGCACGTCGTCGTCTACCTACCATCTTGCGTCAATCGAGTACGTGAAGCGGAAAGGCGGAGAACTCCAGCAGACCATATACTTGCTATCTAGTTATGGGTGAGGTTTGGCCAATAGGTTTGTGGGGCATAGGGGGCCTGCATATAGTTCTCATTCTTGATTTTCTTGGGTTCCTTTCATTAGTTGAGGAGGGGTCAAGTGGGACCACAGCCACACACAGATAAAAACAGACCTTAGCATCTGCATCGGAAGATAACTTAAAGCTCCCGAGCGAGTTCTATGTTTCTTGATTAGCCCTGCCACGGGACTCGGGACGCACATATAGAGGACATGTGCAACTAGACATTGATAACGATTCACGACACGTACGTGGGGGAAAGTCTAGGAACATATATCGCTCGGGGTCGTATGTCCTAGACTAGGGGGCATCGTTCGATAGGTAGCATAATCCCTAGTTGGACCTAGGTCGCGTAAACCCTGAATCCGAGAAGCGTTCAATAGGTAGCATAAACCCCAGTGACCCTGGGTAGCGTAAACCCTGGTTGAATCAAGGAAGCACTCGATAGTAAACCTTAGATTAGATATAGATGATACACGGAATCTAGCAAAATCGAGAGTGGCAGTCCAAACGATTTCGAGAATGGTGGCACTAAACTAAAGTAGTATAGATTTTCATGATGAAGCCCGTACGACATACGGCAAGGGACTGTATATGTACATGGAAAGGATTAGACGAGTTGGGGGTATCTACATATACGTTGTATTAGGTTAACCTATTACTGGGACATGAGTATAGCCTAGAAAGCTAATATCGCGAATAACCTAATAAGCAAGAAAATATAACTGAACGGTATATGTAGGATTATACAGAAGTTTATTCTAAGTCCAGTCACCAGAACTTATGTTCTGACCCCCTCCTCATTACATACTTCTAGGTTAGGTTCATGACAGAGATGGTATAGCTTTGGATACTGGTTAGACAGTATGATATATAAGGTAAAGCTATTTTTGAATATATTATATTTTAATTCCTTCCGCTGTGAGATGCTTTACGAGTTCTGACATGTTTCTTAATCTCTGTCTTTTTCTGTAGGATACTAGAGCACCCAACTCGGGTTTCGATAGATTGGGATTTTGAAAAAAAAATCGGTCTGTCGGAATTCGGGTTGTCACACTTTCTTTGATTAAATTTAATTCAACTCTATAGATTAATGTCAAATAAATCTAACCATCCATATTACTTTATAAACCAAGGAAAATTGGTTTATTTTCATTCCATATCGTTTATAATATTTTATAATGATTTATCGCTATTTTTATTTATATAAAAATAGCACATTTAATTCGAAAGACGTTTCGGGTCATTACGCGGCCCTAGCACTGTTTTTTTCCAGATTTGAATTACACATTTCTCGAAATCTAACCGTTGGATCTTAACAAATTTAATATCGTTGGAAAGATCTTTCCATAGCGAACCCAACTGTTCCTGTTTTGGGAAAATCCGACGGTTGGATCTCTCGGTATAATCGTTTAATGTTACGATTCCAAAACGCGAACTACCGCGCGTGATTCGTTTAATTTTATTATATATATATAATTCATTTAACGATTTCAAGACCATTTATTTCATTTTATGTAAATATTGTACACTTTATATTCATGTTATAAAAAGAATATTTTTAATGAACAATAACATATTTCAACTCACATGAATTTTATCCACTTCCTACACATGTTAAAAATGATATTTTTAATGAACAAAAATATATTTCAACACATGTTTATTATTTTTCATTAACATGTTAAAGATGAATGTTAAAGATGAATGTTAAAGACGACATTTTTATCTAAAAAATGTAAATTAACGTATGACTATTTTTAATACTTCACAAACATGTTAATGACGACATTTTTATCTAAAAAATGTAAATTAACATATGACTATTTTTAATACTTCGCTAACGTGTTAACGATGACATTTTTATTTGATAAAATGTAAATTAACATATGACTATTTTTAATACTTCACTAACATGTTAAAGACGACATTTTTATCTAACAAATGTAAATTAACATGAACCTTTTTATGATTCCTATATGCAATAAAAATGTAATTTTTATTTTTGAGATATTTTTATTCAAACATGAATCTTTTTATGATTCCTACATACAATAAAAATGCAATTTTTATTGTCGAAATATTTGTATTCAAACATGAATCTTTTTATGATTCCTACATACAATAAAAATGTAATTTTTATTATTCAAATATTTTTATTCAAACATGAATCTTTCTATGATTCCTACATACAATAAAAATGCAATTTTTATTATTGAAATATTTTTATTCAAACATGAATCTTTTTATGATTCCTACATAGAATAAAAATGAAATTTTTATTGTTGAAATATTTTTATTCAAACATGAATCTTTTTATGATTCCTACATACAATAAAAATGTAATTTTCATTGTTGAAATATTTTTATTCAAACATGAATCTTTTTATGATTCCTACATACAATAAAAATGTAATTTTTTATTGTTGATTTTTTTTATTCAAACATGAATCTTTTTATGATTCCTACATACAATAAAAATGTAATTTTTATTGTTGAATTATTTTTATTCAAACATAAATCTTTTTATGATTCCTACATGCAATAAAAATTTATTTTTTATTGTTGAAATATTTTTATTCAAACATGAATCTTTTTATGATTCCTACATGCAATAAAAATGTAGTTTTTTATTGTTGAAATATTTTTATTCAAACATGAATCTTTTAATGATTCCTACATACAATAAAAATTTAGTTTTTTATTGTTGAAATATTTTTATTCAAACATGAATCTTTTAATGATTCCTACATACAATAAAAATGTAATTTTTTATTGTTGAAATATTTTTATTCAAACATGAACCTTTTTAGGATTCCTACATGCAATAAAAATGTAATTTTTATTGTTGAAATATTTTTATTCAAACATGAACCTTTTTATGATTCCTACATGCAATAAAAATGTAATTTTTATTGTTGAAATATTTTTATTCAAACATGAATCTTTTTAATGATTCATACATACAATAAAAATGTTATTTTTATTGTTAAAATATTTTATTCAAACATGAATCTTTTTAATGATTCATGCATACAATAAAAATGTAATTTTTATTGTTAAAATATTTTATTTCAAACAATGAATATACCACAAACACAATCAAATTTTTGTTGCAGCCACAATCAATCAAAATCACAATCAATTTCTACAACACAATCATCAAACAAACATCTAGGGTTTAACAGAAAATGGTGTCGGAAGCTACTTGGCTCCTTCTGCAACCTAATATATTTTTCATCATTTTTTTTAATTTAAATTGCTCACATTGGGTTCCGCTCCTTCTAAAATTGTAGCAAGCTCTAAATATGTTCCAGTCTCTTCTTGAATGTAGTGTACGATGTCACGGTCCTAGTGCTTCCTATTTCACTGGATTTCGACATCGTATGAACAAGTTGTGAATTTTTAAAGGTTCATGGCATTTTAAATTTAATTACGTAATTAAATAAAAAAAATCACCTTCTTTTTCACAAATACATAGGCCGTCGCTGATACGACCAAGTTCGAAACTAGGGTTCCAGATTTCGCTCCAACCGTGCCATGTGTTGACAATCAGATACTACCTCATGGAAGTTATCCGCAAGCTGCGCCAAAGGGGACCCACCACGTCAAACTCGGTGGGGTTTGGAGGGGGCACTCCGGGTGCGAACGGCGAAGGTTTTCGAGGGTGGTCCGAGCAAAATATAGAACTCCAGACAATCTCACCATATAGATTTATAGATCTCTCCACGCTCAACAAATTTCACTCAAGAATCGCTGGGATTCATTGAACAGATCAAAAGATTTTAAAAGGAGAAGTTTTGAGTGTTTTATTGCATTGAACAGTAACGAGGGCGGCGACTTCACGATAAATAGAATTAGGGTTTTAGTGAAATTTCATTGGTTGATATTTATAATTGAATTATTTAATTCTTTATCCGTTAATCAATATGAACTCCTAATCAAACCCAACGACTGTCGCCCCTAGCTAAATACCCCCTTTCCGGACACAATGGACTATGTTTTGTAAGCCCATTCAACTGTTTCAGTCTATTTTTCTCTAAATTAAAATATATAACATTTAATATTAAATTTGAATGTACATTTTAATTTACCAGGGCCACACACTTATTCCAAAAATTCCTGAAAAATAAATCTTGCTATATTTTGACGATACGATCCTAACAAAATTAATTTTATCGAATTTGGAGACCATTTGAAAAATGGTCTACTTTTAAGCGCTTTGTTATTATTTAAAAATGGTAAATTCTGATGTATTTTCTAACAAAATTTCCTTAAAATAAATTTTCAAATTGGTTCTAATTTTCCAGGTTGTTACAATCTCCTCCACTTAAAACTTTTCGTCCTCGAAAAGGAAACAATAGTGAAGTAGGACACAAAACGGAAATAGAATATATTGTAAATGTACCTCTACACAAGAGCATAAGAGATGTCCACTCTGCACTTGGGATAAGCCTGCTTAATGCTCTTGTCTGTTTCCCATGTACAGTCTCTAGGATCTCCACTCCACTGCACTTTGACTAAATATATCTTCTTGTTTCTCAGAACTCTGGCTTCTTTGCCAATAATTTTCACTGGCTCTCTTCTCACTGCTAGACTTGAAGTAATATCCAAATCTTGTTGCGATGCTTCTTCCACGACCAAGTCTTGACCATGTACATGCTTACAAAGTTGAGAAACGTGAAACACATCATGCACTCCTGGCAACCAGTCTGACAATTGAACCCTGTAAGCAAGAGTTCTAATCCTCTCGAGTATAGGAAACAGACTAATAAATCTAAGTGCTAATTTCCCTGTCTTCCCGAATCGGACTACTCCTCTCATCAGAGAAACTTTCAAATACACATAATCACCAAAAGAAAAGGCCAAATCTCTTCTTCTAGAATCCGCAAAACTCTTCTATCTGCTTTGAGCAGCTAGCAGTTGCTTCTTAATGAAATCAACCTTATATGAATCTTTACGGATCATGTCAGACCCAATACTAGTCGATTTCCTGGTTCTACCCAACATGTAGGAGATCTACATGGTCTACCATACAATGCTTCAAATGGTGACATTTCCAAGCTCACTTGATAGCTGTTATTATATGATAATTCAACCAAATGTAGGTGATCCTCCTAAGACCCGCCAAAATCAAGAATACAAGCCCGCAACAAATCTTCTAATCTACGATTACCCTCTCAGTTTGGCCATCTATCTGTGGATGATATGTGGTGCTAAGATTTAGCTTTGTTCCCAACTCTTCCTGAAATGCTTTCCAGAACTTACTAGTGAAAATCGGATCTCGATCACTTACAATACTGCTGGGCACTCCATGTAGTCTAACAATTTCTTTAAAGTATATTTGCGCCAGACTCCAAGCTGTTCTATTTGACTTCACAGGAATAAAATGGGCGGTCTTCGTGAAATGATCTACGATCACCCATATACTGTCATTGCCTTTCTTGGTTCTAGGCAAACCATCAATGAAATCCATGGAAATTTGATCCCATTTCCAATATGGAACCTCTAATGGTTGCAACAATCATGCGAGTTTCTACTGATCACTTTTGACCTGTTAGCAAGTAGAACACCTACTAACATATATGGAGATGTCCCTTTTCATCGCCTTCCACCAGAATGTGCACTTAAGATCGTGGTACACCTTACTTACTCCTGTATGGATACTAAGTTTAGATTTGTGACATTCATCCATTACCTCTCTTTTGAGCTCGGGAATATCCGGAATACAGATTCGCCCTTGCAATCTAAGAGTGCCCTTGCTATCAATTTGGAAGCTTGAAACTTCGCCTTTTGAACTCGTTCGTTGATCATCTGAATAAACTTATCGTCTTTCTGAAGAACAAAGATCTTATCAATTAATTAAGGCGTAATAATAAGATTGGCGATGATCGTGTTCTTTCTGCTGAGCGCATCAACTACCACATTGGCTTTCCCTGGAGTATACAAAATATTTAGATCGTACGCTGCAAGAAATTCTAACGAACGCTGCTGCCACAAATTCAAGTCCTTCTGGGTGAACAGATACTTTAATGACTTATAATCTGTATATAATTCAAACTTCTCACCCAAAAAGATAGTGCCTCCATATTTTCAAAGCAAACACGACGGCTAACAGATCATGAGTAGGATATCTCTTCTCATGCGGCTTCAACTGACGGCTAGCATAAGCAACTACTTGGCCTCTTTGCATTAATACCGCACCAATACCTTCAAGAGAAGCATCTGTATAGACTGTCAAATCTTGATTGCCATCAATAATAGTCAACACTGGAGCAATAGTCAACCTTAATTTTAGCTCTTGGAAAGCTGCCTCACATTTAGGCATCCAATTAAACCTTGTATGCTTCTTGGTAAGTTTTGTTAATGGACTAGATAGCTTCGAAAAATCTTTAACGAATTTCTGATAATAGCCAGCCAATCCTAGAAAACTTCTGACTTCTGTAGGTATGCCAGGCTGCTTCCAATCTCGAATGGCTTTGATTTTTCCTGGATCTACTGAATTTCCTTTCTTCAATACTACATGACCCAGGAATTTTACTTCTTCTTGCCAGAATATGAATTTAGAAAATTTGGCTTTTAATACATTCTTTCTCAGAATTTCCAAAACTTCTTCCAAATGCTTCGCATTCTTGGCAGTTGACTTAGAGAAGATTAAAATGTCGTCAATGAAAACCAGCACAAATTTATTCAAGGACTCGCTGAATACTCGATTCATTAGATTGACAAAATAAGCAGGAGCGTTACATAAGTCGAACGGCATTACTAACCACTCATAAAATATGTACGGACCTCTGAAAGCAGTCAAAGGAACACATTCTTCGGCAATACGCAATTGTTGGAAACCTGTAGCTAGGTCCATTCTTGAAAACACTTACGCTCCATTCAAGCAATCTAATAAATCATCAATACGCGGTAATGGATATTTATTCATTAGCATCTGCTTATTGAGGTCCCAGTAATCCACACATAATCTGAGAGTACCGTCTGACTTTGGAACAAACCCAACTGCTACACCCCAATTCGTAAAGCTAGGCCTAATCTGACCTTTTCATAAAAGCAATTGAGTTTGATTACTCAATTATTCTTTTTCTTTCAATGTCATTCTTTGTATATCATGCCCAACTGGCCTTGCATTCAGAATTATATCGATTCTGAAGTCAATTTCTCTTCACGGAGGTAAGCTATCAACTTCTTCAAACATCCGCATAATCTTTAACTACAGGAATATTCTCAAGAGAAGTAGGAGTAACTTCAAGAGCAGACCAAAATTCTTTTCTATCGGTTTATGAGCTGAGGAATGGTATAAATATATCCCCAAGCCTCGTTTTAACCTTAACGATTCTTTCGGCACATCTAACTTCGGCCTCATGTCTTGTTAACCAATCCAGCTCAAGAATAACATCAAACTCAGAAAATTTCATGCTAATCAAATTGATAGGAAACTTGTAACGAGAATAACAGATCGGCACTCTACAATATAAACCGAGAATAAGAGAACCTCCTATTGGATTATGGACACTAGAAATGAAATTTCATGACGCACCAGTGTCAAATAATGTTGTAACAGGAAAATTCTTAATAGTGAGGGTACCTCCCAAAACATCTAGTTTACCTGCTCCTTTAGAAGAAGCTGGCGCACTCGCCCCATCATACACATGAGCCACTTCGGACTTCTTCAGCAATTGACAGTTCTTAATAAGATGCCCCAGCTTGTGGCAATTGAAGCACTCTCTAGTACCACGAGGATTCTGACTGGGCCCTGATTCATTCCTCTTGGCTTCTTCGGAGCATTGCATTCATAATTATAATTTCTGAATTGTTGGCAGTTGAAGCATTTAACCTTTGCTTTTCTATTCTCTGGAGGCTTAGCGGCTTCAGTGTTGCTCGCCTCGGGTTTCTTACCATAATGTTTTCTTTTGTTACTAGCTTGATTTCTCTCGCAGTCTTCCTGAGAATTCTTCTTGTCAATCTCTTCGTATCTACAAGCCATTTCAATCACCTTGGTAAATGGAAGCTCGATGTGTGCAGTCACTCGGTTGTGGTACTTTCTAAGAAGGCCCTGTATGAATCGCTTATTCTTCTGAAGTAGGTCTTGAATCAATTCAGGTACATAGTGAGAGAGCTCTTCAAATCTTCTCACATGCTGATGAATGGTTTGATCCCTTGCTGGAGATTAGCAAACTCATCATGCAAGCACTCGACTTCTTGTCGAGGGATAAACTTTTCATTAAAGATTTCTTTGAACTTAGCCCATGTCATGTCAACATCAAGATCGCCAATAGTCACTGTTTCCCACCATATCAAAGCCTCATCCTGAAGTAGCCAAGATGCCAAAAACCTCTTCCTATGGTCTTCTAACTCTAGGCCCATGAAGATCCGTTCGCATGTCTTTTACCAAGCTTGAGCCTTGGTTACTGTTTAACGGCCGGTGAATGGCATGCCACCCAAATTCTTGTACTTCTTAGCTACCTTATCAAGATCAAACACTGGTGGTGGGGGTTGCTATTGAATTACATGCTCATTAAAAATGGGACCATTCTCCCTTCCTCCACCTCGACCACTCCTAGTCCTCCCTCTGCCTCTACCACTCATTTTCTGTTAGTTCTGCAAATTTTTAAGAAAAAGTCAGGCCAACAGAAAAGATTTCTTACGGTGGTAAAAGCATAAAGATATGTGCATCAATAATGATGTGATGATCAAGTTATTATGCTACTCTGTTGTTCTCATTCTAGGATGTTATTAATCCTATCTCTAATGAGTTACTCGCCTTACAATACTGCTGATTCTACTTTTGACGAGACGATTAATGTGTTTAATTCTAGAACTAAGATTAACCAGAGCTCTGATACCACGTTGTGACAACCCAAACCCACATACCATGGTGGCAAGGATTATCATTGGAATATAACGCATTTATCACATCAGCAGATTACAGATAATAGCATAACACATGAAATCATAGAATAATATTCATCATCATCATCAGAGTTGCACAGATACAGGATAGTACTTAGTACATAAAAGGTTCCAACAGGTAGATAATAAGTCTACAACATCATCAAATACAACATAGATAAGGTAATGTCTAAATGTCCAAAATAAGTTATAGAAGATAGTCTTCGTCTTCAGCCAAAAGAGCACCCCATGCTATGGTGCATATCCAAAATAAAGCCTGTTACCTGTTTACTTGGCTGCCCGTGTAAAAATAAGGGCACCCAAGTTTGCAAGTGAAAACAAGCTACGAGTCAGTCATGCGACGGGTATGAAAAATCTTACTTAACTTATTCAATATTAAGGCTAATCACAGGACCACGCCGCTAACGCCGAACGGGTTTATTCCATTGGATTGCCAATGCATAAATAAAGAAAATCATTTAAACAACGCAATGTTTTTTAGAAAAATGAAGCCATTATAAGACTCAAGTCCCATCACACAATGGAACGCAAATCGGAGGATAGAGTTTTAACTTATAATGGCCAAAAATGTTTGATACGAATAAAATGAAAATCATTTGATATTATTACTAGTGTTTAGTAAGTTTAAAACACTTTTCAATATAAATGTATCAATCCTACACGGCATAGTACCCCATCCTATTATGTCGCCATATATAGATACAATCAAATCCATAATGTAGTATTGGAAATTTGGTTTCCATCATGAGACGAGGCTAGGGGTGGCTCCTCCCGATTTGAGACACTCTAGCAAATGTCTCAGGACTCGGACGCTGGTGAGCCCTTGGATGCGGTAGGGCCGGTCCACACATACTTTAGTGGATTAATTATTCCTGAACAATACGTTTTCCGGTCCTATCGGACCTATCACTTGGCTAGTAGCGACCAATATTCGAGGCGCCTCTCAATACATCATCCACATAAGTAAAAATGTCTGGGATCCATACCATGACACCACTTCTAGCTAGAAAGAAATGCAAATTCTCCCTATGGTCCTTATCCCGTTTTTGACTCATACCAGGGTGTAAGGCTCGCGAATTAACGCTAAACACAAAGCTATGCTAATAGAAGTTGTCTTTGATCATCAACCACAAGACTCTGCTTTTCAACAAAAGTCTTGATCATTTGCATTATAGCATGCCACATTGACAATCCACGTCATGCGAATGATGTCTATCGATATATAACCTATAAGCTTGTACGTCTCAGAGAAGGGTGTTAAGCAAGAGAATAAATTCTCTGCCACCAAACAGATATATATTTAATAGAGATCAATCAACACAGAATAAAATCCAATGTCAGACACACATCCATTTACAAGTCCATTCTGGGTCTGAACGAAACCGGAGACACCTTATTCCTCGTTCCATTTTTTCAATACGGAAGAGAGGTTCTCGCATATCCAGACAATCAACAAGTACGTCTGGACAACTACCACTTTAACCCTTTCCTGGGAGCTAACCAATCCAGGGCATCGGTAGTTGTCCATTTGATGTGAAGATCATCGGTCATCAACCACCGTCTTCAATGTCTTAGACTTTAAGTCATCGTATAATTATTTGAAATGAGATTTAACTCGACCTTTTCAAATAATCCTCGAATATATATAATTCAAAACATTTCTTTCTTTGATTAAATTTAAATCAATTCTATCGATTAATGTCAAATAAATATATCCGTCCATATTACTTTATAAACCAGGGGAAATTGGTTTATTTTCATTCCCTTTCTTTTATAATATTTTATAATGATTTATCGCTATTTTTATTTATATAAAAAAAGGCCATTCAATTCGAACGATGTTTCGGGTCATTGCGCGGCCCTAGCGCTGTTTTTATTCAGATTTGAATTACACATTTTTCGAAATCTAACCGTTGGATCTTAACAAATTTAATATCATTGGAAAGATCTTTCCAAAGCGAATCCAACGGTTCCTATTTTGGGAAAATCCGATGGTTGGATCTCTCGGTATAATCGTTTAAATTACAATTCCAAAACGCGAACTACCGCGCACGATTCGTTTAATTTTAATATATATAATTCAATAGACGATTTCAAGACCATTTATTTCATTTCATGTAAATTTTGTACACTTCATATTTGTGTTATAAAAAGAATATTTTTAATGGCGGAAAATACAGTTCGATTTCCTCAAACTCGAACTGAATTTCAATCCACAAAATCTAATCCTATTCAATCTTCTATTACAGATCCACAAATTAATCAATCTAATCATACATTTCCGTTATCATCTAATCCTATTTCTACAGGATCCATTGATCGAAATCTGGAATTTATAGATCCTGGATCTGACTACGTTTTTATTCCTGAGCAAGTCTTCAATGAATCTGATAAAGTATGGATCCATACTATAGCTTTGGTGCCGATTAACTTCAAACTTTCAATCATGAAGCTCAAGGACTATATCCAAAAAGTCTGGAGACCTCTGAATGGATTCAACTTGCATATTACTCCTCATTATGATTTTGCAGTTCAACTAGAAGCCATTGAAGATTTCTCTCGAGTACTGGAAGGATCCACCTATTCATACTTTGGACGATTGCTTTTAGTTGATGAATGGCATCCTTGGTATGATTTTTCAAAAAAGCAGAGTGATGTTATTCAGATCTGGGTAAGACTACATGGACTTCCAATGGAATTATGGACAAAAAATGCTATACAAAGATCAAAAAGCAATTAAGAGTACCAATTTTAAAAAAAAAAAGAATATTTTTAATGAACAATAACATATTTCAGCACACATGAATTTTATGCACTTCCTACACATGTAAAAAATGATATTTTTAATGAAGAAAAATATATTTCAACACGTGTTTATTTAATTTTCATTAACATGTTAAATATGAATGTTAAAGACGACATTTTTATCTAAAAATGTAAATTAACATATAACTTTTTTTAATACTTCACTAACATGTTAATGACGACATTTTTATCTAAAAATGCAAATTAACATATGACTTTTTTTATTACTTCACTAACATGTTAATGACGACATTTTTATCTAACAATAAAAATGTAAATTAATATGAACCTTTTTATGATTCCCACATGCAATAAAAATGTAACTTTTATTGTTGAAATATTTTTGTTCAAACATGAATCTTTTTATGATTCCTACATACAATAAAAATGTAATTTTATTGTTGAAATAGTTTTATTCAAACATGAATCTTTTTATGATTCCTACATACAATAAAAATGTAATTTTTATTGTTGAAATATTTTTATTCAAACATGAATCTTTTTATGATTCCTACATACAATAAAAATGTAATTTTTTGTAGTTGAAATATTTTTATTCAAACATGAATCTTTTTATGATTCCTACATACAATAAAAATGTAATTTTTTATTGTTGAAATATTTTTTATTCAAACATGAATCTTTTTATGATTCCTACAAACAATAAAAATGTAAATTTTTATTGTTGAAATATTTTTATTCAAACATGAATCTTTTTATGATTCCTACATATAATAAAAATGTAATTTTTTATTTTTGAAATATTTTTATTCAAACATGAATCTTTTTATGATTCCTACATGCAATAAAAATGTAATTTTTATTGTTGAAATATTTTAATTCAAATATGAATCTTTTTGTGATTCCTACATGTAGTAAAACTGTAATTTTTATTGTCAAAATAATTTTATTCAAACATGAATCTTTTTATGAATCCTACATGCAATACAAATGTAATTTTTATTGTTAAAATATTTTTATTCAAACATGAATCTTTTTAATGATTCATACATACAATAAAAATGTAATTCTTATTGTTAAAATATTATATTCAAACATGAATCTTTTTAATGATTCATGCATACAATAAAAATGTAATTTTTATTGTTAAAATATTTTATTTCAAATAATGAATATACCACAAGAACAATCAAATTTTTGTTGCAACCGCAATCAGTCATAATCACAATCAATTTCTACAACACAATCGTCACACAAACATCCGGGGTTTAACAGAAAATGGTGTCGGGAGCTATTAGGCTCTCTCTGCAACCTAATATATTTTTCATCATTTATTTTGAATTTACATTGCTCACATTGGGTTCGACTCCTTCTAAAATTGTAGCAAGATCTAAATATGTTCCAGTCTCTTCTAGAATACAGTGTACGTTGTCACGGTCCCAATGCTTCCTGTTTCACTGGATTTCAACATCGTATGAACAAGTTGTGAATTTTTAAAAGTTCATGGCATTTTAAATTTAATTAATTAAGTAATTAAATAAAAAATACCTTCTTCTTCACAAATACACAGGCCATCGCTGATACCACCTAGTTCGAAACTAGGGTTCCAGATTTCGCTCGCCATGTGCTGACGATCAGATGCTACCTCGTGAAGTGCTCCGCAAGCCACGCCAAAGGGGACCCACCACATCGAACTCAGTGGAGTCTGAAGGGGGCAACAAAGGTGCGAACGGGGAAGGTTTTCGAGGGTGGTTCGAGAAAAATATAGAACTCCAGACAATCTCACTGTATAGATTCATAGATCTCTCCACGCTCAGCAAATTTCACTCAAGAATTGCTAGCATTCATTGAACGGATCAAAAGATTTTAAGAGGATAAGTTTGGAGTGTTTTATCGCGGCGAACAGTAAATATGGCGGCGGCTTCACGATAAATAGAATTAGGGTTTTGGTGAAATTTCATTGGCCTTTATTTATAATTGAATTATTTAATTATTTAATTTCAAAAAGGCCCGTTAATCAATACAAACTCCTAATCAAACCCAACGACTGTCGCCTCCAGCTAAATACCCCCATTCCGGACATAATGGACTATGTTTCATATGCCCATTCGACTGTTTCGGTCTGTTTTTCTCTAAATTAAAATATATAATGTTCAATATTAAATTTGAACGTACATTTTAATTTACCAAGGCCACACACTAATTCCAAAAATTCCCGAAAAATAAATCTTGCTATGTTTTGACGATACAGTCCTAACAAAATTAATTTCGTCGAATTTGGAGACCATTTGAAAAATGGTCTACTTTAAAGGGCTTTGTTATTATTTAAAAATGGAAATTTTAAATTCTGACGCATTTTCTAACAAAATTTCCTTAAAATAAAATTTTAAATTGGTTCTGATTTTCCGGGTTGTTAGAGGTCTTTAACCACCATCTTCATCATCGACTTTTAGCCGCAATATCAGTAATTTAGAATGGGATAAACTCGGTCTTTCCAAATAAGTCACATATTTTATAATCAATAATCAAGTGCTATAAAAACACATCATACGCCTCATTCCAATTTAGAATATTCTTTTATTCAAATATTCACATCTTATGGGAAAGGTTCCCATTAAATTTATCATGATAAGTTCATTTAAACTATTTCTTTAATCTTCCTTTGGATATCAATTTTAGAAGATTTGTATTATCTCTTAACAATTTTAAACCAAATTAAGGTTTATAAACTGGTCGAGATTATCAAGTCTTACCGAAGTAATCATTTATTTTATTATCCCAATCCCAACCTATTCCTCCCATGGAGCAAAAACTGGTAGTACTCCATATCTAACACCCACGGTGTTAACGGTAAATTTAAATACCATTTCACGTTCAAATCTAATTAAAGAGTTAACTATCGCCTAGAGTAAAACTGGTGGTACTTCATTTTGATCATTTCCTGAATATGGTAAATTTAATTACCCCGTTTCCATTTCAACTTATTTAAAGATTCATTAAAACTCTAGTTCGGTTTTAATCTCCAAAAATCATTATTTAATGATTATTCAAACATAGGAAATAAATCCCGTCTTTAACTGGGTTAAAGAACGAATGTCCTCTAAAGCATCGTTCACGATAAACCCAAAATCATCTTCCATCAAAATGGAATCTACACGGAAATCATAACTTTGTATAATCGATATAAATTCCCATATCATACTAATAATATAGATGGAATAACGGAAAAGCCTTTTAAATTCCATATATAGTAACGGTCTTCCTTCACAGAAGCTCATCTCGATTATTACCAAATCGAATTCCGTTCAACTCCAATTTCTTTTATTAAATTGGAAAATTTTACTTTGGAAAATTTCCATTAAATCTTAATAAAAAAGATTGATAAATTCCAAATCATATTTTCACTGTTAATTGGGTTAAAGAACAAATATCGTTTAAAACATAGTTCACGATAAACCCACAATCAACTTTCATTCCAATTTAATTAAATGTTAATTAACTAGTAAACTTCTCTAAATCTAAATTAAAAGATTTATTCTTTTCTCAACTGGGTTTAAGAACAGTGTTAATGAAGACACCATTCATGATAAACCCAAAATCCAATTTAATATTAAATACAAGGCTCCGAATAGAAATTATATCGGCTTATATTCAATATCAAATTCTGAAACTAACGGATATCGTATTGAGAATAACGATATCTGTATCTTCCAAATTCCCCTAACAATATCTGTATAACCACAGAATCCAATATCAAAATATTCCGAAGATTATTTCCATTCCAATGTATTCATTGGAAAATTCTGGTTACTTTAAAACCATTTAAAATCCAATTTATTTCTTCAGAAATATTGGATTATTAAAAATATGTTTTGATCTTTTCAAACTTGGAATTTTTGATCCAAAATCTTTCCAAATAACGACCACCGAACTGCATCCATAGCGACCTTTTCTGACATTGATTTGGACATATTTCCAAAACTATTCGTTAGATTTCAAATCTCTTATATTCATTGTAAAGCTCTTTTCGATGCGAACCCAACAGTTCCGGTTTTAGGAGAACCCGACGGTCGAATCTCCCGCTATGTACATTTCAATTTAATGGTCGAAATTCGCGAACGGTCGCTGCGTGGCGCGTTCTATTCAGGCCATTTAATATGCATAATGTATATTATATATATTTCGTCGATTTTTATTTAAAACATATTTTATAAAATCGTTTATAAATTCATTTTAAAACGATATAAACTTCGTTTTCAATTTTTTTAATCAAAAATGAATATTCCATATCATTATAATATTAAAATGATAATATTTTCAAAATATTTGATTTTGAAATCATTTCTTTTTCGATATTCATTATAAAAATGGATAAAATCGTTATAAATATTGTTCGCGTTAAAATGGAGCATATCTAATCGACACGGCTCATATACTTCAATATTTTCGTGTCCATCCAAAATCGAACATCAAATTCACATTTTAGTCCTTTACGGAATATTATTTTGAAATATTCGTTATTTCCAAATTGGAATAAGACCCGATCAATTTCCATATAATTTTATTTATATGGATTTCATACATCACACGTACACAACAACAACGATAAACAATCATCCAGAGTGCATTACACAACTGCATAAGCATCAAATATAAATAATTAACGCTTACTGTAGTCTGTCAACCAATCGGTTGGCATACAACTAAGAAATCGGGATTAATGTACGCCAAATATCATCCTAATACCCGTGTGGGGTTTCAACCAACAAGTACTAAATATTATTTTTGCAGATGGGCGATGTGTAAAATTTATCATCCCAATCAATGTCAGTTAAATGGGTGTACATAAACAAATCGTCCAATTTGTAAATGAATATTTATTCTCATTTCAAGAGAATTTTATGTCGTTCACATATACGTTAAAAATTATATTTTTAACGATAAAATATTTATTTCAACACTTGACTATTTTATATAGTTCATACATTCAATAAAAATGATATTTTTATTGTTCAAACATTTTATTCAACATATAAATATTTTTATATAGTTTATTTCAAAAAAATTTGGCATTATAACGGCATGATATTAGAACCGGAATAATGCCTAGCATTATCCCGCTCCTGATACTGGCTCGCGCCAAACATAATCATCAATCACATTCAATACACCACAAGACAATCAATAACCATAATGCAGTCAATTTCACCATAATTCAATCCAAACAAACATCCATGGTTTGTACAAAAAGTAGTGTCAGGAGCTACTAAGCTCCATCTGCAACCTAGGATATATTTAACTGTAAAATAAATTGAGTGAGAAGGTGTTCTCACATAGGGATCCACTTCGCCACGCTTTACTGACGTTCTGATTCGCTGTTCTGATCCCAGAATTTGTAAACGAGCTCCAATCTTCGCACCATCTTTTTGCCTAGTGGTCTTTCTTCCGAAATGCTCCAATTTGCTAGAATTTGCGAAAATACACAATTCAGACTACTGACTTTGGACACGTTTTCTGAACAACTCCGCAAACCAAAATACGGCTATAATATACTCTAATCGAAGAGAAAATCTTACTATTCGATTTTCGCACTGTGGAGTTTAGGCCAGAGGGGCTCGAATTGGAAGATATTCGCTCCGGAAGGTCAGGGGTAAAATGTAAAACTAAAATTTCGTAAAAACGGGTTTTTGGCGAATGGGGGGGGGGTCGATGGCCGGTCTGAGGTGGCGGGGTGTTGGCGACGGACGACTGGGGGGAGGCGGAGGTGGTGCAGTGGCGGCGGCAGGTCCCACTGTGGCTGGAGGCGGCTGATTGGGTTAGGGTTTCGCAGTTTGGAGGTAGAAAGAGGGAAAGAGGGAGGAGGCGACGGGGGTGGGGACCGGAGGGAGTGCAGTGGCGCAGAGGAGGGTTGCACGATGACTGGTTGTAATAACCCGGAAATTCTGAGCCAATTTAAAAATTTTATTTTGGCAATTTTAGTGAATTTTGAATATTTAAAATGAATTATTTTAAATAATATCAACGAGGAAATTTATTTTGAATATAATTCGAACGTATATATTATATACGTCGTCGTTAGAATATATAATATTTATATATAATTATAAATAGAATTGAGAATGGCGCGGTAGTTCGGTAATTCGATTTCAAAAATCAATTGAATGTACCGGGTGCAAAACAATCCGGATTTTGGTGAAACCAAAAACATTAGGATCTTATTGATAATATCTTTCCAACGAATCCAAAAAATCGAAATTTCATAGCGGGAATCAAAAGATATGTCCAGTTGAAAATTCTGAATAGACGCTATGGAATTCCGGCCCTTAAAAATAGACATTTTGCAAACGACCTCGGATTTCGACGAAACCACTTTTGTTGGATCCGTGATGTCAAATTATTGCTAGATTCCAAATTTCATAATTTTTCGAATCAATATGTGAGCGTGGCAAAGGAAAACGCGTTTGACCAGTTTCAGTTGATTTTAATCGACTGGAAAATGGTCATTTTTCCAACGGTCTCGGAATTCGACGAAACTAGTTTTGTTAGGACCGTATCGTCAATATGAAGCTAGAAAATATTTTTCTGCAATTTTTAGAGTTAGTATGTGACCCCGGTAAATAGAAATGCGCGTTCAAATTCAATATATAGAGTTATAAGTTGATTTTAACGGAAACCGATCGAAACGATCGAATCAGCCTACGATACATATCCCGTTGTGTTCGGAATGGGGGTAATTAGCTAGGGGCGACAGTCGTTGGGTCTTAGTGGGCGTTCGTATATAAAAGCTACCTTTTTTGGAGAAATAAAATAAAATAAATAAATAAATCAATATAAAATTCCCCTACCTTTCTCGTTTAACCAGGCCCCCCCTCCCCCGTTGAAATCATTCTCAAATGAAATAAAAAAAAACCGATCGCCTTTTCACGCAGACCTCGACGCCCACGCTACCGCCGCCGCCTTCGCCCCATGCCACTTGCCACCGTCGATTGACTGGCGCTCCCCCTCCATTCTCCCTCTTCCCAATCGATGCCGCCGTCCCCTTTTTCCCCTAAGACCCATCGAAGCCCTAGCCAACCGGACCGCCGCCACTCCCTGACCGCGACCACCACCGTCGAGCGCTTGAGACCCTCCACTCCAGCACCCCCTCTTCGTCTCCGTTCCCCTTCATCTCCGCCCTGAGATGAGCACGACAGCCCCCCCTCCACCACTGCCCTTCGTCGATGGCGCCACCGGAGGTCGGCCTCCCAGCGCCGCCTCCTCCCCTTCGTCTCCCCCTCCAACCGCAGCCCCAAAACCCCCATTTCGAGGACCGTGACCACCACCCCTCAGGCGCCGGACCCCCACCTCGCCGAGCCACCCCACGAACCCCTTCTCTCCTTCCTCCTCCACTAACCCGAACCCTAACCTCCACGCAACCCTCCCATTCCGCCACCGAAGACCGCCTGCGCCAGCAACTCCGACGAGCACCGATCCGCGAGCCCCTCCTACAGGCGACGGTAGCAGATTCCCCCCCCCCTACAATTTGGTGAGTTCCCTTAGTTTTTTATTTTATTTTTAACTCTGTTTTTATATGTTAAAGGCATAGTTTAAAATCAAATTTTTATATTTAAAAGAATAGGATTTTTATATTTAAAAGAATAGGATTTTTATATAAAAAAATAGGATTTTTAAAGTAATAAAAATATGATTTTTATATTTTTAAATTAATAAAAATATGATTTTTATATTTTTAAAGTATTAAAAATATAATCTTTGCTATATAGAAGATGTAGAAATATGATTTTTGCTTAAATAGGAAAGAGTATATTTTTAGAGAAAAAAATAGGATTTTTGCTTTCGTGAAGTTCGGATTTTTAATATCTAAAAGTTCGGATTTTTAATATTAGAAAAGGCGAAAACTTCATATTAGAAAAGGCGAAAACTTCATATTAGAAAAGGCGAAATCTTTATATTTGAAAAGGCGAAATCTTTATATTTGAAAAGGCGAAATCTTTATATTTGAAAAGGCAAAATCTTTGTATTTGAAAAGGCGAAATCTTTGTATAGAGAATAGCGAGGTAAAAATATTATTTTTATCTATAATGTAGCAATGTAAAAATAGAATTTTTATCCATATAGCATAGTAAAAAATTCGATTTTTATATATTGAATAGCGAAGTAAAAATTTGATTTTTATATATTGAATAGCGAAGTAAAAGTTCGATTTTTACATATGTAGGGAATACGGGAAACGAAGGTGACAAAAGGGCGAGAACGACGAAGGTTTATGCAAAAGAAGTGTCGTGAAGTTGGATAGCTATTGGTGAGAACTTCTCACCTTTCAATTTCCTTTTGTAGCTATATATATATACTAGGATGTAGACGGTGTTTAGTAGCACCCGACACCCGTCATCCACAGACCATGGATGGCTTGTTCGTTAAATTGTTTGGTTGAGTAGTTAGTTAGAATATTTGGTTTGAATTGAATTGTTTGGTGAAATGAAATTGATTTGATTGATGTGTGAATGGCGTGGGCGTTCACTAGACCGGAGATAAGGCTAGGCCTCGTCCCGTTTCTAGTATCGTGTCGTTATGCCGCCGAAATTTTCTAAAATAAGTTAGAAAAATAAAAATATAATTTTTATTTTGTAAATGAACTGAATAAAAATTCATGTGTTAAAATAAAATATTTTATCGTTAAAAATATAATTTTTAACGTGAATGTAAATAAATATTCATTTACAAACCGGACGGTTTGTTTATGTACACTGATTTGACTGACATTGATTGGGACGATAAATTTTACACATCGCCCAACTGCACAAATAAAAAAATTTGTGTTTGATTGTTTAAAACCCCACACGGGTGTTGGGATGAAATTTGAAGTTCACTCATCTTGATTGATTAAATATGTCGATCGATTGATTGACAGGCTGTTATAAGCGTTAGATATCTATATTTGATGCTTATACAGTGTAGTGCACTTTGGTTGATGGTTGATTATTTTTCAATGCTATTATATACGTTTGATGTATGAAAATCCATATAATTAATATTATATGGTGATTGATTGGGCCTCATTCCAATTTAGAAAATAAAGAATATTATAAAATAAAGGTTCATGTGTTGACCGTACTCATCCGTTGAGATTAGTCATGTGTTGAACGAAATATTTTAATAATAAAATTTACATCTTTATCAATATAAAATAAAGGTTCATGTGTTGACAGTACTCATCCGTTGAGATTAGTCATGTGTTGAACGAAATATTTTAAAAATAGAAATATTTGAATAGAAATATTTGAATAGGAAATATTTGAAAAAGAAATATTTGAAATAGAATATTTGAAAATAGAAATATATGAAGCCGTGTTGATTAGATTGACGCCATTTTGACGTGAACGATGTTTATATCGATTTTATTCATTTTGAAATGAATATTGAAAATGTAACAGCCCTGATTTTTGGGGTTAATTTTAAAATTTTATTTTAAGAAATTTTAATGAATGAACATATTTAAAATTATTTATTTTAAATAATAACGATGAAAAACTTATTTTATTTCGAGCGCGAACTTGAAATTTATATTAAATCCATTCCGAGCCTGAAAACGGCGCGGTAATTTCAGATTTGAAATTCCAACTTTGAAAAATTATATAAAATAAAATATAAATCGGAATTGGACGAAACAAGAAACGCTAGGACCGTATTTAAAATATCTTTCCAAAGAGTTTCAGAAATTAAGATTCCAGTTTATAAATTGTAAGTTATGAGAAAATTTAATTTTCAGAAAAACGCTATATAATTCGTATATATTATATATAAGGCCCGAAACGTAAATTTTTTGCAGAATAAGGAATTAGGACCCGAAACCATCTCCATTGGTTTCAGAATATTGTTTACATATAAAAATGACTATAAGAACTTATATTTTTGAGTTTCGGAAAAATTCCACTATTTTTGGTATTTTTAAATATTAAAAATATACGCCTGAAAAATGGAATTTTTGCAAACGAACTCCGAATTCGACGAGACTAGTTTCTATGGATTCGGAATATTAAAATAAGGTTAAATTCTAAAATTTATAATTTTTGGAATTATTTTGTGGCCGGTATAATTTTTACAGTGAAAAATAGCATATTTTCAGACTTCGGAAATTCATAATAAATTCATACGGACTCGGAAAATTACGAAATCAGGTTCGTTGAATTCGTAATGACCTGAAATAATTATGTTTAAAATTTTATTAATTTTGAAATCAGCATGTATTTATAAGAATTTTTGAATTGAAGAAAACAGTTGAAAATTTAGTAATTGGACACGTAATGATATTTGGACCCAAACCAAAAGTAGACCCATAGTATATATTATCTTTTTCCTCAGAATTTAGGGCTGAAATTCGAAATACACAGCAGCCACTTCTCTTTTCCATCATTTTTCTCAATTTCCATGGCGGCTCTCTCTTCCTCTAAAATTGTCGAAAATAAATCTCTTCAAACCATAGCAAATTATATGTCCACACGAAGGTCTCGACGATACGAAGCTAATGGTGTCATCGGTTTCGTCAAACAGCGCTCGGATTCGCCGGAATCTCGTCTTAAAGCTCGCTGTTTTCGAAATTCAGAAGCTCAAAACGTAAATCAAGAAATTCCCGTGAATCGAGGAAGAATTAGACGAAGTCACGAACACGGAAGTTCTTCGTCTACGTGAGGTGGAGGTGCTCGCCAAATTTCAGGCAGTTTGGAGGTGTGAGGCGGCCTGTGGGACCCGCGAGGCGAAATCGTTCGTAGGCGATTTCCCGATGATCGGAGAAGCTTTAGTGGCGGCTCTTTCTGGTGGTGGTGCGTCTCGCCAAGACGAAGACGTTGGCGGTGGTCACGTGGCGTCAGGTGGCCTGAAGCAGCGGCAAATGGTGGTCAAAGTTCTGCGGTGAATAGTGTTTCGCGGTCAACGGGCTGAGGGTATTTTCTATTTTATTTTTAAATTATTTAATTAATTTCCAGAACTTTAAAATTGCATAACTCACTCATACGAAGTCGAAAATCGACGATTTCAGGTGCGTTGGGATCGTGACGACGAGATGGACGCGTGGACACTAATTTTGTCCAATTCTGAGACAGTGAAATTTTTAGGTATTTTCACGAATATTAATTAATTATTTAATTATGTCCAACTTTAATAAATCATAACTCTCTCGTATGAGGTCCGATTGACGAACCGTAAATTGCGTTGGACTCGTCTTTCCGAGCTCTTCGCGATGGCGCAGACCAGAGCTGAATCCGAGACAGTCAAATTTTCAGCAAAAATCAATGTGAGATTCTATTTTTAATTTAATTTAATTTAATTATTAATTTTTGTTATTTAAATAATTTAATGAGAAGTGAACTAGATCCGTGATGTATGACTACATATTGATGCTTGGGTTTGGATTTGTGTTTGGATGATTGTCATATGAATTGCGTTGTTGGAATCTACACGAATGGATTTGATCTTTTTTTTATGTTGTTTTGACAATAAAAAAATTAGATTTTGTGTTTTATGTTGTTTTGAGAATAAAAGTTTGATCTTTTATTTTATGATGTGTTAAGAATAAAGATTAGATCTTTATTTAAAATTTATAAAGATAGGATTTTTATATTATAAAAGAAAGTTTAAATCTTTTAATTATATTTATAAATCAAGTTAGGATTTTTATAATAATAAAAAAAAATCTTATTTTATTTAAATTTGAAAGAAAAAGAAAAAAAAAACAAAGTTGGGATCTTGACACAAAAATGCGACACTACATCTTATGATGTTATTATATGCGATGGCATGAAGATTTAATACCATATTGTATGTTGTCATTATTGTTTGTCGACATGAATGCTTAACATTAATCTACATGTTGATCATTGAATGGTTTGGAATGGATTTGAACACCCCACATTATGTTATTTATCATTTTATTGATATGCAAGCGAGACACCATATTCTGTGTGTTAATAATTTTCGTATGCGGTCATGTGAATTGGAAGATGACCATAATTTTAGTGCGGTCATGTAAATAGGAAAATAACCACATCTTAGTGCGTGAGTGTAAATAGCAAATTTATATTATATTTTTAGCACTTAAGTAAGAATAAGATTATTAAAATAGTCTTAGCGTCTTAATAAAATTTAAGAAAATAAACTTATTTTCATGGTTAATGTCACAATAGGAATGCAACCTTATTTCCAGCGTTTATGTTAAAATATGAGTGTTGGTATATTTTTAGCGCGTTAAGTGAAAGTAGAAAATAAATATATTTTCATTGTTTAAGAAAATAAGATTGATAACTTATTTTTAGCGCGTTAGGTAAATTTAGAAAATAATTATAATTTCATTGTTGTTAATAAAATATGAATGCAACATTATTTGCATTGTTTTATATAAAATATAAATGCAACATTATTCGCATTGTTTTGATAAAAATATGAATGCAAACATTATTTACACTTTTTGATAAAATATAAATGCAAACTTTATTTGCATCGTTTTGTTAAAGTATGAATGAAACTTTATTTTTATTGTTTTGATAAAAATATGAATGAAACTTTATTTTTATTTACATAAAAATATGAATGCAACTTTATTTTTATTGTTATGTCAAAAACATGAATGCAAGTTTATTTTAAGCATTTTTAAGTAAAATATGTAAATAAATATATTCATAGTGTTTCTGATTAAAAATAAAAAAAAATTTATATATGGATATTGCACATGAAAGTTGTACATGAAAGTGAATATATAATTAGCGTTATTGAGGAACTTGAAATATTTTCATTATTTACTCAATTAATGGAATTAATGGACGATTTAATTAATAAGATTGCACATTTAAAAAGGATGAAATAAAAAGTTTAAATTGGTAAGATTTCATTCCAATTATAATAATGAGGATTTGAACTGAAAAATCTCGTTTTTATGTTAACTTGTAAATTTAAAAGATTTGATTTTAAAATTTAACATAAATGGATTAATTGAGGAAGATTTCATTTAATATTAAAAGGGTAAGTTTTTGATATAGCAATTGAAACATTTTGGGAATAGTTTTATGATATTAATATGGAAAGATTAATGTTTACTGAAATGAAAGGATAAGTAAAAGAATGAAAGATATTTTAGAAATTAGATATTCTAAAATATGAAATGTTTTAAAATAATACTTTTAAGAGATAATTATAATGATAATTATTAATTGTACCTGGACACGAGGTTAGGTCACATTTATGGCGGAAGTCTGCCCGGAACCAACCGGCATATCCAGCAGCCATAAATGTTGGGCCTAATGTGAGAGGTCCAAGTGCGCAAATACGAATTGGGTCAAGACACGAGGTTAAGCCCAACCTGTGGTAGAAGTCTGCCCGGAACCAACCGGCATATCCAGCATCCACAAGTTGTAGGCCTAATGTGAGAGGTCTGGCCCGCTATTAAATAATAAAATGTAAAGATAAACATAATAAATGGATAAGGAAAATGAATTGGGCTATTCGGTCCATTTTAAAAATAGTAACTCCATTTTAACCCGTATAAATTATGTTATACATTTTATAAAGGAAATCGAAGATGATTAATATTTTATTTAAGATTAAATGAAATACTCTGAAATAAATGATGTCTAATTATATATATTAAATGGGAAATTTATGAAATCTAAATTTGGGTTTATCGTGAATTATGTTTTAAATAACATTTATTCTTTAACCCGAATTTATGAAAGAATTAATTCCCTAAAATTTGAATAATCATTTAATAATGACTTTGGAAGATTTAAACTAAATAAGATTTTAATTAAATCTTTAATTAGATTGAAAGGGAATTAAGTAGTTAAGATCACTGAATTAAGAAAGTGATCGAAAATGGAAAATGAACCATAAAGCAATGAATATTTTCATGTTATAAATGAATAAATGAATGAAAACATGAAATGGTTATATTATTTATATATTTTATATAAATAAAAGTAATGAAACTTTTATTTACTTTTCACATGTAAATAAAAAGATGAAAATAAGAAGGGAATTTTTATTTACATTTCACATGCGAATAAAAATATAAAAATATGAAATGAAACATGATTTAGAAGCATGAACCGCATATGAAAATTTAACATGTTTTAAAAAGCATGAAGTCGCATATGAAATGCATAATCAAGAAACTGCATATGATATAAAAATTCATGTTTAGAGTAGTATTACTGCATATGAAATGAATGGACAATATTTATGAAATGAATGGACGATATATATATATATATATATATATATACATGAAATGAATAGACGATATTTATATTTATAAAAGAATAAATAACGATATAGAATGGTTTACAAATTTATATATGCGAGAATTATTTGGGAAGTCCGAGTTTACTCTCATTCCAAATAATGATACGACGTTCGAAGAGTTGAAGACGGTGATTGAAGACCGACGATCTTCACATCGAATGGGTGTGTTGCTATTGAGACCCATGATGGGAGTAGCTACCTTGAAGGGGCGACAGTAGTAGCCGTCTGGACGTAGTGTTGATTGCACGGATTTGACTTTCGCTCAGACCCAGGGCATAAGTTTATAAATGGAATGTATGTCTGACGTTGTAGTCCCTTATACTACATTCGTTGATCTCTCTTAATATATATCTGTTTGGTGGTTAACACCCTTCTCTGAGACATATGAGCTTAGAGGTTATATATTGGCAGAAATCAATGGTATAGTATGGACTGACAATGTGGCATGCTAAGATGCATTGATCAAGGCTTTTGTTGAAAAGCAGGCCTTGTGGTTGATGATCAAAGCACGGCCTGTTTAGGCGTAGCTTTGTGTATAGCGTGACTTCGCGAGCCTCACACCCCGGTATGAGTCAAAAACGGGATATGGACTGCAGGGAGCGCACACGTTTCTTTCTAGCTAGAGTGGTGTCAGCGACCTACCAGCCCTGACAATTTACTTATGTGGATGATGGATTTTGAGGCGCCTCGTTATTTTTATAGGCCGTTGGTGGTCATACTATAGGTCCAAAGGGACCGGGAAGCGTGTGTTCAGGCATAACTAATCCACTGCCCATAGGCGGGGACCGGCCCTGAAGATCCAAGGGTTCACTGCGGGGGATCCTGAGGCATTTGCTAGAGTGTCTCGAATCGGAGAGGAGCTTGCCCCTAGCCTCGACTCATGATGGAAATCCAATTTCCAATACGCCCTTGCGGTTTTGATTGTAGAACTAGTATTGGCGACATGCTATATGGTAACCATGCCGTCTAGGATTGATATTTATGATTCAAATCTTTTTATTAAAACATATATACACTAATAATAATATCAAATCCGTTTTATACGTATCAAGCATCTTTTGACCATTATAAGGTAAAACCCTATCCTCTGGTGTGCGTTGCATTGTGTGATGGGACTTGGGTCTTATAATGGTTTCATTTTTCCTAAAAGACATTGCGTTATTTCTCGATTTACTTTGGTTTATGCACTGGCAATCCATAGGAGTAAACCCGTTCCGCGAAAGTGGCGTGGTCCTTGGATTTGTCTTATTAGTTAAATTAGTTTAGAATTCTCACACCAGTCCCATGACTGACTCGTAGTTTGTTTCACTTTGCAAACTCGGGTGCCCTCTTTTCCACACGGGCAGTCGAGTAGCTTTTTGCAGATATCTCTCTCTTTAGCAGGATCCTGGATCGAAGCCTAAAGCTGTGTCCAGAGCTTAGAAGTCTTCCACTGTTTAATGTATTAAAAGTATTGTAATTTTATCTTCCGCTGTATTATTTATCGATGTACTCTGATATATTCTGTACTCTGATGTAACATTTATTATTGATGTTATAAAAGTCTGCTGTTATTTGTTCTAATGTTTTGTATTCCCAAAGTTAACGTATGCGAGTTTTGAACGGTCTTGTTCGATTTTGCGATCGATTAAGGTCGGGCAAAATCCGTGTCGTTACAGAAAAGTGATTTCGAAATCGAATATTTTGAAATGAAATTTGAATTAAATTGATTAGAAAATGAATTTGATTTGAATAGAAAACGAATTTGATTTGAATTGAATTGAAAACGAATTCGAATTGAATTGAAAACGAATTCGAGTCGAAAAGAAAACGAATTTGATTTGAATTGAAAACGAATTCGAATTGAATTGAATAGAAAACCAATTTTGAATTGAATCGAATAGAAAACCAATTTTGAATTGAATCGAATAGAAAACCAATTTTGAATTGAATTGAATAGAAAACCAATTTTGAATTGAATCGAATAGAAGACCAATTTGAATTGAATTGGATATACAACGAATTTGAATTGAATTGAAAAAGAATTCGAATTGAATTGAAAACGAATTGAATTGAATTCAGATTGAATTGAAATTTGAATTGAATAGAAATGGATTTTTAAACGAATTTATTGGGAAAAAATCAATTTTGTTTTGAATTGAAATGGAAGTTGAAATTGTTTTTGAAACGAATTTAAAACTATTTATATAATTCGTTTTAAATAAAAATCGACGAAATATATATTATATACATTATATATATAATATAATGGCCTGAATAGAACACGCCGCGCCGCGGCAGTTCGTGAATTTCGACCATTTGTTTCAAACGGACATTACGGGAGATCCGACCGTCGGATTCTCCTAAAACCGGAACCGTTGGGTTCGTATCGAAAAGATCTTTCTAACAAATATTAGAAGTGAAATCTAATGGTTGGATTTGGAGATATGTCCAAATCAATTTCAGAAAAGGTCGCTGTAAGTGCAGTTCGATGGCCGTTAATGGAAATCGACTGTACGGGCCTTAATAAAATTATTAAAAATAGTAATAATTTGTGTAAAATCATAAGAAATGATTTGGGAAAAATTGGGGTGAAAAACTCCATATTTGAAAAGATAAAAAAAAAATGGATTTTTATCGAAATGAACTAGTTTTGAACTAAATTTAAAACCCAATTATTTTTAAATAAATAAATTAGATTTAAAAAGGGGTTTTAAATAATCGGAATTTCTAATATATTTGATTGGATTTGAAATGGGTTTATCGTGAACGGTGTTTTAAATAACACTTGTTCTTTAACCCGATAATAAATAGATTGTGATTTCGGTTTGTCGTGAACTGTGTTTTAAATAACACCTAGTTCTTTAACCTAGTAAAAGGAGTTTTAACGAATCTGCAATTAGGTTGAAATGTGAATCTATAATCTAAATTATCAAATTTAGAAATGAGCGAGAATGGAGTATCGCCAGTTTTGCTCCAAAGCGATAGTTAAATCTTTAATTAGATTTGAACGTGAAATGGTAATTAATTGTACCGATAACACCGTGGTGTTAGATATGGAGTATTACCAGTTTTGCTTCATGGGATGAATAGGTTGGGATTGGGAAATAAAATAAATAATTACTTCGGTACGGTTCGCTAATCTCGACTAGTTTGGGAAAACCATAATTTGGTTTGAAAGGACATCCAAAGGAAGATTAAAGGATAAATTTTAAAGAATTTATCTTGGATAAAATTAATGGGAACCTTTCCCTAAGAATTGAAATTTAGAAACTAGCTGTAGGTTAGTCAAGAACAATGGTTTCCTGGATATTGATCTGATGTTGGTTTCGGCCTTCGAGGTTAATATTTGGGAAATTGTTCTCTTGCTGATTTACGGTTAATGACTAATGAATTGGAATGAGGTGTATGTTGTGTTTGTGTAACATTTGTTTTTAATATACGCGGGTTGTTCGGAAAGGCCGGGTTTATACCCATTCTGAATAGCCGATTCGACGATATGTCGAAGATGAAGACGGTGGTCGAAGACCGGAAGTCTTCACATCGTTTGGGTAATCACTGACGATCCTGATTGGGCTGTACACCCAAGAGGATGGAAAAAGTTGGTGGTCGTCCAGACGTACTTGGAGATGGATGGATATGCGAGGAAAGTGCCTCCGGTTTCGTTCAGACCCAGAACGAACTTGAAAATGGATTGTGTGTCTGACATTGGATTTTATTCGGTGTTGATTGATTTTTGTTAAATATATATCTGTTTGGCGGCGGAGACTTTATTCACTTGCTTAACGCCCTTCTCTGAGACGTACGAGCTTAGAGGTTATATATCGATAGATATCAATCGCATGGCATGAATTTCCTGTGTGGCACACAGAGTTGCATGGATCAAGGCTTCTGTTGAAAAGCAAAGTCTTGTGGTTGATGATCAAAGCACGGCCTTTGTGGCGTAGCTTTGTGTATAACGTGAATTCGCGAGCCTCGCACCTCGGTATGAGTTAAAAACGGGATGAGGACCCAAGGAGTGCACGACGTTTCTTTCTAGCTATGGGTGGTGTCAGTGACCTACCAGCCCTGACATTTATATACTTTTCACCTTTGTGGTTTGGATGCGAGGCGCCTCGATTATAGGTCCTATAGGGCCGGGAAACGTGTGTTCAGGCATAATTAATCCTCTAACGTAAGTGAGGACCGGTCTTGGAGAATCCCAGGGTTACCCAGAGTGTGTAGTCCTGAGGCATTTGCTAGAGTGTCTCGAAGCGGAGAGGAGCTTGCCCCTTGCCTCGACTCATGACGGAAATCCAATTTCCAATACGAGATATTTCGGCTTTATTTGTAGAGCCTAGTATGGCGACATAGTAGCATGGGATGCTATGCCGCCTATGATTTATATTTATGATTGAAATTGTTTTGACACTATACACTTATTATAGTATCAAATGATTTGTTTTAAACGTATCAAGCACGTTTGGCTGTTATAAGGTAAAACCCTATCCTCCGGCTTGCGTTGCATTGTGTGATGGGACCTAGGTCTTATAATAGCTTCATTTTTCGAAAAAGCATTGCGTTGTTTATTCTATGCACTGGTATTCTCGGGTGGAAACCCGTTCCGTGTCATACGGCGTGGTCCCTTGAATTACTCTCTTTTAAAGTAAAGTTTTAAATACCTGTTTTAGTCCTCACACCAGTCACATGACTGACTTGGAGTTTATTGTTTTAACCTAAACTCTGGGTGCCCCTATTTTCCGCACTGGTGGTGGCGACGGGGGGAAGGGCTGACGGGATCGACAGGGGTGTCTATTTTAAAAAAAGAGCGACGACTACTGAATTGAAAGAGGAAGCTAGGGTTTTAAAACCATTATATAATATGTATATTATTATTTAATTTCCAAGAAGTTCGTTTTTCATTCCAATTCCAAATCGAACCCAATGATTATCGTCCCTAACCAAATACCCCCATTCCGGACACAATGGGATACGTCCTATGAGCCAACTCGACTATTTCGATCAGTTTTCATCAAAATTAAAATATAAATTAATATAACATTCAAAATTGATTTCAACCTACATTTTAATTTACTGGGGCCACATACTGACTCCAAAAATTCCAGAAAAATAAATCTAGCTATGTTTGGATGATACGGTCCCAACAAAACTAATTTCTTCAAATTTGGAGGCTGTTTGAAAAATGGTCATTTTCCAGTCGATTAAATTCAAACTGAATTTACCAAACATGTTTAAATTCACCACGCTCACATATTAATTCCAATTATGAAGATTGGAATTTAACAATAATTTGACATTCGGGATCCAACAAAAGTGGTTTCGTCGAAAATGGAGGCAAATTGCAAAATGGCTATTTTTAAGGGCTATATACAATTAAAAATATATATAAATTCTATAACTACTATTTTAAATTTTAAACTGGACATAACTAACAATTTATAAACTGAAATCTCAGTTTTTTACATTTGTTAGAAAGATATAATTAAACTGATTCTAACGTTTTTGGTTTCGTCCAATTCTGACTTATATTGAATTCTGTATATTCATTTGAAATTTAAAATCGAATTTTCAAACTACCACACCATTTCAGGCTCGCTTTATAATTAAAATAAATTTAGACGTTCTAACTTCAACTTAAATAAATATTTAGTCATTATTGTTTAAAATAAATCATTTTAAATATCCAAAATCCATTAAAATAGCTAAAACAAAAAATTTAAATTGGTTCTGAAATACCGGCTTGTTACATGTAGGATTATTGGAAGGTGTGTTACGATCCACGGTGAAATTGAGGCTGTGTTGGTGGTTTGGGGAGGATCAATAGTAGGTTAGACAAATGATGGGAGGGAGTTGTGCGACGTACCGAGTGGAATTTGATTGATAACAAGTATTTGGGGGAAGGAGGATTTCAATTTGGTAACACGAGATAAACTGGAGTGATAATTTGGATGATTGGTTCGGCAGTAAGGAACTATATGGTTCGAAATGTTTATAATGTTATGGAGTTCATTTTTAAGTGAGGAACAGTGGTGAGGTTTGAATTCCAATGCAATGAAGGGTGTGATGGGGGGTAAAAAGGTCATTGTATTTCCATGAAGGGTTGATGCTGGTTTGGGAGAAACTAAACTGGAGTTCGATAGTGTGTTAAATGGGGGAGTTCAAATGTATTCTTGGGTGGATGATATTTGTTGTGAACGGTCAAGTATTGGAGAAGTGTTAATATGTGTGGAGTTTGAATGTTTAATGGTTAAACAGTGAGGATGGAGTCAAGTAGAGTGGCAACGGGTTATAGGGGATAAATGAAGATGATGAATGTGAGGTGCTTGACAAAATGCCATAGTAGAGCTAAATGCAGTTTTGGGACTGTTTGGAGATTAGTTCACGGATTGGTCGAGATAATTGGCACGACGATAAGGTATACATTTTAACGAAATTTAAATATACATAGAAAATTTATTTGTTTATTGTTAGTCATTAAATTTAAATAAATAAATTGAAAATTAAATTAAATTAAAATAATCGTAGGTGATAAATTTATTCGAGACAATGAAGTCGATGTAGTGCTGAGACGATATGGAATTTTAATCGGATATTCAGCAAAAGGAAATCGAGGCGAGTTAAATTCACTCAATTAAATTATTGGGGACTATTTTTAATAGTTCAAATTTTATTTATTGATTGTTGGCTGATTACTTGATTGATATAAAGTGATAATAGTATATAATAATATTTTATAATAATAATAATAATAATAATAATGGTGATTGGATATTCCAACAGTACCATTAACGGATGCCCGTAGTACCCTTAGCGGATGATTTCCCTATGCGCCCCCATAATATATATAGTGGATGACCTTTTGTACGGCGATATCCTGCCTCGAAGTAGGATAGGTATTATTATTGTTGACTAACATCTATGGATGCAGGAAAAACAGGTTGGAGGGATCCAACATGATTCCACACATTTAAATTATTTGTTTTACATATATACCGATATATGATGTGTTTTATAACCTGTGATAGCTTATAGTATATTTGGATGTGTAAGTAACACTAATCTTTGATTTTGAATATCATAAATAATATATGGATTTAAAAATAGAAATTGAAAAATAAAAAGAGTATAAAGGAAAATATTTATTGTCAAATTAAAACATTCATTTAAATCAAAATTAAATAGAATTTGATAGGAAAGGTCGATTTAACTCTATATTTTGAAAAGTGAAATTAAATAGAGGTTAAAACAAAAATTTTGAAATGTCAATTTTATAAGGGGCTTTGATTAAAAAGGTAAAGTTATTGTTTTTGGAGAATTTGGAAGAAATATATTTTGAGTGGGAATTTGGAAGAAAAATATGAATTGGATTTCAAACCGGTATTTGAAATAGATTTGAATTTTTCAAGTGCAAAAGGGAATATAAGATAACTCTATAACTAAACTAGAAGTTATAGCTGAAACTTGAAATTTTGAATATGTAATAATTGACTAAATAAGTCAAATATGAGTTGCATTTCCCGATTGAAACGAATAAGGGGTAAAGCGAATATTTTGCAAATGAGGCAGAGTTGTTTTTAATTATAAATTCTAACTGAATTTAAGTCAAACTAATTTGAATATTATAATATAGATTATATTAAAGAATTTTATATAATATTTAATAAAAATGATATTTATATACGAATGTTTTATGGAATGAAGTGATTGAAATAAACTGGGATAAATTGTAATAAAAATGTAAAAGTGTTTATAAAGAATATTTATGGAATATTCGATAATGTTTTAATAAATCATATTTTGAAGTAAAATATCTGAACTGGTTATAAGTTGAGATAAATATCTCGTTTGAAATAATAATGGATATTGAAATCTTCTATTTGTTTAGAAGTTTAAAAATGGAAATATGGAAATTAGAAAATGACTGGAGATTAGTGAGATGAATAGTTTTCTGAATATCGATCTGATGTTGGTTTCGGCCTTCGGGGTTGATATTTATGGAATTATTCTCTTACTAATTTATAGTTAGGGACTAATGACGAAATGAGAAATACGATCTTAAAAATATTTTAAGGTGATTGAGTTTTGAATATTCTTATATATTAATATAAGAAGAGAAATGAGAATTCCATTTATTGGAGAATAGAGAAGTTTTAAAATAACGAGTGGTTAATTACAAAGAGACTAAAATGATAATGGGTATTAATCAGCGAATTCAACATTCTTTTATGGATGAATGGTCGTTTTTATTTGATAGTTAAATAACCGGCTATCAAATCTGGCATATACGATTGCTGGTACGGAAAGACTGGTATCGAATTTATTCGAAAACCATTCTGAACCAACTAATATGAAAATGTAGAACATACGAATTAAAGATGGAGCAATGAAGACCATAGATCTTCATAAGTGAAAGGACTGCTTGTCGAATTCTATGGAGTCGCGCCCGAAGAAATTTTGATGGTCATCGTATCATGGTTGAATCGACGGATTGCAAGGACTACTCGCTACTAATCCATAGGGTGATTCCTAGGATGCGGTAGGAGAGTGCCTTCGGTTTGTCCCGTCCTAGGACAACGTGTATGGACGAATGTCTGATAGAGTATAGCTCATAGATCGCGTAAGTTGATCTCTTCAAACGTACTTATGTTGGTGGCAGGGGAACTCGTTTCTCTTAGCTTTATGCCCGTGGTAATTTTGGGGAAAACAATTTGTGATTTGGTGGGTATGACGATGTAGCATTCAAAGTAAATGAAGGTGTGATTTGTCAAAAAATACGTTACGACCTCAAGCCTTACAATTTGAAAATGACAAAAATCGGGCAGGCAGCATGGCTATGTGGGTCACACCCATTAGGGTGTATTGTCACAATCTAGAGAATATTCATATTTGTTACTTCTTTTCGCTTTTGTATCTCCTGGGAACGCTTATGTTTCTTGCAACTGTAGGTGACAATATATTCGATACACTCAAGAGAAATGAGTGGTCGGTCATGTGTGGGCCGGGTTGCAAGACACTATCGGAATTTGAACCCAGTGTATTCCCTTCTAGAAATACACTACCGGAAGGTGGTTTCCATTACTTTTCATAGATGGAAATCTAATCTCCAATAAGCACCCGCGGTTTTGATTGTATACTATATATGTAGAGCGTGAGATGCAAACATTCTTCTAGATTGATATTTATTTGTGTTTAGACACTATTATAATATTAGAAAAGATATGGATTTCAACAATGTTTTGAGTTATCGTAAGGTAAAAACCGTCCGTGGTGGATTGGTCTTACGATTATCCTTTTCTTTCGAAATAATTTTTAATGTTAAAATCAAGTTGGATGATACCAATAATTTTAGTGGGTTTTTCTCATGCTGGTTCACTAGACAGACCTGTGGCATTTGTAATGCTCGGGTCATACCGAGTTGTACATGTTTAGGGTAGGATGACGCAGATTCTGGGAGACAAGTTGGAGGAGATCAGACATATGAAATATATATTGTATTCCGTTGTGTGTGTAAATGAGGACGGACTATTATAATTGTCAGATGAATTGAATGTCCACTGTACTCTGATAATTTTAAGTAGTATTTCAAGTTTTTTAGTAAAGATTTATTTCTGTATTATATTTTATTCTGCTGCGATGTGAGACTCTGTGTACTGTGGTTAGTTGTTCTTCTTCTTTTTCTTTTATTATAATATTTCTTTCTTTCTTATCTCACCCTCTAACTTCTTTATTTAACACTCTGCATTTTTGGTACTCGAGTTTGGACACAGAATATATTAGTGTCGAAAATTCGAGCAACGAAATTTCTGGTTCGTTACATTGGTATCAGAGCAATGGTTTAGGAATAACCTTGGCTCTGTGGCGTAACTCGATAGAGATAGGGTTAGAAATACCCAAGATTGAGTTGAGTGTATATATATAAGAGAGCATATTTGTATATTTTATAAAAATGTTTATATTGTGTTATTTGAACAGTTCAAATTTGAACTGGCAACTGATACAATATTGTTTTGTTAAATCATCAATTTAATTTAATATCTTCTTTATATTGTCGAATTAGACTACGAAACACGTTCCAGGCTGTTCAGAATAGTGGTAGAAATCTGAGAATGTCGTTCCTTGCGTTCAAATAGGAGTTTCATAGCACGTGATATTTTTAATAGGGTGAAACCACACTAGTTCAACCGCAAATCAAAAATTAAAATATATAATAAATAAAGGACGACCTATTTCTTTTCACGCAGGCTACTCTATAATGCTACCCTTCCATCTTCTCTTTTCCAATTTCACATCTCAACATTTCCTTCTCCATGAAGCTTTAGAAATGGTACGCTGTAATCCTACTCTATCCCTAACTCCATAGAAGGACGTAGTTCTTATCATCCCCCCTTCGTGCTCTATAAATTGAACATCTCGCTTTGTATTTCCTCATTCCAAAATCAGGAAGCCTTCCCAATTCATTCTTGCTCGTTCCTTTCCTTATTCCACAAATTCAAGTTTGCATTTTGATTTCCTTTTTTCTGGTCTTCGAAATCGATCCACCGTAAGTCTATTTTCTTTTGTTTCACTTTCCTCTTTCCTCATAAAATTGTGAAATCCATTTCAACAATTATCGATCCACAGTATAAATAAAAAATAAAAAAATTGGAAATCCAAATCAATTCAAAGCCTTTTTCTTCTATTCTTCATACTCCAGTCATTCAAAATCTAAAATTGTGCTTCTTCCTTAAATCGAAAACCGATTACAAAAAAAAGAGGGAACGATAATGGAAATCGCGATTTCCATTTGCCATCGCAACTGAAGACGCGAACATTTAAAACTCGAGGGGAGGGTGCGGTGCGATCGTGCTGAGAAGTAGGATTATTGGAAGGAGTGTTGTGATCCACGGTGAAGTTGAGGTTGTGTTGGTGGTTTGGGGAGGATCGACGGTGGGTTGGACAAACGATGAGAGGGAGTTGTGCGATGTACCGAGTGGAATTTGATTGACAGCAAGTATTTGGGGGAAGGAGGATTTCGATCATGGTAACACAAGATAAACTAGAGTGATAATTTGGATGATTGTTTCGGTAGTAAGGAAATGTGTGGTTCGAAATGTTTATAATGTTATGGAGTTCGTTTTTAAGTGAGCAACAATAATGAGGTTTGAATTCCGTTGCGGTGAAGGGTGCGATGGGAGGGAAAAGGGTCACTGTATTTCCATGAAGAGTTGACGCTGGTTTAGGAGAAATTAAACTGGAGTTCGATAGTTTGTTAAATGGGGGAGTTCAAATGTATTCTTGGGTGGATAATAGTTGCTGTGAACGGTCGAGTATTGGAGAAGTGTTAATATATGTGGAGTTTTAATGTTTAATGGTTGAATAGTGAGGATGGAGTTAAGTAGAGTGGCAGTGCGTTATAGGGGATAAATGAAGATGATGTATGTGAGGTGCTTAATGAAATGCCATAGTAGTGGTGAATGCAGTTTTGGGACTGTTTGGAGATTTGTTCACTGATTGGTCGAGATAATTGGCAAGACGATAAGGTATACATTTTAACGAAATTTAAATATACATAGAAAATTTATTTATTCATTGTTAGTCATTAAATTTAAATAAATAAATCGAAAATTAAATTAAAATAATCGAAGGTGATCAATTTATTCGAGACAATGAAGTAGATGCAGTGCTGAGACGATATGGAATTTTAATCGGATATTCAGCAAAGGGAAATCGAGATGAGTTAAATTCACTCAGTTAAATTATTGGGAACTATTTTTAATAGTTCAAATTTTATTTATTTCTTGTTGGTTGATTACTTCATTGATATAAAGTGATAATAGTATATAATAATATTATATAATAATAATATTGGTGATTGGATATTCCAGCAGCACCGCTAGCGGATGATTTCCCTATGCTACCCACAATATATATAGTGGATGACCTTTTATACCGCGATATCCTGCCTCGAAGCAGGATGGGTATTATTATTGTTGACTAACATCTGTGGATGCAGGAAAAATAGGTTGGAGAGATCCAACTAGATTCCTCACATTTAAATTATTTGTTTATACATATATACTAATATATCTTGTGTTTTATAACCTGTGATAGCTTATAGTATATTTGGATGTGTAAGTAACATTGATCATTGATTTTGAATATTTTGAATATCATAAATAATATATGGATTTGAAAATAGAAATTGAGAAATAAAAAGAGCTTAAAAGAAAATATTTATTTTCAAATAGAAACATTTATTTAAATCAAAATTAAATAGAATTTAATAGGGAAGGTCGATTTAACTCTATATTTTGAAAAGCGAAATCAAATAGAGGTTAAAAAAATATTTTGAAAAGTCAATTTTATAAGGGCTTTGATTAAAAAGGTAAAGTTATTGTTTTTGGAGAATTTTGAAGAAATATATTTTGAGTGGGAATTGGGAAGAAAAATAGAAATTGGATTTGAAATCGGTATTTGAAATAGATTTGAATTTTTCAAGTGCAAAAGGGAATATAAGATAACTCTATAACTAAACTGGAAGTTATAACTAAAACTTGAAATTTTGAGTATGTAATATAATTGACTAAATAAGTCAAATATGAATTGCATTTTCCGATTGAAATGAATAAGGGGTAAAGCGAATGTTTTGCAAATGAGGAAATGTTGATTTTTATTTTAAATTCTAACTAAATTTAAGTCAAACTAATTTGAATATTATAATATAGATTATATTAAAGAATTTTATATAAGATTTAATAAAAATGATATTTATATACGAATGTTTTATGAATGAAGTCATTGAAATAAACTGGGATAAACTGTAATAAAAATGTAAAAGTGTTTATAAAGAATATTTATGGAATATTCGATAATGTTTTAATAAATCATATTTTGAAGTAAAATATCTGAACTGGTTATAAGTTGAGATTAATATCTTGTTTGAAATAATAATGGATATTAAAATCTTCTATTTGTTCAGAAGTTTAAAAATGGAACTATGGAAATTAGAAACTAACTAAAGATTAGTGAGTTGAATAGTTTTCTGAGATCGATCTAATGTTGGTTTCGGCCTTCGGGTTGATATTTAGAGAATTATTCTCTTACTAGTTTACAGTTAGGGACTAATGACTGAAATGAGAAATACGATCTTAAAAGTATTTTAAGATGATAGAGTTTTGAATATTCTTATATATTAATATAAGAAGAGAAATGAGAATTCCATTTATTGGAGAATAGAGAAGTTGGAGAATAAAGAAGTTTTAAAATAACAGAGACCAAAATTATAATGGGTATTAATCAGTGAATTCAATTTTCATTTAAGGATGAATGGTTGTTTTTTATTTGGTAGTTAAATAACCGACTTTCAAATCTGGCATATACGCTTATTGGTACGGAAAGACCGGGATCGATTTTATTCTAAAACCATTCCGAACCAACTAATACGAAAACGTAGATTATACGAATCGAAGATGGAGCAACGAAGACCGTAGATCTCCATAAGCGAAAGGACTACTTGAAGAATTCTCTGGATTCACTCCCGGAGATAATTTGATGGTGACCTGTCATGGTTGAAATCGACAGATTGTAAGGACTACTCGCTACTGATCCATAGGGTGACTCATAGGATGTGGTAGGAGAGTGCCTTCGGTTTGTCCCGTCCCAGGGAAACATGTATGAACGAATGTCTGACAGAGTATATCGCATAGATCGCGTAAGTTGATCACTTCAAACGTACTTACGTTGGTGGCGGAGGATTTCGTTTCTCTTAGCTTTATACCCGTGGTATTTTTGGGGAAAACAATTTGTGATTTGGTGGGTATGACGATGTGGCATTCAAAGTAAATGAAGGTGTGATCTGTCAAAAGATAGGTATCGACCTCATGCCCCACAACCGGAAAATGACAAAAATCAGGCAGGCAGCATGGCTATGTGGGTCGCCCCCATTAGGGTGTATTGTCACCATCTAGAGAATTCCAAATGAGACACCCCACGTCCGTTAATGTCACTCACTAAGGGAATGCATTAAGTTTCGTGAAACGTTATAGGTAAATAAGAACATAATAGCACAAGACAGACATGTAAAATAGCAACGGAATTAAAAACTTTATTTAAATCAAAACATCATGGTCCTAAATATTGAGTTTACATCATAAGTAACTAATTACATTAATAATTTGTCTTGCCAAAAATATCACAGTAAAAAAAGTATAAAACCATATTTCCCTTGCAAAGCCATAAGAGAGTTGACAAGAAATCAAAGCAGTACATCTATATCCAAAATCCAAGCTAAGCTGAAAGAATCCAAATCAACTCTAAGCACTTCCACCCTGAGAACCTGAGGGGGGGACCCGAAGAGAGAGAAGAGGAAACAAAAAGGATCAGACATAAAGTCTGCCGAGTCCAGTTACTTTTAAATATAAATAAATAAAAGTATCATGGCAGGTATATATAAAACTGGAAGAACAAGACAATAGTAACGATAACAAGTGTGAACTGAGTAAGATAAGATGAACATGATATATTGCGCTTCTTAAATCCATTTCTCTACACCGTGCAGATACTGGTATATCAGAAGTAGAATGATCCCTATGTAATGACCCGAAAATCCGGACCAATTTGAGCTGACCAAATAACACAAGTCCAACCCCAAATTGCACTGGAAATTCAAGAAATTAATAGAAAGAAGATAGAGGGTAAGGAAAGATACGGTAGAACTAATAGAATAGAGGAAGAAGAAGAACATCATCAGAGTAACACGAACCTCACAGCGGATAGAATAACATATAATATATATAACATAACTTGAAATATACATCTGTATTTGAATATACATCATTATCAAAGTACAGCACTTACAACACAGCAGAAATAAACTATAGCTATATGATCCTGAAGCCTCCTGCTCCAGCTCTTCAAGTGTATCTGTAAAATCCCGACTACTTGACTGCCCGTACAAATTTAGGCACCCAAGAGTTTAGGGAAAACAAAATAAACTCCGGGTCAGTCATGGGACTGGTATGAGTAAAACAGTTTAAAGCAGTTGAACAGGTATATGATATCTCATAAGACCACGCCGTGAATACGGAACGGGTTTTTCCCATATGAGAATCCAAACATCTTTGAAAAGCAATATCATTCTGATATTATAATAATGTCTATATACAAATAGCTATCAATTTAGCAGAACGCTTTCATCTCATGTTCTACATATATAGTATACAATCGAAATCGTAAGCACGTATTGGGTAATGGATTTCCTACTATGACAAGGTATGGAACCACCTTCCGATCAGTGTACTCTAGGAACGATACACTGGAGTTCAACAAGAACATCTTGCAACTCAGCCACACATGACCGACCACTCATTTCGCTTGAGTGTATCGAGTGTACATCACCAACGGTTGGGATCAGCAACCGTTCCCGTATATATATATGGGACAACATTGGTAGATTGAAGAAGCAAATGAATATTCTCTAGATAGGTGATTATACGCCCTACTTCGGTGCAACCGACTTAGCCATGCTGCCTGCCCGATTTCTGTCATTTACCGGATGTGAGGCTAGAAGCTACGCTTATCTTTTCACATACCACATCTTCATTCACTTAGAATGTCACATCGTCATACCCTCTAAATCACAAATTGATTTTCCCAAAAATACCACGGATATAAGCTAAGAGAAACGAATTCCTCCGCCACCAACGTAAATACGTATGAAACGATCAACTTACGTGATCTACCAGATATACTCTGTCGGACCTTCAACCATACAAGTTGTCCAGGGACTGGACAAACCGAAGGCACTATTCTGTAAACAGGACAGCCCTTGCACTTTACTCCGCCTTCAATTATCTTTGGCATATATGATTCACAACGCTTATGCCAATACGGAGTGGTTCTTCGGATAATAATCCAACCAGTCTCTCCATATTAACAACGTTAAGAATGGTCAAAACTTTGATAGTCTGTGATTTAACTATCAAAGAAAAACACGTGTACAAACAACGATATTATTTCCAAATGGAAATTATATCGACCAATCATCATATAACATATATATATATACATATATATTCATATTGCCTTATTTTCTATGTTTAGAAAATATATGTTATTAACACCGGAAAACGTTTCCATCTGCTTAATTCACATATCACTATCATTTCACAACTATCAGTCCCTGACATTAAACTAGCAGGAGAACAATTCTCTAAGTATAAACCCCGAAGGCCGAAACCAACATCAGATCGATACTCAGGAAACCATTCAACTTACTAATCTCTAGTCAATTTCTAATTTTGCTTAACTCTATTTCTTTAACTCCATTCGCTAGACTTTAGATCGCAGCGATCACAATGGTTACGCCTGATTCCCTCAGGAAACATCCGACCGCCGTAGGCTATTTACAGCCCTGCGAATTACGCTAGCAGTCGTGCTAAATGGCACTTATTTTGAATAACTACGTTTGACTAACTTCTTCAAATAAACTATATTTGATTAACTTCTTATCGACTAACTCTTTCCTATCTCGTTAATTTCCTTTTATCCTATTTATTTTCTAAATAAATGTTCCTTTTACAATTCCATTTATTTTCTAAATAAATATTATCCTTTATAATATCCTATGATTTTATAAATTCTTTATTTTCAAATTATTTCCTTTTATAAAATCGGTTGATTTTATAAAATTCCTTATTTCAATATACATTGAAATATCCCTTTTTACATCCTAGGGTCTTTTTATGTTATTTAAAATATCGAATAACAATGATCAATATCATTCAAGCATACCAAATCAACAACATATTTTATATCACAACATATATCACAATATATGAAAACGGTAAATTAAATGTTGAGGAATCCAGTCGGATCCCTCCAACCTGTCTCCCTGCATCCACAGATGTTACACAGTATAATATACATCACTTTCATTTCCATATGAAATGTTCTGATAAACAACATCAACATATATTTAACGGTTTATATATATATTTGTATATATATATATATATATATAATTTCAACTAACTGACTAGCAGTTCAATCAACCAAATCAACACACAACAATCAACAGATGATTAACAGTTCTAAAAATACGTTATAAAAATATAATTGTTCAGAGTTGGTGAGTTTTACTCACATTGGACTATCATCGTTAAATAACGATAATTGTCTTTGATTCAGACGGACAATTTATTTCGCTATAAATTGTGACGGACTCCAATTGACTCGCGGTCAGTTCCATTGTGTAGTGTCCGTCCATACAATCCCATCAGATCTTGTTTCGCTGAGTTTCGATAACGTGTGATAGAGTTATTTAGTTTACACTTAATACACTATTAAATTAACAGAACTTAACTAATTACTAAAAGGGGCCTCACCATTTGACTTACGGTCCATCCACTCCAATTAAGGCCCAACTACCCTTTCCAAAGCCCAACCACAACATAGTCTCCTCCTCCTAACACATGAACACGAGAGCTCCAGGTAGTCGCTCCCTCACTCTTGCCATTACGGCACCTTCCAACACCACTACTTCCTCCATCAAACCACTTAAAATCCAACTGAACACGCCAAAATATCCCACGTTCAAAAATGTACCTCACCATACCAGAAAAACCGAACTCGCACTCACTGGTCATCACGTCGTCGAGGTCTCCGAGCATGGTTACAGGCCTCGCGGAAACTAAATTAGCACCGGACCTCACAAAAAAACTCACCACCGAACCCATTTCAGTTCACAAACTTGAATATCACCTTTATTTCTCGAGTCGATACTTAAATTCCCCAATTACACCAAACCCTAGAACTCGCTGTCTAAAATGGGACCTCACGAATTTGAACCGCACCCATCCAAACCACTATAGAATCGAAGAGATTTACCTCAGCAACTCAAGCAAACTTATTTCATGATTTAAGGAATTTCCTTTGAATTTCTTTTGATTTATTTAGCTTGCCATGTTTGCTGTGAAGAACAAACCGACAGCGGAAGTGGCTGTTGACTTATAGGAGAAAAATTTTAGGTTAAGGGATGGGGTGTGGTATTTATAGTTGGATTATAATAATTTTATATTTATTTATTATCATACGCTCTTGTATTTATCCTTCTAAAAATTCCTACGGTCACGTATTATACCCAAAAATCATGAAAATTGACATGCACCTTCAGTTTGACATTCCAGTCCCAACGAAACTGGTTTCATCGAATTCCGACTCCGTATGCTCACACAGTGTATTTTTAACTGTCAAAATACTGACTGTTTTCTACTATAAAAATCCGTACGGCCACATACTAACTTCAAAAACCACGGAAATTGAAATCTAGCAATAATTTAATATTGCGGATCCAACAAAATTGGTTTCGTCGAATTCCGACTTCGTTTGCAAAAGCGGCTTATTTTTACAGCTCTGAATGACCCATTTAAATATATAAATATATTTAAATATAATTAAATTTAATATTTAAAAATAAATATTATCGTCTATATTCACAGTGGAATACCATACAACTCTACTGGCATTTATAACTTAATATTTCAAATCCCGATTAAATCGATATTCGATTTATATTGAAATTCCTTTTTAAAATATAAATAATTCCTATATAGATTATAAAGGAATTTCACAGCGACTTTTCTAAAATTTGATTTGGACGTACATCAAAATCTACACGATGAAATCCCGATTTTTCTCTTCCACTAGAAAGATATACTCCACCAGCTCCACACGTTTCTTGTTTCACAGAAATCCGGCTTAAAACGAATCCTGTACATTCAGTTGAAGTTCGAATCGCCAATTTACGAACTACAGCGCCATTTCAAGCTTGATTTTAATTATATTATAATTCTACGTTCAAACTGTCGTTTATATAATATATTCGTTATTCAAATTCAATTCCAAGCTGAATTAAATATCACAGATGATCCGGTTCACACCATATCGTCATTTCAGCCAATTCTGATTATTTCAGAATTAAATATATTATTTTAATTAAATATTCACTATTATTAATTCCACGACCATTTAATTCACTATATAACTATTTATATAATTAAATAAATTAATTATAATACCTCTGCCAATGCGGGTCATTACATTCTTCCCCACTTAAAATAATTTCGTCCTCGAAATTGCTAAGTTAGAGGACGACCCTATCTATTGGAATTCCTAAGATGTGTTTACCCCTTATTTCTGATTTCAACTGAACCAATTTATGTTGACTAAAATATTAATTCCTTCCGACTAACTAAAATTTTCAAAAATTTTGAAAATTTTCTAACACTTTAAATTTTTGGAAAATTTCGCCATAACCTCCTTTGTACAGCCCTATCGGTAAAACTACAACTCGCCTCTGTAGGCCATCTCCAACCAAAAAAGAAAATCAAACAGCCAAGCGGCTTGCCAATTCGGCTCGTAAATCTCATGCTTATATCAAATATAAACTTGTACCTTTTTGTCGGGCATACCATTATATCATTTCCATCGATTCACAGCCCTGCATATACCAATGTCATACTAATCTAACTTCGATTAGTTTATATCCTCAACTCAAACCATTCGCTTGTACTTAAGTCGAATTTCATTTAAACTCCAATATCCAATTTCAACTCTTAGTTTATCAACTTAATTTCCTTCAGATTATTCTATAATCCAATCCTGTTTAATTTAGCTTAGTTCAAGTTAAATTCAAATTCCTCATTCACTTTTACTATCTCATTCTATTTAACTTTATTAGTTAAACTTTAATTCCAGAATTTGAATTCCTGGGTTCATTTCAAATTAATTCGAAATCACAATACCAATTCAAAACTTTTGAATTTCTAAACACTTGTTTTCTTAAACCAATTCAAAAACAAAATCCTTTGGTAGTAATCCGTCACTTAGGAACTCGAAAATCACACAGATGATGATGCGCAGTCAACATCGGAGTTACTTTCCAGCGACCGTAGTGAGTTCAATACTATACCACTTCAAAACCATTTCTTAAACATTTCCACCTTGAAATATATTTCAAATACCGTTCACAAGGCTTTAAACCAATTTAAAATCTCCCAAGTTTTTAAAATTCTCTTATACTTAATCCAAATCTGTTAACAAACACCTTTCCAAATCTCCAAGGTTTTAATTTAAATTCTGATTTAATTCATCTCATTTCACGTATTTCACTTATATGAATTCTGATTGGTTATATATAACCATTTCACATGTTATAATCTTACTCGATTATAATCACAACCTATATATGATAATATATCACATATCCATACTGTCTCGGTCCATCGTATTCAAGTGTTTATTTACTCCTACCGATACAGTGGATCAAACTGATCGACCAGAACTCATAAACAACTCAACCATGAATCCCCACAATATAAAACCATTTTTTTAATATCAAATACAAATACGCACTCGTATATATACACTCAACTCAATCTAGGGTATTACTAACCCTATCTCTACCCAGTCACGCCACAGAGCCAAGAAATTCTTAACTTAAGCTCTGATACCAACTGTAATGACCCGAAAATCCGGACCAATTTGAGCTGACCAAATAACACAAGTCCAACCCCAAATTGCACTGTAAATTCAAGAAATTAATAGAAAGAAGATAGAGGGTGAGGAAAGATAAGGTAGAACTAATAGAATAGAGGAAGAAGAAGAACATCATCAGAGTAACACGAACCTCACAGCGGAACGAATAACATATAATATATAACATAACTCAAAATATACATCTGTATTTGAATATACATCATTATCAAAGAACAGCACTTACAACACAACGGAAATAAACTATAGCTATATGATCCTGAAGCCTCCTGCTCCAGCTCTTCAAGTGTATCTGTAAAATCCCGACTACTTGACTGCCCGTACAAATTTAGGCACCCAAGAGTTTAGGGAAAAAACAAAATAAACTCCGGGTCAGTCATGGGACTGGTATGAGTAAAACAGTTTAAAGCAGTTGAACAGGTATATGATATCTCATAAGACCACGCCGTGAATACGGAATGGGTTTTTCCCTTATGAGAATCCAAACATCTTTGAAAAGCAATATCATTCTGATATTATAATAATGTCTATATAAAAATAGCTATCAATTTAGCAGAACGCTTTCATCTCACGTTCTACATATATAGTATAAAATCGAAATCGCAAGCATGTATTGGGTAATGGATTTCCAACTATGGCAAGGTATGGTACCACCTTCCGATCCGTGTACTCTAGGAATGATACACTGGAGTTCAACAAGAACATCTTGCAACTCAGCCACACATGACCGACCACTCATTTCGCTTGAGTGTATCGAATGTACATCACCAACGGTTGGGATCAGCAACCGTTCCCGTATATATATATAGGACAGTATTGATAGATTAAAGAAGCAAATGAATATTCTCTAGATAGGTGATTATACACCCTACTTCGGTGCGACCGACTTAGCGATGCTGCCTGCCCGATTTCTATCATTTACCAGATGTGAGGCTAGAAGCTACGCTTATCTTTTCACATATCACATCTTCATTCACTTAGAATGTCACATCGTCATACCCTCTAAATCACAAAATGATTTTCCCAAAAATACCATGGGTATAGCTAAGAGAAACGAATTCCTCTGCCACCAACGTAAATACGTTTGAAACGATCAACTTACGTGATCTACCAGATATACTATGTCAGACCTTCGTCCATACAAGTTGTCCTGGGACTGGACAAACTGAAGGCACTATTCTATAAACAGGACAGCCCTTGCACTTTACTCCGTCTTCAATTATCTTTGGCATATATGATTCGCAACGCTTATGCCAATACGAGTGGTTCTTCGGATAATAATCCAACCGGTCTCTCCATATTAACAACGTTAAAAATGGTCAAAACTTTGATAGTCTGTGATTTAACTATCAAAGAAAAACACGTGTACAAACAACGATATTATTTCCAGATGGAAATTATATCGACCAATCATCATTTAACATATATATATATATACATATTCATATTGCCTTATTTTCTATGTTTAGAAAATATATGTTATTAACACTGGAAAACGTTTCCATCTGCTTAATTTACATATCACTATCATTTCACAACTATCAGTCCCTGACTGTAAACTAGCAGGAGAACAATTCTTTAAGTATAAACCCCGAAGCCCGAAACCAACATCAGATCGATACTCAGGAAACCATTCAACTTACTAATCTCTAGTCAGTTTCTAATTTTGCTTAACTCTATTTCTTTAACTCCATTCGCTTGACTCTATATAGCAGCGATTACAATGGTTACGCTTGATTCCCTTAGGAAACATCCGACCGCCGTAGGCTATTTACAGCCCTGCGAATTACGCTAGCAGTCGTGCTAAATGGCACTTATTCTGAATAACTACGTTTGACTAACTTCTTCAAATAAACTATATTTGATTAACTTCTTATCGACTAACTCTTTCCTATCTCGTTAATTTCCTTTTATCCTATTTATTTTCTAAATAAATGATCCTTTTACAATTCCATTTATTTTCTAAATAAATATTCTCCTTTATAATATCCTATGATTTTATAAATTCTTTATTTTCAAATTATTTCCTTTTATAAAATCGGTTGATTTTATAAAATTCCTTATTTCAATATACATTGAAATATCCCTTTTTACATCCCAGGGTCTTTTTATGATATTTAAAATATCGAATAATAATGATCAATATCATTCAAGCATACCAAATCAACAACAAATTTTATACCACAACCTATATCACAATATATGAAAACGGTAAATTAAATGTTGAGGAATCCAGTTGGATCCCTCCAACCTGTCTCCCTGCATCCACAGATGTTACACAGTATAATATACATCACTTTCATTTCCATATGAAATGTTCTGATAAACAACATCAACATATATTTAACGGTTTATATATATATATATATATTTGTATATATATATAATTTCAACTAACTGACTAGCAGTTCAATCAACCAAATCAACACACAATAATCAACAGATGATCAACAGTTCTAAAAATACGTTATAAAAATATAACTGTTCAGAGTTGGTGAGTTTTACTCACATTGGACTATCATCGTTAAATAACGATAATTGTCTTTGATTCAGACGGACAATTTATTTTGCTATAAATTGTGACGGACTCCAATTGACTCGCGGTCTGTTCCATTGTGTAGTGTCCGTCCATACGATCCCATCGGATCCTGTTTCGCTGAGTTTCGATAACGTATGATAGAGTTATTTAGTTTACACTTAATACACTATTAAATTAACAAAACTTAACTAATTACTAAAAGGGGCCTCACCATTTGACTTACGGTCCATCCACTCCAATTAAGGCCCAACTACCCTTTCCAAAGCCTAACCACAACATAGTCTCCTCCTCCTAACGCATGAACATGAGAGTTCCAGGTAGTCGCTCCCTCACTCTTGCCATTACGGCACCTTCCAACACCACTACTTCCTCCATCAAACCACTTAAAATCCAACTGAACACGCCAAAATATCCCACGTTCAAAACCGTACCTCACCATACCAGAAAAACAGAACTCGCACTCACTGGTCATCACGTCATCGAGGTCTCCGAGCATGGTTACAGGCCTCGCGGAAACTAAATTAGCACCGGACCTCACAAAAAAACTCACCACCGAACCCATTTCAGTTCATAAACTTGAATATCACCTTTATTTCTCGAATCGATACTTAAATTCCCCAATTACACCAAACCCTAGAACTCGCTGTCTAAAATGGGACCTCACGAATTTGAACCGCACCCATCCAAACCACTATAGAATCGAAGAGATTCACCTCAGCAACTCAAGCAAACTCATTTCATGATTTAAGGAATTTCCTTTGAATTTCTTTTGATTTATTTGGCTTGCCATGTTTGCTGTGAAGAACAAACCAACGGCGGAAGTGGTTGTTGACTTATGGGAGAAAAATTTTAGGTTAAGGGATGGGGTGTGGTATTTATAGCTGGATTATAATAATTTTATATTTATTTATTATCATACGCTCTTGTATTTATCCTTCTAAAAATTCCTACGGTCACGTATTATACCCAAAAATCATGAAAATTGACATGCACCTTCAGTTCGATATTCCGGTCCCAACGAAACTGGTTTCATCGAATTCCAACTCCGTATGCTCACACAGTGTATTTTTAACTGTCAAAATACTAACTGTTTTCTACTCTAAAAATCCGTACGGCCACATACTAACTTCAAAAACCATGGAAATTGAAATCTAGCAATAGTTTAATATTGCGGATCCAACAAAATTGGTTTCGTCGAATTCCGACTTCGTTTGCAAAAGTGGCTTATTTTTACAGCTCTGAATGACCCATTTAAATATTTAAATATATTTAAATATAATTAAATTTAATATTTAAAAATAAATATTATCGTCTATATTCACAGTGGAATACCATAAAACTCTACTGGAATTTAAAACTTGATATTTCAAATCCCGATTAAATCGATATTCGATTCATATTAAAATTCATTTTTAAAATATAAATAATTCCTATATATATTATAAAGGAATTTCACAGCGACTTTTCTAAAATTTGATTTGGACGTACATCAAATTCTACACGACAAAATCCCGATTTTTCTCTTCCACTAGAAAGATATACTCCACCAGCTCCACACATTTCTTGTTTCACAGAAATCCAGCTTAAAACGAATCCTATACATTCAGTTGAAGTTCGAATCGCCAATTTACGAACTCCAGCGCCATTTCAAGCTCGATTTTAATTATATTTTAATTCTATGTTCAAACTGTCGTTTCTATAATATATTCGTTATTCAAATTCAATTCCAAGCTGAATTAAATATCACAGATGATCCGGTTCACACCATATCGTCATTTCAGCCAATTCTGATTATTTCAGAATTAAATATATTATTGTAATTTATTATTTTAATTAAATATTCACTATTATTAATTCCACGACCATTTAATTCACTATATCACTATTTATATATTTAAATAAATTAATTATAATACCTCTGCCAATGCGGGTCATTACACCCTACTAATACCGTTCCATTACATTTTCTTGATTATTAGGTTACTTGTGTTAATAGCACTCAAGACTTTTACGCGCATCGTACCTATTTACTTTCCCATGGATTCACCTAATACAATATATGTAGTTATCTCTCAATATTGAGATACAACCCATGGTACCCCACTCGCACGATCTCTACCGTGATGAACGCAGTCCCTCATCCTATGCCGGAGTGACGTACGGATCTCTATATAAAATGTTACGTTCTGCATATATCTATCATTACTATGCTACATAAGATATGGACTGCCACCATCGATCGAATCAGATTCCTTATCGGAATAATGCCATCTACTCTACGATACACCACCCAGAGCAGATATGCATGTATCTACAATGTCCCACGTATGTACTGTAATTGTAGCTCGATGCCTCAATCGCACGTCCTCTAATGTGCACCGAGTTCCGCGGCTGGGCGATACAAGAAACACGGCACTCGGTCGGGACCTTTCCCATATTGTATTGGCCCGTCTTTAAAGAGACTCTATATACAGATATACCTAGGGTCTGTTTTCATGGTGGCTATGGCCCCACCTCGGCCCCTCGCTCAACTAGTAAAGACTACGAGAGCTAAGTGACCTCCCCTAATAACACCCAATCTAAACATCCATGTGGCGTCTACCCTCAACCCCGTACCTCTATAGTGAAAGGTGAAATGACATCTTGGGTTTAGCTCTAGTCTTTCACATCCCGCTAGCTGTCGATGATGGATATCCGACGGTCTACTATCCTTGTTGGTCATGACCCTCGCTACCTCCTCGTGAGGCAACCGTCGAATCACCCTAGTGTGAAAACCGCAGGTATCGAACCCCCAACCTCCCGTAAAGCAACACCACACACTAACCATTGTGCTGAAAGATCTTTGTGTTAGTTTTTCGAGAGGGGTGTTATAGACTACCTCCCTTAAAGAGCTCAATGTCCTTGTTGGCTCATATCACTCATCAGCCAGGCGTTGTGCATGTAACCCGCATCAGTACCACACCGACTGACATCCACATCATTACACACACAATTCCGGCTGGGTATAGGCTTAGATACCAAATGTGACAACCGCGGGTATCGAACCCCCGACCTCCCGTAAAGCAACACCACACACTAACCACTATGCTAAAAGATCTTTGTGTTATCTTTTCGAGAGGGGTGTTACACCTGGTGTCACCTCGTCATAGCATTCTGATTGTATAACTACATCTGTAGTCAAGGCCCGCCCACCTAGTAGTTACGCGCAGACCCAACCTCTGCGAGTACAGCCTAAGACATCTGTCACCGCATAGAGGACTACTAGGAGCACCTTACGTACTTCAGGAAGTCATGTGCTTCCCCTTCTAGACCTTAGGATCCGTCATAACAATCAGATGAATGTGCGCTCCCCTCATGTCTTATAACACCTCGATGATCTACCCCGTTGGGTTATTCACCCTCAAACGTATGGACTGGTCCAAGCGCCTTCCTTTAATATGTTGTTAGACCCTATGTCTAAACATTCTTTTATGTGCATGCCTTACCTCACCAGGTTCCCATTTAATTTGGTCATTCCCGTTCATATTGAATTCTTATTCCAATTTACCAAGTTTCTCTTGCTTATTAATTTCAATCATATAACTAAATCCATTTAAGTTAATTAATAAGCCCACAATGTGTTATCCTATAGACTGTGGCCCAAGGTCTGTAATCCACAATCTATTTTATATTCTTGCATGGTTACATCGTTACAATAACATGTTCTCCTTAATACGTTATTAAGTATATCTCAATTCACATGTTTCCTAATTAACATATCACTTACCATTTATGATTAAATATAACTTATTTATTTTACAAGTTTTCCTCATTCTTTCTCATTTAATCATCAATTCAATTTACACCGTCACTACAACTTATCATTGTTTACTTAGCAGATTATTACGCATATCTAATTCTATCAATTCTGCAAGTTATGCTTACCCTATAAGGTGTCTTTAATTACATAACTTTATTATATTTTCCACCGGTTATGTACACCACTAGGTGTCTTTAATTACATAACCTTATTGGGTTAAGTTCATGGGCCTATATGTAAATATTACCCACCCCCACTATTTTACTTAACCCACCCACTACCCATCCAATTTTACTTCACCCAAACTTAAGTTCATAATCATACAATCCTTACGGATTAAATTAAGTTAAGTAGTCCAATTCATTACCATGTCCAATTATGGTTATAATGGGCTAGACCTCCCACATTAGGCCTACAACGTGTTGATGCTGGATATGCTAGTCGGGTTCGGACAATCTTATTCCACAGTTGGGTCTAACCTAGTGTTTTAGCCTAATTCGTATTTGCACACTTATACCTCTCACATTAGGTTTAACATTAGTGGTTGCTGGATATGCCGGTCGGGTCTAGGCAGACTTCCACCACTAATGTAACCTAACCTCGTGTCATAAGTGCAATTACAGTTCCTAACTGTAATTACTAGACATCCCATTTTTATCCAAATCACCTATGTCATTATAGGTGATTATTTCTCTTTTTCCCCATATTTAATTATATGCCCAATTCACTATTCAAATCATAAACTTTTACACCCCTTTTCAATTCACCTTTTAATTATGCACCATATGCTCTTTTACCTAAGTTATAAGTCAAGGCGTATACACACACATATATATATATATATATATATATATGTTATGCACAAACCCAAATCTAGATATTTTCCAATTTATGTCCCTAGTCCATATTCACCCATTCAATACAAGTTGTAACAGAATCCATATTCGCATATTTCCAAATTTATGCCCAAATTTAGATCTATATTTTCCAATATCAATTATGCCCCAAGTTATGTCTTTTCCCATTATTCCCAATTTCACACGTTCGCATTTTTCAGCGTTAGGCCTAGGCTCGAAGGTAGCCTGGCTAAATAAAAATAAAAAGGGAAAAGAGGGAGAGAAGAGAATCGAGATAGGCATAATAACTAATCAATAATAAACTGATAGAAATAGGCATAAACAGAATAGGCATATTATGACAAGATTTAACATGGTGGCAGTATGAACATATAAAAGCAGATTTGGTAGGGCAGTATGATCATATAAAAGCAGATCTGGTAGTTATGTCATAATAGAACTGATTAGGCACCGATTCAAGATCCAATTTTGACATACATATCAAGATTACTATTTAAATATTTAAATCTAAAAATAACATGAACTCACAGTGAATAGATCTAAGGAAATTGATCCAAATTACTGCGAAGAACATGTTGAATAAGTTGTTGTAGCCATCGTTGAATTTGTTGTAGCAATCTTCGAATATGTACATTCTTCTTTGAATTGATTTAGAAGATGAAACGCCATTTTAATTTTCCTTGTAGTAGAGCTTCGCCATCAACATTATTTTTAGACGAATAAAACCCAGATCTAGGGTCCTTTATATAGCCTAGGGTTCAATGAATCTTGCTTAGAAAGTTGTCCACATACAAAATGAAGTATTTCGCCCAGATATGTCAGGGGTGAGTCGACCCCCCTTTGAGTGGGTAGACCCACCTGAGCGGGAAATCTGCTGCCTTCCCAAATTTCAAATTAAAAACGAATTTCGAATTTCTAGACCCATTTTTGAATTTATGAACTTATTATATATATATATGTATTCTTCCTATGTGTATACAAACTTCAAACCTTAATAACTTCTTCATAAGGTGTCTGATTTACGCAGACCAGGTGTCTATTTTGACCAGAATGGCGCAGTCCATTTTACTTAATTCAGAATATTAAATTAAGTTTTCCTTAATTCGTTGTTAACAGTGTATTTCACACTAATTATTCTTTAATTCATCATCTTTAGTGTCGTTAAAATTCCAGGGTGTTACATTCTCCCCTACTCAAAGGATTTCGTCCCCAAAATCTCTAAGTTAAGAACAACGTATATCCTAACATCCAACAATCATACATCCATCTAGCAATTATAGGCATTCATTGTCCTTAAGGAATTTCTAATGCTTTTATGAACATACATAATGGTGTGTGTATATGTCTGTAAACTAATGCGAAAGATCAGGCGGTCTACTGATTCAGTTGACCTCCTTAATGCAATGTATGTTTGTGCCATGCAACCAAAATGTATGCAAATCATCCTAATCCATGTGAGTTCTATATGTGTGTACAATCATCCATCCAAATGCAACATCAATGTAACTATAATCCATAAAAATTTAAAAAAATGTACACAAATCAATATGCAATATGTAAGTGATTGAGCCGATCTAGTTCCTATTGTGTATGTATGCATCCACGAGCAATCACTAGCAACCACATGCATCCATCAAATATAACATGTCCAAAACACATGTTTACATTCATTTGTTCTCTACATAAAGACTCAATCGATAGGAGATATTCAATCGATAAATACAAGTATTAATTTGAAGCTTGGAAAAAGAAGTTAAGGACATATTCTCGAAAAGGAAAGGATATGAAGCGCGAATCTTGTCTTCAACCTCCCAAGTAGCGTTCTCGCGGCACTTTCCCCATTGCACTCTACTAGCTTCACTTCTTCGTTGCATAACTTATTAACCTCCGATCCAAGTATGCAAGTCGAAACTTGTCCTATCATTACTTGCTTCTCTTCTTTCACTTCTTCTCGCAAGTTTGGCTTCACTACCTCGAACTTTTTACATTTTTTTGCCTCATCGTCTTAGAATGACAGGCTTCCTCAAGGACTGTCTTCAATAGGTTTCCCCTCCCGATATGACTCACCTATCAAACCTCTTCTTAAGTAGCTCCCCTACTTGCTTATCAAGTTCCCTCTTTTCTTTTAGGAGTCACAGGTCGCAAATCGTCGATAGATATATCAAGAGGTTCTAGGAAACTAAGCATGACAGACCCCTTTGTAGTCATAAGAAATCTCGAGAGTCTTTCTATGGCAAGTCAAAAGTCTAACGACTCTCCTCTCACAATCTAGAATGGCTCCATATATGGTTAACCCATCGCAATCAAACTTGACACCAAACACTAAGATTCTCAAACCCTGACAAATCATCGATAAATGAGCCGTACATCCACTGGGGTTTGAGGCAATAACGGGATCCAAAACCATACTAGTATCTAGGTGCTGAGACTCAAATAAAGGATCAGATATAAAAAAATGCGAAGTGCCAGGAAAAGAATTCTAATAGGATGATCAGAAATAGAAATCAATCCTTCGATGGAAACTTTCCTACTCCTATCTGTCCACTAGCTATAAGAACATTAGCTTGCCCCCTAGAAGTTCCTTCCCTCTGGCCTTGTCTTTGTCTCTTTGGGCACTCCTTAATGAGGTGTCCTGCTTTACCAAATTGGTAACAAACGCCTTTTCTCTTTCTGCAATCCTTTTCCAAATGACACACTGTTCCGAAATTATGGTATTTCCTATTTTCTTATTTGGGTTGTGCTCCTTAGCCCCAACTCCCTTATTCTCCTTTTCACCATCCTTGTGCAACATGCTAACAAGTCTCTTGAAAGCTGCCTCCATCGCACGGAAATCCTTACGAGGATTGAGAGAAAATAAGATGCAGTTGAAACCACTGCGGCTAAAGATGGAGGTTAGGCACTTCTTTGCCCTTCGACATGTAGTTTTAAAATGCCTACGGAAACATGCCGAAATAAAGATACCCCTTTCGGGAAGAAACGGTTCTCTGAACAAAAGGAAAAGGAATTAAGCGGAGAATCAAGAAGATATTTATGTCTTTGGGAAATATGTTTTTCAAAAATAGACTTTTTATTTTAAAATACTTTGTTTTTGAGACCTTTTTGAAAACCATTTTCAAATTATTTTATCTGATCTTATAACCATATGCTATGATACCAAATGTGACACCCCACATCCGTTAATGTCACTCACTAAGGGAATGCATTAAGTTCCGTGAAGTGTTATAAGTAAATAAGAACATAAGACAGACATGTAAAATAGCAGTGGAATTAGAAACATAAAAAAAACTTTATTTAAATCAAAACATCATGGTCCCAAATACTGAGTTTACGTTATAAGTAACTAATTACATTAATAATCTGTCTTGCCAAAAATATCAGAGTACAAAAAGCATAAAACCATATTTCCCTTGCAAAGCCATAAGAGAGTTGACAAGAAGTCGAAGCAGTACATCTATATCCAAAATCCAAGCTAAGCTGAAAGAATCCAAATCAACTCTAAGCACTTCCACCTTGAGAACCTTGGGGAGGGGGGAACGGAAGAAAGAGAAGAGGAAACAAAAAGGATTAGACATAAATTCTGGCGAGTCCGGTTAATTTAAAATATAAATCAATAAAAGTATCATGGTAGATATATATATATAAAACTGGAAGAACAAGATAACAGTAACAATGACAAGTGTGAACTAAGCAAGATAAGATGAACATGATATATTGTGCTTCTTAAATACATTTCTCTACACCACGCAGATACTAGTATATCAAAAGCAGAAGTATCCCTACTAATACCATTCCATTACATTTTCTTGATTATAGGGTTACTTGGGTTAATGGCACTCAAGACATATACGCGCATAGTACTCTTTTACTTTCCCATGGATTCACCTAATACAATATATGTAGTTATCTCTCAATATTGAGATACACCCCATAGTACTCCACTCGCACGGTCTCTACCGTGATGAACGCAGTCCCTCATCATACACCGGAGTGACGTACGGATCTCTATATAAAATGTTACGTTATGCATATATCTATCATTACTATGCTACGTAAGCGTATGGAGTGCCACCATCGATTGAATCATATTCATTATCGAAATAATGCCCTCTAGTCTACGATACACCACCTAGAGCAGATATGCATGTATCTAGACTGTCCCACGTATGTACTGTAATTATAGCTGGATGCCTCAATCGCACGTCCTCTAATGTGCACTAAGTTCCGCGGTAGGGCGATACAAGAAATACGGAACTCGGTCGGGAGCTTTTCCATATCTGTATAGGCCCGTCATTAAAGAGCCCTTATATACAGATATACCTAGGGTTTGTTTTCATGGTGGCTATGGCCCCTCCTCGGCCCCTCCCTCAACTAGTAAAGACTACAAGAGCTAAGCAACCGCCCCTAATAACAACCAATCTAAACATCCGTGTGGCGTTTACCCTCAACCTCGTAACTCGATAGTGAAAGGTGAAATGGTATCTTGGGTTTAGCTCTAGTCTTTTGCATCCCGCTGGCTGTCGGTGACGGAGATCCGACGGTCTACTATCCTTGTTGGTCGTGACCCTCTCTATCTCCTCGTGAGGCAACCGTCGAATCACCCTGTTGTCACCTCGTCACAACATTCTGACTCCATAGATGCATCTGCAGTCAAGGCCCACCCACCTAGTAGTTATGCGCAGACCCAACCCCTGCGAGTAAAGCCTAAGACATATGTCACCGCACAAAGGACTGCTAGGAGCACCTTACGTACTTCAGGAAGCCGCGTTCTTCCCCTTCCAGACTTTTGGAGCCGTCATAACAATTAGATGAATGTCAGCTCCCCTCGTGTCTTATAACACCTCGATGATCCACCCCGTTGGGTATTCACCCTCAAACGTACGGACTGGTCCAAGCGCCTTTCTTTAATATGTTGTTAGACCCTATGTCTGAACATTCTTTTTCGCGCTTGCCTTACCTCATCCGATTCCCATTTAACTTGGTTATTCCCGTTCATATTGAATTCTTATTCCAATTTACCAAGTTTCTCTTGCTTATTAACTTCAATCATATAACTTAATCCACTTAAGTTTATTAATAAGCTCACAATATGTTATCCTCTAGATTGCGGCCCAAGGTCTATAATCCACAATCTATTTTATATTCTTGCTTGGTTACATCATTACAATAACATGTTATTCTTAATACGTTATTAAGTATATCTCAATTCACATGTTTCCTAATTAACATGTCACTTACCATTTATGATTAAATATAACTTTTTTTTTAAGTTTTCCTCATTCTTCCTCATTTAATCATAAATTCAATTTACACCGTCACTTTAACTTATCATTGTTTACATAGAAGATTATTATGCATATCTAATTCTATCATTTCTAAAAGTTATGCTTACCCTAAAAGGTGTCTTTAATTACATAACTTTATTATATTTTTCACTGGTTATGTATACTACTAGGTGTCTTTAATTACATAACCCTATTGGGTTAAGTTCGTGGGCCTATATTTAAATATTACCCACCCCCTCTATTTTACTTAACCCACCCACTACCCATCCAATTTTACTTAACCCTAACTTAAGTTCATGATCATACAATCCTTATGGATTAAATTAGGTTCAGTAGTCCAATTCATTACAATGTCCAATTATGGTTATAATGGGCTTGACCTCCCACATTAGGCCTACAGCGTGTGGATGCTGGATATGCCAGTCGGGTCCGGGCAGTCTTATTCCATAGTTGGGTCTAACCTCATGTCTTATCCTGATTCGTATTTTCACACTTAGCCTCTTACATTAGGTTCAACATTAGTGGCTGCGGATATGCCGGTCGGGTCCGGGCAGACTTCCACCACTAATGCAACCTAACCTCATGTCATAAGTGCAATTACAGTTCCTAATTGTAATTACTAGACATTCCATTTTAATCCAAATCTACCTATGTCATTATAGGTGATTATTTCTCTTTTTCCCGTTATTTAATTATGTGCACAATTCACTATTCAAATCAAAGACTTTTACACCCCTTTCCAATTCACCTTTTAATTATGCACCATATGCTCTTTTTCCCAAGTTATATGTTAAGGCATATACATACATATATATATATATATATATATATATATTATTATGCACAAACCCAAATCTACATATTTTCCAATTTATGTCCCTAGTCTATATTCACCTATTCAATACAAGTTATACCTGAATCCATATTCGCATATTTCCAAATTTATGCCCAAATTTAGATCCATATTTTCCAATATCAATTATGCCCCAAATTATGTTTTTCCCCATTATTCCCAATTTCGCACGTTCGTATTTTTCAGCGCTAGGCTTAGGCTCGAAGGTAGCCTGGCTATATAAATAAAGGGAAAAGAGGGAGAGAAGAGAATCGAGAATAGGCGTAATAATGAATCAATAATAAACTGACAGAAATAGGCGTAAACTGAAAAGGCAAATTATGACAAGATTTAACATGGCGGCAGTATGAACATATAAAAGCAGATCTGATAGTTATGTCATAATTGAACTGATTAGGCACCGATTCAAGATCCAAATTTTACATACATATCAAGATTATTGGACCCATTTTTGAAATTTGAAAACCGAATTTCGAATTTCTGGACCCATTTTTGAATTTCTGAACTTATTATGTATATATATATATATATTCTTCTTGTGTGTATACAAACTTAAAACCTTAATAACTTCATACGGTGTCCAATTTACGCAAACCAGGTGTCTATTTTGACCAGAATTTTGAGACGGATGCAATGACGCAGTCTGTTTTACTTAATTCTGAATATTAAATTAAGTTTTCCTTAATTCATTGTTAATAGTGTATTTCACACTAATTATTCTTTAATTCATCATCTTTAGTGTCGTTAAAATTCCGGGGTGTTACAAACCCAGTGTATTCCCATCCAGAGATATATTATCGGAAGGTGGTTCCATACCTTGTCATAGTTGGAAATCCAATCTCTAATAAGCGCCCATGGTTTTGATTGTATACTGTATATATAGAGCGTGAGATGCAAACATTCTGCTAGATTGATATTTATTTGCATTTAGACATTATTATAATATCAGAAAAGATATGGATTTCAAAAATGTGTTGGGTTATCGTAAGGTAAAAACCATCCGTGTTTATGTGTGGATTGGTCTTACGATTATCCTTTTCTTTCAAAATGATTTTTAATGTTAAAATCAAGTTGTATGATACCAATAATTTAGAGGGTTTTCTCATGCTGGTTCACCAGACTGACTTGTAGCGTTTGTAATGCTCGGGTCAGACCTAGTTGGGTCAGACCGAGTTATGCAGGTTTAGGGTAGGATGATGCAGATTCCAGGAGACGAGCTGGAGGAGATCAGACGTATGATATATATATAGTATTTCGCTGTGTGTTGTAAATGAGGACAGACTGTTATAACTGCCCAAATTAATTGGTTTTTCGTTGTACTCTGATAATTGTAAGTAGTATTTCAAGTTTTTCAATAAAGATTTATTTCAGTATTATATTTTATTCCGCTGCGATGTGAGACTCTGTGTATTGTGGTTAGTTCTTCTTCTTCTTTTTCTTCTATTCTAATATTTCTTTCTTATCTCACCCTCTAACTTCTTTCTATAACATTCTGCATTTTCGGTACTCGAGTTTGGACACGGGATATATTTATGTCGAAAATTCGAGCATCGAATTTTCTGGTTCGTTACAAACACACAATGTGTTATCAGTAAAATTAATTACCATTTCAAGTTTTGAATCTAATTAAAGATTTAACTATCGCATGGAGTAAAACTGGTAGTACTCCATTCTTGATCACTTACGTGAATTTGGTAAATTTAGTTACATCATTCACATTCCAATCTAATTAAAGATTCATTAATTTAGTTTTAATCTCAAAAATCATTACTTAATGATTCTTCAACTTTTGGAAAATTAATCATGTCTTTAACTGGGTTAAAGAACCAATGTCGCTTAAACCATAGTTCACGATAAACCCAAATCATCTTCCATCAAAATGGAATCTTCTCGGAAATCATAACAGTATATAATCGATATAAATTTCCGTATCAAACTAATAATATAAACAAAATAACGGCAAAGCCTTTTAAATTCCATAAATAGTAAAGGCCTTCCTTTGTAGAAGCTCATCTCGATTATCACCAAATCGAATTCCATTCAATTCCAATTTCTTTTATTAACTTGGAAAACTTAATTTGGAAATTTTCCATTAAATCTTAGAATAAATATTTATAAATTCCAAATCTTACCTTCACTTTTAATCAGGTTAAAGAACTAATGTCATTTAAAACATCGTTCACAAGGAACCGATAATCAAATACCATTAAATTCCAATTTTTATTAATTAATAAGAAAACTTCCTTAAATCTTGGATAAAAAATTTATTTATTTCTCAACTGGGTGTAAGAACAGTGTTGTTAAAGACACCATTCACGACAAATCCAAAATCCAATTTCTCGCTTTTCATTATGAAAATAATTGAAATCGATAAAAACTCCGTTCGAATCAAAATGGCGTTTACTAACTTAACTCGGCTTCATATTTCATTCTTTTCGTGTCCATCCAAAATTAGACATCAAAATCATATTTTGCTTCTTCACTGAATATAATATCAAAATATTCGTTATATTCTGAACCGGAATGTGATTCATTCAATTACCATATAATTTTATTTATATGAATTCCATACGTCCCATGAATTCAAAAATAATGATGAACCACTATTAAACATCCAATTCATATCTAGAGTGAAATCTACAATTGTATAAGCATTGAATAATTAAATAACGCTTACTACGGTCTGTCGATTAATCGATTGACATACAATTAAACATAAGGGATATGTGTGAAGTTATTATCCTCCCCAGACCCGTGTGGGGTTTTCGGTCAATATCCAATGACTATTATTTTCATACTTGGGCGATGTGTAAAATTATCGTCCCAATACCCACATGGGGTTTACATCACAATCCATGTGAACTCATATATTATTTTCACAGTTTAATAATGATAATATTAAAACTATAACATCCATCAATCATCAAACAAATATTGCAACCACACACAATCAATATATATCTAGTCACAACTATAATAACTGTAGGAATAGTTTGAGTGAAGAATTCACACCTTGGTTTCCACTCCGTCATTCTTTAATTGATGATTTATATAAACGATTCGGCAAGAATCGGGCTGTTGAAATTTGCGAATTAGTGAAACTGACAAGTCACAAACGAAGTCGAAAAGGGCCGAAACTCGACCGGCAAAGAGCCTGGATGGGCCTAAACAGTTCGCCGTGGTATCTACCGGTCAACAGTAGAAAAACAGGATACATACGTCTGAATTTGCATTTTCTTGATACAACAAGGATTTAGTTAATTTCTGAGCTATTTCAGACGTCTGAAATTTTTTTGTCAGACATCTGAATTAAAATTCAGACATTTGAATTAAAAATTTCAGACATCTAAATTGCTCTGCTTGATACATAATTATTTGAAGCAGGTCAGACATCTGACCAAAAATATTCAAATGTCTGAATGCTGAACTAGAGCACAATTTTCCTAGATAACAAGCTCTAATTGATATCAACTCATGCCGAGAGGCCTATGATGTTATGTACATGTAAATGAGGATTCAAAAACTCACTGGGGTAGCTCATAACACCAAACTCACATGCACAAACATTCATACAAGATATTTACGATGGTTTTGATTATAAGTTCAAAAACGAACTAGATTCCAAACCAAAGCAATCAAATGCGATATAAGCGAATTGTGAAGTATTAGAACTTGTCGGTGCGACAACGGAGCTTCACAATATCGCAATAATAACTCATAGCATATGCATATGATTTTGGGTACAATCTAAATGAGAAATTCCAAATTAACGAAACTAAAACTAATGAACCACATAGTGTATACTTATCTAACCCATTCATATGCATATGCACGAATCAAGACGAACCTAAATTACACTTTACAAGCCTCTGGGCTTATGGCATAGATGTAAATTCATGAAGAATTCAATAAGAACTCACCTATGATTTGAATGGTTGAAAGAGAAGCACAAACATAAGCTAGAAAGTAATCCCTCTTCATTAGCTCCTCCGAAATCACCACAAACACATACATAAGGGAATATATGTTTTACGAAAAGAGCAAAAATCCGGAATTGATGAGCTATGGAGATAGAGAAGAGGATAGAGAAGCTTACCCATGTCTTAGAATTGGATTTGCACTAGAATTGATATCCATATTGAAAACCCTAGCTTAGGGAATCTAACACTACAAGAAAAACCGGGATTAGCGACATATTTTTAGCAACGGAAAATTCCGTCGCTATTTAGCGGCGGATTTCCGTGGGTTTTGTAAGAGTAAATATTTTGGATTTTATATGTCATCTTATTATAAATTATTACCGTCGAATACTAATTCTATCGCTAAATCAATGGAAATTGCAGCTCTTTACCGTCATATAATATTTGACGCTAAATTCCGTTGCTAATAGAGTCGGATTACCGTCGACATAATTTTGAAGCTATTTCCCTGCAGTTTTCCAAGAGATTTGAAACGAACTTTTATATTTATTATTTATAAAATGTTTTAAATTTGTGTTATTACTTAGCAATTAATTAGTAAATTTAAATTTTAAATAATTAATGTTAATAATACATTAGTAATTAATAATAAATAATAACTATTAGAAGTAAATAAAATTCAATAGTTAATGATGATTAATTTTTTTTTGAAAATTAACGCTATTTATTTATTAGTTATAATATAATATAAATAAGAGGTAATAGTAATTAATAAAATACGTTGTTTGCTCAAAGAAGAGCCGTTATGAATTGGAATTTTGATGGTAGATTGCTTTTGCTTGCTAAATTCGCTTATCTATTCCTTTCCTATTCATCGTGTCTTTACTTTTCAGTATTGTTTTTTTTTGTTCATTATGTTTGAGACTCAATTTTTTTTATTTTGAAAGCAAACAAACCATATACAAAAGAGTTGTACACTCCTGCAACAAATTGATCGGAGGTATCTGCCTCTTCTTTGAGCAAACAACGAGTGAATTTAACATGCTACTTAAATTAGTGTAGTTACAGATGCATCAACTTTTTTGTAGTTTTTAATAGTTTTAAACACTGAATATGCTAAAAAAATGAAAAGAAAAAAAATTGTTGATATACATTAGTAATTAATAATAAATAATAACTATAAGATGTAAATAAAATTCAATAGTTAATGATGATTAATTTTTTTTAAAAAAAATTTAATGCTGATTAATTATTAATTACTATATAATATAAATAAGAGGTAATAGTAATTAATAAAATACATTGTTTGCTCAAAGAAGAGCCATTACGAATTGGATTTTTGATGGTAGATTGCTTTTGCTTGCTAAATTCGCTTATCTGTTCCTTTCCTATTCATTGTGTCTTTACTTTACAGAATTGTTTTTTTTGTTCATTATGTCGGAGACTCATTTTTTTTTATTTTTTTTTGAAAGCAAACAAACCATATATAAAAGAGTTGTACACTCCTGCAACAAATTGATCAGTGGTATCTGCCTCTTCTTTGAGCAAACAACGAGTGAATTGAACATGCTACTTAAATTAATGTAGTTATAGATGCATCAATTTTTTTTGTAGTTTTTAATACTTTTAAACACTGAATATGCTGTAAAAAAATTGAAAAGAAAAAAAATGTTGATATACATTAGTAATTAATAATAAATAATAACTATTAGATGTAAATAAAATTCAATAGTTAATGATGATTTTTTTTTAAATTAATGCTGATTAATTATTAATTACTATATAATATAAATAAGAGGTAATAGTAATTAATAAAATACATTGTTTGCTCAAAGAAGAGCCGTTACGAATTGGATTTTTGATGGTAGATTGCTTTAGCTTGCTAAATTCGTTTATCTATTCCTTTTCTATTCATTGTGTCTTTACTTTACAGTATTGTTTTTTTTTTGTTCATTATGTCAGAGACTCTTTTTTTTTTTTGAAAGCAAACAAACCAATAAAAGAGCTGTACACTCCTGCAACAAATTGATCGAAGGTATCTGCCTCTTCTTTGAGCAAACAACGAGTGAATTAAACATGCTACTTAAATTAGTGTAGTTATAGATGCATCAATTTTTTTGTAGTTTTTAATACTTTTAAATAATGAATATGCTAAAAAAAATTGAAAAGAAAAAAATTTGTTGATATACATTAGTAATTAATAATAAATAATAACTATTAGATGTAAATAAAATTCAATAGTTAATGATGATTAATTTTTTTTAAATTAATGATGATTAATTATTAATTACTATATAATATAAATAAGAGGTAATAGTAATTAATAAAATACATTGTTTGCTCAAAGAAGAGCCGTTACGAATTGGATTTTTGATGTAGATTGCTTTTGCTTGCTAAATTCGTATATCTATTCCTTTCCTATTCATTGTGTCTTCACTTTACAGTATTTTTTTTGTTCATTATGTTAGAGACTCTTTTTTTTTTTGAAAGCAAACAAACCATATATAAATGAGTTGTACACTCCTGCAGCAAATTGATCGATATTGGTTGTTGCAACAAATTGATCGGATTTAAGTCAAAAGGAAAGATTCAACCATTTAAACATTTTATATATCAGCAAAAGATCATACCCCAATTTGATTTGATAATTCGCCTCCTTTATTTGACCAATATTAAAAGTAACAACAACTATTAAATATTTGGTATTTAACAATTGCTAATATATACATAACGATTAACTTTTGACAATTAACATTCAATTATAGTTAAAAAGCAACAAAAAATAATTAAGATGTAATATTTAATGCTTTTTAAGAAATCCAAGAAATTCATAGTATTATTAATATAAAATTTCACCTGTTAGTCCCAATTTCTAATTCATTTTCCAAGGAAACCGGTGAACACATAATTTGGTTACCAAAGATTGGCGGCATCTAATTAAAATTTTGGCGGAAAATGCCAAATATTATCGTCTCCAAAAACACACGTCTGGCATCAGCTTTTCCTTTTCACTCCTCCCATACTCACGCAACCGCTCCCAAACTCAAAACTCTGCAGATCTCAAATGTCAAACTTGGCACCATTCTTGATCGAAGAAGAAGCCGCTCCGTTCCCGATCTTGCTTTCATCGTCGAAATGGAACTGTAAAAATTCTCAAACCCTAATCTCTGATTCCTCTTTTTTTTTAAAAATAAAACCGTAACGAATTCCAGTTTCGAGTTTGCAAATTGAATCATGCGATTAAGGCTTCGGTTTTCGTTGATTTTCGAAATTGGGTTTGTGATTTTGAGTAGAGAGGCATTCGTTTTGGAAGGTCGTGGTTGGAGATTTGGTTTGATTCAGGGATCGCCTTGCTGAGGTTAAATCGAATGGTTTTTGGGGTAGCAGAGGCTTCGATTACAATTTTGGATGCGGTTCTTGTTTCTCTAAGGTTGCTTTTTCCGTGAATTATCAAATGGGAATTGAGTATTAATTTTTCATCTGCAAATTTTTGAGTTCAAATTAAGCGAACAACTAATTTGTTGTAGTTTCATTTTGAATACTTGATTCTTTGCCTTAGAATCCCAAAATCACAAACACATCTTGTTTGCAATCGCATAACATTAAAAAAAAACTTTCCAATTTCTCTTTTCAAGTTGTATGATTTCCATCCCCTTTTAATTAAGTTTCTTGTATCTACCCAAAAGTTGCTTGTATATAACAATATATCTGTTCCTGTTTCGCAGAGACTCAAGCAGATGGTGATTAATGACATTGACATGTTCTTATTCCATCCAGTGCATTCTCGTGATTGCTCTCAGGTATTATTTGTTGTTTATCATGAGATATGGATAAGTTTATGCAAGTAGTTTAAGCTTTATCACACCTAGTTAAATGACTTGTTTACCAATAATATCAATATATCAACAATAAGTTGAGTAATGGTTCCTGTAGGTTACCTTCTATCTATAAATGGTTGCAACATTTAGGTAAAGCTTACCTATTTATTATGCAGGAACTAATAATAGCTAATGATATTTAGGTAAAGCTTACCTGTTTAATAGCACGCACTACATATGGGAAATGAAAGCTTAATGATGCTTCTGTGCAGGCTTGGGTTAGGATGGCTAAAATGATATGGTTTGATCAGGAAATATGGGCTTTAGCTGTGCTAGCAGTGCTTCAGGTATGGTTTGATCAGGAAATAACACTGAGTACATGATTTAACACTCTGAAAATTTTAACACGGAAAATTTTATCTATCGATGAAATTTCTTTTGATATAATAGAGGAACCTCTTAGTAATTTATAGACTAAAACATTCAAATGAATGGGGGCCCAAGCAAGAATGTAGTCATGTTCTATAGTAAATGCAGTATCAGGTAAAAATAGAAAGTATGGCAGTCATTTGTGTTGAAGAAAGTCATTGTAACTGAGTTGCAGACAATTCAGTTTAATCAGATTTCATCATCTGTTGCAACTGTATGCAACTTTCAGATAGTAATGTCATTTTATTCAGCAGATTTAGTGACTAAATTTAGGTTTATTTGGAAAATATAATTTCATTTATGCTTTCTATTAGTGCTTGTTTTAGTTTGCATGCATCATCAGTGAAGGGGTCTGATATTTGGCAATCATTGGTAATACAGAAAATCATTATGCATTGATTTATTAATGGTTATCACCGAGTTTTATGGTATACACACAAAAGAAAGAGTAAAAAAAATTAGTTGAGTGAAAGCATCAAAAAGTGTTAACCCTTGGATTATAAAGCGATATCATCAGAAGCTGCTCTTTTCAATCTTAGCTTGATGGGGTGGGGGATAACATCTGTTATGAGTGGGACAGTAGGTTACAAATGCTAGTTTTTGAGGTTGTGCAGCATGGTCAGATTGTGAGTTGAATGGAAATATGCTGAAAAAAATGGAAGTTGCAGTGCATCTTCTCAGAATAGATTTCTACTATTGTGTAATGCATATTTTCTTTTGGGGTTTTTGGTTGTAGTTTCGGATCTTTATGCTTTGCAATCTATAATCGATATTATTATAAAAAAAACTAATAATAGCTAATGGAAAGTTTTGTTTTATACATTAACATGTTACACCAACTATTTCAGTAATTTGCTAATGGAAAGTTTTGTTTTTCAAACTGGAGTTCTACTAATAAGAATATATTTGTATTACCTTATTTAGATAAGAGGTGTGAAAAGTTCATAATCTGTCTTATCAAATTTATACATGAAGAGATTCTTTTGCTTTGTTTGCTTGTTTATCATCATCATCATTCTTATAATTATAATTATTACTATTATTAATGAAAATCAAACAAAAAAAACATATGATCACTTATCAATAACCAGTTATATGTTCCTTTTCCTACACCTTTAGTTTCTTAATCTTTTTGGAAACAGCAAATTAAAAAATCTAAGAAGAAAATCAAAAAATTGTAGAGGAGAAAGGCACATTTATGGCCCTTTCTGGTAAAAAAAGAAGAAGGTGGAATGAAATGAAACTGTCTGAAAAACCCAAATTTACAGAACAGCACGCCTTTGCTTTTTCCCTATTAAGACCCTTTAATTTCATACGAAAGCATGTATTGTTTTGAAAAAGAAATATAAATCATCAATATTTAGGTAGTGTGTATTTGAAAGGAACTTCCCTTTTCCCCATTTTTTGTTAATCACTATTTTGTGGAAAAAAATTGTAAATCACCTGCATATCTTACTGAGTAATATTTCAGTTTTCTTCTCTTTCATTTTATGTGTTGTGCCTCTTCTAATAGGTATAGCGTCTTCCATCAATTTATGGACTGGGGAGTGGCTGCCAAGGATCAGGAAAAAAGAGGTGACATTGCACTATATGATTGTACATCGTTTTCCCGTAGGAAGACAAAAATGATAGCAAACATTTGGATTCAGCCTGCTCTCGTAGTGGACAAACATAGGAAGAAATAAAAGGCTTTTTTGTTTTGCATTTGCTTGCGACTTCGTCGTCGTCATCTTCGTAAGCTAGTTGGATATGTTAGTTAGATTATTTTGGTATAAATATGGCGTTATGTAGTTTTAGTACGGTTATGGATGATATGTGTTTGTAATTGGGATAATGTTAGCACCAACTGAATAGTTTTGTTGTTCATAATTCATCTTGGTGTATGAATTCATGAAGGATTATGGATGTTGTGGGTTTTTTGTATGTGATTATGAATGTTCTTTTTAGTTCTAAATTCATATCGTTGGCTAATTTGTCTTTGTTTTTTTAGTACGTTATTTATTTCTATGTTTACAGTTGAATGATGTTAGTTCGATATATATATATATATATAGCCAGATCAAAAGGGGAATAGCGGCGGATTATCAACAAAAAAAGGGAGATTAAGTTCACCTCAATTTAATTTCCGTCGCTATTCCCTTGGCAATTAGCAAGGGTTTACCAATGCTTTTTATAAGGAATAATTTATTGTAAATTACATATCCATCGGTAAATATGTGACGGCAAGGAATTTCGCTCGATCTGAATCAGTCGTTAAACCGATCTAGACCGTTCGAAACCCCAGATCGTTTAGAGAACAAGACAAATCAGAACGCAGACGGAAGAACATTTCATTGTTATTACAACAATTCCATCAGATACAAGAATATACAGAGTATAAATGAATATTATACATTCGACAAATATCAGAGAGTACAATAAATTACATAGCTGCGGAAAAATAATACAAAGCACAACTGAAGGTGATATACGGATACAGAGCTTTCCGGATATCATTCCAGCTGTAAACCAGGATCCTGTGAATATAAATCTGCAAAACCAAAACTACTAGCTGCCCGTGTCGAAAATAAGGGCACCCAGAGTTTAGGTTAAAACAATAAACTCCAGGTCAGTCATGTGACTGGTGTGAGAACTAAAATAGTTATTTAAACTTTACTTTAAAAGAGAGTAATTCAAGGGACCACGCCGTATAACACGGACCGGGTTTCCTCCCAAGAATACCGGTGCATAGGATAAACAATGCAATGCTTTTCCGAAAAATGAAGCTATTATAAGACCCAGGTCCCATCACACAATGCAATGCAAGCCGGAGGATAGGGTTTTCCCTTATAATAGCCAAACATGCTTGGTACGTTTAAAACAAATCATTTGATACTATAATAAGTGTATAGTGTCAAAACAATTTCAATCATAAATATAAATCATAGACAGCCATACTAGTTCTACAATTAAAACCGCAATATCACGTATTGGAAATTGGATTTCCGTCATGAGTCGAGGCAAGGGGCAAGCTCCTCTCCGCTTCGAGACAATCTAGCAAATGCCTCAGGACTACACACTCTGGGTAACCCTGGGATCCTCCAAGACCGGTCCTCTCTTACGTTTGAGGATTAGTTATTCCTAAACACACGTTTCTCGGCCCTATAGGACCTATAATCGAGGCGCCTCGCATCCAAACCACAAAGGTGAAAAGTATATAAATGTCAGGGTTGGTAGGTCACTGACACCACCCATAGCTAGAAAGAAACGTCGTGCACTCCTTGGGTCCTCATCCCGTTTTTGACTCATACCGAGGTGTGAGGCTCGTGAATTTACGTTATACACAAAGCTACGCTACAAAGGCGGTGCTTTGATCATCAACCACAAGACTTTGCTTTTCAACAGAAGCCTTGATCATTGCATCTCAGCGTGCCACACAGGCAATTCATGCCATGTGATTGATATCTATCGATATATAACCTCTAAGCTCGTACGTCTCAGAGAAGGGCGTTAAGCAAGAGAATAAATTCTCTGCCGCCAAACAGATATATATTTAACAGAAATCAATCAACACAGAATAAAATCCAATGTCAGACACACAATCCATTTACAAGTTCGTTCTGGGTCTGAACGAAACCGGAGGCACTTTCCTCGCATATCCATCCATCTCCAAGTACGTCTGGACGATCGCCAACTGATTCTCTCCTCTTGGGTGTACAGCCCAATCAAGATCATCATTAATTATCCAAACGATGTGAAGACTTCCAGTCTTCGACCACCGTCATCATCTTCGACTTATCGTCGAATCAGTTATTCAGAATGGGTATAAACCCGGCCTTTCCGAACAACCCGCGTATATTAAAAACAAATGTTACACAAACATAACATACGCCTCATTCCAATTCATTAGTCACTAATCGTAAATCAGTAAGAGAGCAATCCCCCAAATATTAACCCCGAAGGCCGAAACCAACATCAGATCAATACCCAGGAAACCATTCTTCTTAACTAACCTACAGCTAGTTTCTAAATTTCAATTCTTAGGGAAAGGTTCTCATTAATTTTATCAAAGATAAATTCTTTAAAATTTATTCTTTAATCTTCCATTGGATGTCATATCAAACCAAATAATGGTTTTACAAACTAGTCGAGATTAGCGATCCACACCGAAGTAATTATTTATTTTATTTCCCAATCCCAACCTATTCATCCCATGAAGCAAAACTGGTAATACTCCATTCTCGCTCACTTTCTAAATTTGATGATTTAAATTATCAATTCACATTTCAATTTAATTGCAGATTCATTAAAACTCCTTTTACTGGGTCAAAGAACTAGTGTCATTTAAAACACAGTTCACGACAAACCCAAATCACATTTTATTTATTATCGGGTTAAAGAACTAGTGTTATTTAAAACACCGTTCACGATAAACCCACAAATTAATTCTATTAAAACTCGTTTCAAATCCAATTTATTTATTTAAAAATAAACGGGTTTAATTTTAGTTCAAAACTAGTTCATTTCGATAAAAATCTATTTTTATCTTTTCAAATATGGAGTTTTTCATCCCAATTTTTCCCAAATCATTTCTTATGATTTTACACAAATTATTGCTATTTTTAATAATTTTATCAAGGCCCGTACAGTCGATTTCCAACAACGGCCATCGAACTGCACCTATAGTGACCTTTTTCGAATTTGATTTGGACGTATCTCCAAATCCAACCGTTAGATTTTGAATTTCTAATGTTCATTAGAAAGCTCTTTTCGATACGAACCCAACGGTTTCGGTTTTAGGAGAATCCGACGGCCGGATCTCCCGTAATATCCGTTCGAAGTTAATGGTCGAAATTCGCGAACTGCCGCAGGGCGGCGCGTTCTATTCAGGCCATTATATTATATATATAATATATATTATGTCGATTTCTATTTAAAACGAATTTTATAAATAGTTTTAAATTCATTTCAAAAACAATTTCAACTTCCAATTCAAATCAAATTCATTTCGTTTTCTAATTAAATCAAATTCGTTTTCTATTCAATTCAGTTCATTTTCTATTCAAATCAAATTCATTTTCTATTCAAATCAAATTCATTTTCTATTCAAATAAAATTTATTTTCTATTCAAATTGGTTTTCTATTCGATTCAATTCAAATTGGTTTTCTATTCGATTCAATTCAAATTGGTTTTCTATTCGATTCAATTCAAATTGGTTTTCTATTCGATTCAATTCAAATTGGTTTTCTATTCGATTCAATTCAAATTGGTTTTCTATTCGATTCAATTCAAATTGGTTTTCTGTTCGATTCAATTCAAATTGGTTTTCTGTTCGATTCAATTCAAATTGGTTTTCTGTTCGATTCAATTCAAATTGGTTTTCTATTCGATTCAATTCAAATTGGTTTTCTATTCGATTCAATTCAAATTGGTTTTCTATTCGATTCAATTCAAATTGGTTTTCTATTTGATTCAATTCAAATTGGTTTTCTATTCGATTCCATTCAAATTGGTTTTCTATTTAAATCAAATTCATTTCGTTTTCTATTTGATTCAATTCAAATATAAAAACGAATATAATCGATATAAATATCGTTCGCGTCAAAATAGCGCATCTCTAATCAACACGGCTTTATATATTTCAATAATTCCGTTATTCTATTCAATAATTGAATATTTATCCTATTCAATACGTGAATCTATATTTTTGTCAACACACGACTAATCTCAACGAATGAGTACTGTCCACGTGTGACTCTTTTTGTTATTTAATATATTTTATATATGATAAAGATGTAAATCTTATTGTTAAAATATTTCGTTCAACACATGACTAATCTCAGCGGATGAGTACAGTCAACAAATGAACCTTTATTTTATAATATAAAGACGTAAATTTTATTGTTAAAATATTTCGTTCAACACATGACTAATCTCAACGAATGAGTACGGTCAACACATGAACCTTTATTTTATAATATTCTTTATTTTCCCGATTGGAATGAGGCCCAATCAATTACCATATAAAGTTAATTATATGGATTCCATAAGACAAATGTATATAATAGCAATGATAAATAATCAACCATCATCCAAAGTGCACTACACTGTATAAGCATCAAATATAGATATCTAACGCTTATAACAGCCTGTCGATCCATCGATCGACATACAACTAATTATTGGGATTAGTATATGTCGTATTTTATCCCAATACCTGTGTGGGGTTTCAAACAATCAAACACTGATTTTATTTGTGCAGTTGGGCGATGTGTAAAATTTATCGTCCCAATCAATGTCCTTCAAATCGGTGTACATAAACAAACCGTCCGGTTTGTAAATGAACATTTATTTATTCACATTCACGTTAAAAATTATATTTTTAACGATAAAACATTTTATTCAACCTATGAAAATATTCTATTCATTTCATTTATTAAATAAAATGATATCTTTATTTTTCTAACTTATTTTAGAAAATTACGGCGGCATAACGGCACGATACTAGAAATGGGATGAGGCCTAGCCTTATCCCCGGTCTAATAATGGCCCACGCCATTCACATATCAATCAAATCCATTCCATTTCACCAACCAACTAAATTCAAATCAAATAATCTAACCAACTACACAATCAAACAAACAAGTCTATGGTCTGTGGACGATGGTGTCGGGTGCTACTAAACACCGTCTGCATCCTAGTATATATTTATAACTAGAAAAGGAAATTTAGAGTGAGAAGTTCTCACCGATAGCTAATCCAATACCATGACTCTTCTTATGTAGAAATCTTCGTCGTGCTCGCCTTTTTGCCAATTTCACTGCCCGTAGTCACTACATATATAAAAATCACATTTTTATATTGTTGCTATGTATATAAAAATCCCATTTTTATAATCATGCTATATGGATAAAAATTCTATTTTCACACCGCTACTATATAGATAAAAATTCTATTTTTTACAACGCTACTATATAGATAAAAATTCTATTTTTTACAACGTTATTCTCTATATAAAGACTTCACCTTTTCAAATATAAAGATTCAATTTTTATTTCATCACTATAAAAATCACTTCTTTCTTTCAACATATGTATAATAAAAATCAGATTTTTATTCTGCTATATTTATAAAGATGATATTTTTACTATCTCTACAATATAAAAATCACGTTTTTAATATTCCTACTATATAAAAATCACATTTTTATTATCTGCATAATATAAAAATTATATCTTCAACCTTTACATGCGATAAAAAATTATATTTTTAACTTCTACATATCATAAAAATTATATTTTGAACTCTCTACAATAAAAGATCCTTTCTTTCTTGTATGACCATTCTATAGAGATTATATATATTATAAAAAGATAAAATAAATAAATAAATAAATAAATAAACGAAGAACTCACTGCCGAAGTCGGAGAAGGGGCGTGGGGTGCTGCTGCGCCTTGCTGGTGGTCGGGAGGGGGTTCAGAGGGGCGGTCAGAGGTGGTGGGCCCTCTAGCAGGCGGTGGAGGGGCGGATGGGTTTAGGGGGGAGCCTGGGCGTGGGTTTGATTGGAGAGGGGGGGCTCGTGGTCTCAGGAGGAGGGAAACGGGAGTGGAGGGAGGGGGGTGGGTTCGGAGGTGGCGCCCCACCTCTGAGGCGGCGGCGATCGATCGGGGGGGGCGGCGGCGGGTTCCCTCCCCCCCGTTGTTCTCTTTGTTTTTTTTTTGTTTCGAGTTATGATTTATGAAGAACGGGGGGGGGGGGGGGGCAGAAGTATAAGGGGAAGAGAGGAGTTTTTATTTTATTTTATTTAATTATTTTATTTTTCACCAAAAAGAAACTTTTTTTTCGACCTCAAAACGAGGCCCACCACCTGTCGTCCATAGCGTTATACCCCCATTCCGAACACAATGGGATATGTATCGCAAGATGATTCGATCGTTTCGATCAGTTTCCGTTGAAATCAACATATAACTCTATATATTGAATTTGAACGCGCATTTCAATTTACCGGGGTCACATACTAACTAGAAAAATTCCTGAAAAATATTTTCTAGCTTCGTATTGACGATACAATCCTAACAAAACTAGTTTTGTCGAATTCTGAGACCGTTGGAAAAATGGCCATTTTCCAGTCGATTAAAATCAACTGAAACTGGTCAGACGCGTTTTCCTTTGCCACGCTCACATATTGATTCGAAAAATTATGACATTTGGAATCTAGCAATAATCTGACACTGCGGATCCAACAAAAGTGGTTTCGTTGAAATCCGAGGTCATTTGCAAAATTCCCATTTTTAAGGGCCTGAATTCCATAACGACTATTCAGAATTTTCAACTGGACATATCTTTTGATTCCCGCTACGAAATCTTGATTTGTCGGATTCTTTGGAAAGATATCATCAAATAGATCCTATTATTTTTGGTTTCACTAAAATCCGATTTGTTTTTCACCCGGTACATTCAATTGAAGTTTGAAATCGAATTATCGAACTACCGCGCCATTTTCAATTCCTTTTTATAATTATATATAATTATTTATATTCTAATGACGACGTATATAATATATACGTTCGAATTATATTCAAAATAAATTTCTCGTCGATATTATTTAAAATAATTCCTTTTAAATGTTCAAAATTCATTAAAATTGCCAAAATAAAAATTTTAAATTGGCTCAGATTTTCCGGGTTATTACAATCTCCCCCACTTAAAACTTTTTGTCCCCGAAAAGGAACAATGTCAAAAGTGGTTTGATTAATCAACTCTACGTTCGATCTGGCTTCCATTCTCCAACTTTTCAGTTTCTGAGAATTTTCAAATTTTCATAAATTTGGCTAACACCCGGAATTTTCGAAAAATTTCGCCATAACCTCCCCTGCACCAGGAGCCACGGGAAAATCCCAAAATTTCCATATAGGCCTTCTGATCTCAAAAAGAAAAAGAAAAGGCCAAGGGGCTAGCCAATCGGCTCATAAAATCATCATCACCCAAACAAAACAGTAAATTATATAGTAAACATGTACCTATTTGTTGGGCAAACAAATTTTATTCTCTGCTCTAGCCTCCTTGCTATGACCTGTTCAATGTAAGTATTTGTATATGCAAGCAAATGCGACCAATTTTCAATACAATTCAATATGTGATTCAATTAGGCTAAATGGTTCAAAATTATTAAACAAATAAACAAACAACACAAACATCAATCAATTAGTGAATTAGAGTTTCAAATTCATAATTTTGATATATATACTGAAAATCTTGTTTTTGATGCCAATTCACAACAATGTATTCTAGCTATATTAGTTTTGGTTCTCACACCAGTCTGATGGAAATATATAGATATCACACCTTCGAAACACGAAAATAAATACTGGTGATGGCGCGCCATCATCAGAATCATGTCCGGGCGACTAGAATGTGATTCTATATCTATCTAATATATTAAAACTTCGAATATACGTTCATGACGCGTATATGCAAAATCTTTATATATTGGATTGTACAAATTCAAAATAAATAAATATTCCAATACGTATAAAACGATTTAAATTTTCAAAACAAAATTGTTTTCATTTGAAAAATATACTCTTCACACTCGTTCTAGGATACTACCGATCCTATCTCTAACGAGTCATTCTAATTGGATATTACTAATCCAATATCTGATGAATTCTTTCGTATGGTTCTAATGTGTCCTGTTCTCGAGCTCTGTAAACCAAATCTCTGATACCAAATGTGACGGCAAGGAATTTCGCTCGATCCGAATCAGTCGTTAAACCGATTTAGACCGTTCGAAACCCTTGATCGTTTTGAGAACAAGACAAATCAGAACGCAGACGGAAGAACATTTCATTGTTATTACAACAATTCCATCAGATACAAGAATATACAGAGTATAAATGAATATTATACATTCGACAAATATCAGAGATTACAATAAATTACATAGCTGCGGAAAAATAATACAAAGCACAACTGAAGGTGATATACGGATACAGAGCTTTCCGGATATCATTCCAGCTGTAAACCAGAATCTTGTGAATATAAATCTGTAAAACCAAAACTACTAGCTGCCCGTGTCGAAAATAAGGGCACCCAGAGTTTAGGTTAAAACAATAAACTCCAGGTCAGTCATGTGACTGGTGTGAGAACTAAAATAGTTATTTAAACTTTACTTTAAAAGAGAGTAATTCAAGGGACCACGCCGTATAACACGGAACGGGTTTCCTCCCAAGAATACCAGTGCATAGGATAAACAACGCAATGCTTTTTCGAAAAATGAAGCTGTTATAAGACCCAGGTCCCATCACACAATGCAACGCAAGCCGGAGGATAGGGTTTTCCCTTATAATAGCCAAACATGCTTGGTACGTTTAAAACAAATCATTTGATACTATAATAAGTGTATAGTGTCAAAACAATTTCAATCATAAATATAAATCATAGACGGCATGGGTACCATATATCATGTCGCCATACTAGTTCTACAATTAAAACCGCAATATCACGTATTGGAAATTGGATTTCCGTCATGAGTCGAGGCAAGGGGCAAGCTCCTCTCCGCTTCGAGACACTCTAGCAAATGCCTCAGGACTACATACTCTGGGTAACCCTGGGATCCTCCAAGACCGGTCCTCTCTTACGTTTGAGGATTAGTTATTCCTGAACACACGTTTCCCGGCCCTATAGGACCTATAATCGAGGCGCCTCGCATCCAAACCACAAAGGTGAAAAGTATATAAATGTCAGGGCTGGTAGGTCACTCACACCACCCATAGCTAGAAAGAAACGTCGTGCACTCCTTGGGTCCTCATCCCGTTTTTTACTCATACCGAGGTGTGAGGCTCGCGAATTTACGTTATACACAAAGCTACGCTACAAAGGCGGTGCTTTGATCATCAACCACAAGACTTTGCTTTTCAACAGAAGCCTTGATCATTGCATCTCAGCGTGCCACACAGCAATTCATGCCATGCGATTGATATCTATCGATATATAACCTCTAAGCTCGTACGTCTCAGAGAAGGGCGTTAAGCAAGAGAATAAATTCTCCGCCGCCAAACAGATATATATTTAACAGAAATCAATCAACACAGAATAAAATTCAATGTCAGACTCACAATCCATTTACAAGTTCGTTCTAGGTCTAAACGAAACCGGAGGCACTTTCCTCGCATATCCATCCATCTCCAAGTACGTCTGGACGATCACCAACTGATTCTCTCCTCTTGGGTGTACATCCCAATCAAGATCATCAGTAATTATCCAAACGATGTGAAGACTTCCAGTCTTCGACCACCGTCATCATCTTCGACTAATCGTCGAATCGGTTATTCAGAATGGGTATAAACCCGGCCTTTCCGAACAACCCGCGTATATTAAAAACAAATGTTACACAAACACAACATACGCCTCATTCCAATTCATTAGTCACTAATCGTAAATCAGTAAGAGAGCAATCCCCCAAATATTAACCCCGAAGGCCGAAACCAACATCAGATCAATACCCAGGAAACCATTCTTCTTAACTAACCTACAGCTAGTTTCTAAATTTCAATTCTTAGGGAAAGGTTCTCATTAATTTTATCAAAGATAAATTCTTTAAAATTTATTCTTTAATCTTCCATTGGATGTCATATCAAACCAAATTATGGTTTTTCAAACTAGTCGAGATTAGCGAACCACACCGAATTAATTATTTATTTTATTTCCCAATCCCAACCTATTCATCCCATGAAGCAAAGCTGGTAATACTCCATATCTAACACCACGGTGTTATCGGTAAAATTAATTACCATTTCACGATCAAATCTAATTAAAGATTTAACTATCGCTTTGGAGTAAAACTGGTGATACTTCATTCTCGCTCACTTTCTAAATTTGATAATTTAAATTATCAATTCACATTTCAATTTAATTGCAGATTCATTAAAACTCCTTTTACTGGGTCAAAGAACTAGTGTCATTTAAAACACAGTTCACGACAAACCCAAATCACATTTTATTTATTATCGGGTTAAAGAACTAGTGTTATTTAAAACACCGTTCACGATAAACCCACAAATTAATTCTATTAAAACTCGTTTCAAATCCAATTTATTTATTTAAAAATAAACGGGTTTAATTTTAGTTCAAAATTTCGATAAAAATCTATTTTTATCTTTTCAAATATGGAGTTTTTCATCCCAATTTTTCCCAAATCATTTCTTATGATTTTACACAAATTATTGCTATTTTTAATAATTTTATCAAGGCCCGTACAGTCGATTTCCAACAACGGCCATCGAACTGCACCTATAGCGACCTTTTTCGAATTTGATTTGGACGTATCTCCAAATCCAACCGTTAGATTTTGAATTTCTAATATTCATTAGAAAGCTCTTTTCGATACAAACCCAACGGTTTCGGTTTTAGGAGAATCCGACGGTCGGATCTCCCGTAATATCCGTTCGAAGTTAATGGTCGAAATTCGCGAACTGTCGCGGCGCGGTGCGTTCTATTCAGGCCATTATATTATATATATAATATATATAATATATATTTCATCGATTTCTATTTAAAACGAATTTTATAAATAGTTTTAAATTCATTTCGAAAACAATTTCAACTTCCATTTCAATTCAAATCAAATTCATTTCGTTTTCTAATTAAATCAAATTCGTTTTCTATTCAATTCAGTTCATTTTCTATTCAAATCATATTCATTTTCTATTCAAATCAAATTCATTTTCTATTCAAATTGGTTTTCTATTCGATTCAATTCAAATTGGTTTTCTATTTGATTCAATTCAAATTGGTTTTCTATTCGATTCAATTCAAATTGGTTTTCTATTCGATTCAGTTCAAATTGGTTTTCTATTCGATTCAATTCAAATTGGTTTTCTATTCGATTCATTTCAAATTGGTTTTCTATTCGATTCAATTCAAATTGGTTTTCTATTCGATTCAATTCAAATTGGTTTTCTATTCGATTCAATTCAAATTGGTTTTCTATTCGATTCAATTCAAATTGGTTTTCTATTCGATTCAATTCAAATTGGTTTTCTATTCGATTCTATTCAAATTGGTTTTCTATTCGATTCAATTCAAATTGGTTTTCTATTCGATTCATTTCAAATTGGTTTTCTATTTAAATCAAATTCATTTCGTTTTCTATTTGATTCAATTCAAATATACAAACGAATATAATCGATATAAATATCGTTCACGTCAAAATAGCGCAACTCTAATCAGCACGACTTTATATATTTCAATAATTCCGTTATTCCATTCAATAATTGAGTATTTATCCTATTCAATACGTGAATCTATATTTTTGTCAACACACGACTAATCTCAACGAATGAGTACTGTCCACGTGTGACTCTTTTTGTTATTTAATATATTTTATATATGATAAAGATGTAAATCTTATTGTTAAAATATTTCGTTCAACACATGACTAATCTCAACGGATGAGTACAGTCAACACATGAACCTTTATTTTATAATATAAAGATGTCAATTTTATTGTTAAAATATTTCGTTCAACACATGACTAATCTCAACGAATGAGTACGGTCAACACATGAACCTTTATTTTACAATATTCTTTATTTTCCCGATTGGAATGAGGCCCAATCAATTACCATATAAAGTTAATTATATGGATTCCATATGATAAATGTATATAATAGCAATGATAAATAATCAACCATCATCCAAAGTGCACTACACTGTATAAGCATCAAATATAGATATCTAACGCTTATAACAGCCTGTCGATCCATCGATCGACATGCAACTAATTATTGGGATTAGTGTATGCCGTATTTTATCCCAATACCCGTGTGGGGTTTCAAACAATCAAACACTGATTTTATTTGTGCAGTTGGGCGATGTGTAAAATTTATCGTCCCAATCAATGTCCTTCAAATCGGTGTACATAAACAAACCGTCCGGTTTGTAAATGAATATTTATTTATTCACATTCATGTTAAAAATTATATTTTTAACGATAAAACATTTTATTCAACCTATGAAAATATTCTATTCAGTTCATTTATTAAATAAAATGATATCTTTATTTTTCTAACTTATTTTAGAAAATTACGGCGGCATAACGGCACGATACTAGAAACGGGACGAGGCCTAGCCTTATCCCCGGTCTAATAATGGCCCACGCCATTCACATATCAATCAAATCCATTCCGTTTCACCAACCAATCAAATTCAAATCAAATAATCTAACCAACTACACAATCAAACAAACAAGTCCATGGTCCGTGGACGATGGTGTCGGGTGCTACTAAACACCATCTGCATCCTAGTATATATTTATAACTAGAAAAGGAAATTTAGAGTGAGAAGTTCTCACCGATAGCTAATCCAATACAATGACTCTTGTTATGTAGAAATCTTCGTCGTGCTCGCCTTTTTGCCAATTTCACTGCCCGTAGTCACTACATATATAAAAATCACATTTTTATATTGTTGTTATGTATATAAAAATCCCATTTTTATAATCACGCTATATGGATAAAAATTCTATTTTCACACCGCTACTATATAGATAAAAATTCTATTTTTTACAACGCTACTATATAGATAAAAATTCTATTTTTTACAACGCTATTCTCTATATAAAGACTTCACCTTTTCAAATATAAAGATTTAATTTTTATTTCATCACTATAAAAATCACTTCTTTCTTTCAACATATGTATAATAAAAATCAGATTTTTATTCTGCTATATTTATAAAGATGATATTTTTACTATCTCTACTATATAAAAATCACGTTTTTAATATTCCTACTATATAAAAATCACATTTTTATTATCTACATAATATGAAAATTATATCTTCAACCTTTACATGCGATAAAAAATTATATTTTTAACTTCTACATATCATAAAAATCATATTTTGAACTCTCTACAATAAAAGATCCTTTCTTTCTTGTATGACTATTCTATAGAGATTATATATATATTATAAAAAGATAAAATAAATAAATAAAAAAACGAAGAACTCACTGCCGAAGTCGGAGAAGGGGCGCGGGGTGCTGCTGCGCCTTGCTGGTGGTCGGGAGGGGGTTCAGAGGGGTGGTCAGAGGTAGTGGGCGCTCTAGCAGGCGGCGGAGGGGCGGATGGGTTTAAGGGGGGAGCCTGGGCGCGGGTTTGATTCGAGAGGGGGGGCTCGTGGTCTCAGGAGGAGGGAAGCGGGAGTGGAGGGAGGGGGTGGGTTCGGAGGTGGCGCCCCACCTCTGAGGCGGCGGCGATCGATCGGGGGGGCGACGGTGGGTTCCCCCCCGTCGTTCTCTTTGTTTTTTTTTGAGTCCTGATTTATGAAGAACGGGGGGGGGGGCAGAAGTATAAGGGGAAGAGAGGAGTTTTTATTTTATTTTATTTTATTTTTCACCAAAAAGCAACTTTTTTTCGACCTCAAAACGAGGCCCACCGTCTGTCGTCCATAGCGTTTTACCCCCATTCCGAACACAATGGGATATGTATCGCAAGCTGATTCGATCGTTTCGATCAGTTTCCGTTGAAATCAAATATAACTCTATATATTGAATTTGAACGCGCATTTCAATTTACCGGGGTCACATACTAACTAGAAAATTCCTGAAAAATATTTTCTAGCTTCGTATTGACGATACGGTCCTAACAAAACTAGTTTCGTCGAATTCTGAGACCGTTGGAAAAATGGCCATTTTCCAGTCGATTAAAATCAACTAAAACTGGTCAAACGCGTTTTCCTTTGCCACGCTCACATATTGATTCGAAAAATTATGAAATTTGGAATCTAGCAATAATCTGACACTGCGGATCCAACAAAAGTGGTTTCGTCGAAATCCGAGGTCGTTTGCAAAATTCCCATTTTTAAGGGCCTGAATTCCATAGCGACTATTCAGAATTTTCAACTGGACATATCTTTTGATTCCCGCTATGAAATCTTGATTTGTCGGATTCGTTGGAAAGATATCATCAAATAGATCCTATTATTTTTGGTTTCACTAAAATCCGGTTTGTTTTGCACCCGGTGCATTCAATTGAAGTTTGAAATCGAATTATCGAACTACCACGCCATTTTCAATTCCTTTTTATAATTATATATAATTATTTATATTCTAATGACGACGTATATATATATACGTTCGAATTATATTCAAAATAAATTTCTCGTCGATATTATTTAAAATAATTCCTTTTAAATGTTCAAAATTCATTAAAATTGCCAAAATAAAAATTTTAAACTGGCTCAGATTTTCCGGGTTATTACAAAATAGTCAGTAAATAAATTAAAATTAAATTAATTACTAAAATTATATTTTTATTATATAATTAGTAAAATGACAGAAATTTGTCGGAAAATTCTTACTAAATTCCGTCGCAAAAATCTGACACAAATACCGTCATGGTTTTTACCGACCATCGTATTATGCAGGAAATCCGTCGCTAAGGCCAATTTAGCGACGGATTAGAAGCGAATATGGCCGCTGCTATATGCTATTTTTCTTGCAGTGTAATTTCCCATTCTTATCCCCAGTTTTGCTTTCGTTTTAGAAGAGGAAGAGAGAATGGGGAGAATGGGCTGGTGGAGCACTTAAGTGAATGGGCTAAGTTGACTAACAAAGCCCTAACCAAGGTGCCAAATTTCCGAATCTTAGAACATACAGAAGTTTATACTTTTCGAACACGTAAACGACATTTTGAACTCAATGGAAATGGTTTCGAGTCCAAATTCGTCTATATGTAAAAGGTGATATTTTGGTCTTATATCCAATGAAAAAGACCAAAATTTCTCCAACTCCAAAGGTATCAATGCTTATAGTTTTCGAACACGCAAACAGCATTTCGAACTTAATAGAAGTGGTTTCCTTGAAAATGGAAGTCGTTTGTAAAATGGCTATTTTTAAGGGCCATATATATAATATTAAACTATATATATAAATTCCATAGCGACTTTTCTAACTTTTAATTTAGACATAACTTACAATTTATTAAGTGAAATCTTAATTTCTTACATTCGTTAGAAAATTACAATTCAAAATATTCCAACATTTCTTATTTTATCCAACTCTGATTTATATTGAATTCAATATATTCATTCAATGTTTAAAGTCGAATTTTCAAACTACCACGTCATTTCAAGCTCGCTTCAATTAAATTTTAAATTTATACGTTCAAAATTCAATTTAAATAAATTTTAAATCGTTACTTCTCAAAATAATTCATCTAAAATATTTAATTTCCATGAAAATGAATTAAAAATAAACTTTGAATTGGTTCCAAAAATATGGGTTGTTACAATTTCCCCCACTTAAAATCTTTTCGTCCCCGAAAAGGAAGAAGGAACCGAAGGTCGTTTACTTAACCAACTCAACCTTCGCTTGACTCAAGTTCTTCAACTTTTCAGTTTCTAAGTACTTTCTAATTTCTCAAAATTTGGCTGACGCCTTAAATTTTTGCTATAACCTCCTTTGTACGGGTTAATCGGTACAACTATAAATGGTCTTTATATGCTCTCATATATTAAAAAAATCCAAAAGCCAATCGGCTCATAAAATCATCAAACCCAATCAATATAGTAAACATGTACCTGTTTGTCGGGCATACAATTTTATTCCTCCTCTTAGCTTCCATGCTATGACCTGTTCATTATATACTGTATATGTGTCCAATTCGAACTAAATTTAAATTCAGTTCAACATTATATTTGATTTGGCTTAATTAACCTTTCATTTTCATATTGGTTCCAATATTTTAATTAGTCAAACTAATTATCACACATCACAACCAGCTACCAATTATTTAATTAGCTTTTCAAATATATAACTTTAATATACCCAAAAATCATATTTCAATGCCAAATCACAACATAAACCCTAATTAAGCTTTTGGTTCTCACACCAGTCAATTGGAATCATATAGACGTCCCACTTTCGAAACTCGAACATAAGCATTGATGATGTTTCGAACCATCATCATAAACATCTACCTAGTATATTTGAGACTTCGTATATACGTTTATGACGCGTATATGAAAAATCTTCTTATACCCGATAGCCCAAAATCAATGTCAAATATAATATTTAAATCTTTATAATAAGATATAATTTTTCAAAACAAGGCTCATTTTTAGAATCAACGCTCTTGAAACTCATTCTAGGGTATAATGAGTTATTCTTATAGGATGGTACTAAGCCTATCACTGATGAAGTCTCTCGTTCGGTTCTAATGTGTCTTGTTCTCGAGCTTTGTAAACCTAAGCTCTGATACCAAGTTGTCACGCACTGAATTTGCCCAGGTAACAACCCTGATTTTTGGGGCCAATTTAAAATTTTATTTTAAGTGATTTTAATAAGTTTTCGATATTTAAAATAATTTATTTAAAATAAAAATGATTGAAAATTGATTTAAATCGAAGTTAGAATGAATAATTTAATTTTAATTATAAAAAGAGTTAGAAATAGCGCGGTAGTTTGAAAAGTCAAACTTGAACTTTGACTGATCGTACAGGATGCAAAATTTAATGGATTTTAGTGAAACCAAAAATATTAGAATCTGTTTAAAAATATCTTTCTAACGAATCCGAAAAATCGAAATTTCATTGTGGGAATCAAAAGTTATGCCCAGTTTAAAAATTTAGAAAGGTCGCTATGAAATTTATAAAGGTCAAAATGCTACTTTTTGCATATGAAGGAATTTGGACTCAAAACCACTTCCATTGAGTTCAGAATGATGTTACTGCATTGAAAAACAGTAAGCACTTATATATTTCGAGTTTCGAAAATTATTTGTTTAAAAATATATTTTTAATATTAAATATATACGCCTTGAAAATAGCCATTTTTCAAATAGGCTCAGAATTCAACGAAAATAATTTTGTCGGGTTCGTATCGTCAAAACAAAGCTAAAAATGATTTTTCGGTAATTTTTAGAATTAATATATAATTATAATTGACTTTTCAGTGTAAACGGATAATTTTCGAATTTAAAAATTCATTATAAATTCATACTGGCTCAGAACTGAACGAAATTAATTTTTCTAGGTCCGAAACGTCAAAACATAGCTAAATTTATTTTTCGGGAATTTTTGGAATTAATTTGTGGCCCCGGTGAATTTTCATGTACGGTTGAATAAAAAATTAAAGGATTTATGTTAAAAATAAAAAAAACGCTGTAAACTTCGAAATTGGGCCACGGGACCTGTCTCATTGTGCTCATAAGGCATCAAAACCTTAAGTTTGACAGTCGTTGGGCCTAATTCTGAGTTCGGAGCTAATCGGGCATTTTAGTGAATAAAATAATATAAAATATACCCCCTTTCACAGAAATCGAGACGCTCCTTCTTCTCAAAACTCACGCACGCTGAAACCCATCAGCCGCCTCCCCTTGCCACCTTCTCTCCTCCCTATCTCCTAATCCACTCACTTTTAGACTCAGCCGTAGTTAAACTTTTTGCAGCTCTCCTCAATCTCTTCGATTCTAGACAAGTTTCACATCAAACCATTGCCCGTAGCTCTCGAATCACCTCTCCAAACCCGCTGAATTCATGGACCCGCCGCCACCGGCACGTGCCACCGCACCTCCCCCTATTCCCGGCATGGATGCACCCCTCCAAGCTCTCCAATCTCCAACAAACGGCACCCAAAACCGTTGATCCAATCTCAAGTTATCGCAATTCGAAATTTTGAACAATTCAAAGGTTATATAAATTTTAATTTTATTGATTTGCAACTCTTGATTTCGTTGCTAACTTTAATTTCAATTATTAAAAACATGTTTTGATCCAATTCGATGCAGAACCCGACAAATTTGACAATCTTGGAACAACGTGACATAACACAACATCATAGATATGTGTGAACAAGTTACTGACTTTCAATTCGTTCTAGATCTGACAAATACAAAGGTGAGAATTTCTGATCTATTTTAAATTAAAATTTAATTTTAATTTATTTTCTCGAATGAAATAATATTCTGTATATCTGTATACGTGCAATAATTTAGATCTGTGTTGTGATGGATTGTACTTCTTTATTCCGATTTGTTTGTGCGCTACTATTGTTTCGTTCATTATTTCATGTACATCGCGTGGTTATTATGACGTTCATTATTTTCTGTATGCGCTGCAATCAAGATATTGTTTTATTTCATTTGTACACACGCTGTTATTTTTATCTATTATTTTCAGATCTATTCTTTAAGATCTGAAACTACGACACTGCTATTCAATATCTATTTATTTATTCGTAGATAATGAAAGTTTGGTCCTTTTATTTTGATTCACAAAATAATGGAAGTTTAGATCTTTATTTTTATATATAAGTAATGATAGGATCTTTTTGAAATAAATTTGGATCTTTATTTTTAATAAAGAAAGAATGAAAGTTTGGATCTTGGTTTCTTAATTAAGAAAATAATAAGTTGAAAATTTAAGATTTATTCTTTTATTTTGATTTTGATTTACCACTTAAATAAAGATTTATTCTTTTATTTTGATTTATCAAGTAAATAGGATTTATATCTTTGTTTTAAAATAAATAGAGTTAATAAAGACTAGATCTTTAATTTAAAAAGATGGAAACTTTGTTTGTAAGACAAAATTACATTTTTATATGTAATTAAAGAAATAAGGTTTCGATTTTATTTTGAAATAAAAGGAATGAAATAAAGATTGAATCTTTATTCTGATTCATAAAATATAAAAGCATCATCTTAGTTAGATTATGTTATGTAATATAAAACATCATATTAGTCAGATTCTATTATGTAATATAAAAACTGTCAGTATAGGTAAAAATGTAATGTCAGTTAAATATGCCATGTTAATATAAAATATTCATGTTAGAGGAAACATCTTTTACATATAATAATGTCATGTTAAAGAAATTTGTCATTTATCTATGAATGTCATTTTTGGTTACATTTTGGAATGTCATATTTCACCGTCATTTTAGAAGCATTAAAATGATAGATTTGCTAATTCATATTTTACTGTCGTTTTGGATGCAGTAAAAGAAAAAAATAATTTTTATGTTATATTTTTATCGTCTTTTTAGAGGCAATAAAAAGATAGAATTTTAAGGTTGCATTATGTTTTGTTTATTCAAAACATTACCATTTGTTAAAAAACATGTCATGTAAATTAAATGCCATTTATGTTAGATAACATGAAATGTTAGAACATAAAAATATTCTTTTTATGTTATTAGGAATCGTTAGAATTGCTAGACATTAAAAATATTCCTTTTATTATTTGCTTGTAATGTTAGCAATATCTATATGTTGAAAACATTATTCTTAACATACTAGAAAAGAGGAAAAGAAAACATATATAAAAGTATGTTAGGACATAAAAAAAATAATCATTTTGTTAGTAGCGTCATATGAGAATAAAAAATATTCATTTTGTTAGTAACGTCATATGAGAATAAAAATGCACATTTTGTTGGTAGCATCATGTTAGAATATCATTTTTATGTCAACATGTTAGAATATCATTTTTATGTCGACATGTTGGAATTATCATGTTAATGTTAACAAAGTAGAATTTGTCATTTTAAGGTTGATATAATAGAATTATCATTTTATGAAATGCCAACATAAAATATTCATTTTAGGTTATGTTGGAACCGTCAACGAAAATATTCATTTTATGTTATGATAGAACCATCAACACAAAAATCACAATTTAGTTAGAATATTTTTGTGTAGAGAAAAAGTACATTTTTAATATAAAATGTTGCATTAGATAATAACGTCATGTTATGTTATTTAGAAATGAATAATTTCACCGTCATGTTATATTATTTAGAAATGAATATTTTCACCGTTATGTTGTGTTAATTAGAGAAACAATATTTTTACCGTCACGTTATGTCAGGTAGAAATGAACATTTTTGCCAATGTAAAGTAGTAGCGACAAAAATCATATTTTTGTCAATGTAAAATGTTAGCAATGAAATTTACATTTTTATTATGTAAACAAAAGTATGAACTTGCATTGTAAATAAATTTACATTTTTATATGTAAACAAAAGTAGGCATGTGCATTGATAATAAAGATCACATTTTTATTATATAACTTAGAATGAGAACTTGCATTGCAAATAAAAATTTCATTTTTATTTGAACTAAAGATATAATATTTGCTATGCAAATAAAAAATTACATTTTTTTGTAACTATGATATGAAATTTGGCAAGCGAACAAAATTTACATTTCCCAATGTAGCTATGATATGGGATTTTCTATGCGAACAAAATTTACATTTTTATATGTAAACAAAAGTAGGCATGTGCATTGATAATAAAGATCACATTTTTATTATGTAACTTAGAATGAGAACTTGCATTACAAATAAAAATTTCATTTTTATTTGAACTAAAGATATAATATTTGCTATGCAAATAAAAAATTACATTTTTTTTGTAACTATGATATGAAATTTGGCAAGCGAACAAAATTTACATTTCCCAATGTAGCTATGATATGGGATTTTCTATGCGAACAAAATTTACATTTTTATATGTAACTTTGAATGAGAATTTTCTATGTAAACAAAATTTACATTTTTATATGTAACTATAAATGAGAATTTGCACTATAAATTAGAATTACATTTTTATTATGTAATTAAAGTATGATATTGCATTGTAAATTAAAATTACATTTTTATGATGTCGCCTGATAATAGAATTTACATTGCCATTATAAAAAGTCAAGATCATTTTGGTTTTGCATTGAAAGAGATTAAAAAAAATATTTTTGCTTGGCATTGAAAGAATAACAAAGTTATTATTTTCGTTACATGAAAATTAAACAAACAAAAATATATTCATTTGTATAGAAATGGAGTTGACACCAAAATATATTGCATTTTTGGTTAGGAGTTGAATGACACAAAAATACTCATTTTTGTTAGATTATAAGTGACGTACAAAAATATTCATTTTTGTTGTAATTGGAATGACACACAAAATATACATTTTGTGTATAGGATATGTATAAAAAAGAAAAAAAAATTGTCAAATGTGAAAGAATGAGTAGAAAAAGATTACATTTATATGTAATGAAAGAATGAATAGAGATTTACATTTTTCAATGTAAATAAAGGATGAATAGGAATGTACATTCTATATGTAAATAGAATATGAAATAGACATTTACATTTTCAATGTAAAAAAAAGAATACATTTATTTACATTTATTTTGTAAATAGGATTAAGAAATGAATAATTTATTCACAATTAGTGTCAATAAACATGACATAAAAGAAAAGGACATTTTATTTACATTAGTGTAAATAAAACATGATATAAGAAAAAGGACATTTTTATTTACTATTTAGTGTAAATACAATACAAAACATAGAAAAAGTATTACATATTTTTGTTTGCATTTCTAGATGAAAACAAAATATAGAAAAAGAATTACATATGTTGTTTGCCTTTTTATATGTAAACAAACATAGAAGAAAAGGAATTATATTTCTTATTTGCATTTTTGGATTTTGAGAAATGTGAAATTCAAAATTTCACAAAAGCAGCGCTAAAACCTTATGTGACCTGAAATGTCGTTTTTATAAAACGAGTTATTTTTATTGAAATAAATTAGGATTAAAATTGTTATAAATTATTAATAACAATATGAAATGGGTTTTCAAATATATATATATACGAGAATTATTTGGAAAGTCCGAGTCTATCTCATTTCAAATAATTTGAACGACGTTTAATATTCAAGGGTTGAAGACGGTGATTGAAGACCGATGATCTTCATATCGAATGGACGATGACTGCTGATGCCCGTGATTGGAGTAGCTACCTTGAAGGGGCTACAGTGGTGGTCGTCCGGACGTAGTGTTGATTAGTACGGATTTGGCTTTCGCTCAGACCCAGAGCATAAGCTTATAAATGGATTGTGTGTCTGACATCGTACTCCATTAAATATCATGTTATTAATCTTCTGTCGAATGTATGGATGTTTGGTGGTGGAGAATTTATTCTCTTGCTTAACACCCGTTCATATATTTCGGCAAAGGATTGGTTGTGTGATATGGAGTGACGATGTAGCATGCTAAGATGCATATGATCAAGGCTTTGTTGAAAAGCAGGCCTTGTGGGATGATCAAAGCATAGCCTGTTTAGGCATAGCTTTGTGTATAGCGTGACTTCGCGAGCCTCACACACCGGCGGAGTCTAAAATGGGAGAAGGGAACATAGGGAGAGCAGCACATTTCTTTCTAGCTAGAAGTGGTGTTTGGGCTTTAATACGGCCCGACATTTTACTTATGTGGATGATGGAATGAGGCGCCTCGGATGATAGGTCCAAAAGGACTGGGAAACGTGTGCTCAGGAATAACTAATCCGCAACTCGTATGGTCGACCGGCCCTGCAGCTTTCCAAGGGTTCACTGCGGGGGATCCTCAGACATTAGCTAGAGTGTCTCGAATCGGTAGGAGCTCCTCCCTAGCCTTGACTCATGATGGAAACCAAAATCCAAATACGACCCTACGAATTTGATTGTATTACTAGTATGGAGGCGTAGCAGTATGGGATACTATTCTTCCTAGGATTTATACATTTACTTTGAAATGTTTTGATATATACTAATAATAATATTAAACTCGTATTTGCCGTATTTAGCATGTTTAATCGCTATAAGGTAAAACCCTATCCTATGGTTTGTGTTGCATTGTGTGATGGGACCTGGGTCTTATGGTGATTCCATTTTTCTCAAAAGCATAACGTTGTTGTACGATTCACTTATTATTTGTTCTGACACTTTTATGCACGACAATCCATTGGAATAAACCAGTTCCGCGTTAGCGGCGTGGTCTTTGGATTTGTCCTATTAATAGTGATTAATTAGTTAAGAATTCTCACACCAGTCCCATAACTGACCCGTTGTTTGTTTCCACCTTTACAAACTCGGGTGCCCTCTTTCCACACGGGCAGTCGAGTAGTTTGTCTACAGGTTCTTATTTTGGGCAGGATTCTGGATTGAAGCCTAAAGCTGTGTCCAGAGCATAGTTGTTTCCGCTGCCTTAGTTATTTTATTTCCGCTGTAATGTATTAATATATTGTTACTTATCTTCCGTTGTAATTTTATTCAACATACTCTGATATTCTGTACTCTGATGTAACATTATTATGATGTTTATAAAAGTCTGTTGTTGTTGTTTTGATGTTGTTGTATTCCCAAAGTTAACGTAGGCAGGATTTGAACGGTCTTGGTCGATTTTACGATCGATTAAGGCCGGGCAAAATCCAACTCGTTACAGTTGGTATCAAAGCTTTGGTTAGCTCAAATCTTTGTGGTACAACTCATTAGAACTGAACAAAAGGCTCTTCAGAGATTGGATTAGTAATATCCAATAAGAATTCTCATTAGAGATAGGATCAGCAGTATCCTAGAATGAGAAAACTCATTAGAGATGGGGTTAGTAATGCCCTAGAATGAGTTGAGAGTAGCAAGCCTATAATATACGTATTTGTAATTATACTCTATTTTGGAAAATATGATTTGTGAATATATAAAAAAAGTTATATATTTGGAAGTTAATCAACGAATAAAATTATTTAAACCAATGGAGAAAATATATATATAAGTTAGTTAGTTAATTAATCAACTTTTAGCTTCGTTCCTTTTCGAGGATGAAAAGTTTTTAAGTGGGGGAGACTGTAACAACCCTGATTTTTTGGGGCCAATTTAAAATTTTATTTTAAGTGATTTTAATGAGTTTTCGATATTTAAAATAATTTATTTAAAATAAAAATGATTGAAAATTGATTTAAATTGAAGTTAGAATGAATAATTTAATTTTAATTATAAAAAGAGTTAGAAATAGCGCGGTAGTTTGAAAAGTCAAACTTGAACTTTGACTGATCGTACAGGATGCAAAATTTAACGAAATTTAGTGAAACCAAAAATATTAGAATCTATTTAAAGTATCTTTCTAACGAATCCGAAAAATCGAAATTTCATAGTGGGAATCAAAAGTTATGCCCAGTTTAAAATTTAGAAAGGTCGGTATGAAATTTATAAAGGTCAAAATGCTACTTTTTGCATATGAAGGAATTTGGACTCAAAACCACTTCCATTGAGTTCAGAATGATGTTTCTACATTGAAAAATAGTAAGCACTTATATATTTCGAGTTTCGAAAATTATCTGTTTAAAAATGTATTTTTAATATTAAATATATACGCCTTGAAAATAGCCATTTTCAAATAGGCTCAGAATTCAACGAAAATAATTTTGTCGGGTTCGTATCGTCAAAACAAAGCTAAAAATGATTTTTCGGTAATTTTTAGAATTAATATATAATTATAATTGATTTTTCAGTGTAAACGGCCAATTTTCGACTTTAAAAATTCATTAAAAATTCATACTGGCTCAGAACTAAACGAAATTAATTTATCTAGGTTCGTAGCATCAAAACATAGCAAAATATATTTTTTGGGAATTTTTTGAATTAATTTGTGGCCCCGGTGAATTTTCATGTATGGTTGAATAAAAAAATTAAAGGATTTATGTTAAAAATAAATAAATAAAACGCTGTAAACTTCGAAATTGGGCCACGGGACCTGTCCCATTGTGTTCATAAGGCGTCAAAACCTTAGGTTTGACATTCGTTGGGCCTAATTCTGAGTTCGGAGCTAATCGGGCCTTTTAGTGAATAAAATAATATAAAATATACCCCCTTTCACAAAAATCGAGACGCTCCTTCTTCTCAAAACTCACGCACGCTGAAACCCATCAGCCGCCTCCCCCTTGCCACCTTCTCTCCTCCCTATCTCCTAATCCACTCACTTTTAGACTCAGCCGTAGTTAAACTTTTTGTAGCTCTCCTCAATCGCTTTGATTCTAGACAAGTTTCACATCAAACCGTTGCCCATAGCTCTCGAATCACCTCTCCAAACCCGCTGACTTCATGGACCCGCCGCCACCGGCACGTGCCACCGCACCTCACCCTATTCCCGGCGTGGATGCACCCCTCCAAGCTCTCCAATATCCAACAAACGGCACCCAAAACCGTTGATCCAATCTCAAGTTATCGCAATTCAAAGGTTATATAAATTTTAATTTTATTGATTTGCAACGCTTGATTTCGTTGCTAACTTTAATTTCAATTATTAAAAACATGTTTTGATCCAACTCGATGCAGAACCTGACAAATTTGACAATCTTGGAACAACGTGACATAACACAACATCATAGATATGTGTGAACAAGTTACTGACTTTCAATTCGTTCTAGATCTGACAAAAACAAAGGTGAGAATTTCTGATCTATTTTAAATTAAAATTTAATTTTAATTTATTTTCTCGAACAAAATAATATTCTGTATATCTGTATACGTGCAATAATTTAGATCTGTGCTGTGATGGATTGTACTTCTTTATTCCGATTTGTTTGTGCGCTACTGTTGTTTCGTTCATTATTTCATGTACAACGCGTGGTTATTATGACGTTCATTATTTTCTGTATGCGCTGCAATCAAGATATTGTTTTATTTCATTTGTACACACGCTGTTATTTTTATCTATTATTTCCAGATCTATTCTTTAAGATCTGAAACTACGACACCGCTATTCAATATCTATTTATTTATTCGTAGATAATGGAAGTTTGGTCCTTTTATTTTGATTCACAAAATAATGGAAGTTTAGATCTTTATTTTTATATATAAGTAATGATAGGATCTTTTTGAAATAAATTTGGATCTTTATTTTTAATAAAGAACGAATGAAAGTTTGGATCTTGGTTTCTTAATTAAGAAAATAATAAGTTGAAAATTTAAGATTTATTCTTTTATTTTGATTTTTATTTACCACTTAAATAAAGATTTATTCTTTTATTTTGATTTATCAAGTAAATAGGATTTATATCTTTGTTTTAAAATAAATAGAGTTAATAAAGACTAGATCTTTAATTTGAAAAGATGGAAACTTTGTTTGTAAGACAGAATTACATTTTTATATGTAATTAAAGAAATAAGGTTTGGCTTTTATTTTGAAATAAAAGGAATGAAATAAAGATTGAATCTGTATTCTGATTCATAAAATATAAAAGCATCATCTTAGTTAGATTATGTTATGTAATATAAAACATCATATTAGTCAGATTCTATTATGTAATATAAAAACTGTCAGTATAGGTAAAAATGTAATGTCAGTTAAATATGCCATGTTAATATAAAATATTCATGTTAGAGGAAATATCTTTTACATATAATATTGTCATGTTAAAGAAATTTGTCATTTATCTATAAATGTCATTTTTGGTTACATTTTGGAATGTCATATTTCACCGTCATTTTAGAAGCATTAAAATGATAGATTTGCTAATTCATATTTTACTGTCGTTTTGGATGCAGTAAAAGAAAAAAATAATATTTATGTTATATTTTTATTGTCTTTTTAGAGGCAATAAAAAGATAGAATTTTAAGGTTGCATTATGTTTTGTTTATTCAAAACATTACCATTTGTTAGAAAACATGTCATGTAAATTAAATGCCATTTATGTTAGATAACATGAAATGTTAGAACATAAAAATATTCTTTTTATGTTATTAGGAATCGTTAGAATTGCTAGACATTAAAAAATTTCCTTTTATTGTTTGCTTGTAATGTTAGCAACATCTATATGTTGAAAACATTATTGTTAACATACTAGAAAAGAGGAAAAGAAAACATATATAAAAGTATGTTAGGACATAAAAAATATATTCATTTTGTTAGTAGCGTCATATGAGAATAAAAAATATTCATTTTGTTAGTAACGTCATATGAGAATAAAAATGCACATTTTGTTGGTAGCGTCATGTTAGAATATCATTTTTATGTCAACATGTTAGAATATCATTTTTATGTCGATATGTTGGAATTATCATGTTAATGTTAACATAGTAGAATTTGTCATTTTAAGGTTGATATAATAGAATTATCATTTTATGAAATGCCAACATAAAATATTCATTTTAGGTTATGTTGGAACCGTCAACTTAAAATATTCATTTTATGTTATGATAGAACCGTCAACACAAAAATCACAATTTAGTTAGAATATTTTTGTGTAGAGAAAAAGTACATTTTTAATATAAAATGTTGCATTAGATAATAACGTCATATTATGTTATTTAGAAATGAATAATTTCACCATCATGTTATATTATTTAGAAATGAATATTTTCACCGTTATGTTGTGTTAATTAGAGAAACAATATTTTTACCGTCACGTTATATCAGGTAGAAATGAACATTTTTGCCAATGTAAAGTAGTAGCGAAAAAAATCATATTTTTGTCAATGTAAAATGTTAGCAATGAAATTTACATTTTTATTATGTAAACAAAAGTATGAACTTGCATTGTAAATAAATTTACATTTTTATATGTAAACAAAAGTAGGCATGTGCATTGATAATAAAGATCACATTTTTACTATGTAACTTAGAATGAGAATTTGCATTGCAAATAAAATTTTCATTTTTATTTGAACTAAAGATATAATATTTGCTATGCAAATAAAAAATTACATTTTTTTTGTAACTATGATATGAAATTTGGCAAGCGAACAAAATTTACATTTCCCAATGTAGCTATGATATGGGATTTTCTATGCGAACAAAATTTACAATTTTATATGTAAACAAAAGTAGGCATGTGCATTGATAATAAAGATCACATTTTTATTATGTAACTTAGAATGAGAACTTGCATTGCAAATAAAAATTTCATTTTTATTTGAACTAAAGATATAATATTTGCTATGCAAATAAAAAATTACATTTTTTTTGGTAACTATGATATGAAATTTGGCAAGCGAACAAAATTTACATTTCCCAATGTAGCTATGATATGGGATTTTCTATGCAAACAAAATTTACATTTTTATATGTAACTGTGAATGAGAATTTTCTATGTAAACAAAATTTACATTTTTATATGTAACTATAAATGAGAATTTGCACTGTAAATTAGAATTACATTTTTATTATGTAATTAAAGTATGATATTGCATTGTAAATTAAAATTACATTTTTATGATGTCACCTAAGAATAGAATTTACATTGCCATTATAAAAAGTCAAAATCATTTTGGTTTTGCATTGAAAGAGATTTAAAAAAAATTATTTTTGCTTGGCATTGAAAGAATAACAAAGTTATTATTTTCGTTACATGAAAATTAAACAAACAAAAATATATTCATTTGTATAGAAATGGAGTTGACACCAAAATATGTTGCATTTTTGGTTAGGAGTTGAATGACACAAAAATACTCATTTTTGTTAGATTATAAGTGACGTACAATAATATTCATTTTTGTTGTAATTGGAATGACACACAAAATATACATTTTGTGTATATGATATGTATAAAAAAGAAAAAAAAAATCTTTTTGTCAAATGTGAAAGAATGAGTAGAAAAAGATTACATTTATATGTAATGAAAGAATGAATAGAGATTTACATTTTTCAATGTAAATAAAGGATGAATAGGAATTTACATTCTATATGTAAATAGAATATGAAATAGACATTTACATTTTCAATGTAAAATAAAAGAATACATTTATTTACATTTATTTTGTAAATATGATAAAGAAAAGAATAATATATTCCCAATTAGTGTCAATAAACATGATATAAAAGAAAAGGACATTTTATTTACATTAGTGTAAATAAAAAATGATATAAGAAAAAGGACATTTTTATTTACTATTTAGTGTAAATACAATACAAAACATAGAAAAAGTATTACATATTTTTGTTTGCATTTCTAGATGCAAACAAAATATAGAAAAAGAATTACATATGTTGTTTGCCTTTTTATATGTAAACAAACATAGAAGAAAAGGAATTATATTTCTTATTTGCATTTTTAGATTTTGAGAAATGTGAAATTCAAAATTTCACAAAAGCAGCGCTAAAACCTTATGTGACCTGAAACATCGTTTTTATAAAACGAGTTATTTTTATTGAAATAAAGTAGGATTAAAATTGTTATAAATTATTAATAACAATATGAAACGGGCTTTCAAATATATATACGAGAATTATTTGGAAAGTCCGAGTCTATCTCATTCCAAATAATTTGAACGACGTTTAAACTTCAAGAGTTGAAGATGGCGATTGAAGACCGATGATCTTCATATCGAATGGACGATGACTGCTGATGCCCGTGATTAGAGTAGCTACCTTGAAGGGGCTACAGTGGTGGCCGTCCGGACATAGTGTTGATTAGTACGGATTTGGCTTTCGCTCAGACCCAGAGCATAAGCTTATAAATGGATTGTGTGTCTGACATCGTACTCCATTAAATATCATGTTATTAATCTTCTGTCGAATGTATGGATGTTTGGTGGCGGAGAATTTATTCTCTTGCTTAACATCCGTTCATATATTTCGGCAAAGGATTGGTAGTGTGATATGGAGTGACGATGTAGCATGCTAAGATGCATATGATCAAGGCTTTGTTGAAAAACATGCCTTGTGGGATGATCAAAGCATAGCCTGTTTAGGCATAGCTTTGTGTATAGCGTGACTTCGCGTGCCTCACACACCGGCGGAGTCTAAAACGGGAGAAGGGAACGTAGGGAGAGCAGCACGTTTCTTTCTAGCTAGAAGTGGTGTTTGGGCTTTAATACGACCCGACATTTTACTTATGTGGATGATGGAATGAGGCGCCTCGGATGATAGGTCCTATAGGACTGGGAAACGTGTGTTCATGAATAACTAATCCGCAACTCGTATGGTCGACCGGCCCTGCAGCTTTCCAAGGGTTCACTGCAGGGGATCCTGAGACATTAGCTAGAGTGTCTCGAATCGGTAGGAGCTCCTCCCTAGCCTTGACTCATGATGGAAACCAAAATCCAAATACGACCCTACGAATTTGATTGTATTACTAGTATGGAGGCATAGTAGTATGGGATACTATTCTTCCTAGGATTTATACATTTACTTTGAAATGTTTTGATATATACTAATAATAATATTAAACTTGTATTTGCCGTATTTAGCATGTTTAATCACTATAAGGTAAAACCCTATCCTCTGGTTTGTGTTGCATTGTTTGATGGGACCTGGGTCTTATGGTGATTCCTTTTTTCTCAAAAGCATAACGTTGTTGTACGATTCACTTATTATTTGTTCTGACACTTTTATGCATGACAATCCATTGGAATAAACCCGTTCCGCGTTAGCGACGTGGTCTTTGGATTTGTCCTATTAATAGTGATTAATTAGTTAAGAATTCTCACACCAGTCCCATGACTGACACGTTGTTTGTTTCCAGCTTTACAAACTCGGGTGCCCTTTTTCCACACGGGCAGTCGAGTAGTTTGTCTACAGGTTCTTATTTCGAGCAGGATTCTGGATTGAAGCCTAAAGCTGTGTCCAGAGCATAGTTGTTTCCGCTGCCTTAGTTATTTTATTTCCATTGCAATGTATTAAAATATTGTAACTTATCTTCCGCTGTAATTTTATTCAATATACTCTGATATTCTGTACTCTGATGTAACATTATTATGATGTTTATAAAAGTATGTTGTTGTTTTGATGTTGTTGTATTCCCAAAGTTAACGTAGGCGGGATTTGAACGGTCTTGGTCGATTTTGCGATCGATTAAGGCCGTGCAAAATCCGACTCGTTACACCCGGCCTCCGAAGAGACAAGAGAACGTGGATTGTAAAGAGAACACGACGCATCAAAACACAAACGCGAGAACATTTCATTACTATTAACATAATTTACATCAGAGTACAAGAATATATCAGAGTATGAATAAATATTACACAGCGGAAATACAATATCATATATTAATAATTTACATAGCAGCGGAAATAAATGTATAAATACAATCCGTAGCGGAAATAAATCAACTAACACAATTGAAAGAAAAACACGGATATAAAGCTTTCCGAATATAGCTCCAGCCATTAACAAGGATCCTGCTAAATAGAAATCTGGAAAACCAAGACTACTAGCTGCCCGTGTGGAAAATATGGGCACCCAGAGTTTAGGTAGAAACAATAAACTCCAGGTTAGGCATGGGACTGGTGTGAGAACTCAAAACAATTATTAAACTTTTACCTTAAAATAGGGTACATCATGGGACCACGTGGTATGTCATGGATCGGGTTTACTCCTATTAATACTCTAAATAAAACAATTTGTAAACAACGCAATGCTTTTTGAAAAACGAAGCTATTATAAGACTCAGGTCCCATTACATAATGCAATGCAAGCCGGAGGATAGAGTTTTACCTTATAATATCCAAACATGCTTGGTACACTTTAATACAAATCATTTTGATACTACTATAAGTGCATAGTGTCAAAATCAACTTCAAATATAAATGTATTAATCACAGACGGCATAGTTACCATATATTATGTCATCATACATAGGTTTACAACTAAAACCGAAAGGTCGCATATTGTAAATTGGATTTCCAAGGAAAGTGATGTATCCTTATCGATTCAGATCACCTCTAGCAAGATAACCCAAGAATCGGATGCTGGTGAGCCCATGGATCTTACCGGGCTGGTCCTCTCTTACTTTTGAGGATTTGTTATTCCTGAACAATACATTTCCTAGTCCTATCAAACCTACCTCTAAGCCTTTTAGTCGGCTCGATATACGAGGCGCCTCGCAATCCATCAACCACATATGTAAAAATGTATGGGTTCTGTTGACGGCAAAAAATGTCGAAAACATCAAAGATTCCTATTACTAGGAATTGTTATTATGGTCGCAAGACTAAGTATAAGAAAGCAGTAAATGACACAAATGATTTATAGTGATTCGCTCTCGGTAGAGGCCTACGTCCACTTTGAAAAGGTTTTGGTATATTATTAATCACTCAAGAATTACAAAGTAGAGCCACGCTCATTACATTCACTTTCATAATTGCCATGTGCTAAGTATTTGGGAAAAAGAATATTTAATTCTCCTTCTTCCTCAAATAGGAGATACCATTAACGAGGCTCATAAAGCTCTAGGAAGGTCCCAAGCGAAGAAAATCCAATCCCTTTGAAGTGTGAGGCCATGGGCTATTTATAGGAGTGGGGGTAGGTAGGTTTGGGTTGGAGTAGGTGAGAAAGGGGGGCCACATGCAGATTTTTGCACCTGTCTCCTACACTAGCTAAATTTTGCACCTGGAGTTAGGTGCGAAATTTCACAGCTGATGGGTGCGAATTTCGCACCCTGGTCGGGTGCGAAATCCGCTTTCCGGGGTGCGCGAAGGCTGCAGATTCACGTGTTTTTTGGGACTTACGATTCCTCCTGGATTCGAGGCCTCATCTTGAAAATGGGTCTTGGGTGCTGCGAGGTTATGAACGGCGCGGTCCCTTCTCGATCATGTATTTTTCGCTCCTAACTGTTCCCCTCGGCTTAGCTCTATGCGATGCGTTGAGTTGAGCGTGTCTAATGTGCTCCTGGGGACCAGACCAAAAAGCCGGTTGAAATTTGCCTCCAAAGCACGTCTTGTCTTGACATGATGTGCTTTGTGTTGGTTGAGATAATAGCTGAGTTGTTGATTCTACCTGTAAGTCAAAAGGTGAATAAGCGTTTGCTGTTGGGCTCGTTTGCATTGGTGGAGCGAATGAGCCGTCATTGGGGGCAGCGCCGTGCTCAAGTCGCTAAGTACCCATTGCGCATCATCTTCGTGGATGCACGAGAGTCGGTGCGCATGTAGGGAGTACGTATATGAGAGAGTGTGGCACGGAGCCTCGAACCAGGGGGTGCGATTTTTTTATTTTATTTTTGGATGTGAACCTTCGAACCCCTGGGGGTTCGAGATTTTAAGCCCAGGAGGTTTGAATTCTCGAACCCTTGGAGGTTCGAATTTTCGAACCCAGGGGGTTCGGATTTTCGAACCCCCAGCGGTTCGAAATTCTCGAACCGACCATGGAATACGAAGGGTGTAATGACCCGCAAATCCACAACATCGGAGTTGACTATATACATCATACGTCCAACCCAAATATCATGAAAATACGAAACATTTTTTTTGAAGAAAGAGATAGAAGAAGAACAGAAATAACAACACAGAATCTCACATCGCAGCGGAACAAAATATAATATATTATAACTTTTGTAATACAAAATCTCAACTTTATAACATACACTTATCAGAGTACAACACTTACAACACCACGGAACAACACTATAACTAGATAACGCTGAAGCCTCCTGCTCCAAGCTCCTTTAGATATATCTGAAAAATCCTGAACTACTTGACTGCCCGTACAAATTTAGGCACCCAAGAGTTTAGGTAGAACAAAACAAATAAACTCTGGGTCAGTCATGGGACCGGTATGAGTAAACAGTTTAAAACAGTTTCAGAAACTAAATGATACCTCATAAGACCACGCCGTATAACACGGAACGGGTTTTCCCTTATGAGAATCCAAACACTTGACTTATCTTTATATCAAAACTCTTTTGATATTATAATAATGTCTAAATCAAGTAAATAACAATCTAGTGGAACGTTTGCATCTCACGTTCCACATATATAATATACAATCAAAACCGCAAGCACGTATTGGGTAATGGATTTTCAACTATGACAAGGTATGGAACCACCTTCCGCTGGTGTAACTCTAGAGGAGAATACACCGAGTTCAACAAGAACATCTTGCAACTCAGCCACACATGACCGACCACTCATTTCGCTTGAGTGTATCGAATGTATATCACCAACGATTGGGATCAGCAACCGTTTCCCGAATGGGACAACATCGACAATAGATTTTTAGAAGTAAATAAAACTCTAGATCAGGTGATTATACAGCCTAATAGGTGCGACCTACATAGCCATGCTGCCTGCCCGATTTCTGTCATTTTCCGGATGTTGAGGCTAGAAGATACGCTTTATCATCACACCAGATTTACTTCGAATGCCACATCGTCAAATCCATCAAATCACCGATTGACGTCCTCAACGGTACATTACGTGTTAGCTAAAAGAAGTTTCCTTCTCCGCTTCCACTCTTGGTACGGTTGAAGAAATCAATGTACGTGACCTTTCCAGAAATACTCTGTCAGACAATCATCCATACAAGTCATCCAGGAACAGGATGAACCGAAGGCACGATTTCTATTAATAGAAAAAGTCCTTGCACTCTACTCCGTCTTCGATTATCTTTATATAATCTGATTCGCACGCTACTTCCAAAATGGAGTGGTTCTTCGGATAATAATCCAACCGGTCTCTCCATATCGACAACGATGGTCAAAACTTCGATAGTCTGTGATTTAACTATTGAATAAAAACAAGTGTTTCGATAGTCGATGATTTAACTATCGAATAAAACAAGTGTTCATCCAAACATCCAACAATCAGTGAGCCTTTAATTAATATTCCGTTAATTAAATCTCTTCTCTATTTCTTTATCAATATTTGTTAACCAAATATTTTCAATAACCATATTGGCCTTATACATTCTTTGGAAAACATTTCCGAATATCGCCTTCTTTATTTTCTAACTTTAGAAATATTTATTATTCTATTTCCAAGCTTACATTTATTTGGGTTAAACCGGATGTTGTGTAAAACATCGGCACGACAACCCAAATACTATATTCAACTAATTCTCATTCAACATTGATCTTCGAGCCTGAAATCTTACTCGGACAATCAATACCATACAACTACTGATTTACTTTTAAACACGTATACACTTCCCCTTTCTATTCTTACTAGATTTTATTCTTATACTTCCTTTTTTATTATACTATTATATTTCTAAGTTCGTTTTCCTATCGACTTCTATATATATTGATACGTTGGTTTCTAACTATCAAATTATCTTAAAAATATTCTATCTCCTTAAATTCCCGGAAAAATTCGCCATAACCTCCTTTGTACCGGGAGCATCGGGAAATTTCAAATAGCTTTCCCGGTCCTTCTCATCTCAAAAAGAAAAAGAAAAAGCCAAGCGGCTTGCCGATACGGCGCATAAAATCTCATATATGAATTAAATACGTACCTTTTTGTCGGGCATTCTATTTATTTCACTTCTATTCTTTATTCCATACCTGTCTCCTGTATATTTATGCCTGTCCAATCTATTTTAACTATACCAATCGTTTTAACTCAATTTGTTAATTAAATCTGTTACTTAACTTTTCAGTCTATTTCACCTTCACATTTGAACATGACATGTTCAAATATATTTTAACTGCATATTAACAAATTCTAATTATACTCATACTCTCGTTTCCTTATCGACTTCTCTATTCAAATTCTAATTCAATTCTATTTGAATTCTCTTTATTTAAACTTCATTTGAATTCTATTTGCATCCCTATATTTAAACTTCATTTGAATTCTATATTCAAATTCTATAGTTAAACTCCATTTGAATTCTATTATTCAAATCTATTCAAATTCTATTGTTTAAATTCCATTTGAATCCTATATTCAAATCTATAGTTTAAAGTCCATTTGAATTTCTATATTCAAATCTATAGTTTAAAGTCCATTTGAATTTCTATATTCAAATCTATTCAAATTCTATTTGAATTCTCTGCATTAATTTATAAACAACGTTTATAACTTTACTTAAAATCCCCCATTAAATATTTATAAACAAAGTTTGTAAATTTAATTCAAATCCCATATTTTCCTTTATAAACAGAGTTTATAAATTCGATTCAAAACCCATATTTTCCTTTATAAACAGAGTTTATAAATTCTATACTCGTTTTATATATCTTCAAAACAGGTAAATATTTCCTATAGTTCATTAAAAATTCCAATCCTATTTATAAAATAGAATTCAATTTTTAAATCTCAAATACCCTTTTCAGGGTATTTTATAAATCAATATCCCAAGCCCCAGTGATATTTAAACAATCAAATCAACCAATTTTCAATCATTTTATTTTTAACACATCATATACGAATATATATGAAATCAACAAACAACACCAGATAATATATTTTTGAGGAATCCAGTTGGATTCCTCCAACCTGTTTTCCTGCATCCACAGACGTTAGTCAACATAGTAATACCCATCCTGCTTCGAGGCAGGATATCGCGGTATTGAAGGTCATCCACTAATCATAGCGTGGGGCGTATAGGGTAATCATCCGCTATGGTACCGCGGGCATCCGCTAATGAGACTGTGGGAATCCAACCACTCAATCAACCCAATATATATATAATAGTCGATCCTAAATAACTAATATATTTTAAACAACCAGAAAAATCCAAACAAGCAACAAAAATTATTTTTAATGACATAAAAAACAATTCTAATTAAGTGGTGAGTGAGATTTACTCACCGGGATTTTTATTTGATGAAATAGCGGGTTTGTTTTTCTGATTAAATTAAACTAGCGTTTAATTTAATCGAAACTCGAACTCAATCCGATTCCGTATTGTAGATAATGTTGTTAATGAATCCAATGCTATCTACCGAGTTTGGATTTGAACCTAATCCCAATAAGTATTTTAGTTTACAAATGTTAAACGAGTTAAAACATTATTAACCAATTTAAATATTAACTAAATTTACCAATCACCGTATTAAGTTCTCAATTCCTTCTTCCTTCCAGATGAATAATGCGACTTCCAAGATCCAGTAAGCCCTTCGACATTTGCCATTCCCCCTCCTTTTGCTCCCTTACCATCTCACAATATCCATTGTCATAACCACCCTGACCCATTGATTAGAGCTTGATGGCCCTTTTTTTACTGCAACCTAGCACACAAACTGGAGCAACATTATTTTGTTCGAAAGACTCCAAAACTTTGGCATCCCAACTCTCTCGCTACCCGAAGGTCAACGCCATCATTGGTTCACCCCAGCTCCATCCGCAACACCATCGACGCTCAAAGATGTCGAAAACTCCCAAAAATCAAAGTCGTTGACTGTCACTGGTTTGAAATCGAACATGCCCAAAACAGACGACGCACTCCAATTCCGGCGACTAGCAGACTTGACGCCTCCCTGTATGCTGCGATAGTGCAAGTTGCAGTACTCCAGTACAAACTCAAATCGAACATCGGTTTGCCTACTCCCTTTTAAATGACAGCAAAACTACTGTCGCACTTCTGGGCATCGCGACCCTCGGATCTGAGCGACACAGACAACAACGGAGGCGGCTCTTTGATTTTGATTCCGTTCGATTATAGAAAATGGGAGCGGCCATTATTGATTTACGGTTTGGAGCTTGATTTTTGTCTATTCAGAAATGGGAGGAGCAGTGTGATTTTATAACAGAGAGGTGTGGTTTTTAGAGTGAACAACGAGGCCAATAACATGTGGAGTTGAAGAGGAAGACAGGTTCGGTTTTTCCCCCTTATGATTTCTTTGCCTTGTTGTTTTTGTTTAAGTCCATTTAAAAAGGAGGGGAATTATAATATTATATTTTAATTTAATTTGTTTAAAAAACTGTATCCTTAAATTTTAAATACTCATGATGTCGAACTCCTTTCTGAACCCAACAACTGGCATTTCTAGGATTTACCCACCATTCCGGACACACTGGGATAGGTCACAAAGTCCAATTTCGATCGTCTGTGAAAGATATTTATTTAATCAATATGAATTAAATTCGAAACAATTTATTTCCTCGATAATAAATTAATATTATTATCGTTATAAATTTAAATAAATTTTCCCATTAATCTTTTGAACTGTTTTCAATTCAAATCAAAACTTTGAATTCAATCTAAATCCATTTTCGTATTCTGTTATTTAATATATTCGATTTTAAATCGAAATTGATTATTAAACTAATAACATAATATAAAAATTCCATTTATATTATCCCCTCCCAATATTTGAATCCATATTAAATATTTAAAATTAAACCATATGGATCCGGGTCATTACAATCTTCCCCACTTAAAATAATTTCGTCCTCGAAATTGCTAAGGTAGAAAAAGTGCTACAAACCCATTAACTTTTCAAAACTTATTTATGTTGATACTCAACATTTCAAACTTCCTTACGTAACTCTCTTTCGAATAAATCCCTATTCGATAGCTCCTCCCTTCGAATAACTATATTCGATAATCTCTCTTTCGAATAACTAGATTCGAAAACCTTTCTTCGAATAAACTATATTCGATTTACTCTATTCAATTTACTCTTATCAATTAACTCTATTGGATTTAACTCTTTTCGATTAACTCCATCGAATAACTAAATTCGATAACTCCTTCGAATAACCAATATTCTATAACTCACGTTGATTAAACTAATCGATAACTCCTTTCGATTAAACTATAACCGATAACTCATTTCGATTAACAAATAATCGATAACTCCTTTCGATTAACTATACTCGATAACTCCTTCGAATAACTATATTAGATAACTCCTTTAATTCTATCTCAATACTATATTTGTGACGAGAAGGAATTTCGCTCGGTCCAAACTAGTCGCTAAACCGATCCAGGTCGTTCGAAACGCCCTATCGTTGAGAACACGACAAAATCAGAACACATACAGAAGAACATTTCATTGTATATCACAATAATGCATCAGATTACAAGAATATACAGAGTATAAATGAATAAATATTACACAGAAATATCAGAGATTTAAATTACATTTAAATACATCGCAGCGGAAAATAATACAATACACAACTAGAAGAAGATATACGGATACAAAGCTTTTCCGGATATCGTTCCAGCTGTAAACCAGGATCCTGTGAATATAAATCTGCAAAACCAAAACTACTAGCTGCCCGTGTCAAAATAAGGGCAACCAGAGTTTAGGTTAAAACAATAAACTCTAGGTCAGTCATGGGACTGGTGTGAGAACTAAAACAATTATTAATCTTTATTTTTAAAGTTGGGTAAATCAAGGGACCACGCCGCTAACGCGGAACGGGTTTCCTCCCAAGAATACCAGTGCATAAAACAACAGCGCAATGCTAAATAAAGAAGAATGAAGCTGTTATAAGACCCAGGTCCCATCACACAATGCAACGCAGCCGAGGATAGGGTTTTCCCTTATAACAGCCAAAGAATGCTTGATACGTTTAAAACAAATCGTTTGATACTATTATAAGTGCATAGTGTATAAAACAATTTCAAATCATAAGTATCAATCATAGACGGCATAAGTGCCCCATCCCACTATGTCGCCATACTAGGCTCTACAAATAAAACCGCAGAATCACGTATTTGGAAATTGGGTTTCCATCTATGAACCGAGGCAAAAGATAGTCCTCAACCGATTCGAGACGCTCTAGCCCGCCCCTCAGGATCAGAGCTCGAGTGACCCTTGGATCCTCAGGGCCAGTCCACCGATGTGGATTAAACTTAAACCCTGGACATGCATTTCCCCGCCCTATGGGGCGTAAACGAGCCAACTAAATGACTCCATCGGTTCGAGAACGACCGATCAATCCGAGGCGCCTCGCAACAGCAACAACCACATAAGTCAAACTCGTCAGGGCGTGTAAAACCACTGACGCCACTTCTAGCTAGAAAGAAACGCATGCCCTCCCTGACGTCCTCTCCCGTTTTTGGTTCATACCGGGTGTGAAACTCGCGAAGCAAACGTTACACAAAGCTACGCCACAAAGGCCTTGCTTTGATCATCACCACAAGACTTTGCTTTTCAACAGAAGCCTCGATCAATTGCCACTTAGGCATGCCACACAGGCAATTCACTCCATGCGTTTGATATCCATCAATATATAACCCCTGAGCTCGTACGTCTCAGAGAAGGGCGTTAAGCAAGAGAATAAATTCTCCGCCGCCAAACAGATATATATTTAATAGAAATCAAACACACAGACTAAAATCCAATGTCAGACACACAGTCCATTTACAAGTCCGTTCTGGGGCTGAACGAAACCGGAGGCACCTAGTACCCCGCATATCCATCGATCTCCAAGTACGTCTGGACGATCACCAACTGTTTCCATCTTCTTGGGTGTACAGCCCAATCAAGATCATCAGTAATTATCCAAAAGACATGAAGACTTCCGGTCTTCGACCACCGTCTTCATCTTCGACTTATCGTCGTATCAGTTATTCAGAATGGGATAAACCCGGTCTTTCCGAATAACTCGCGTATATTTTAAATAAGTGTTACACAAACACATCATACGCCTCATTCCAATTCATCAGTCACTAACCGTAAATTAATCAAGAGAATAATTCCCCAAATATTAACCCCGAAGGCCGAAACCAACATCAGATCAATATCCAGAAAATCGTTCTGCTTAGCTAACCGATAGTTAGTTTCTAAATTTCATATTCATAGGGAAAGGTTCCCATTAATTTTATCCAAGATAAATTTCTTGAATTTATTCTTTATTCTATTTTTGAATCTCAATTCAAACTAGTCGGGATTAGCGAACCTTACCGAAGTAATCATTTATTTTAATTTCCCAATCCCAACCTATTCATCCCATGAAGTAAAACTGGTTATACTTCATATCTAACACCACAGTGTTATCGGTAAATTCAATTACCATTTCACGTTCAAATCTGATTAAAGATTTAACTATCGCCTGGAGCAAAACTGGTGATACTCCATTCTCGATTATTTCAATCTAATTAAAGATTCATTAAAACTCCACTTAGTTTTAATCGTTAACTGGGTTAAAGAATCAGTGTCATTTAAAACACGGTTCACGATAAACCCAAAATCACATTCCATTAATTATCGGGTTAAAGAACAAGTGTTATTTAAAACACTGTTCACGATAAACCCAAAAATCAATACCAATTAAATATAATTTAATTGGTACACTTCATTAAATCTAAATAAAAAGATTTAATCTTTTCTCAACTGGGTTCAAGAACAGTGTTAGTGAAGACACCATTCACGACAAACCCAAATCACATTTGATATTCAATACAAGGCTCTGAATAGAAAATATACCGGCTTATATTCAATATCAAATTCTACGACTAACAAATATCGCATTGGAAATAACGATATATATATATCTTTCAAATTCCCATAACAATATCTGTATCATCACGAAATCCAATCTCGAAATATTCCGAAGACAATTTCGATTCAAATCCATTCCAATATAATTATTGGAAATTCTGGTTATTTTTAAAACCCTTTTCAAATTCAATTTATTTATTTAAAAATAAATAGAATTATATTTCTAGTTCAAAACTAGTTCATTTCGATAAAAATCTATTTTTATCTTTTCAAATATGGAGTTTTTTCATCCCAATTCTTTCTAAATCATTTCTTATGATTTTACACAAATTATTACTATTTTTAATAATTTTATCAAGGCCTGTACAGTCGATTTCCATCAATGGCCATCGAACTGCACTTACAGCGACCTTTTTCGAATTTGATTTGGACATAATTCCAAATCCAACCGTTAGATTTCTAATTTCTAATATTATTTAGAAAGCTCTTTTCGATACGAACCCAACGGTTCCGGTTTTAGGAGAATCCGACGGTCGGATCTCCCGTAATGTCCGTTTGAAATAAATGGTCGAAATTTACGAACTGCCGCGGCGCGGCGCGTTCTATTCAGGCCATTATATTATATATATTATATATATAATATATATTTCGTCGATTTCTATTTAAAACGAATTTTATAAATCGTTTTAATTTCATTTCAAAAGCAATTTCAACTTCCATTTCAATTCAAATCAAAATTGAATTCTTCTTTATAAATTCGTTTTAAAATTCATTTCTATTCAATTCAAATTTCAATTCAATTTGAATTCATTTCAATTCGCTTTCAATTCAATTCGAATTCGTTTTCAATTCAATTCATTTCGAAATCGTTTTCAATTCAATTCATTTCGAAATCGTTTTCAATTCAATTCATTTCGAAATCGTTTTCAATTCAATTCATTTCGAAATCGTTTTCAATTCAATTCATTTCGAAATCGTTTTCAATTCAATTCATTTCGAAATGAATAAAATCGATATAAATATCGTTCATGTCAAAATGGCGTCAATCTAATCAACACGGCTTCATAAATTTCTATTTTCAAATATTCTATTTCAAATATTTCTTTTTCAAAATAGTTGTTATTATCAAAATATTTCGTTCAACACATGACCAATCTCAATGGATGAGTACTGTCAACACATGAACCTTTATTTTATATTATAAAGATGTAAATTTTATTACTAAAATATTTCGTTCAACACATGACCAATCTCAATGGATGAGTACTGTCAACACATGAACTTTTATTTTATATTATTCTTTGTTTTTCAAATTGGAATGAGGCCCAATCAATTACCATATAAAATTAATTATATGGATTTTCATACAACATATGTATATAATAGCATTGAAAATAATCAACCATCAACCAAAGTGCACTACACTATATAAGCATCAAATATAGATATCTAGCGCTTATAACAGCCTGTCAATCGATCGATCGACATATTTAATCAATCAGGATGAGTGAACTTCAAATTTCATCCTAACACCGTGTGGGGTTTCAAACAATCAAACACATATTTTATTTGTGCAGTTGGGTGATGTGTAAAATTTATCGTCCCAATCAATGTCATTCAAATAGGTGTACATAAACAAACCGTCCGGTTTATAAATGAATATTTTATTTTATTCACTTCACGTTAAAATTTATATTTTTAACGATAAAACATTTTATTTCAGCCTATGAATTTCTATTCAATTCATTTCTATTCAATAAAATGATATTTTTATTTTTCTAACTTATTTTAGAAAATTTCGGCGGCATAACGGCACGATACTAGAAACGGGACAAGGCCTAGCCTTATCCCCGGTCTAGTGAAGGCCCACGCCATTCACACATCAATCAAAATCACCAAACAACCAAATTCAAATCAAATCATATAACTAATCTATGCAACCAAACAAACAAGTCCATGGTCTGTGGACGATTGTGTCGGGTGCTACTAAGCACCGTCTGCATCCTAGTATATATATATAAATAGAAATGAAATTGAAAGGTGAGAAATTCTCACCGAATTGCTATCCTAACTCCACGGCACTTCTAATGCAGGAAATCTTCACTGTTCTCGCCTCTTATCACTTTCTTCGCCCGTAGCCACTACATATATAGAAATCGAATTTTTATTTCGCTATCCAATATATAAAAATCATATTTTTAATTCGAAGTTCAACATATAAAAATCATATTTTTATTTCGAAGTTCAACATATAAAAATCCTATTTTTAATTCGAAGTTCAATATATACAAATCGAATTTTCACATCGATGTTCATATCGTAAAGATTATATTTTTATCACGCCATTCTTCATATAAAGATTTCGCCTTTTCAATTTCATCACTATAAAAATCACATTTTTTTTATTTTTCTACCTATATAAAGATGATATTTTTAATTTTACATTTTTCTAACAATGTCATTATATTGAAAATTCACATTTTAAACATTGCTTTATATTTTAAAAATCATATTATTTTATATTTTTAAAACCATGTTATTTTATATTTTTAGAAACAATGAAAAACAATGCCCTTTTTATATTTTCCAAAAATAATGCTCTTTTCATATTTTTAAAACAGTGTATAATTTCAAACAATGTATATTTTTATATTTTCAAACAATGTAAATTTTTATATTTTCAAACAATGTAAATTTTCTATTTTAAAAACAAAGTGTATTTTCTATTAAAAATAACACATTTTATAGATTCTTTTCCTAAAAAAAAAGTCACATTTTATTTCAACTTCTTGTCATATATAAAAAAAAAAAAACTGATTTTCCAATTATGCTTTTTGAATTAACTAATTAGTCATTAATTACTTAATTAACAATATTTTAAAACCTTAATCACTTCACTGTATGTTGTGTCTCTGCTTGGATCCTCATCGAAGAAGAAAACCACTGCCGCTCTTCTTCTTCTTTGTACACATTACAGGAAAAAAAAACACGTCTTCAAACCCATGCCTCGCAGGAAAAACTCCACCGTCGCACCCAATCCCGGTCGTCGGAGACCGATCCGCCACCCCTACATGATGCGCGTTGACCGGCACCTCCACCTCCTTCCACGCTGACAAATCCGATGGCCTCTGCTACCTCCAATTCCGTTCGAACACAGCGTCCTCCTGGCTCGATTTCGAGCAGAACACGAAATGGAATTCCATAATTTTGGTATCAATTTAAAGAGCTAGCCAACCACTACAATTTTCGTTCTATAAATTTCGAATAATTGTTGATCGATTGGGAGATTTTTTTGAGTGTGAATTCCGAAGCCTTTTAGCCCTTCGTTTTGAATGATGTCGGCGGCTTTCTGATATGAGCTAGGGTTTAGTTTATAACGATATATATATATATATAATATTTTAATTCATTTATTCTTTAAATACGAAGTTCTTCAATCGGAATTCAAATCAAATCGAACGACTGTCGCCCCTAGCCAAATACCCCCATTCCGGACACAATGGGATATGTATCGTAGACCAATTCGACTGTTTGAATTGGTTTCCTCTGAATTTAAAGTATAATTCTTTATATATTCAATTTAAACACACATTTCAAATTACCGGGGCCACGTACTAACTCGCAAAAGTCTAGAAAAATATTTCCTAGCTTCGTATTGACGATACGGTCCTAACAAAACTAGTTTCGTCGAATTCTGAGACCGTTTGAAAAATGGCCATTTTCCAGTCGATTAAAATCAACTGAAACTGGTCAAACGCGTTTTCCTTTGCCACGCTCACATTTTGATTCAGAAAATTATGAAATTTGAAACCTAGCAATAATTTGACATCCCGGACCCAACAAAACTGGTTTCGTCGAAATCCAAGGTCGTTTGCAAAATGTCCATTTTTAAGGGCCTGAATTCCATAGCGACTATTCAGAATTTTCAACTGGACATATCTTTTGATTCCCGCTACGAACTTTTAATTTTTCGGATTCGTTGGAAAGATATTCACTATTAGATTCCATTATTTTTGGTTTCACTAAAATCCGGATTGTTTTGCACCCGGTACATTCAATTGAAGTTTGAAATCGAATTATCGAACTACCGCGCCATTTTCAATTCCTTTTATAATTATATATAATTATTTATATTCTAACGACGACGTATACAATATAAACATTCTATTATATTCAAAATAAATTTCTCAACGATATTATTTAAAATAATTCATTTTAAATAATCAAGATTCGCTAAAATTGCTAAAATAAAAAAAAAATTAAACTGGCCCAGATTTTCGGGTTGTTACAATCTCCCCCACTTAAAACTTTTCGTCCCCGAAAAGGAACAAAGTCGAAAGTGGTTTGATTAATCAACTCTACGTTCGGTCTGGCTTCCATTCTCCAACTCTTTAGTTTCTGAGAATTCTCTAAAATTTCAAAAATTTGGCTAACACCCTAAATTTTCGAAAAAATTCGTCATAACCTCCCCTGCACCGGGAGCATCGGGGAATTTCAAATAGCTTCCCCGGTCCTTCTGATCTCAAAAAGAAAAAGAAAAAGCCAAGCGACTAGCCAATAGGCTCATAAAATCATCATCACCCAAACAAAACAGTAAATTATGTAGTAAACATGTACCTATTTGTCGGGCAAACAAATTTTATTCTCTGCTCTAGCCTCCTTGCTATGACCTGTTCAATGTAAGTATATGTGTATGCAAACAAATGCGACCAATTTCCAATACAATTCAATATTTGATCAAATTAGGCATAATGGTTCAAAATTATCAAACAATGAACAAACAACACAAACATCAATCAATTAGTGAATTAGAGTCTCAAATTCATAATTTTGATACATATACAAAGATCATGTTTTTGATGCCAAATCACAACAATAGGCCCTATCTAATTTTGGTTCTCACACCAATCAATAGGAAATATATAGAAAGTCCACTTTCGTCACTCGAATATAAACACTGATGATGAGGCCTCATCATCTGAATCATCTCCGGGCGACTAGAGTGTGATTCTATATCTATCCAGTATATTAAAATTTCGAATACACGCGGATCAGACGTATACGCAAAATCTATATATACTGGATTGTCCACATCAATATAAATAGATAATCAAATACGGATAATTGATTAAAATCTTCAAAACCAACATTGTTTTTATTTTCAAAGATATACTCTTCACACTCGTTCTAGGATACTACTGATCCTATCTCTAACGATTCATTCTAATTGGATATTACTAACCCAATATCTGATGAATTCTTTCGTATGGTTCTAATGTGCCTTGTTCTCTAGCTTTGTAAACCAAAGCTTTGATACCAACTGTGACGAGAAGGAATTTCGCTCGGTCCAAACCAGTCGCTAAACCGATCCAGGCCGTTCGAAACGCCCTATCGTTGAGAACACGACAAAATCAGAACACATACAGAAGAACATTTCACTGTATATCACAACAATGCATCAGATTACAAGAATATACAGAGTATAAATGAATAAATATTACACAGAAATATCAGAGATTTAAATTACATTTAAATACATCGCAGCGGAAAATAATACAATACACAACTAGAAGAAGATATACGGATACAAAGCTTTTCCGGATATCGTTCCAGCTGTAAACCAGGATCCTGTGAATATAAATCTGCAAAACCAAAACTACTAGCTGCCCGTGTCAAAATAAGGGCACCCAGAGTTTAGGTTAAAACAATAAACTCCAGGTCAGTCATGGGACTGGTGTGAGAACTAAAACAATTATTAATCTTTATTTTTAAAGTTGGGTAAATCAAGGGACCACGCCGCTAACGCGGAACGGGTTTCCTCCCAAGAATGCCAGTGCATAAAACAACAGCGCAATGCTAAATAAAGAAGAATGAAGCTGTTATAAGACCCAAGTCCCATCACACAATGCAACGCAGCCGAGGATAGGGTTTTCCCTTATAACAGCCAAAGAATGCTTGATACGTTTAAAACAAATCGTTTGATACTATTATAAGTGCATAGTGTATATAACAATTTCAAATCATAAGTATCAATCATAGACGGCATAAGTGCCTCATCCCACTATGTCGCCATACTAGGCTCTACAAATAAAACCGCATAATCACGTATTTGGAAATTGGGTTTCCATCTATGAACCGAGGCAAAAGATAGTCCTCAACCGATTCGAGACGCTCTAGCCCGCCCCTCAGGATCAGAGCTCGAGTGACCCTTGGATCCTCAGGGCCAGTCCACCGATGTGGATTAAACTTAAACCCTGGACATGCATTTCCCCGCCCTATGGGGCGTAAACGAGCCAACTAAATGACTCCATCGGTTCGAGAACGACCGATCAATCCGAGGCGCCTCGCAACAGCAACAACCACATAAGTCAAACTCGTCAGGGCGTGTAAAACCACTGACGCCACTTCTAGCTAGAAAGAAACGCATGCCCTCCCTGACGTCCTCTCCCGTTTTTGGTTCATACCGGGTGTGAAACTCGCGAAGCAAACGTTACACAAAGCTACGCCACAAAGGCCTTGCTTTGATCATCACCACAAGACTTTGCTTTTCAACAGAAGCCTCGATCAATTGCCACTTAGGCATGCCACACAGGCAATTCACTCCATGCGTTTGATATCCATCAATATATAACCCCTGAGCTCGTACGTCTTAGAGAAGGGCGTTAAGCAAGAGAATAAATTCTCCGCCGCCAAACAGATATATATTTAATAGAAATCAAACACACAGACTAAAATCCAATGTCAGACACACAGTCCATTTACAAGTCCGTTCTGGGGCTGAACGAAACCGGAGGCACCTAGTACCCCGCATATCCATCGATCTCCAAGTACGTCTGGACGATCACCAACTGTTTCCATCTTCTTGGGTGTACAGCCCAATCAAGATCTTCAGTAATTATCCAAAAGACATGAAGACTTCCGGTCTTCGACCACCGTCTTCATCTTCGACTTATCGTCGTATCAGTTATTCAGAATGGGATAAACCCGGTCTTTCTGAATAACTCGCGTATATTTTAAATAAGTGTTACACAAACACATCATACGCCTCATTCCAATTCATCAGTCACTAACCGTAAATTAATCAAGAGAATAATTCCCCAAATATTAACCCCGAAGGCCGAAACCAACATCAGATCAATATCCAGAAAATCGTTCTGCTTAGCTAACCGACAGTTAGTTTCTAAATTTCATATTCATAGGGAAAGGTTCCCATTAATTTTATCCAAGATAAATTTCTTGAATTTATTCTTTATTCTATTTTTGAATCTCAATTCAAACTAGTCGGGATTAGCGAACCTTACCGAAGTAATCATTTATTTTAATTTCCCAATCCCAACCTATTCATCCCATGAAGTAAAACTGGTTATACTTCATATCTAACACCACAGTGTTATTGGTAAATTCAATTACCATTTCACGTTCAAATCTGATTAAAGATTTAACTATCGCCTGGAGCAAAACTGGTGATACTCCATTCTCGATTATTTCAATCTAATTAAAGATTCATTAAAACTCCACTTAGTTTTAATCGTTAACTGGGTTAAAGAATCAGTGTCATTTAAAACTCGGTTCACGATAAACCCAAAATCACATTCCATTAATTATCGGGTTAAAGAACAAGTGTTATTTAAAACACTGTTCACGATAAACCCAAAAATCAATACCAATTCAATTCCAATTAAATATAATTTAATTGGTACACTTCATTAAATCTAAATAAAAAGATTTAATCTTTTCTCAACTGGGTTCAAGAACAGTGTTAGTGAAGACACCATTCACGACAAACCCAAATCACATTTGATATTCAATACAAGGCTCTGAATAGAAAATATACCGGCTTATATTCAATATCAAATTCTACGACTAACAAATATCGCATTGGAAATAACGATATATATATATCTTTCAAATTCCCATAACAATATCTGTATCATCACGAAATCCAATCTCGAAATATTCCGAAGACAATTTCGATTCAAATCCATTCCAATATAATTATTGGAAATCTCGGTTATTTTTAAAACCCTTTTCAAATTCAATTTATTTATTTAAAAATAAATAGAATTATATTTCTAGTTCAAAACTAGTTCATTTCGATAAAAATCTATTTTTATCTTTTCAAATATGGAGTTTTTTCATCCCAATTCTTTCTAAATCATTTCTTATGATTTTACACAAATTATTACTATTTTTAATAATTTTATCAAGGCCTGTACAGTCGATTTCCATCAATGGCCATCGAACTGCACTTACAGCGACCTTTTTCGAATTTGATTTGGACATAATTCCAAATCCAACCGTTAGATTTCTAATTTCTAATATTCTTTAGAAAGCTCTTTTCGATACGAACCCAACGGTTCCGGTTTTAGGAGAATCCGACGGTCGGATCTCCCGTAATGTCCGTTTGAAATAAATGGTCGAAATTTACGAACTGCCGCGGCGCGGCGCGTTCTATTCAGGCCATTATATTATATATATAATATATAAAATATATATTTCGTCGATTTCTATTTGAAACGAATTTTATAAATCGTTTTAATTTCATTTCAAAAGCAATTTCAACTTCCATTTCAATTCAAATCAAAATTGAATTCTTCTTTATAAATTCGTTTTAAAATTCATTTCTATTCAATTCAAATTTCAATTCAATTTGAATTCATTTCAATTCGCTTTCAATTCAATTCGAATTCGTTTTCAATTCAATTCATTTCGAAATCGTTTTCAATTCAATTCATTTCGAAATCGTTTTCAATTCATTTCGAAATCGTTTTCAATTCAATTCATTTCGAAATCGTTTTCAATTCAATTCATTTCGAAATGAATAAAATCGATATAAATATCGTTCACGTCAAAATGGCGTCAATCTAATCAACACGGCTTCATAAATTTCTATTTTCAAATATTCTATTTCAAATATTTCTTTTTCAAAATAGTTGTTATTATCAAAATATTTCGTTCAACACATGACCAATCTCAATGGATGAGTACTGTCAACACATGAACCTTTATTTTATATTATAAAGATGTAAATTTTATTACTAAAATATTTCGTTCAACACATGACCAATCTCAATGGATGAGTACTGTCAACACATGAACTTTTATTTTATATTATTCTTTGTTTTTCAATTTGGAATGAGGCCCAATCAATTACCATATAAAATTAATTATATGGATTTTCATACAACATATGTATATAATAGCATTGAAAATAATCAACCATCAACCAAAGTGCACTACACTGTATAAGCATCAAATATAGATATCTAGCGCTTATAACAGCCTGTCAATCGATCGATCGACATATTTAATCAATCAGGATGAGTGAACTTCAAATTTCATCCTAACACCCGTGTGGGGTTTCAAACAATCAAACACATATTTTATTTGTGCAGTTGGGCGATGTGTAAAATTTATCGTCCCAATCAATGTCATTCAAATAGGTGTACATAAACAAACCGTCCGGTTTATAAATGAATATTTTATTTTATTCACTTCACGTTAAAATTTATATTTTTAACGATAAAACATTTTATTTCAACCTATGAATTTCTATTCATTTAATTTCTATTCAATAAAATGATATTTTTATTTTTCTAACTTATTTTAGAAAATTTCGGCGGCATAACGGCACGATACTAGAAACGGGACAAGGCCTAGCCTTATCCCCGGTCTAGTGAAGGCCCACGCCATTCACACATCAATCAAAATCACCAAACAACCAAATTCAAATCAAATCATATAACTAATCTATGCAACCAAACAAACAAGTCCATGGTCTGTGGACGATTGTGTCGGGTGCTACTAAGCACCGTCTGCATCCTAGTATATATATATAAATAGAAATGAAATTGAAAGGTGAGAAATTCTCACCGAATTGCTATCCTAACTCCACGGCACTTCTAATGCAGGAAATCTTCACTGTTCTCGCCTCTTATCACTTTCTTCGCCCGTAGCCACTACATATATAGAAATCGAATTTTTATTTCGCTATCCAATATATAAAAATCATATTTTTAATTCAAAGTTCAACATATAAAAATCATATTTTTATTTCGAAGTTCAACATATAAAAATCCTATTTTTAATTCGAAGTTCAATATATACAAATCGAATTTTCACATCGATGTTCATATCGTAAAGATTATATTTTTATCACGCCATTCTTCATATAAAGATTTCGCCTTTTCAATTTCATCACTATAAAAATCACATTTTTTTTATTTTTCTACCTATATAAAGATGATATTTTTAATTTTACATTTTTCTAACAATGTCATTATATTGAAAATTCACATTTTAAACATTGCTTTATATTTTAAAAATCATATTATTTTATATTTTTAAAACCATGTTATTTTATATTTTTAGAAACAATGAAAAACAATGCCCTTTTTATATTTTCCAAAAATAATGCTCTTTTCATATTTTTAAAACAGTGTATAATTTCAAATAATGTATATTTTTATAATTTCAAACAATGTAAATTTTTATATTTTCAAACAATGTAAATTTTCTATTTTAAAAACAAAGTGTATTTTCTATTAAAAATAACACATTTTATAGATTCTTTTCCTAAAAAAAAAGTCACATTTTATTTCAACTTCTTGTCATATAAAAAAAAAACTGATTTTCCAATTATGCTTTTTGAATTAACTAATTAGTCATTAATTACTTAATTAACAATATTTTAAAACCTTAATCACTTCACTGTATGTTGTGTCTCTGCTTGGATCCTCATCGAAGAAGAAAACCTGTAACACCCCGTGAATACTATAACCGTGAAATTCGTAAATTAAAGTATAATTAATTTCAAATCAAAGAATTAAGGGAAACGGGATACTCCATTGTGTTCGTCTCGGAAAAATACGCGAAATAGAGTCCGAGTTTTCGAAAAACGGAGTCCGTATGAAGAAGATATGGCCTCCGGAAGTTTCTGAATTAAATTTAAAATTTAATTCAGCTCAGAAAAATCAAGTTAAAATTAAAAATCGGGCCCAATGGGCCAGGGCGGGAAAGTTCCCGCCTAAGCCACCCAGGTCGACAGGGCTGTCGACAGCCCTGTCGACAGGGGTGTCGACCTGGTCGAGAGCCAGGTCGAACCCAGTCCAACCTGGCTGGCCAGGTCTGTGTTTGGCCGATTTTCTGTGGTCTGCTTTGTCACTAGGGCTAGGTGGCGACACCGGATTGGCTTCCTCTTCAAACGAACGGCTATTGTTGAATCAAGCTCCATCGACGGTTTAAAACATCTTGCAAACATTATAAAAAGGACCTAAGACCTAGCCTAACATCATACTATTTCATTCTAGCCTTAGGCCGCCGCCATTAAACCTAGAGCTCTAAATTAAAAATACAAAGAATAAAAATTATAGAAGAAGGAGGATGATTCTTGAAGGCTACCACTAGAAGCTACAACAAATACGACGCTTTAGGCAACGAATTTGGAGACTATTTGATTTGGGATTCTTAATTGGGTTATTTGCTTCATAATTGTAAGTTCTATGTTACTTTTTAGGCAAAAACGCTAAAACAAGATGGACATGCGATGAATTGAAACTAAATTTATGTACTATTGCCAATTCATGTTTATATTATTTATCGTTGAATATATAATTTGGGATATTGCTATGGCAACGTTGCAAGTTAAACTTGCCATGATTTTGATGTTGTTATGAATCATTTGGGCTTGATTGTTTGGCAAGTTGGACTAATTCATGTCCATAAAATCGCTATGAAATCTTTATGTTGATGAAACCATGCCTATGGTGCTAATTAAATTATGCCTATAATGTTATTATACCCATCATGATTAATGAAAATTGGGTATTGCTAGGTTAATTATGTTAAAGACGCTAAATCGTCTATCATGTTAATTATGTTAAAGATGCTAAATTATCTATCATGTTAATTAAGCTAAATTGTCAATCATGCTAATTATGTTAAAAACGATAAATTGGAATCATTATGTCTATCATGTTGATTTAGAATCATTAAATTGGAATCATTATGTCTATAAGAATTATTAGGTTAAAATGCTAAATTGGAATTCACTATGCCTATTAGGATTACTATGCCTTTAATGCTTCATGTTTATGATAAAAATTATTATGATGCCGCAATGATTATTATGCCTATGATGCAAAGTTTAAATCATCATGTTAAATTAAGTTGGAATCATTACTATGCCAAGTTATCATCATTGCAACTATGTGATATGTTATATTCTGTTTATTATGCAAGTAATGTTGGAATTGTCACCTATGCCTATCACATGTTTGGTGTTATTCCCCTTTTATCTCTTGAATTGTTTGTGCTTATGAACGAAGTGCGTTTATATACGTTGGGAATACGATGGGGTAAAATAGGCAAAACTTGAATTAATTATAGGAATAAACTGTGAAATTTGGCATAAGTAGAACATGAATTATGGCACGAAAACTTGACTTGAACATGCCATAACTTGACTTTAAACATGCCTTAGTTGGGCACGAAGTTGACACATGAACATGATATCAGAATTGATAAGAACATGGGCATGACTTTAGAGAACAAGAAAGTGGCCAACTCGAGGTTGGGTTGAGTTTGTAGTGTAAATCTGCCCGGAACCGCCCGGCAAATCCAGTTGCTACAAACAATAGGATCCAATGTGGGTAGTTGGTCATATCGCGCTTGAAACCCGAGGTTGGGTTGAGTTCGTAGCGTAAACCTGCCCGGAACCGCCCGGCAAATCCAGTGGCTACGAACAACAGGATCCAATGTGAGTGGTTCGGTGCATTAACGAATCAATTAATGCCAATTAGGGTTAAGTCATGAACATGAAAAAGACAACTTAACCAACTTGAACATGATTTGTAGGGCTAAGTCATGAACTGGAAAACGACAACACTTAGCCAACTTGACATGACACGTAGGCGGGTTAAGTCGCGAACTGAAATGACATACTTAACCATCTTGACATGACTAGACTGGAAAAGGGTTAAGTCACGAATTACATGACTTGATCGGAAAGGCGGGTTAGGTCACGAATTACATGACCTAATCTATTAGGCGAAACCCTAGACACGACCCCTTTCAGCAGTAACCCTCTAGATGTATCAAGGTACCCTGGGGCTAGGCCGGGTGGGGGCACGATTACTGGGCTGATTGTAAGAGGTGAACGACGGCAGTGGGGTATGCCAGTGTAGGTTCGGCGGACTACGATCGTGCACGTATCCGGGGCAGACACTGGGTATCCGTAGATTTATCTGTGCATCTTGAATCGTGTCAGGGGTTGACACCATAGGGCTGATACACCCTAAGGTGGACCCAGCACAGGTGACTACATTCGTGATTAGCCGTATGACACGGACACTTGACGAGCTAGAACTTGTAGGGAGCCGATCGACTAGATAATCGCTCCGTAGGACCCCGTACTTGGGTCAGACCCCGTTCCAGGGTCATTTCATGATATTGGGCCGTGGAATTTATTTCGTGATTAACTTGTGATATGGGCTTAGTATACTAGTACAGTCGATGCAACGAATCTCGAACATGTGATGCTTTACTGGACTTATCTTGACTTATCCTGATCACCTCGGTCTATCTTGTTCACCTTGACACTATTCTTAAGTTTAGTTCCAGTTCATACATGACAGGTTGTTTCAACCGTTTTTACACTGAAAGTCACTAGAACTTACTCAGTCTTTATGACTGACCCTTTTCCTTTCGCCTCTTTTTCTTTCGTTCCCCCCCCCCAGGTTCTCAGGGAGGAATAACTAGCTCTTAGCTTGGATATCACTTGCTTTGGCTCAGCATGTACGGTTTGCTATGGCTGCTTCTTTTTACTGCACTTGGGGAATAAGCTGTTTTACAGCTTTTAAGTTATTGCTTCTTTGGCTATTATTACAAGACAATTGTAATGAAGTTACTTGAAATGTTTGTAAAAGACATGGTTTAATTTGGAATGAAATGAAGTTCTGTTTTGCTCAGAAATTCTTCCGCCGTCTACTTAATTATTTATTTATGTTCTGTCTTGTGATAATTCTGTGATGTTATCTCGATAATACCTCTCCAAAACTAGGGCATTCCCCTTGGTGAGTGACCCTAGCGGAGGTGGGGTGTTACACTTGGTATCAGAGCAGAGGGTTACCAAGACTGGGCAAAAGTTTTGAAAACCTTTTGAATTTTTTTTTCAAAACCATTTACAAAGAAGCATTTTCCAAGAAAAAGTTTTTAAAGGCTATTCCCCAAAAGCCATTAGCACTATCCTTTGTTTCCTTGTTTGAATCTCCTGTCCTTCGTTTTGAATCTCTCCTTCTTGTTTCAGCATGTCCGAAGAACTTAACTTGCCAGAGGGCGTACCAATACCTGGTTGGTTTAGACGATTCTTAGAAGCAAGGGCCACCCAGCCAGGTCCTACCGTTCCCCCTCCTCCAGCTGCAGGAAATCACCCAGCTGCAGCAACACCTCTTCCTCCACCTCCTCCGCGGGGAAACACTTTTGCTAAGATATGTAAAGATTTTAAGGCTATGGGAGGAAAGGATTTCCACGGAACTGAGTCCTTCGTAGCATCTAGAAATTGGCTGAAAGAAACTGAGGACCTATTCATCATCTTTGAGGTAGAGGATAGGCAAAAAGTACAATTGGCGGTGTGGCTATTGAAGGGCGAGGCTTCCTATTGGTGGGAGGTCACTAATGCTGAGAGACCAGTGGAGACATGGGAGGACTTTAGGGCAAGGTTTGAAACTAAATTTCTCTCAGATGCGGAAAGAAGTTTGCAGTTGGAAAAATTCTTATTTCTTAAGCAAGGAGACAAGACTGTCAGAGAGTATGTGAATCAGTTCGATGAGCTGGCTAGGTTCGGACTAGACCTAGTCAACACCCCGCACAAAAAGGCCCTCCGCTTTGTCAAAGGATTGAATGAGCCACTACACAGTCTGGCCATGACCCATATACCCATGGGAGCTACGTACGAAAGGTTGGTGCAGATGGCATTGCTGAACGAGGAAGATAAGGGCAAGAAGGAGACAGAGGCAGAAAACTCTCAAGGGAAGAAAGAGGTCAAGCCTAACGATTCTAAGAATAAGAAGGTAGACTCCGAGAAGGGAGGCAAGAACAACAACTCACGCGATAAAAGGAAATGCAATTACTGTGGCACGGAAGGACACATAGCCAAGGATTGTAGAAAGAGGAAGAGAAAGCAAGGTGAATGTTTTCATTGTGGGAAGACTGGACACATCAACAAAGACTGTCCTGAGAAGCAGACCGGACCTTCTGGCGGTACATCGTTAACCTATTCTAGATGCTTTGTTTTATCTTATTTCTCTCCTCGATCTTATCTTGAGAACCATAGGTAGAATCTTTTTGGATGTAAACATGTAATTGAAACATGTTATGATTGCAAAATGGTTGCAAGTGGTCGCAAGTGGTTGCTCGTGGATGCATGAATACACATTAGGCACTAGATCGGCTCAGGCACATTTTCATATTGCATATGCATGAGTGTTTATTTTGGAAACTTGGTTGTGCTATCATTTGGTTGTTGCATATGATTGAATGTTTGAGCACTCATGTAGAAATTATGAATTATAATAGGAAAAATTTGCATACATATTGGGTTCATTTCACTAAACATATTTTGCATTTAGAAGATCAATCAGGCCTGATCATTAGCATTAGCTAAAGAACATATACACACACTTCGCATATGATCATAAAGCATTAGAAGTCTTTTAAGGACAATGGATACTCGTGTTTGATGGATGAGTAGATGGATGTTTGGATGTTAGGATATACATTCCTCCTAACTTGAAGATTTCGGGGATGAAATCCTTTTAAGTAGGGGAGAATGTAACACCCCGTGAATACTATAACCGTGAAATTCGTAAATTAAAGTATAATTAATTTCAAATCAAAGAATTAAGGGAAACGGGATACGCCATTGTGTTCGTCTCGGAAAAATACGCGAAATAGAGTCCGAGTTTTCGAAAAACGGAGTCCGTATGAAGAAGATATGGCCTCCGGAAGTTTCTGAATTAAATTTAAAATTTAATTCAGCTCAGAAAAATCAAGTTAAAATTAAAAATCGGGCCCAATGGGCCAGGGCGGGAAAGTTCCCGCCTAAGCCACCCAGGTCGACAGGGCTGTCGACAGCCCTGTCGACAGGGGTGTCGACCTGGTCGAGAGCCAGGTCGAACCCAGTCCAACCTGGCTGGCCAGGTCTGTGTTTGGCCGATTTTCTGTGGTCTGCTTTGTCACTAGGGCTAGGTGGCGACACCAGATTGGCTTCCTCTTCAAACGAACGGCTATTGTTGAATCAAGCTCCATCGACGGTTTAAAACATCTTGCAAACATTATAAAAAGGACCTAAGACCTAGCCTAACATCATACTATTTCATTCTAGCCTTAGGCCGCCGCCATTAAACCTAGAGCTCTAAATTAAAAATACAAAGAATAAAAATTATAGAAGAAGGAGGATGATTCTTGAAGGCTACCACTAGAAGCTACAACAAATACGACGCTTTAGGCAACGAATTTGGAGACTATTTGATTTGGGATTCTTAATTGGGTTATTTGCTTCATAATTGTAAGTTCTATGTTACTTTTTAGGCAAAAACGCTAAAACAAGATGGACATGCGATGAATTGAAACTAAATTTATGTACTATTGCCAATTCATGTTTATATTATTTATCGTTGAATATATAATTTGGGATATTGCTATGGCAACGTTGCAAGTTAAACTTGCCATGATTTTGATGTTGTTATGAATCATTTGGGCTTGATTGTTTGGCAAGTTGGACTAATTCATGTCCATAAAATCGCTATGAAATCTTTATGTTGATGAAACCATGCCTATGGTGCTAATTAAATTATGCCTATAATGTTATTATACCCATCATGATTAATGAAAATTGGGTATTGCTAGGTTAATTATGTTAAAGACGCTAAATCGTCTATCATGTTAATTATGTTAAAGATGCTAAATTATCTATCATGTTAATTAAGCTAAATTGTCAATCATGCTAATTATGTTAAAAACGATAAATTGGAATCATTATGTCTATCATGTTGATTTAGAATCATTAAATTGGAATCATTATGTCTATAAGAATTATTAGGTTAAAATGCTAAATTGGAATTCACTATGCCTATTAGGATTACTATGCCTTTAATGCTTCATGTTTATGATAAAAATTATTATGATGCCGCAATGATTATTATGCCTATGATGCAAAGTTTAAATCATCATGTTAAATTAAGTTGGAATCATTACTATGCCAAGTTATCATCATTGCAACTATGTGATATGTTATATTCTGTTTATTATGCAAGTAATGTTGGAATTGTCACCTATGCCTATCACATGTTTGGTGTTATTCCCCTTTTATCTCTTGAATTGTTTGTGCTTATGAACGAAGTGCGTTTATATACGTTGGGAATACGATGGGGTAAAATAGGCAAAACTTGAATTAATTATAGGAATAAACTGTGAAATTTGGCATAAGTAGAACATGAATTATGGCACGAAAACTTGACTTGAACATGCCATAACTTGACTTTAAACATGCCTTAGTTGGGCACGAAGTTGACACATGAACATGATATCAGAATTGATAAGAACATGGGCATGACTTTAGAGAACAAGAAAGTGGCCAACTCGAGGTTGGGTTGAGTTTGTAGTGTAAATCTGCCCGGAACCGCCCGGCAAATCCAGTTGCTACAAACAATAGGATCCAATGTGGGTAGTTGGTCATATCGCGCTTGAAACCCGAGGTTGGGTTGAGTTCGTAGCGTAAACCTGCCCGGAACCGCCCGGCAAATCCAGTGGCTACGAACAACAGGATCCAATGTGAGTGGTTCGGTGCATTAACGAATCAATTAATGCCAATTAGGGTTAAGTCATGAACATGAAAAAGACAACTTAACCAACTTGAACATGATTTGTAGGGCTAAGTCATGAACTGGAAAACGACAACACTTAGCCAACTTGACATGACACGTAGGCGGGTTAAGTCGCGAACTGAAATGACATACTTAACCATCTTGACATGACTAGACTGGAAAAGGGTTAAGTCACGAATTACATGACTTGATCGGAAAGGCGGGTTAGGTCACGAATTACATGACCTAATCTATTAGGCGAAACCCTAGACACGACCCCTTTCAGCAGTAACCCTCTAGATGTATCAAGGTACCCTGGGGCTAGGCCGGGTGGGGGCACGATTACTGGGCTGATTGTAAGAGGTGAACGACGGCAGTGGGGTATGCCAGTGTAGGTTCGGCGGACTACGATCGTGCACGTATCCGGGGCAGACACTGGGTATCCGTAGATTTATCTGTGCATCTTGAATCGTGTCAGGGGTTGACACCATAGGGCTGATACACCCTAAGGTGGACCCAGCACAGGTGACTACATTCGTGATTAGCCGTATGACACGGACACTTGACGAGCTAGAACTTGTAGGGAGCCGATCGACTAGATAATCGCTCCGTAGGACCCCGTACTTGGGTCAGACCCCGTTCCAGGGTCATTTCATGATATTGGGCCGTGGAATTTATTTCGTGATTAACTTGTGATATGGGCTTAGTATACTAGTACAGCCGATGCAACGAATCTCGAACATGTGATGCTTTACTGGACTTATCTTGACTTATCCTGATCACCTCGGTCTATCTTGTTCACCTTGACACTATTCTTAAGTTTAGTTCCAGTTCATACATGACAGGTTGTTTCAACCGTTTTTACACTGAAAGTCACTAGAACTTACTCAGTCTTTATGACTGACTCTTTTCCTTTCGCCTCTTTTTCTTTCGTTCCCCCCCCCAGGTTCTCAGGGAGGAATAACTAGCTCTTAGCTTGGATATCACTTGCTTTGGCTCAGCATGTACGGTTTGCTATGGCTGCTTCTTTTTACTGCACTTGGGGAATAAGCTGTTTTACAGCTTTTAAGTTATTGCTTCTTTGGCTATTATTACAAGACAGTTGTAATGAAGTTACTTGAAATGTTTGTAAAAGACATGGTTTAATTTGGAATGAAATGAAGTTCTGTTTTGCTCAGAAATTCTTCCGCCGTCTACTTAATTATTTATTTATGTTCTGTCTTGTGATAATTCTGTGATGTTATCTCGATAATACCTCTCCAAAACTAGGGCATTCCCCTTGGTGAGTGACCCTAGCGGAGGTGGGGTGTTACAAAACCACTGCCGCTCTTCTTCTTCTTTGTACACATTACAGGAAAAAAAAAACACGTCTTCAAACCCATGCCTCGCAGGAAAAACTCCACCGTCGCACCCAATCCCGGTCGTCGGAGACCGATCCGTCACCCCTACATGATGCGCGTTGACCGGCACCTCCACCTCCTTCCACGCTGACAAATCCGATGGCCCCTGCTCCCTCCAATTCCGTTCGAACACAGCGTCCTCCTGGCTCGATTTCGAGCAGAACACGAAATGGAATTCCATAATTTTGGTATCAATTTAAAGAGCTAGCCAACCACTACAATTTTCGTTCTATAAATTTCGAATAATTGTCGATCGATTGGGAGATTTTTTTTGAGTGTGAATTCCGAAGCCTTTTAGCCCTTTGTTTTGAATGATGTCGGCGGCTTTCTGATATGAGCTAGGGTTTAGTTTATAACGATATATATATATATATAATATTTTAATTCATTTATTCTTTAAATACGAAGTTCTTCAATCGGAATTCAAATCAAATCGAACGAATGTCGCCCCTAGCCAAATACCCCCATTCCGGACACAATGGGATATGTATCGTAGACCAATTCGACTGTTTGAATCGGTTTCCTCTGAATTTAAAGTATAATTCTTTATATATTCAATTTAAACACACATTTAAAATTACCGGGGCCACGTACTAACTCGCAAAAGTCTAGAAAAATATTTCCTAGCTTCGTATTGACGATACGGTCCTAACAAAACTAGTTTCGTCGAATTCTGAGACCGTTTGAAAAATGGCCATTTTCCAGTCGATTAAAATCAACTGAAACTGGTCAAACGCGTTTTCCTTTGCCACGCTCACATTTTGATTCAGAAAATTATGAAATTTGAAACCTAGCAATAATTTGACATCCCGGACCCAACAAAACTAGTTTCGTCGAAATCCGAGGTCGTTTGCAAAATGTCCATTTTTAAGGGCCTGAATTCCATAACGACTATTCAGAATTTTCAACTGGACATATCTTTTGATTCCCGCTACGAACTTTTAATTTTTCGGATTCGTTGGAAAGATATTCACTATTAGATTCCATTATTTTTGGTTTCACTAAAATCCGGATTGTTTTGCACCCGGTACATTCAATTGAAGTTTGAAATCGAATTATCGAACTACCGCGCCATTTTCAATTCCTTTTATAATTATATATAATTATTTATATTCTAACGACGACGTATACAATATAAACGTTCTATTATATTCAAAATAAATTTCTCGACGATATTATTTAAAATAATTCATTTTAAATAATCAAGATTCGCTAAAATTGCTAAAATAAAAAAAAATTTAAACTGGCCCAGATTTTCGGGTTGTTACAATATTCGATCAACTTTAATTGAATAACTAACATTCAATTAAATCCTAATTCGATTGCCTATGTTCAATTAACTTCATCTGGTTAAGTCTTTATTTGAATAACAAATATTCGATAAATTCTGATTGAATCACTAATATTCAACTAACTCTACGGATTAACCCTAACAGATTAACTCTAACTGGTTAATTCTTACTCTAATCGATTTATTCTAACACTAATCGACTTCTCCTATTCGAATAACTCCTATTGGATAGCGTTTATTCATTTATAAAGATTTACTTTTAGTAACGGTTTTTCACTTTATAAATGTTCTCTTTAATAACGTTACTTCACTTATACAAGTGTTGCATACCCCTTCTATTTAAAACTATCGGTATTAAAAACCAATATCTCTTCTCTATATAAGTTCAGACTTATATATTCTATCTATCCAATGATAAATATTTAATTTAATTTACAAACTGTTTTTTTTATAAATTAATCTTTTCTATTTATCTGTTAAAAACAGAATTCCATTTTCTATTCATCTTCTAAATATTCCTTTGATTAAATTCTATTTATTTAACAAATAAATATCTCATCTATAACATTCTATTTATTTTCTATAAATAAATATTTCCATTCTATCTATTTGTAAATGTTTTTCAAATATTTCTTTTTAAATTCTATTTGTAAGTGTTTTTACAAATATTTCTCCTTTTATTCGTTTGCACATAACTTCCTTTGTATTTGTGTTACAAATATATTTCCTTTATTCACCCCCAATTCATATTTCATTCACATTGATTTTACTCAATTTATTCATTTCGATCCATTTAACTTACTTAAGTTATATTTTTCAATCATTCAAATTCCCATTAACTAGTTGCTAATTAACCGTTTTGCCTATTTCACCCTTTTTATTTGAATATCACTTGTTCAAATATATGTCAACTTAATTATAAACTAATCTAATTGTATTTTCAACTCGAGTTATATATTCGATTTCGAATATAAATTCTCAATTTCTTTCACTTATCCAAAAACCCAATTTCGATTCAAATTTCCTTTAACTAATTATTCTCTAATTTAGTTAATTCTATTTAACCATTTAAAATATGATTTTTGTCTTAAAAATCATTTCACTTACTTCACTGGAGTTCATATTTATTTTATATCTCCAGTCTGGATTTTTCTAATGCCAAATTCAGATTTTATTTCCTAAAAATCCTTTTATTTATTTAATTAAACCGTTATGGTTTTCTAATTGTTTTGGCGCTGCTTTTCTAAAAATTTGATTTTGACATAACTCAAAATTTATACGATGAAATCCCGATTTTTCTCTTTCATTAGAAAACTATTGTTCAACCGGTCCCGACGATTCTTGTTTCAAAGAATTCCGACTTCAATTGAGTTCTGTATACTAAATTGAAGTTCGAATCGCAAATTTACGAACTGCCGCACTATGGCGAGCTCGTTTTAATTATATTCATAAATATAAACGTTTTAACTTTGTTTATAATAAATTTAACTCCATTCTGATATATTTTTAATATATATCCAATCCATTTCACAATATTCCCGATCTATTTCACTTCTAATATTCAAATCCTATATCTTAATTTAAAATATTCAAATTCCATTTGAATTTCTTTATTCAAACTCTATATTTGAATTTCCTTTATATTCAATTTCTATTTGAAATCCTTCATTCAAATTCTAATTCAATTTCTTATCTTCATATTCTATTTGAATTTCTTATCTTCAATTCCTATTTGAAATCCTTCATTCAAAAACCCATTTCAAATCCCTTATTCAAATTCCATTTGAAATCCTTTATTCAATTTCTATTTAAATCCTTTGAATTTAAATTCTATTTCAAACTCTATATTTTCTTTGAATTCTAATATTCGACCTCCACTTTATATTCTCTTTGAAATTCTATTTAACCATTTTCCATTTGAATTCTAATATTCAAATCTCTATTTGACTTTTCTTTATTCAAATCCATTTGAATTCTATTGAATTCAAATTCCATTTCAATTTTTCTTATACAATTTCTATTTGAATTTTCTTTATTCAAATTCATTTGAATTCCTTTGAATTCAAATTATATTTCACTTCTATTTGAATTATATATATATATATTCCAATTCCTTTTATTTTACTTCTATTTGAAATCTATATTCCAATTCCCATTTCAAAATTCCTCTGAAGTAATATAAATATATACATATATTTATATATATCCCAAATTCAAAACATTTGAATTTTCAAACAACTTGTTTCTTTCAAACAAATTTCCATCAAAACTTTTCTAAGGCAACAATTCATCATTTAGAAACTCGAAAATGAACACTGATGATGTTGCGACCATCATCAGAATTATTTCCCAGCTACTGAATGAGTTCAGTACTATATTTCTTTCAAAATCCATTCAGAAAAATATTTTCCAAACTCCCAGGATTTTAAATTATGAATTCTGGTTGGAATTCAATTTCAATTTATCACATTTGTATATTTTATTTCTATACAAATTCCACTTGGTTATATATAACTATTTCATTTCTTATAATCTTATTCGATTATAATCCTAACAATCAACTCAACCATTTAAAAACAATATCATGTCCAATCTTCTGTTCAAGTGTTTATAAACTCCTATCGACATCGTGGCGTCCCACGATTCGACCAAAATTTATAATCCACTCAACAGACTAGTCAACACAATATAAAACGGTTTTTATATTAAATAACAAATACGCTCTCTCGTATATATATACACTCAACTCATTCTAGGATACTACTGATCCTATCTCTAATGAGCACATTCCAACAAGCCTAAGTATTCGCTCAACCTAAGCTCTGATACCAACTGTAATAATCCAACGAATTCCGGTAGGCTTTGCAACCATCCCTTCATCCCCCTAGATAGCAGGGTAATACCCCACCGTGACTTACATTGGTACCCCAGCACCACATTTTACGGCCAGCCTTTCGACTTCACAACCAACCCTCATTTTCGGGACATGTAGGGGTAAGAGTCTCCCATTCGCCACCTAACGAAAAGCGAGAACCCCTTATCATGCGACACATGCCCCAAGCACGCAATATGGACTGGTATGAGTAAACAGTTTAAAACAGTTTCAAAAACTAAATGATACCTCATAAGACCACGCCGTATAACACGGAACGGGTTTTTCCCTTATGAGAATCCAAACACTTGACTTATCTTTATAGCAAAACTCTTTTGATATTATAATAATGTCTAAATCAAGTAAATAACAATCTAGTGGAACGTTTGCATCTCACGTTCCACATATATAATATACAATCAAAACCGCAAGCACGTATTGGGTAATGGATTTTCAACTATGACAAGGTATGGAACCACCTTCCGCTGGTGTATCTCTAGAGGAGAATACACCGAGTTCAACAAGAACATCTTGCAACTCAGCCACACATGACCGACCACTCATTTCGCTTGAGTGTATCGAATGTATATCACCAACGATTGGGATTAGCAACCGTTTCCCGAATGGGACAGCATCGACAATAGATTTTTAGAAGTAAATGAAACTCTAGATCAGGTGATTATACAGCCTAATAGGTGCGACCTACATAGCCATGCTGCCTGCCCGATTTATGTCATTTTCCGGATGTTGAGGCTAGAAGCTACGCTTTATCATCACACCAGATTTACTTCGAATGCCACATCATCAAATCCATCAAATCACCGATTGACGTCCTCAATGGTACATTACGTGTTAGCTAAAAGAAGTTTCCTTCTCCGCTTCCACTCTTGGTACGGTTGAAGAAATCAATGTACGAGACCTTTCCGGAAATACTCTGTCAGACAATCATCCATACAAGTCATCCAGGAACAGGATGAACCGAAGGCACGATTTCTATTAATAGAAAAGTCCTTGCACTCTACTCCGTCTTCGATTATCTTTATATAATCTGATTCGCACGCTACTGCCAAAATGGAGTGGTTCTTCGGATAATAATCCAACCGGTCTCTCCATATCGACAACGATGGTCAAAACTTCGATAGTCTGTGATTTAACTATCGAATAAAAACAAGTGTTTCGATAGTCGATGATTTAACTATCGAATAAAACAAGTGTTCATCCAAACATCCAACAATCAGTGAGCCTTTAATTAATATTCCGTTAATTAAATCTCTTCTCTATTTCTTTATCAATATTTGTTAACCAAATATTTTCAATAACCATATTGGCCTTATACGTTCTTTGGAAAACATTTCCGAATATCGCCTTCTTTATTTTCTAACTTTAGAAATATTTATTATTCTATTTCCAAGCTTACATTTATTTGGGTTAAACCGGATGTTGTGTAAAACATCGGCACGACAACCCAAATACTATATTCAACTAATTCTCATTCAACATTGATCTTCGAGCCTGAAATCTTACTCGAACAATCAATACCATACAACTACTGATTTACTTTTAAACACGTATACACTTCCCCTTTCTATTCTTACTAGATTTTATTCTTATACTTCCTTTTTTATTATACTATTATATTTCTAAGTTCGTTTTCCTATCGACTTCTATATATATTGATACGTTGGTTTCTAACTATCAAATTATCTTAAAAAGATTCTATCTCCTTAAATTCCCGGAAAAATTCGCCATAACCTCCTTTGTACCGGGAGCATCGGGAAATTTCAAATAGCTTTCCCGGTCCTTCTCATCTCAAAAAGAAAAAGAAAAAGCCAAGCGGCTTGCCGATATGGCGCATAAAATCTCATATATGAATTAAATACGTACCTTTTTGTCGGGCATTCTATTTATTTCACTTCTATTCTTTATTCCATACCTGTCTCCTGTATATTTATGCCTGTCCAATCTATTTTAACTATACCAATCGTTTTAACTCAATTTGTTAATTAAATGTAATAACCCGGAAAATCTGGGCCAGTTTAAAATTTTTATTTTGGCAATTTTAGCGAATTTTGATATTTAAAATAGATTATTTTAAATAATATCGACGAGAAATTTATTTTGAATATAATTCGAACGTATATATTATACGCGACGTCGTTAGAATATAAATATTTATATATAATTATAAATAGAATTGAAAATGGCGCGGTAGTTCGATAATTCGATTTCAAACTTCAATTGAATGTACCGAGTGCAAAACAATCCGGATTATAGTGAAACCAAAAACATTAGGATCTAATTGAGAATATCTTTCCAACGAATCTGAAAGATCAAAATTTTGTAGCGAGAATCAAAAGATATGTCCAGTTGAAAATTCTGAATAGTCGCTATGGAATTCAGGCCCTTAAAAATGGACATTTTGCAAATGACCTCGGATTTCGACGAAACCAGTTTTGTTGGGTCCGTGAAGTCGAGTTATTGCTAGATTTCAAATTTCATAATTTTTCGAATCAATATGTGGGCGTGGCAAAGGAAATCGGGTTTTGACCATTTCAGTTGATTTTAATCGACTGGAAATTGACCATTTTTCAAACGGTCTCAGAATTCGACGAAACTAGTTTTGTTAGGACCGTATCGTCAATACGAAACTAGAAAATATTTTTCTGGAATTTTTCTAGTTAGTATGCGACCCCGGTAATTTGAAATGTACGTTTAAAATTCAATATAGTGATTTAAATGTAAATTTAACGGAAACTGATTGTAACAATCAAATCAGCTTGCGAAACATATCCCATTGCGTTCGGAATGGGGGTAATTAGCTATGGGCGACAGTAGTTGGGCCCGATTTTGAGTTCGTGATGATTTTTCTTTTAATTCCAATTAAAATAATAAAATAAATTATTTATAACTAGCCACATAAGCCCTAACCCTAATCAGACTTCTAGGCCGCCGCGTTTCTCTTGAACCAAGGGCGATTATCGCTCAAATCGTTCGCCCTCGATTTCTCTTATTCCACGCAGCCGATTCCAACCATTTTTGATGCAAATCAAAGAGCTCCGTGAGCTTGATGAAGCCAACGGTGATGATCAGTTCCCGATCATCAAGGCGGGGGATTTCTCGACTCAAACGGTGGACTTCGCAGCGCTCTTTGGAGGCACACGGGGGATCGCGCCTGTTGGCGGTTGGCGCGGGGGGGGGGGGGGGGGGGGGGGTAGAGGGCATAGCGCCCTTTGTCGTCGCACCTCCTGATCGACGTCCGACCTCCTTAATTTGCGCGCGTTGGTGAACTTCGACAGTGAAGTTTTATGGTGAAAAGCTGGAGCAATGCAAAAACGACAGGGAAAGGTGAAAGTTCATTTAATTTAAGTACATTGTTAAGAATTAGTTTATTTAATTTAAGTACTTGATAAAATAAAATAAGAAATAAAATTAGCATATGATTTAAAAATAAAATTAGTATTAGATTTTTGTTAGTGAAAAAGTGGTAGGATTTTTACAAGAAGGAAGCTAGGATTTTTAAATAATGAACTTCGAAAGAAAAATTTGATTTTTAAATATTGAACTTCGAAAGAAAAATTTGATTTTTAAATATTGAACTTCGAAAGAAAAATATGATTTTTATATATTGAATAGCGAAGAAAAATTTGATTTTTAAATAATGAACTTCGAAAGAAAAATTTGATTTTTAAATATTGAACTTCGAAAGAAAAATATGATTTTTATATATTGAATAGCGAAGTAAAAATATGATTTTTATATATTGAATAACGAAGTAAAATTCGATTTTTACATATATAGTGGCTACAGCATCGAAGATGGCGAAGATGCGATAACGACGAAGATCTCTACAATAGAAGTGCCGTGGAGCTAGGATAGCTATATGTGAGAATTTCTCACCTTTCAATTTCATTTTCTAGTTATATATATATACTAGGATGCAGACGGTGCTTAGTAGCACCCGACACAATCGTCCACAGACCATGGACTTGTTTGTTTGGTTGCGTAGATTAGTTGGATTATTTGATTGAAATTGAATTGTGTGGTGAAATGAATTGATTTGATTGATGTGTGAATGGCGTGGGCCTTCACTAGACCGGGGATAAGGCTAGGCCTTGTCCCGTTTCTAGTATCGTGCCGTTATGCCGCCGAAATTTTCTAAAATATGTTAGAAAAATAAAAATATCATTTTATTTAAAGAATGAACTGAATAGAAATTCATATGTTGGAATAAAATGTTTTATCGTTAAAAATATAATTTTTAACGTGAATGTGAATAAATAAATATTCATTTACAAACCGGACGGTTTGTTTATGTACACCTATTTGAAGGACATTGATTGGGTCGATAAATTTTACACATCGCCCAACTGCACAAATAAAATATTTGTTTGATTGTTTGAAACCCCACACGGGTGTTAGGATGAAATATGTAGTTCACTCATCCTAATTGATTAAATATGTCGATCGATTGATTGACAGGCTGTTATAAGCGTTGAATATCTATATTTGATGCTTATACAGTGTAGTGCACTTTGGTTGATGGTTGATTATTTTTCAATGCTATTATATACATATGTTGTATGGAAATCCATATAATTAACTTTATATGGTAATTGATTGGGCCTCATTCCGATTTGAAAAATAAAGAATATTATAAAATAAAAGTTCATGTGTTGACAGTACTCATTCATTGAGATTGGTCATGTGTTGAACGAAATATTTTAGTAATAAAACTTACATCTTTATCATTATAAAATAAAAGTTCATGTGTTGACAGTACTCATTCATTGAGATTGGTCATGTGTTGAACGAAATATTTTGATAATAACGACTATTTTGAAAAAGAAATATTTGAAATAGAAGATTTGAAAATAAAGGAATATATGAAGCCGTGTTGATTAGATTGACGCCATTTTGACGTGAACGATATTTGAATCGATTTTGAAACGATTTCGAAATGAATTGAATTGAAAACGATTTCGAAATGAATTGAATTGAAAACGATTTCGAAATGAATTGAATTGAAAACGATTTCGAAATGAATTGAATTGAAAACGATTTCGAAATGAATGGAATTGAAAACGATTTCGAAATGAATTGAAAACGATTTCGAAATGAATTGAATTGAAAACGATTTTGAAATGAATTGAATTGAAAACGATTTCGAAATGAATTGAATTGAAAACGAATTCGAATTGAATTGAAAGTGAATTGAAATGAATTCAAATTGAATTGAAATTTGAATTGAATAGAAATGAGTTTTGAAACGAATCTATAAAGAAGAATTCAATTTTGCTTTGAATTGAAATGGAAGTTGAAATAGATTTTTGAAACGAATTCAAAACTATTTATATAATTCGTTTTAAATAGAAATCGACGATATATATATTATATATATAATATAACGGCCTGAATAGAACGCGCCGCGCCGCGGCAGTTCGTGAATTTCGACCATTTATTTCAAACGGACATTACGGGAGATCCGACCGTCGGATTCTCCTAAAACCGGAACCGTTGGGTTCGTATCGAAAAGAGCTTTCTAGCGAATGTTAGAAATTTGAAATTTAACGGTTGGATTTGGAATTATGTCCAAATCAAATTTGAAAAAGGTCGCTGTAAGTGCAGTTCGATGGCCATTGATGGAAATCGACTGTACGGTCCTTGATAAAATTATTAAAAATAGTAATAATTTGTGTAAAATCATAAGAAATGATTTGTGAAGATTTGGGATGAAAAACTCCATATTTGAAAAGATAAAAATAGATTTTCATCGACATGAACTAGTTTTTGAACTAGAATTAGAATTCTATTTATTTTTAAATAAATAAACTGAATTAGAAAGGGTTGTAAAAATAACCAGAATATCCAATGATTGCATTGGAGTGGATTTGAATCGAAATTATCTTCGGAATATTTCGATGTTGGAATTCGTGATTATACAGATGTAGTTATGGAAATTTGAAAGATATATATGTATATCGTTATTTCCAATACGACATTTGTTAGTCGTAGAATTCAATATTGAATATAAGCCGATATATTTTCTATTCAGAGCCTTGTATTGAATATCGAATGTGATTTGGGTTTGTCGTGAATGGCGTCTTCACTAACACTGTTCTTGAACCCAGTTGAGAAATGATTAAATCTTTTTATTTAGATTTAATGAAGTGTACCAATTAAATAATATTTAATTGGAATTGAATTGATATTGATTTTTGGGTTTATCGTGAACAGTGTTTTAAATAACACTTGTTCTTTAACCCGATAATTGATGAATGTGATTTTGGGTTTATCGTGAACCGTGTTTTAAATGACACTGATTCTTTAACCCAGTTAACGATTAAAACTAAGTGGAGTTTTAATGAATCTTTAATTAGATTGAAATGATCGAAAATGGAGTATCACCAGTTTTGCTCCAGGCGATTGTTAAATCTTTAATTAGATTTGAACGTGAAATGGTAATTGAATTTACCGATAACACTGTGGTGTTAGATATGAAGTATTACCAGTTTTACTTCATGGGATGAATAGGTTGGGATTGGGAAATTAAAACAAGTGATTACTTCGGTAAGTTTCGTTAATCCCGACTAGTTTGAATTGATATTCAAAAATAGATTTAAGAATAAATTCAAGGAATTTATCTTGGATAAAATTAATGGGAACCTTTCCCTATGAATGTGAAATTTAGAAACTAACTGTCGGTTAGCCAAGCAGAAGGGTTTTCTGGATATTGATCTGATGTTGGTTTCGGCCTTCGGGGTTAATATTTGGGGAATTATTCTCTTGATTAATTTACGGTTAGTGACTAATGAATTGGAATGAGGCGTATGTTGTGTTTGTGTAACACTTTTATAAAATATACGCGAGTTATTCAGGAAGACCGGGTTTATCCCATTCTGAATAACTGATACGACGATAAGTCGAAGATGAAGACGATGGTCGAAGACCGGAGGTCTTCACGTCGTTTGGGTAATTACTGATGATCTTGATTGGGCTGTACACCCAAGAAGATGGAAACAGTTAGTGATCGTCCAGACGTACTTGGAGATCGATGGATATGCGGGGTACTAGGTGCCTCCGGTTTCGTTCAGACCCAGAACGGACTTGTAAATGGACTGTGTGTCTGACATTGGATTTTAGTCTGTGTGATTGATTTCTATTAAATATATATCTGTTTGGCGGCGGAGAATTTATTCTCTTGCTTAACGCCCTTCTCTGAGACGTACGAGCTCAGGGGTTATATATTGATGGATATCAAACGCATGGAGTGAATTGCCTGTGTGGCATGCCTAAGTGGCAATTGATCGAGGCTTCTGTTGAAAAGCAAAGTCTTGTGGTGATGATCAAAGCACGGCCTTTGTGGCGTAGCTTTGTGTAACGTTTACCTCGCGTGTTTCACACCCGGTATGAACCAAAAACGGGAGACGGACGTCAGGGAGGGCATGCGTTTCTTTCTAGCTAGAAGTGGCGTCAGTGGTTTTACACGCCCTGACGAGTTTGACTTATGTGGTTGTTGCTGTTGCGAGGCGCCTCGGTTATATCGGTTTCGGCCGAATGCATTCTGGTCGGCTGACGGACCAGACTTACACCCCATAGGGTGGGGAGACGTAGTGTTCAGGCATAATAATCCACTCCGTGTGGACCGGCCCTGAGGATCCAAGGGGCAGTTGCGGCTGTTCCTGAGGGGCGGGCTAGAGCGTCTCGAATCGGTTGAGGACTATCTTTTGCCTCGGTTCATAGATGGAAACCCAATTTCCAAATACGTGATTCTGCGGTTTTATTTGTAGAGCCTAGTATGGCGACATAGTGGGATGGGGCACTCATGCCGCCTATGATTGATACTTATGATTTGAAGTTGTTTTATACACTATGCACTTATGATAGTATCAAATGATTTGTTTTAAACGTATCAAGCATTCTTTGGCTGTTATAAGGTAAAAACCCTATCCCCCGGCTTGCGTTGCATTGTGTGATAGGACCTGGGTCTTATAACAGCTTCATTTTTCTTTATTTAGCATTGCGCTGTTTGTTTTATGCACTGGTATTCTTGGGAGGAAACCCGTTCCGTGTTATATGGCGTGGTCCCTTGATTTACCTAACTTTAAAAATAAAGATAACTGTTTTAGTTCTCACACCAGTCACATGACTGACCTGGAGTTTATTGTTTTAACCTAAACTCTGGGTGCCTCTATTTTTGACACGGGCAGCTAGTAGTTTTGGTTTTGCAGATTTATATTCACAGGATCCTGGTTTACAGCTGGAATGATATCCGGAAAGCTTTGTATCCGCATATCTACTTCTAGTTGTGCATTGTATTATTTTCCGCTGCTTTGTATTTAAATGTAATTTAAATCTCTGATATTTCTGTGTAATATTCATTAATACTCTGTATATTCTTGTAATCTGATGCATTGTTGTAATATACAGTGAAATGTTCTTCTGTATGCGTTTTGTTGTGGTTTGTTCTCGAACTATCCGACGCTTTCCTTGACGGGGAAGTTACGGGTTTTCACATTAAATCTGTTACTTAACTTTTCAGTCTATTTCACCTTCACATTTGAACATGACATGTTCAAATATATTTTAACTGCATATTAACAAATTCTAATTATACTCATACTCTCGTTTCCTTATCGACTTCTCTATTCAAATTCTAATTCAATTCTATTTGAATTCTCTTTATTTAAACTTCATTTGAATTCTATTTGCATCCCTATATTTAAACTTCATTTGAATTCTATATTCAAATTCTATAGTTAAACTCCATTTGAATTCTATTATTCAAATCTATTCAAATTCTATTGTTTAAATTCCATTTGAATCCTATATTCAAATCGTTTAAAGTCCATTTGAATTTCTATATTCAAATCTATAGTTTAAAGTCCATTTGAATTTCTATATTCAAATCTATTCAAATTCTATTTGAATTCTCTGCATTTATTTATAAACAACGCTTATAACTTTACTTAAAATCCCCCATTAAATATTTATAAACAAAGTTTATAAATTTAATTCAAATCCCATATTTTCCTTTATAAACAGAGTTTATAAATTTGATTCAAAACCCATATTTTCCTTTGTAAACAGAGTTTATAAATTCTATACTCGTTTTATATATCTTCAAAACAGGTAAATATTTCCTATAGTTCATTAAAAATTCCAATCCTATTTATAAAATAGAATTCAATTTTTAAATCTCAAATACCCTTTTCAGGGTATTTTATAAATCAATATCCCAAGCCCCAGTGATATTTAAACAATCAAATCAACCAATTTTCAATCATTTGATTTTTAACACATCATATACGAATATATATGAAATCAACAAACAACAACAGACAATATATTTTTGAGGAATCCAGTTGGATTCCTCCAACCTGTTTTCCTGCATCCACAGACGTTAGTCAACATAGTAATACCCATCCTGCTTCGAGGCAGGATATCGCGGTATAGAAGGTCATCCACTAATCATAGCGTGGTGCGTATAGGGTAATCATCCGCTATGGTACCGCGGGCATCCGCTAATGAGACTGCGGGAATCCAACCAATCAATCAACCCAATATATATATAATAGTCGATCCTAAATAACTAATATATTTTAAACAACTAGAAAAATCCAAACAAGCAACAATAATTATTTTTAACGACATAAAAAACAATTCTAATTAAGTGGTGAGTGAGATTTACTCACCGGGAATTTTATTTGATGAAATAGCGGGTTTGTTTTTCTGATTAAATTAAACTAGCGTTTAATTTAATCGAAACTCCAACGGGCTCCAGACGAACTCAATCCGATTCCGTATTGTAGATAATGTCGTTAATGAATCCAATGTTATCTACCGAGTTTGGATTTGAACCTAATCCCAATAAGTATTTTAGTTTACAAATGTTAAACGAGTTAAAACATTATTAACCAATTTAAATAATAACTAAATTTACCAATCACCTTATTAACTTCTCAATTCCTTCTTCCTTCTAGATGAATAATGCGACTTCCAAGATCCAGTAAGCCCTTCGACATTTGCCATTCCCCCTCCTTTTGCTCCCTTACCATCTCACAATATCCATTGTCATAACCACCCTGACCCATTGATTAGAGCTTGATGGCCCTCTTTTTATTGCAACCTAGCACACAAACTGGAGCGACACTATTTTGTTCGAAAGACTCCAAAACTTTGGCATCCCAACTCTCTCGCTACCCGAAGGTCAACGCCATCATTGGTTCACCCCAGCTCCATCCGCAACACCATTGACGCTCAAAGATGTCGAAAACTCCCAAAAATCAAAGTCGTTGACTGTCACTGGTTTGAAATCGAACATGCCCAAAACAGACGACGCACTCCAATTTCGGCGACTAGCAGACTTGACGCCTCCCTGTATGCTGCGATAGTGCAAGTTGCAGTACTCCAGTACAAACTCAAATCGAACATCAGTTTGCCTACTCCCTTTTAAATGACAGCAAAACTCCTGTCGCACTTCTGGGCATCGCGACCCTCGGATCTGAGCGACACAGACAACAACGGAGGCGGCTCTTTGATTTTGATTCCGTTCGATTATAGAAAATGGGAGCGGCCATTATTGATTTACGGTTTGGAGCTTGATTTTTGTCTATTCAGAAATGGGAGGAGCAGTGTGATTTTATAACAGAGAGGTGTGGTTTTTAGAGTGAACAACGAGGCCAATAACATGTGGAGTTGAAGAGGAAGACAGGTTCGGTTTTTCCCCCTTATGATTTCTTTGCCTTGTTGTTTTTATTTAAGTCCATTAAAAAGGAGGGGAATTATAATATTATATTTTAATTTAATTTGTTTAAAAAACTGTATCCTTAAATTTAAAATACCCATGATGTCGAACTCCTTTCTGAACCCAACAACTAGCATTTCTAGGATTTACCCACCATTCTGGACACACTGGGATAGGTCACGAAGTCCAATTTCGATCGTCTGTGAAAGATATTTATTTAAATCAATATGTTAAATTCAAAACAATTTATTTCCTCGATAATAAATTAATATTATTATCGTTATAAATTTAAATAAATTTTCCAATTAATCTTTTGAACTGTTTTCAATTCAAATCAAAATTTTGAATTCAATCTAAATCCATTTTCATATTCTGTTATTTAATATATTCGATTTTAAATCGAAATTGATTATTAAACTAATAACATAATATAAAAATTCCATTTATATTATCCCCTCCCAATATTTAAATCCATATTAAATATTTAAAATATAACCATAAGGATCCGGGTCATTACAAAGGGACAAACTTTCCTTTTATAAATAGGCCTCCCCTCACTTCCTTCCTTCTGTTATTTCTTCCCTGACCGCCATTGCTGGAAAGCTTCGAACCCGAGAACTTTGAACCAGAAATTTTGAAACTGAACTAGGTAAGGCCTGGGGGTCGAGAAAGTGAAAAGGAAGGGGGTCGAAAGGCCATGGCACCGCCACAAGAGGCGGAGTTGTCGAGCCTCTGGAGAAGGCAATGATGCATGAACCCAGTTGGCTTCGAAGTCTTGAACCTTCATAGGTTCGAATTCTGGAACCCTTGGGTTTAAATTTTCAAACCTCGTGATGTTAGAAACTTTGAACCTTGACGAGTTCGAGTCTTCGAACCCGGTGGGGCACGAAATTTCAAACCCGGAGGGGTTCGGAGTTTCGAACCCTGTGGGGTTCGATATTTCGAACCCTGAGGGATTCGAGATTTTGAACCGTAATGGGTTTGAAATTTCGAACCCAGAGTTTCGAAATTTCGAACCTGAAGGAGTTCAAAAATTCGGACTTCGAGGCCTGGGGCTTTGGATTATGAAACAGGTTGGTGCCTTTCTCTCCCTCTTAGGACTTTGACCTCCCGACTGCCCGTCTTCATATTTACATATCAATCGTATGACCGTGCATTTAGTGCTCATGTATACACTAGTGGTTGCGTGATCATGGTTTCAAACTTTTCACATAGGATGGAACATACATTCGGACCGGGACTTGAACTGTTGGACTATTTCGGACTTGTCTTTGTGTTACTCTTCTTTGCATAGCACTACACACACATGTTAGTTATTACCAACACGAGGGGTACATGTCACTTTACTGCCAGTACTAACACTGATGTTTTGAAGTATAGTTAGCAAATAAAACAAGATCGAAGACTGGAAAGACCTCGGAGGCCGAGGCTTCCTTTCCCTCGCCGCATGCATCCGGCTCTACCCATAGTGGTAGCTCATCTAGCAGTGAGCTTGAAACTACTGAAGGATCGACTCCTTCTCACACAGCCAGCTTGCCTGGAGCTTCTTGGCATGGGGAACAAACTGAGAGGTGACATTCAGCAGTTGTAACTGAGGAGGTCAAGAATGTGGACATTATGAGTGAGGACGCGCCTCCGGTGGCCCCGGATATGCTGTATGACGCGGTTATCTTGGAGAATCCGGTAGATTCGGTACCATTGTGCATGGATGCCACAGCAGTTATAAAAATAGAGGCGCGCTTCAGTATACCGGTGGGTGAAGCCCACACCCCAGGAAGGGATGACAACGCTCATGCGGCGCCCGAGGGTCTCACTTCCTGGAACAGACAGGCTTGCTTTACCAGGTGCGTGCCCCCGGCTAATGACTTCATTCGGAACACGCTATACTATTTTTGCCTTGCACCGTCGCAACTGCACCCGAATGCTTATGCTTCGCTCTTGGGTACCTATGTTCTCTACCACGAGTTCTTGCAGTGGGAACCAGCCGGAGAAGATATCCAATACTTTTTCCATCTAAGGAGAACGAGCAATGTCGCAGCCTCTGAATGGTTTTTGGAAGTGGCGCCTTCCACCAAAATCTTTATCGGGAAGTGTCCCAGGCCGTTAGTGATTAAGTACGAATGGTTCTTTGTCCACTATCCTCTCGGGTTTGCGAGGAGATGGATCGAAGGGAGTAAGTATTCCTCTAACTTTGTTCCTTGTGGTTAATTCCTGGATCTACTATCTCATTTTTCTCTTGATTGGATAATGGCAGGGAATCCGGAGGCACTTACCGGCGATGAGTATCGGCAACGCCTTAATGCTCTACGAGCGATACCGGAGAATCTCCGCAATATCGACACTGTGACAAGCCAGGAGCGCCTTCGCCGAGTCGGGTTGCTTCCTAGTGATCAGGATGTGATTAGGCCCGCAATTGCAAGCAGTGCATTGAAGGTGATAGAGGTTACTGGTTCAACCGCCGAGAGCGAAGGAGGAAGATGCCCCCAGCTGGAGGGGAACTAAAAAATACTGCCCAATGGTAAGGAGATATGCGCGGAGGTGAGGCCCACGGTCAGGAGGAGGCTGCCAAAGACGAGGGGTTGTCGAGCGTTCTTGTCCTACCTCCATTAGAAGAGGGGGAAGAAGCGTTGGATAGACCCCAATCTCCTGCGACCCACTCCGCGGCCGTTGCTTCGCTCGAGGATGCGCGCCAGTTTGATGAGTTAAATAAACTCGACTTGAATTTCACTCCATGGCCGTATACAACGAGCATGGAAGAGCTAACCCTTGCTGCAGAGGGGTTAACTTCTTCAAGCAGACCACAATCTGGTCTGTTGAGAGAAAACTTAGAGCATACACTCATATACATTACCTAGCGTAGATGTTTTCCCGTGCGTGTGACTTGACTAACTTTGACCTGTTCCCTTAGCAGGTGACATAACTAGAGGACTTGGTGGATGAGGTTACAGACAAGGGGACCACCGACGCCCCCGGAGCTCTTCCTTCAAAAGCTTCAGGGAATCGACCAATTTGTACGATGTCCTACCCTACCAGGACAAGGTAGTGAACATTGGGGTAGGGATCGATCTCGGCGATCTCCGACCCCTTCTCCTCCCATTCGCGCGTCTACGGTTGATTCTCAACTTAACCTATGCGACCCCCGGCCTTCGCCTGCGACAGCTTCCCTGCGTACTGCCCCTATGGCCCTCGTTCAGCCTGCTAAGGGGAAGGAGTTGCTGTTTGGTCAACCAAGACCAGGCAAGGAGGCTGTGACGGGAATGCTAGACCTAACATAGTCCCAAATTTAAGCATTTTCTGCAGAGGAGAGGAGAAATTTTTGGAGCTGTATTTCCCCCATACTACTTTGATGAGCTGGCGTCCCTTCCTGATCTCCGCCCAGCTCCTAGTAGATAGTCAGAAGAGATATAGATGCATGTTCGAGCTGCGTATCAACAAGCCAACGAGCTTATCAAGTAATCTTTTCACCTTTCAGAGCTGATCAAAGAGAAGAACTTGGAGGTCTTTAACCAGAGGTCGACTATTGATGCCGGGAAGACCACTACTGAAAATTTGAACAATAAGATAGGTATGTCCATTCCCCGTGTTGTAAGTCTTCTTTTAAGCATTAGCAAACCCTTGAATGTTAGCTCATAGGTCTTATTGCTACAGCTGAGATGACACATGCTTACAATATACTGAAGAGGGGGTCGTAGCACTCCCTTTTAAATTTTAAAGACACCGTGGATGACTGAACTACCGAGAACAATGCTTTAAAAAAGGACAAGGCCGATCTGGTGTGAGCATGTGGTATCTTAGAGAAGGATAATGAGGGGGTTACTAAATTCCAGAATGATAATGCTGTTCTGAGGGCAGAGAATGAAAGGTTGCGAGCCAATAATGCTGAGGTTGCTGAGATAAAGAGGCAACTAGACGCTATGAGTAAAGCAAAGGAAGATGTCGAGGCTCGTAACCGGGATGTGTTAAGCACGGTTGATGGGCTGAAGGCCGAACATCTGAGGGAGGTAGAGTAGCTTTGGGGCAGTTGGAGGATGCGGAATTCCGTGTAGGATCATCCTTTGAGGAAAGTATCCAGAATATGTATGTCAAGATTCTGAAATTCTGTGGGCTTACATAGGTAGAAGACTACTCCTGTGATCTGGCTTAAACTTGGGGGAGGTTGGTCCCACATGAGGCCTATTTGCGTCGAGTCGATGTGAGCACTTTGGATGAGCGCCAGCTTATGATCAACCTTTTGACCGCTGAATACCGCGAGGAGCTGGAGGAGGGAAGGAGACTTTTGCTAGAGGACGCCGAGAGAGAGAGAGAGGTTGGCCAGGCTTAATGCGGAGAAAGGGAAATCCACCATCACTGAGAGCGTGACCGTGGCGGCTATATTTGCAAAGGGGAGTTCTTACCGGCCCCTGGCCCCTAAGTCTGCTATGGTGAGTGTTTTTGGAGCCTTGGCACAAGCCTCCACCGAGTACAATCCTGATTATCCTGCTCGAGTTTACCTTACCTGTTGTTACGAGTGCCTTTCCTTCCCTCTCTATGCCATCCCTGACCATAGGTAAATTTCCTTTATCTTGCATCCCTGAGGATGACGTGATCACCGAATTTGCGGACTAAAAGGTTGCATTTTTGTCGTGCAGCTCCTTCTGGGCCGTCAATGCCTGACCCCACCTCCGTGATCCCACAAGCGACCGAGTCTGGGCCAAGGCCTGCGGAGATGTAGTTCGGAGAGGGTGGCGAAAGGCTTGACACTTTCTCAGGGATTGAGATAACTCCAAGCATGTGTGAAATCCTTAACGAGGAAGGAGAGGTGGTAGACAGACAGAGTGCTCCCGCTAGAGGCCTAGTGGAAGCATACCTACCTTCGATGGCAGCTCTAGTGGTGGCTCAAACAACCAAAATGGTTGCCAAGCATGAAGAGGTGGAGGAGAAGGAGAGGGCTGCTGACGAGGCCTAGAAGAAAAAGGAGGACGATGAATCCCAACGAAGGGTCGCTGAGACCCATGAGAAAACCAAGGCTGTCGATTCCACACTGCATAAGTTTCGGAAGCTTGCCGAGTGACGGGCCACTAGAGAGGCCAAGGAGAAGGCTGAACGGGAAGGAAAGGAGGTCCCAAAACAGAGCGAGGCCGTGATAGGCCTTGTTGCTGGAAGTGCCCCAATGTCCGTGTTGCCTTCCATTATTACTGACATCACTGAGATCTCCAATGGTGATGGTGTTGGTGAACGACGCCTTTCGGTTACTCATGAATCGGTTACTCCTCTGAAGGGCCGAGGAATCAGGAGCGGGTCACGAAAGAAGAGGCATGGCATGAAGGATGACCCGTCGAGCGCCAAATCTGCAAAGAAAGAGCATAAAAACAAGGACAAGAAAAAAAACATGATTAGTGTTAGTAACTTAAGTAGTAGTTAAGGTTATTTTGGTAGTTTAAGCCGATAGTTTACGCGACTACGGCCCTTGCTTTTGGTTTTTCAAGGCATGGTATGGTTCTCGTGTACACCCTATCATTAGAAAGGAATATGTTAGACACGTAGCCTGTTAAATGTGTGTGTGTAAAAATTGAAATATGAAGTAGTAAAGATTACAGTTTATGCCAAGTGTTCAGATGTTCTTTTTATGTTTTCCAGTGTCATGTACTTGCATAAGCATACTTATCATTGCACTTGTTATAAAAGCAATTGGATACCATGCTCTGGATCAATTATTCCAGAGGGGTGTAATAGAGCGCTGGTTTTAGTAAGTTTCCCTCAGCTTAGGAAACCCGTAGTTTGCAAAATCAGGCTGTGCCCCTGCTGTTTTGGGTTGTCCGAGGTTAATCCCAAATATAGCGAAGGCGTAGGGCGTCGCATTATGCGGTCTGCCAGGTGGGTGCTCTCCCATCGTTTATCAGGTTGAGGCAAGCCGTTGGCGTTGTTTATTCGCCGATGAGGTGAGCCCGGATCATCAGCTCGTAAGGTCCGATTGTGGCTATGGGCTACCCCTAAGCCTTGAGAGCTAAGGGTGAAGAAATGATTTAAGGTCAGTCCTGGTGCTGTGCCAAGATTCGACTGGCACCCACGATCCGCGAAGAGAGACTTGCGTCAGTCCTAGTCGGCCGCTGGGTGGCGTGCCAAGTCGCCTGGACTTGGACGCAAAATGATTTATCCTTCGCCTCGGCACAGGGCCGAGGTTCGAGTTAGTAGTTGTTTATACTTGGTTACGCCGTGGGCCAGCGATTCGAGTAGCGTTGCTGGCTCCCGTGCTCGGAGTGTCGGACGTAGCCAAGAGTTTCAGCCTCGATGTTGGCTCAAGGTTGGGACGGCGGCACTGGATCCCATCCCCGAGGTGTTGATACCACAATCGCATGTTTGATTTATGCTGGTTGTCAAAACTAACAACACACATCACTTGAGAAGTAAACAACAAGGAGATAAGAAACTGAACATCGTTTCTACTAATAACTTTGGCAGTAGTAGCCTTTACAATGCCTTGAATTTCTAGAAAACAAAACATTGCTGGAAAGCATAAACAACCGTAAACCGAGTTACGTAAAGTAGCGGCGGAGATGTTTGATGTTCTATGCCCTTGGGTGTTCAGCTCCTTCGACGGTGGCGAGTTTGAAAGTTCCATCGCTAAGCTTTTGTTGTATGGAGTACGAGTCTTCCTAACGAGGTGCGAGGCCTGTTGGCGGCGGAAAAACCCACTTTAGCATGAGGATGCCAATGTTGCAATCCTTTTGTCGAACCCTGGAATTGAAGTATCGGGATACCCACTGTCGTTGGGCGATGGATTTGAGATTGGCCTCATTCCTCTTTTCTTCTAGCAAGTTGAGTGATCCCAAAAGTAGGTCTTGGTTTTTCCTTGGATTAAAGTAAGTGACCCGATGGGATTGAAACTTAAGCTCGATGGGAATGACGGCTTCAGATCTGTATGCGAGGGCGAAAGGGGTATGACATATTGTTGTCTTGTGGGTTGTTCGGTAGGCCCACAGGGCCATAGAAAGCTCGTCTGCCCACATGACCCCAGCCTTTTCCAGACATTTCTTGATGACGGATTTGAGGACCTTATTAACTACCTGGACTTGCCCATTGGCTTGAGGATGAGCCACCGCTGAAAATCTTTTATCGATGGCATGGCGCTGACAGAAGGCTTTGAACTCGGTGCTCTCAAACTAAGTACCGTTGTCAGAGATGATAGCTTGGGGAACCCCATAGTGGTTAATAATGTCGCGGACAACAATGTTGATCATGTTCTTTGTGGTAATAGTGGCAAGGGCTTCAGCTTCTGCCCACTTAGTGAAATTTTCCACCACGATGATGGCGTATTGTGCTCTGCCTCTAGCCATTGGAAGAGTTCCGATGATGTCAATTCCCCACATGGCGAACAACTATGGGCTAACCATTTGAGACAATTCGGTAGGTGGGGCTCTTGGGATTTTGGAGAAGCCGTAGCACTTATCGCACTTGCGAGCGTAGTCTACGGCGTCTTGATCAAGAATGGACCAATAATAACCATGTCTGAGTATTTTTCTGGCCACGGTTTGCCCACCAGTGTAGTCGCCGCACTCGCCTTCATGAAAGTTGCTCAACACTCGGAGGGCATCGCCATGAGCTACGCATCGGAGCAAGTGAACAGAGAAGCCCCTGCGGTAAAGCACTCCATCCATAAGAAGGTACCGAGCTGATTGGCGAGTGAGTGCTCGCCTTTCTTTGTAGTGCTTTGGTAGGGTCCCGTGCCGTAGGTAATTCCTGATCGGTGTCATCCATGACTCAGGCTCGGATTCGGTACCCATGACCATCTCGGTTGGTCCTTTCTTGATGCTCGGAGAGTTGAGCACTTCATTTGGGGCGAACCCATTAAGTTGTGGATCTTCGACGCTTTTCATCTTGGCGAGGGAATCTGCTTTTTCATTTTGCTCTCGGGGGACATGGGTGATGAAAAAATGGTCGAAGTGAGTGAGTAGCTCCTGAACCCGGCCCAAGTATAGGGCGAGTCATCCCTCTTTCACTTGATACTCTCCTTGCACTTGACGGACAATAAGCTGAGAGTTGGAGAAGATTTGGACGGTCTCCAGCTTGAGTTCGATCGCGATTCTGAGCCCAGCGATCAAGGCCTCATATTCTACGTCATTGTTGTCAGCAGGGAAATTCAGTCTTAACGCGTAATAGATCGGGCATTCTTCAGGGGTGATGAGGACGACTCCGGCCCGGAGCTTTTCCTGTTAGAGGAGCCGTCAACGAACAACTTCCATTGGGTACCGGGAGCTTCAGCATTCTCCGTAGGAGTCTCCTCTGGTGCAGTGAATTCCACTATGAAATCCATGAGAGCTTGGCCGAGGATGGCTCGCCGAGGGATGAACGTTATCTCGAATTGGCTTACCTCCATACTCCACTTCAGTAGTCGGTAGGATGCTTCGGGCCATTGTAAAACTGGACGTAGAGGTTGGTCGGTGAAAACTTTTATGGGGTGAGACTGGAAGTATGGTCGGAGCTTTCAAGAGGAAATCAATAAGCAAAATGCCAGCTTTTCTAGCTTCGGATAAATCTTTTCTACCGCCGTCAGCCGCTTGCTAATATAGTAGACGGGCCGTTGGATGCGATCTTCGAGGCGTATTAATGCTGAGCTGATTGCCTGCATAGAAACAGCCAGATAAATGTATAAGTCCTCATGTCTATGGGCTTAGACAGGATAGGTGGTCACTCTAAGTGGTCCAGAAGTTCTTTCAATGCCGATACGCATTCGGGGGTCTACTCGAAATTGCGTTTCCCTTTTCGAAGTAAGTCGAAGAAAGGAATGCACTTGTCGGTGGCCTTGGAGATGAACCGACTTAAAACGGAGACCTTTCCGTTCAGACTTTGGACATCGCTGATTCCCTTGAGGATTTGGATGTCCCGAATGGCTTGGATCTTTTATAGATTGGCTTCGATACCCCGAGAATTGACAATGAAATCCCAGAATTTACCCGAGGCGACTCCGAAGGAGCATTTCAGGGGGTTGAGTTTCATGTCGTACTAGCGGAGGACATCAAACATTTCAGAGAGGTCGTGGACGTGGTCGCTTGATATCTTAGATTTTACCAGCATTTCGTCCGTGTACACCTCCATGGATCTCCCAATTTGATGTTTAAAGAGACGATTGAGTATCCGTTGATAAGCGGCGCCGACATTCTTGAGGCCGAAAGCCATGACATGGTAGTAGTAGAGTCCAAGGTCGGTTATAAAGGAAGTATGATCCTTGTCACGAAGGTTCATTGAGATTTGATTGTAGCCTGAATAGACATCCATGAAAGATAGTAGCTGGTACCTGGCAGTTGAATCGACTAGCCTGTCGATCTTCGGGCGCGGGAAGTCATCCTTGGGACATGCCTTGTTTAAATCGCAGAAGTCAACGCACGTTCGCCATTTACCGTTGGCTTTCCTGACCAGGACCGGATTGGAGACCCACTCAGGATAGTTGGCTTCATGAATGAGGTTGTTGTTGAGTAGGCAGTCTACCTCTTTCTCGAGTGCTTTGGACCTTTCGGGTCCCAAGAAGCGCCGTTTCTGCCTGACCGGAGGCATCGTAGGATCTAGGCTTAGAAACTGACAAGCAACAGTGGGAACGATGCCTTTCATGTCGGAGTGAGTCCATGCGAACAAGTCCAAGTTGGCCTTCAGGAAATCTATAAGATCTTCTTTGATTGCGGGGTGGAATTGCGATCTGTAACACCCCATGTCCATCAATGTCACTCACAAAGGGAATGCGTCAATGTCCATGAAGCGTTATTGTTGTATAGAACAGATAAATTACAAGAAAAAATAAATAAAACAACACAGCGAAAGTTAAAACTTATTTCATAGCATCATAACTCAAAACGAGTTTACATAAGTAGTCTCCAAAACCATTACATCAGGATCAATAGTATTTTCCAAAAACTTCAAAGTACATAAAGAAGCAAATACTTAAATAACATAAATGCATAAATCCCCACTAAGCATAAGCAAAGCCATAAAGATGAGAGAGTCCCAAGCGATACATCTACTCTCTTCAAGCAACTGAAAGAAATCGGCACTAAGCTGTAGTATTCCCTCCTTGCAAACCTGAGGGGGAAAAAGGAAGAAAAAAGGTGGAAAGAAAAGGGGGTCAGACATAAAGTCTGGCGAGTGCGATAACTTTAACAATATAATTATCAAAATAACTAGGCTAAGGCATAAGTTGGAAAATAAGGAAATGACTGTGAACAATTGGGTATGACAGGGAAATAAGACGAACAAAGATAACATTAAAGGCGCCCCTAATCACTATAAGATAATTACTATACTGCACCACTACTAGTCACCCTAAAGGATGATCCCGCCTACAGAACTTAATACTGCTAATGGTAGTTTCATGTACCCCTAGCTACCTCCATAGGTGTCGTCTGCCCCTATCTCCACTAGGTGTACCCACTACCCCTATTCGATCGGCTCCCTAACTCATAGATACCCGTGCTGGCCCCACAGTAGGGTGTATCACTCCCCAAAGTGGCAAACCGATACAACCAAAAATGCACGGCTTATATCTACACGATGCAACAACGTCTTTCTTACCTACCAGCCCGGGCCCACACACGCATATGAACCCGTTGGACTTGCGTTGCCACCGCTGACCCGTTTTGAACTCTTACAATCAAATCCAGTACGCGTGTCCCATCCTCGACTTGGGTCGAGCCCACAAAGATACTTAATGGGTTACTGGTTTGAAAAGGGCCCCCATGCATGACACAAGCTTTCCACCTATGCTTGGTCCCCTCTAAGGTTTTTCCCACTTAACCCCATTCTTATTCATGTCTTCTTAAATGTTTCAATCTTGGTTAAGTGCATCTAATCGTATTTCAAGTGCCACCCAAGGCACCCACTTAACCCCCTCATGTCCCACTACATGTTTATCTGGTTAAGTGTTTCTTAATTCATTAAGACTGTAACATTGTAAAGACCTCCCACATTAGACTGGCATTTGTGGCAGCTGGATTTGCCGGGCGGGTCCGGGCAGTCTTACACCACAAACGAGCCTAACCTCGTGTCTTTACAACTGTTACACATTTAATTTATGCCTAAGACCTCACACATTAGACTGGCATTTGTGACTGCTGGATTTGTCGGGCGGGTCCGGGCAGTCTTACACCACAAAAGAGTCTAACCTCGTGTCTTAGGCGATTAATTACACATAATTAATTATCCCCAATTTGAATTAATTTCCCTATTCAAATTGTCAATCAATTACAAATTTAACTATGTCCATAATTAACACCTTAATTATGTCCATCTATTTATGGTATATAAAATTATACCAATTAACATCACATTTAAGGCTTTTATGCCAATTCTCAATATTAAATCTTTTAATATTATCCCATTGCCCCACGTTGTATGTTCGTTCGTTTAACATGAAATATACGTTAGACTCGAATAGTCTAACTTATGGAATAAAGAGAAAACATCACAACATGCATAGAACAAAAACTAGATCTAAACATAAGGGGTGAACTTGCATGTGTGAATAAGGTTTTTCATCTAAAACTTGCATAGGCCAAAGTCACAAACTTGCATAAACTATGGATGTCATAGATCTAATCATAAGGTGTAAATTTGTATAGGTAATAGTCACAAACTTACATTACATGATTCATGCTCCAATATATATATATATATATATATACACACACATACACACACACACACACACACTTGCATATGTGATTTATGCAACATAAACTATGGTGTAAACTTGCATCTAAACATGTAAATTAAGATCTACATGTAAACTAGCATATAGAATTTTGTATACTAGCATATAACTCACACATGTCTTAGCCTAAACTTTAGATCCAAGCTTACACATAAAATAGATGTCATGAAACATGTAAGGTGGTATGTGATTCTCATTAACTTGCATATTATTCATATCTAAGTTAACATCCAAACTTGCATATAGAATTATCAAGTTAAACTTACGTATGAAATAGTGCTAACAAACATAACCAAACTAGCATATGAAGCATCATTATGAATTGATTGTACATAAGCCAGCAATTAACATAGATTTTCAACATAGACAATAACATCACAACTTTACAACATAGATAATAACATCATAGATTTACAACATAGATAATAACATAACGGTCAATGATTCACAACATAACCATATAACCCAAATCATAACTCAACCTAATTAAATTGTTAATTATCTTATTAAAAAAATCGAACTCACAACTCAAAGAAGGTCTTGCGTTTTGAAATCTAAGTTCTGAAATTGATTTAGATTTCCTTTGAAGAAGACAAATTTGTTGTTGTTTAGATTTGAGTTGAATAGAATTGAGTTGATTACCTTTTCTTTCTCCTAAATGGTGGCGGCTACTCTAGGTTGCAAGGTGACAGCATGGCGACCATGGTTCTAAATTTTTATTTGATTTTAGGGTTTGAGTCTACATGTGTTTATATAGAATTTAGGATTAATTTAGGCCATCCGATCATCCTAGAATAAACCACAACCATTCAGTCAAGATAGGGTGACAAGTCAGTCCTAATGACTCAGCCAAGAGTCAGAAAATCGTCATCTTTCTATTCTGCCGGGGGGGGGGGGGGGCAGGTCGACCTGTATGGGCAGGTCGACCCCCAGTTCGACCTGGCCCCTGGCGGGAATTTTCCCGCCTAGCCCAATCTGAGTCTGAATTTGATTTTTTGAAATCTGTTTGAATTTTTCTGAAACTTCCGATCGCCATAACTTCTTCATACGAAGTCCAATTCACGCAAACTCGGACTCTATCTCAACCAAAATTCTAATACGAACACAATGGCGTAACCCGTTTCCCTTAATTCTCACATTTAAAATTAAATATTCTTTAATTCGTTACTTTAGTGTTAACAGAAATACGGGGTGTTACACGATCCTACCTTCAACACCCTTGTCGGGTCGTCGAGGTTGACGGAAACATCCTCTGTGAATTCAACCGGGGTGGCCCTCTCATATTCGGGCTCTTCGTCTTTCCATGGGTCGAGGTCATCGGAAAGACAGCAGTAGCACCTGAGCCAAGGCCTAGACGCCGCTGATTGCTATGCTGAATGTTCTTGGCGCAAGAAGATGTGGGCACGACTTTGCCCTTTTACTTGTTGGCGCATTCTTCCATTCTACTGCATAACATTCTCTGGCGCTCACTTGGTCACCTTTGACTATTCCAATCCCATTTTCTATCGAGAATTTCATTATGAGATACCATGGTGCCATATAAACCCGAAACTCAGTGAGAAAAGGGTGCCCTAGAAAAGCATTGTAGGGGGAATTGATGTCTATAACCACAAAAGTAAGAATCCAGACTCGGCTCTTGTCCCCTTCGCCCAATTCCATAGGTAGCTCGATCATACCTACGGGGGAACTAGAGGCCCCATTGAAGCTGTGGATCGCATTGTGGCATGGCTTTAAAACGTTCGTTTCCAATTTCATCTGGTCCTAAGCGGTTTTAAAGATGATGTTGACTGAGACTGCCTGAGTCAATTAATATCTTTCTGACAGAAGCGGCACCGATCTGAGCTATAATAACTAGTGGATCAGTGGTCGGGATATCCATCCCAGTAGAATCTCTTTTGCGAAAAACGATGTCATCCCGCATGGTATTTTGTAGCTTGGCTGGGGCGGATTCGCTGATAGCGAAGCAGGCTTCATAAGTAGCATACTTTATGGAACTCACATACTCCTCCATTTTCCGGAAGCTATCATGTGTGGTGTAAGGTCCGCCACATATAGTGTTGATCACAATCCCTCGCTTCAGATTAGATGGACCCGGAGCCGCCTTGGCGGGCGCTGGAGGAGCCAGCGCCGAAGACTGAGAGTTCGGTTCGGGAGGAAAGGGTTCTTCAACATATTGTTCGAGTCATTTATCATGGATAAGCTTCTCGATTGCATCCCTAAGCTAGCGACACTCATTGGTGTCATGCCCGTACACGTCGTGGTATCGACAGTACCTCCCAGTGCTCTTCTCGCGGTCAGTTGATTCCCTGACACGCAGCTTCTTGTACAAAAAAGTATTGCATGTTTCCAAGTAAATTGTTTCTAAGTCTTGTTTAATGGGGTGTAGGTCTCGAAGGCACGGTGAGGTTCGGGTCTTCCTGTCTCCGTTGGGGATTGTCCGTTGTTTCGACCACCTAGTCTACCATCGTTTGGTTTTTGCCTGTAGGGACCTGCCCCCTGTTTGGATTGGGGGACTCCCCGACTTTCCTTCCTTTAAGGTTGTTATTTGAGGTGTCCGCTTGGGGGTCATTGGGACGACTAGTGGCGTAGATCCGGTTTCGTCTTGCCTACTCTTGGCATAAGTACTGATCTGCCATCTCATAGAAGGCATCGAGGCTCTTTGGCTGCTTTCGATCAATCCATGCCCCAAACTCTAAAGAAGGGAGGACACCTTTTGCTAACTGAAAGAGTACGGTGCAAGGATCTGGGTCTTCAACCTCGGCGAGAGCTGTGTTGAATCGGAAAAGGTATCTTTTGAGCGATTCGGCAGGCCCTTAGTATAGGTTGGACAGAGTGAGGGCATTCTTTGGTGTCGGGATATGAACCCTGAATTGCTTGACTAGTTCTATCGCTAATTGCCCGAAGTTTTTAATGGAATCAAGTGGGAGGCGAGAGAACCAAAGTAAAGCGGTTCCAAATAGGAAGACCAAGAAGCATTTGCATTTGGCTGGGTCATTACCCTGGCTCGAGTCCATTTGCCATTCATATCGATTTAGGAAGGCGCAAGGATCCGTAGTGCCATCGTAGAGTGGAATTTGCAGCATCTAAAGCGCTGTGGCCATCCGGCCTCATTCATTCTTCTAGTGAAGGGGTTACGCCTAATGTGATCCTCCCATGAGCCATGATCGCCCTTATGCATTTCTCTCATGATCCCTCATACCATGTCAGGAAGGTAAGTTGGATGGGGATTCGCCATCGGGATCCATGGGTTTTGACGAGGTTCTGGAGTTCTGTTATGAGGGAGCCTTCTATGATGGGCATCCGGATCGTCCTCCATGTCCTCGACGTCTATGATTGGGTCTTGTTGTGGATGGTGAGGTGGGTCAGGGTGATGTGGTTCCTGTTCTTGAGGAATGCGGGTCATTGGAATAGCGGGCCCATCATTTTGATTATACACCGTCAGGTTATATCGAGGAAGAGGTAGGTTTGTAGGACTTGCTCCGCCATTGATGATCAAGCGAGAGCGATCTCGGTGCTGTGTCCCCTCGTTATATGTGACAGCAGTTCGGTCGTCGTTGCCGTTCCCATTGCCGTTGGCGTAGCCATTTCCATTACTGTTGTCGAGGGCATTGGTGCGAGCAGCGACATTGTTGATGAGGCTAAACATCCTTTTTTGACATGGACCCCATGACTCAGAAGAGGAGGTTTCAGAGGCAGTTGGTCGAGGTCGAGCGTTGTTGCGAGCTAGTTGAAGTTGAGCGACGACGCGTTGACTTTCTTGAAGTTGTCGCATAAGGTCGATGTTATTCATTAATGCTTGATTAAGCTCGACCATTATGTTCTCATATTTTTCATTAAGCGCGCGGAAGTGAGCTTGTGTTGTGGGCGCTTCGGGGTCCACAACAGGAGTGATGTCTTCATTAGCGGTCGGGATATTCGTGGGTTGAGGTTGTTGGGATGTCCCGGCCTCGGCTGCGGCTGAAGAGCCAACATCGCATTCTTTGGTCGCTTTGCCATCGTGAGTGGACTCGGCGGTAGCTTAAGCAAGGGTTCTCAAGCTTGTCGAAGGTCGAGATGTCAATATGCGATAAAGGCGTGAAATCCGAGTTTCTCGGTGAAAGCACCAAACGTTGACAGCAAAAAATCTCGAAAACACCGAAGATTCCTATTACTAGGAATTGTTATTATAGTCGCAAGATTAAGTAGAAGAAAGTAGTAAATAACACAAAGGATTTATAGTGGTTCGGTCTCGGTAGAGGCCTACGTCCACTTTGAAAAAGCGTTGGAATATTATTAATAACTCAAGAATTACAAAGTAGAGCCACGCTCATTACATTCACTTTCATAATTGCCATGTGCTAAGTATTTGGGAAAAAGAATATTTAATTATCCTTTTTTCTCAAATAGGAGATGTCATTAATGAGGCTCATGAAGCTCTAGGAAGGTCTCAAGTGAAGAAAATCCAACCCCTTTGAATTGTAAGGGCATGGGCTATTTATAGGAGTGGGGGTAGGGTGCGAAATTTTGCACCTGCTGGGTGTGAAATTATGCACCTGTTGGGTGCAAAATTTCGCACCCGTTGGATGCGAAATTTCACATCTGTGGGGTGCGAAATTTCGCACAAGCCAGGTGTGAAATTTCGCACCTGCTGGGTGTGAAATTTTGCACCTTGGCTGGGTGCGAAATCCGCTTTCTGGATGCGCGAGGGCTGCAGATTCGGGTGTTTTTCGGGACTTGCGATTCCTCCCGGATTTGAGGCCTCGGCTCGAAAACGGGTCTTGAGTGCTGCGAGGTTATGAGCGGCACGATCCCTTCTCGATCCTATCTCTTTCGCTTCTAAGCGTCCCCCTTGGTCTTAGCTCCATGCGATACGTTGAGTTGAGCATGTTTGATGTGCTCCTGGGAACCGGACCAAAAAGCCGGTTAACAGGTTCCATACCATGACACAACTTCTAGCAAGAAAGAAACGCATGCACTTCCTGCTATCCCTAATCCCGTTTTAGACTCATACCGGGGTGTGAGGCTCGCGAATTAACGTTATACACAAAGCTATGCTACTTAAATTTGTGCTTTGATCATCATCCACAAGGCCCTGCTTTTCAACAAAAGCCGTGATCATTTGCATCTTAACATGCCACATTGTCAATTCGTGCCATATAACTTATTTCTATCAATATATAACCTCTAAGCTATTGCATCTCAGAGAGGGGTGTTAAGCAAGAGAATAAATTCTCCGCCACCAAACAGATACATATTTAATAGAAATCAATCAATACAGAACGAAATACAATGTCAGACATAATCCATTTACAAGTTCGTTCTGGGTCTGAACAAAACTGGAGGCACATTATTCCTCGTCCCATATGTCCAATATAGGAGAGAGGTCCTCGCATATCCGATCTCCAAGTCCGTCTGGATGATCATCACTTATTACCTCGTCTTGGGTGTACACCCCAATCAAGACATCAGTAATCATTCAAATGATGTGAAGATCTCTGGTCTTCAACCACCGCCTTCAAATCTTTGACTTTTAGTCGTCGTATTAGTTATTTAAAATGGGTTAAACCTAGTGTTTCTGAATAACATGCATATTTCATAATCAATTGCTATAAAAACACATCATACGCCTCATTCCAATCCAGAATATTTTTTTATTCAAATATTCATTACATTGGGAATTATTCCTATAAATCTTATCAAGATTTATTTCATTTAAACCTCTTGTCTAAATATTTCTTTTAAAACCATTACAAAAGATTTTGTATTATATTTTCATAACTTAAACCAAATTAAGGTTTATCAACTAGTCGGGATCAGCGAACCTTACCGAAGTAATCATTTATTTTATTATCCGAATCCCAACCTATTCATCCCATGGATCAAAACTGGTAGTACTCCATATTTAACACCCAATGTGTTATCGGTGAAATTAATTACCTTTTCACATTTTGAATCTAATTAAAGATTTAATTGTCGCATGGAGTAAAACTGGTGGTTTTCCATTCTCGATCATTTCCTTGAATTCGATAAATTTAGTTACCTATTCACATTCCAATCTAATTAAAGATTCATTAAAACTACATTAAGTTTTAAACTCAAAAATCATTACTTAATGATTCTTCAACTTTTGGAAAATTAATCATGTCTTTAACTAGGTTAAAGAATCAATGTCGCTTAAGACATAGTTCACGATAAACCCAAATCATCTTCCATCAAAATGGAATCTTCTCGGAAATCACAACACTATATAATCGATATAAATTTCCATATCGAACTAATACCATAAACGGAATAACGGCAAAGCCTTTTAAATTCCATAAATAGTAAAGGCCTTCCTTCGTAGAAGCTCATCTCGATTATCAACAAATTGAATTCCATTCAATTCCAATTTCTTTTATTAACTTGGAAAACTTTACTTTGGAAAATTTCCATTAAATCTTAGAATAAATATTTATAAATTCCAAATCTTAACTTCGCTTTTAATCAGGTTTAAGAACTAATGTCATTTAAAACATCATTCACAATGAACCCATAATCAATTAGGATTAAATTCCAATTTTTATTAATTAATTGGAAAACTTCCTTAAATCTTGGTTAAAACATTTATTCTTTGCTCAACTAGGTTTAAGAACAGTGTTGTTAAAGACACCATTCACGACAAACCCGAAATCCATTTTCTCGATTTTCATTATGAAAATAAATGAAATCGGTAAAAACTCCATTCGAGTTAAAATGGCGTTTACTAACTTAAGTCGGCTTCATATTTCATTCTTTTCGTGTCCATCCAAAATCGAACATCAAAATCATATTTTGCTTCTTCACTGAATATAATATCAAAATATTTGTTTATATTCTGAACCGGAATGTGACTTAATCAATTACCATGTAATTGTATTTACATGAATTCCATACATCGCATGAATTCAAAAATAGTGATGAACGACTTTTGAACACCCAATTCACATCCAGAGTGAAATCTACAACTGTACAAGCATAAAATAATTAAATAACGCTTACTACGGTCTGTCGATCAATTGATTGACATACAATTAAACAAGGGAGATGTGTGAAGTTATTATCCTCCCCAGACCCGTGTGGGGTTTTTAGTCAACATCCAATGATTATTGTTTGCATACTTGGGCGATGTGTAAAATTATCGTCCCAATACCTGTGTGGGGTTTACATCACAATCCATGTGAACTCATATACTATATTCACAGTTTAATAATGATAACATTAAAACTATAACATCCATCAATCACCAAACAAATATTGCAATCACACACAATCAATATATATCTAGTCACAACTATAATAACTAAAAAAATAGTTTGAGTGAGAGAATTCTCACCTTGGTTTCCACTCCGTCATTCTTTAATTGATGATTTATAAAAATGATTTCGCAAGAATCGGACTGCTGAAATCTACGAATTAATGAAACTGACAAGTCAAAAACGAAGTCGAAATGAGCTGAAACTCGGTCGGAAAGAGCCTGCAGGATTGGCCTAAACTGTTGATCGTGGTCTCCACTGGTCAATAGCAGAAAAACAGGATTCAGACGTCTGAATTTGCATTTTCCTGAAATAGCAAGGATTTAGTTCATTTTTGTGCTATTTCAGACATATGAATTTTTTTTTTGGTCAGACGTCTGAATTAAAATTCAGACATCTGAATTAAAAATTTCAGACATCTGAATTAAAAGTTTCAGACATCTGAATTGCGCTGCTTGATACATAATTATTTGAAGTGGGTCAGACATCTGACCCAAAATATTCAGATGTCTGAATGCTGAACCAAAGCACAATTTTCCTAGATAACAAGCTCTAATTGATATCAACTCATGCCCGAAGGCCTATGATGTTATATACATGCATATGAGGCTTCTAAAACTCAACGGGGTAGCTCATAACACCAAACTCACGTGCACAAACATTCATACAAGAGATTTGCGATGATTTTGATTATAAGTTAAAAATTGAACTAAATTCCAAACCAAAGCAATTAAATGTGATATAAGCTAATTGTGAAGTCTTAGAACTTGCCGGTGCGACAACGGAGCTACACAATATCACAATAACAACTCATAGCATATGCATATGATTGTGGGTACAATCTAAATGAGAAATTCCAAATTAATGAAACTAAAACTAATTCACCAGAAAGTGTACACTTATCTAACCCATTCATATGCATATACACGAATCAAGGTGAACCTAAATTACTGTAACGGCTGGAAATTTCCGACTCCTCGAGAGTCGGAAATTCCGAGACGTTAGTGAAAGAATTTAGAAGGTGAGAAAGAAAAGATAGAACTAATAGAATAGAAGAAGAAGAAGAACATCAGAATCATCAGAGTAACACGAATCTCACAGCGGAACGAATAACATATAATATATAACATAGCTTTGAAGTAAACAGTTTATATATACAATAGCACTTATCAGAGTACAACACTTACAATACAGCGGAAATAACTATAGCTATAGAATCTTGCAGCCTCCTGCTCCAAGCTCTCCATGTATATCTGTAAATCCCGACTACTTGACTGCCCGTACAAATTTAGGCACCCAAGAGTTTAGGGAAAACAACAAAGTAAACTCCGGGTCAGTCATGGGACTGGTATGAGTAAAACAATTTAAACATGTATATGAACAAGTAAACGATATCTCATAAGACCACGCCGCATAACGGAACGGGTTTTTCCCTTATGAGAATCCAAAATATCTTTATATCAAAAACCTTTTGATATTATAATAATGTCTATGTACAAATAGATATCAACTAGCAGAAACGCTTGCATCTCACGTTCTACATACATAGTATAAAATCATAAACCGCAGAGCGCTTATCGGAGAATGGATTCCAACAGACAAGGTATGGGAGCACCTTCTGAATAGTGTACTCTAGAGGTGATACACTCAGGGTTCAACAAGAACGTCTTGCAACCCGGCCACACATGACCGCTCACCCATTTAGCTTGAGTGTCGCGAATATATTGCCACCACGGTTGTAGGCCATCAAACCGTCATCCGAAGATACAGAATCAAAAAGAAGTATAAATATGAATATTCTCTAGATCGGTGACAATACACCCTGCTTGGGGATGACCCAACTAGCCATGCTGCCTAGCCCAACTTTTGTTACTTCCCGGTGTGAGGCTAGAAGCTACATCTATCTTCAGAACATCTGATCACCATTCACTTTGAATGCCACATCGTCATACCCGCCAAATCACAAATTGACTTATCCAAAAATAACACGGGTATATAGCTAAGAGAAACGAATTCCTCCACCACCAAACGTGGATACGTTTGAACAGATCAACTTACGCGATCCATTGGATATACTCTGTCAGACCTTCTTCCATATACGTTGTCCTGGGACTGGACAAACCGAAGGCACTATTCAGTATATCCATCTTAGTCACTGTTATCTAAGACTTATACAACAGCCCTTGCACTTTACTCCGTCTTCAATTTATCTTTGGCATATATTGCTCGCAACGCTTATGCCAATACAGAGTGGTTCTTTGGATAATAATAATCCAACCGGTCTCTCCATATTAACAACGTTAAAATGGTAAAAACTTTGATAGTCTGTGATTCAACTATCAAATGAAAACATGTCGGTGTACAAACAACGATCTTATTTCCAAATGGAAATTCGATCGATCAATCATCACATGTTCATATTTCCTTATTTCATATATTTAGAAAATATATGTTATTAATCATTGGAAAACATTTCCATAGCTTATTTTCACATCACTATTATTTCGCAACTATCAGTCCCTAACTGTAACTAGTATGAGAACAATTCTCTAAGTATCAATACGGAAGGTCGAAACCAACATCGGATCGTCACTTAGAAAACCGTTCAACTTACCCTCTCCAGTTAGTTTCTGAATTTGCTTAACTCTATTTCTTAACTTCTTATCATGAAAGCATTTCATTTTCTATGTTTAGAAAACATATCTGACTATACTTGGAAAACATTTCCAAAACCCAATTACGGATTTAAAATGAACGTTGTATAAAACATCGTTATGCTTAATCCATTAATCGCTTATTACTTCTATATTTCAAATCAACCTTTTCTATCGAACCACACTATTTCTTTGTCAATTCTGAAGTCAATCAAGTTGGGGTATACTTACCTCTCAGACCTTAATTGAACAACGTCCTTTACTGTGAAATAGATGAAGCTCGTCACTCACTTTTTCCAATCATCTGTTTAGGCAAATTCTCGGATTCAGGTTACGAATCTACTTCTTATATGAAAACGTTTGATTATAACTATAACGTTATAATTCCTACTTCTGCAATATCTAACCTAAATTATAACTTTACCTCCTAACTCGAATAATTTAACAGACACCTAATTTCTAAATCAATAACTAAATCTTGATTTAAACCCTGGAAAGTAAATAGTACTTTCCCGAATTCGCTATAATCGAATTCGACGTATAACTCTCTTTCGAGTAATCTCTATTTGATTAACTCTTCTTCGAATAACCTATATTCGATTATCTCTCTTCGAATAACTCATATTCGAAATCTCTCTCTTTCGAATAAACAATATTCGATCTCTTTCTTTCGAATATGCTATATTCGAAAATCTCCTTTCGATTTACTAATCGATAACTCCTTTCGATCAAACTAAAATCGATAACTCCTTTAACTCTATTCGAATAACTAATATTCGACTAACTCCTTTGGATCGACTCATTTGATTAACTCCTTCGAATAACTAATTCGAATAACTTACCTTCGAATAAACAATATTCGATTTAATCTAACTCGATTAACTTAATTCTAATCGATTTACTCCATTTCGATTCAACTTAATTCAAATCGATTAACTTAACTCAAATTGATTCACTCCTTTCGAATAACTAAATTCGATTTAACTCTTCTCGAATAACTAAATTCTATTAGCTCAAATTGAATAACTAATATTCAATTAACTCTTCGAGTAACTCCTTCGGATTAACTAACTTCGGATAACCCCTTCGGATTAACTAACTCCGAATAACCAATATTCGATAACTCCTCAACGTATAAATAATATTCGATAACTCTTCTCAAATGAATAACATTTGATTTCTCCACTCGAATAAACTATATTCGATTACTCTTCTCAAATGAATAACATTTGATTTCTCCACTCGAATAAACTATATTCGATTACTCTTCTCAAATGAATAACATTTGATTTCTCCACTCGAATAAACTATATCCGATTACTCTTCTCAAATGAATAACATTTGATTTCTCCACTCGAATAAACTATATTCGATTTCTCTTCCCTCGAATACCCTATATTTGATAACTCTACTTCGAATAAGTGATATTCGAAGATTCTACTCGATTAACCCCACTTGGATAACTCTAACTGGTCAACTCTAACTGGTCAACTCTAACTGGTCAACTTTAACTGGTCAACTCTAACTGTTTATCTTTAACTGGTTAACTCAAATGGTTTAGCCTAACTGGTTAACTCAAATGGTTTAACCTAACCTGATTTACTTGTCTCGATTAACTGAACTAATCCGCTTAGTTTAACTTAGTTAATTCACTTTGATTAACTCTAACCGATTTACTTAGTTTAACTCAGCTAATTCACTTTGATTAACCCAACTAATTTACTTCGATTAACCAATTAGTTTAACTTGACTAATTCACTTAGTTTGACGCAACTAATTCACTTTGATTTACCAATTAGTTTAACTTAACTAATTCACTTCGATTAACCGCTTAGTTTATCTTAACTAATTTACTTTGGTTAACTTAACCAATTACTTTGCTTAACTTGACTAACTCGCTTTGGTTAACCTAACAAATTACTTTGTTTAACTCTATTCGAATAAGTAATTCGATTCACTCTCATGTGTTTAACTCTATTCAAATATCTAATTCGAATAACTCATTTCGAATAACTAAATACGATTAACTCCTTTTTATTTACGTTTATTCATTTCAAAAGATTTCCTTTTTACAACGTTTATCCATTGATAAAGATTTACTTTTTACAACGTTTATCCATTTATAAAGGTTTACTTTTAGTAACGGTTCTTCACTTTATAAATGTCCTTTTAATAACGTTTCTACTTCTCTATATAAGTCCAGACTCATATATATTCCATTTATCAACGATAAATAATTTATTTAATTTATAAAACATTATTTATAAATTAATCTACTTCAATTTATCTGTTTAAAACATATTTCCTATTTAATATCTCATTTAAATCCATATCGTGTTATACCGTGTGCGAAGCACGTGTTTAAATCTATCCTTGTATAATTCTATTTATTTTCCGAACAAGTGTTCCTTTATTTATTCCCTAAATAAATATTCCTTTATTCCATTTATTTATAATCTAAATAAATGTTCCTTTATTTATTTCCTAAATCAATAAATGTTTTCATTTTATAAAATCCTATCGATTTTATAAATAAGATTTATTTTCAATATAAACATTGAAAAATCCCTTTTTACATTCTAGTATCACCTACGGTGTTTAACGTGTCGTATAACAATGATAGGTATCATTCAAACATATGAAATCAATAACAGATTTCATAATACATCATATATCACAATATATGAAAAACGGTAAAATAAATGTTGAGGAATCCAGTCGGATTCCTCCAACCTGTTTCCCTGCATCACAGATGTTAGACAATATAGATAACATCACTTTCAGTTCCATATGATGTATTCTGTTAAACAGAATCAATATAGAAATTTAACTAACTGACTAGCAGTTCAATCAAACAATCAACACACAGTCAAACAGACAATTTTAACAGTTCTAACAATACAACATGAAATTATAAACTGTTCAGAGTTAGTGAGATTTACTCACATTGGCAGTTCATCGTTAAAGAACGATAAACTGTTTTGTTTGATTTGAACCAAACAATTTATTTCTTCATAAATTTAAACGAGCACCAATCCACTCCCAGTCAGTACCATTGTGGAGCTCTTGTCCATACGGTCCCAACGGATCGAACCATTCAAAATTCATATTGGAATTAGCCCAACCCGCTTTTGTTTGCTACATGCTTCTTTCATCCCCCACCCAGTAAGGTACGAACCATATTGACCCTTAATTGACAAATCCAACGCTCCCTATTTCTAGTAAAATACCAACGCCAGCTTTCCTCTCTTTCTGTTTATATATGTATTTTCAACTTTTATCTCTTCTGGGCTTTTTCTGAAAACCATCGGCCCATATATTTACCCCTTTTAAAACCCATACCCGCTCCACTTTTATTATCTGTTCTTCCCCAATCCAAATCTGAAAATCGAACCCACTCCTCATCGTTGACTTCCACTTTGACTGACGACATCTCCTCCTCCGGCCATCTATCCTTAGCGCCGCCGCCACTCAGAGCCTCGCCTCCCCGTCCTCTATCCGCCTGTCACCACTTTCACACCTCCGACGCCCCCCTTTTAATCCCATCACCACCCATTTCCGTGCCCAGATCGACACCAAACACTGTCGAATTCCCCAAAACTTGCACACGAGGTGCGGATTCAATCACTAAACCCAAATCCAACATCGGTTTCATCGATCAGTGTTTACAACTCGTGAATTCGTCTGCCCTAGGTCGCGCTGTATCAACTTCCAACGTCGAAAAGGACTATCGAATCCAACACAGGCTACACCGAATTGAAGTGGAGATCACCAGCATTTGAAAAACATATGTAGAGCAATTTATTGTATTTGTTTTCCATTTCTTCTTGAATTTGTTTTGTGTGAAACTTTTGTTGTATGATCGGTTTCCTTTGGTTATATAGACTGTGGATGGTAGGTAAGGTTTGTGATGGAGAAGCAAGGTCATGTGGCCTGTTTCGGATCAAGGAAAAATAGTGGAGATATTTTTAATTTGATTTTTTTATTTTATTTAAATCATTTTCCACTTGTATCTGCCTTCTAAAAATCACAGTGGTTACGTACGATACCTAAAAATCACCAAACTGGACATGTAGCTAGAGTTCGACATTACGGTCCCAACGAAACTGGTTTCGTCGAATTCCGACTCCGTATGTTCAAACTGCATATTTTTAAAGGTCGATTTCTTGTCTGTTTCTCAGTCAAAAATCACGTACGGCCATATATGATTTCCAAAAATCACCAAACTGGTACTCTAACAAGTATTCGACATTCCGGATCCAACAAAATTAGTTTCGTCGAATTCTGACTTCGTCTGCTCAAACTGCGTATTTTTAAAGCTCTGGATGACCCATTAAATATATAAATATATTTAAATATTATTAAATTAAATATTAATAAGTTAATATTATCGTATATATCCATATACGATGTCGTCCGGCTCCAGAATATCACCTCAGATTTTATGACTTGATTTCCAGACTCCAGATTATCCCGATATTCAGTTCGTATCGAAAAATCGATTTATAACGTATATAAAGCGTCGCAAATTATAAAGGAATTCCACAGCGACTTTTCTGAAATTTGATTTGGACATAACTCAAAATCTACACGATGAAATCCCGATTTTTCTCTTCCACTAGAAAGATATACTCCACCAGCTCCACACGTTTCTTGTTTCACAGAAATCCGGCTTAAAACGAATCCTGTACATTCAGTTGAAGTTCGAATCGCCAAATCGCGAACTGCAGCGCCATTTCAAGCTCGATTTTAATTATAATAAAAATTATAATTATACGTTCAACTATCGTTTATAAAAATATTCGTTATTTAAATAATTAAATAACTTAATTAATATACCTTACAAAACACGCCATTACAGACTTCCCCCCTTAAAATAATTTCGTCCTCGAAATTGCTAAGCTAGGAAAAAGCTACCAACTTTACTAACTAGATTCAAATATCTTTTAGTTTACTTTTCAACTCCAGTTTCAACTGAACCATTAAATTTTCAATTAAATTATTAATTCATTCTGGCTAACAGAATTTCCATAAATCATGAGAATGTTCTAACGCCTGGAATTTTCGAAAAATTTCGCCATAACCTCCTTTGTATTGGTCAATATGACAAACCACAACTCGCCTCTCTAGGCCTCCTCCAATCCAAAAGGAAATCAAAATAGCCAAGCGGCTTGCCAATTCGGCTCATAAAATTAAAACTCATATATGATATAAACTTGTACCTTTTTGTCGGGCATTTAACTCTATCCCTTTCATCTGCTACCACTTCAACATATACCAACGTTATCCTATCCAATTGATCTCCAATCAGTTCATATCCTCAAATCCAAATCGAATTTCATTCGAACTCTAATATCAAATTCCAAATTATTGATTTATCAATTTGGTTCCATTCTAGATTATCTCTAATCCAATTCAATTTTATTTTAACTCGGTTCAAGTTAAATTTCAATTTATTTTTACCATCTCATTTTATTTAACTTCATTAGTTAAATTTTAATTCCAGAACTTAAGTTCCTGGGTTTCTTAAATCAATTTGAAATCATAATGCCAATTCAAAACCTTTGAATTTCTAAACAACTTGTTTTCTCAAAACAATTCAAAAACAAAACATTTGGTAGTAATCCGTCACTTAGAACTCGAAAATGAACACTGATGATGTCTAGATTCATCATCAGAATCTATATTCCAGCTATCGAAGTGAGTTCAATACTATATCACTTTCAATTCGAAAAACATTTTCAAAATCTCCCAAGAACTTAAAATTTCCTTATTTTAATTCCAAATCTGATTTAAATTCATATTTAATTCAAACTATTTCATATATTACATTCATATGAATTCTGATTGGTCATTTATGACCATTTCACCCTTTTATAATCTTATTCGATTATAATAACAACCAACACAATCAATATACTATAATAATTTCAAGATATATATTTCTTCTATAAACAAATATATTTTGGGAAAATTATTTCATTTACCCTCTTTCCAAACATACCATGTCGGTTCATCGTATTCGAGTGTTTAGTAACCCTTATCGATACAGTGGATCAACTGATCGACCAGAATTCATAAGCCACTCAACCAATGAGTCTCCACAATATAAAACCATTTTATATTGAATAACATATACGCACTCATATATATACACACTCAACTCAATCTAGGATATTTCTAATCCCATCTCTACTGAGTTACGCCACAGAGCCAAGGTAATCACTTAACTTATGCTCTGATACCAACTGTAACGGCTGGAAATTTCCGACTCCTCGAGAGTCGGAAATTCCGAGACGTTAGTGAAAGAATTTAGAAGGTGAGAAAGAAAAGATAGAACTAATAGAATAGAAGAAGAAGAAGAACATCAGAATCATCAGAGTAACACGAATCTCACAGCGGAACGAATAACATATAATATATAACATAGCTTTGAAGTAAACAGTTTATATATACAATAGCACTTATCAGAGTACAACACTTACAATACAGCGGAAATAACTATAGCTATAGAATCTTGCAGCCTCCTGCTCCAAGCTCTCCATGTATATCTGTAAATCCCGACTACTTGACTGCCCGTACAAATTTAGGCACCCAAGAGTTTAGGGAAAACAACAAAGTAAACTCCGGGTCAGTCATGGGACTGGTATGAGTAAAACAATTTAAACATGTATATGAACAAGTAAACGATATCTCATAAGACCACGCCGCATAACGGAACGGGTTTTTCCCTTATGAGAATCCAAAATATCTTTATATCAAAAACCTTTTGATATTATAATAATGTCTATGTACAAATAGATATCAACTAGCAGAAACGCTTGCATCTCACGTTCTACATACATAGTATAAAATCATAAACCGCAGAGCGCTTATCGGAGAATGGATTCCAACAGACAAGGTATGGGAGCACCTTCTGAATAGTGTACTCTAGAGGTGATACACTCAGGGTTCAACAAGAACGTCTTGCAACCCGGCCACACATGACCGCTCACCCATTTAGCTTGAGTGTCGCGAATATATTGCCACCACGGTTGTAGGCCATCAAACCGTCATCCGAAGATACAGAATCAAAAAGAAGTATAAATATGAATATTCTCTAGATCGGTGACAATACACCCTGCTTGGGGATGACCCAACTAGCCATGCTGCCTAGCCCAACTTTTGTTACTTCCCGGTGTGAGGCTAGAAGCTACATCTATCTTCAGAACATCTGATCACCATTCACTTTGAATGCCACATCGTCATACCCGCCAAATCACAAATTGACTTATCCAAAAATAACACGGGTATATAGCTAAGAGAAACGAATTCCTCCACCACCAAACGTGGATACGTTTGAACAGATCAACTTACGCGATCCATTGGATATACTCTGTCAGACCTTCTTCCATATACGTTGTCCTGGGACTGGACAAACCGAAGGCACTATTCAGTATATCCATCTTAGTCACTGTTATCTAAGACTTATACAACAGCCCTTGCACTTTACTCCGTCTTCAATTTATCTTTGGCATATATTGCTCGCAACGCTTATGCCAATACAGAGTGGTTCTTTGGATAATAATAATCCAACCGGTCTCTCCATATTAACAACGTTAAAATGGTAAAAACTTTGATAGTCTGTGATTCAACTATCAAATGAAAACATGTCGGTGTACAAACAACGATCTTATTTCCAAATGGAAATTCGATCGATCAATCATCACATGTTCATATTTCCTTATTTCATATATTTAGAAAATATATGTTATTAATCATTGGAAAACATTTCCATAGCTTATTTTCACATCACTATTATTTCGCAACTATCAGTCCCTAACTGTAACTAGTATGAGAACAATTCTCTAAGTATCAATACAGAAGGTCGAAACCAACATCGGATCGTCACTTAGAAAACCGTTCAACTTACCCTCTCCAGTTAGTTTCTGAATTTGCTTAACTCTATTTCTTAACTTCTTATCATGAAAGCATTTCATTTTCTATGTTTAGAAAACATATCTGACTATACTTGGAAAACATTTCCAAAACCCAATTACGGATTTAAAATGAACGTTGTATAAAACATCGTTATGCTTAATCCATTAATCGCTTATTACTTCTATATTTCAAATCAACCTTTTCTATCGAACCACACTATTTCTTTGTCAATTCTGAAGTCAATCAAGTTGGGGTATACTTACCTCTCAGACCTTAATTGAACAACGTCCTTTACTGTGAAATAGATGAAGCTCGTCACTCACTTTTTCCAATCATCTGTTTAGGCAAATTCTCGGATTCAGGTTACGAATCTACTTCTTATATGAAAACGTTTGATTATAACTATAACGTTATAATTCCTACTTCTGCAATATCTAACCTAAATTATAACTTTACCTCCTAACTCGAATAATTTAACAGACACCTAATTTCTAAATCAATAACTAAATCTTGATTTAAACCCTGGAAAGTAAATAGTACTTTCCCGAATTCGCTATAATCGAATTCGACGTATAACTCTCTTTCGAGTAATCTCTATTTGATTAACTCTTCTTCGAATAACCTATATTCGATTATCTCTCTTCGAATAACTCATATTCGAAATCTCTCTCTTTCGAATAAACAATATTCGATCTCTTTCTTTCGAATATGCTATATTCGAAAATCTCCTTTCGATTTACTAATCGATAACTCCTTTCGATCAAACTAAAATCGATAACTCCTTTAACTCTATTCGAATAACTAATATTCGACTAACTCCTTTGGATCGACTCATTTGATTAACTCCTTCGAATAACTAATTCGAATAACTTACCTTCGAATAAACAATATTCGATTTAATCTAACTCGATTAACTTAATTCTAATCGATTTACTCCATTTCGATTCAACTTAATTCAAATCGATTAACTTAACTCAAATTGATTCACTCCTTTCGAATAACTAAATTCGATTTAACTCTTCTCGAATAACTAAATTCTATTAGCTCAAATTGAATAACTAATATTCAATTAACTCTTCGACTAACTCCTTCGGATTAACTAACTTCGGATAACCCCTTCGGATTAACTAACTCCGAATAACCAATATTCGATAACTCCTCAACGTATAAATAATATTCGATAACTCTTCTCAAATGAATAACATTTGATTTCTCCACTCGAATAAACTATATTCGATTACTCTTCTCAAATGAATAACATTTGATTTCTCCACTCGAATAAACTATATTCGATTACTCTTCTCAAATGAATAACATTTGATTTCTCCACTCGAATAAACTATATCCGATTACTCTTCTCAAATGAATAACATTTGATTTCTCCACTCGAATAAACTATATTCGATTTCTCTTCCCTCGAATACCCTATATTTGATAACTCTACTTCGAATAAGTGATATTCGAAGATTCTACTCGATTAACCCCACTTGGATAACTCTAACTGGTCAACTCTAACTGGTCAACTCTAACTGGTCAACTTTAACTGGTCAACTCTAACTGTTTATCTTTAACTGGTTAACTCAAATGGTTTAGCCTAACTGGTTAACTCAAATGGTTTAACCTAACCTGATTTACTTGTCTCGATTAACTGAACTAATCCGCTTAGTTTAACTTAGTTAATTCACTTTGATTAACTCTAACCGATTTACTTAGTTTAACTCAGCTAATTCACTTTGATTAACCCAACTAATTTACTTCGATTAACCAATTAGTTTAACTTGACTAATTCACTTAGTTTGACGCAACTAATTCACTTTGATTTACCAATTAGTTTAACTTAACTAATTCACTTCGATTAACCGCTTAGTTTATCTTAACTAATTTACTTTGGTTAACTTAACCAATTACTTTGCTTAACTTGACTAACTCGCTTTGGTTAACCTAACAAATTACTTTGTTTAACTCTATTCGAATAAGTAATTCGATTCACTCTCATGTGTTTAACTCTATTCAAATATCTAATTCGAATAACTCATTTCGAATAACTAAATACGATTAACTCCTTTTTATTTACGTTTATTCATTTCAAAAGATTTCCTTTTTACAACGTTTATCCATTGATAAAGATTTACTTTTTACAACGTTTATCCATTTATAAAGGTTTACTTTTAGTAACGGTTCTTCACTTTATAAATGTCCTTTTAATAACGTTTCTACTTCTCTATATAAGTCCAGACTCATATATATTCCATTTATCAACGATAAATAATTTATTTAATTTATAAAACATTATTTATAAATTAATCTACTTCAATTTATCTGTTTAAAACATATTTCCTATTTAATATCTCATTTAAATCCATATCGTGTTATACCGTGTGCGAAGCACGTGTTTAAATCTATCCTTGTATAATTCTATTTATTTTCCGAACAAGTGTTCCTTTATTTATTCCCTAAATAAATATTCCTTTATTCCATTTATTTATAATCTAAATAAATGTTCCTTTATTTATTTCCTAAATCAATAAATGTTTTCATTTTATAAAATCCTATCGATTTTATAAATAAGATTTATTTTCAATATAAACATTGAAAAATCCCTTTTTACATTCTAGTATCACCTACGGTGTTTAACGTGTCGTATAACAATGATAGGTATCATTCAAACATATGAAATCAATAACAGATTTCATAATACATCATATATCACAATATATGAAAAACGGTAAAATAAATGTTGAGGAATCCAGTCGGATTCCTCCAACCTGTTTCCCTGCATCACAGATGTTAGACAATATAGATAACATCACTTTCAGTTCCATATGATGTATTCTGTTAAACAGAATCAATATAGAAATTTAACTAACTGACTAGCAGTTCAATCAAACAATCAACACACAGTCAAACAGACAATTTTAACAGTTCTAACAATACAACATGAAATTATAAACTGTTCAGAGTTAGTGAGATTTACTCACATTGGCAGTTCATCGTTAAAGAACGATAAACTGTTTTGTTTGATTTGAACCAAACAATTTATTTCTTCATAAATTTAAACGAGCACCAATCCACTCCCAGTCAGTACCATTGTGGAGCTCTTGTCCATACGGTCCCAACGGATCGAACCATTCAAAATTCATATTGGAATTAGCCCAACCCGCTTTTGTTTGCTACATGCTTCTTTCATCCCCCACCCAGTAAGGTACGAACCATATTGACCCTTAATTGACAAATCCAACGCTCCCTATTTCTAGTAAAATACCAACGCCAGCTTTCCTCTCTTTCTGTTTATATATGTATTTTCAACTTTTATCTCTTCTGGGCTTTTTCTGAAAACCATCGGCCCATATATTTACCCCTTTTAAAACCCATACCCGCTCCACTTTTATTATCTGTTCTTCCCCAATCCAAATCTGAAAATCGAACCCACTCCTCATCGTTGACTTCCACTTTGACTGACGACATCTCCTCCTCCGGCCATCTATCCTTAGCGCCGCCGCCACTCAGAGCCTCGCCTCCCCGTCCTCTATCCGCCTGTCACCACTTTCACACCTCCGACGCCCCCCTTTTAATCCCATCACCACCCATTTCCGTGCCCAGATCGACACCAAACACTGTCGAATTCCCCAAAACTTGCACACGAGGTGCGGATTCAATCACTAAACCCAAATCCAACATCGGTTTCATCGATCAGTGTTTACAACTCGTGAATTCGTCTGCCCTAGGTCGCGCTGTATCAACTTCCAACGTCGAAAAGGACTATCGAATCCAACACAGGCTACACCGAATTGAAGTGGAGATCACCAGCATTTGAAAAACATATGTAGAGCAATTTATTGTATTTGTTTTCCATTTCTTCTTGAATTTGTTTTGTGTGAAACTTTTGTTGTATGATCGGTTTCCTTTGGTTATATAGACTGTGGATGGTAGGTAAGGTTTGTGATGGAGAAGCAAGGTCATGTGGCCTGTTTCGGATCAAGGAAAAATAGTGGAGATATTTTTAATTTGATTTTTTTATTTTATTTAAATCATTTTCCACTTGTATCTGCCTTCTAAAAATCACAGTGGTTACGTACGATACCTAAAAATCACCAAACTGGACATGTAGCTAGAGTTCGACATTACGGTCCCAACGAAACTGGTTTCGTCGAATTCCGACTCCGTATGTTCAAACTGCATATTTTTAAAGGTCGATTTCTTGTCTGTTTCTCAGTCAAAAATCACGTACGGCCATATATGATTTCCAAAAATCACCAAACTGGTACTCTAACAAGTATTCGACATTCCGGATCCAACAAAATTAGTTTCGTCGAATTCTGACTTCGTCTGCTCAAAGTGCGTATTTTTAAAGCTCTGGATGACCCATTAAATATATAAATATATTTAAATATTATTAAATTAAATATTAATAAGTTAATATTATCGTATATATCCATATACGATGTCGTCCGGCTCCAGAATATCACCTCAGATTTTATGACTTGATTTCCAGACTCCAGATTATCCCGATATTCAGTTCGTATCGAAAAATCGATTTATAACGTATATAAAGCGTCGCAAATTATAAAGGAATTCCACAGCGACTTTTCTGAAATTTGATTTGGACATAACTCAAAATCTACACGATGAAATCCCGATTTTTCTCTTCCACTAGAAAGATATACTCCACCAGCTCCACACGTTTCTTGTTTCACAGAAATCCGGCTTAAAACGAATCCTGTACATTCAGTTGAAGTTCGAATCGCCAAATCGCGAACTGCAGCGCCATTTCAAGCTCGATTTTAATTATAATAAAAATTATAATTATACGTTCAACTATCGTTTATAAAAATATTCGTTATTTAAATAATTAAATAACTTAATTAATATACCTTACAAAACACGCCATTACAATTACAATTTACAAGCCTCTAGGCTTGTGGCATAGATATGAATTCATGAAGAATTCACAAAGAACTCACCTATGATTTGAATGGTTGAAAGAGAAGCACATACATAAGCTAGAAAGTAATCCATCTTCATTAGCTTCTTCAAAATCACCTCAAAAACATACATAAGGGAACATATATTTTAGGGCAAGAGCAAAAATCCAAAATTGATGAGCTATAGAGATAGAGAAGGGGATAGAGAAGCTTACCCACGTCTTAGAATTGGATTTGCACTAGAATTGAGCTCTAAATTGAAAACCTAACTTAGGGAATCTAACTTCTCATTCTTATCACCATTTTTGCTTTCATTTTAGAAGAGGGAGAGAGAATGGGGAGAATAGGCTGATGGAGCACATAAGTGAATGGGCTAGGTTGGCTAATCAAGCCGCAACCAAGGAGCCCAATTTTTGAATCTCAGAACATATCGAAGTTTATACTTTTCGAACACGCAAATGACATTTTTAACTCAATGGAAATGGTTTCGAGTCCAAATTCGTCCATATGTAAAAAGTGATATTTTGGTCTTATATTCATTGAAAAAGACCAAAATTTCTCTAGCTCCAAGCGTATCGATGCTTATAGTTTTCGAACACGCAAACGGCATTTCAACTCAATGGAAGTGGTTTCGTTGAAAATGGAAGTAGCTTGTAAAATGGCTATTTTTAAGGGCTATATGTATAATATTTAAACTATATTTGTAAATTCCATAGTGACTTTTCTAAATTTTAATTTAGACATTACTTACAATTTATAAAGTGAAATCTCAATTTCTTCCATTCGTTAGAAAATTACAATTCAAAATATTCCAACGTTTCTTGTTTTATCCAATTTTGATTTATATTGAATTTTGTATATTCATTCAATGTTTATAATCGAATTTTCAAACTACCGCGCCATTTCAAGCTCGTTTTAATTAAATTTTAAATTTATACGTTCAAACTTCGATTTAAATAAATTTTAAATCGTTTCTTCTCAAAATAATTTATGTAAAATATTTAATTTCTATGAAAATGAATTAAAAATAAACTTTAAATTGGTTCCAAAAATACGGGTTATTACACTCAGTGTGCATTAAGTATATGACACTCACTACTTTGGTCACTAATTATCTTGGGATACCAGTAGTTCCTATTGCAACAGACTCTACCAACGTATCGCTACGTCCCACTACAACAGACTATGGCAGTAACTCTACCCAGTCTATACTGCAACCGGCGCAGGGGTCTGAGTTGATCAGGCCTACTGCACCTAGAGTTGATCCACTCTTGTGCCCTCTCCCCTCTAAAGTGCACCAAAATTGTGAATGTAGATAACCCATTTGTATACGTTTCTGTATGAAGCCTACCTCGGAAGTCACCCCTACGGCTCCCTTCTTGGAACATACGTGGTAGCTTTTCCTAAGATTTCCTCTGCCCCTTGGACATAGTTAGTCATGTTGGAGTTCATCTTTAAAAGTGCTCGATCGTCGTCATGAAGAAGTACTACACATGCATCTCTATCCATAACCTCCCAGCCCACGTGTTCCCCCGAATCAACCCATACCCGGGTCGACTAAGTCAATCCAGGCCGATTATCATATCTATATCAACTTAGTCGATCTGGACTTGGCCGTTACTATGGATTGACTAGGTCCATCCAGATTTATTCGATCCAGGCTTGGATAGACAATGTCGATCCAGGGCTAGGACGATTTTTTGGGTTGAAGGCCGATTCGTCCACTGAACCGAAGCTCTCCCCTCTACCCCTCCCTAGCGACTTACACTTTTGCTCCTAGTCGAACCGAACTTAGCCGAACCGAACAGAATTTCAGAGTACCATTACTTTGTCTCTAGATATATGAATGACTTGAAACTTGTCCTATAGCCATCTGAGACCTTTCATGTTGTCTATAACATCCCGTATTTTTAACGGTTTAATAATAAATTTATTTAATTATTTGAATATTTATTAGGTAATTTAAAATGACTTGAATATAATAATATTGAATATTTAATTAATATAAATAATGAGATAATAAATTTAATTTCCAAATTTATCGGAAATTAGTTGAATTTGCAATTTCATATGAATTGGATTATTTATAAGATTTAATTCAATTTAGAATTGAATTATATTATCAAATTCATTTGTTTAATGATGATTGAACGTATAAATTATAATATAATTTAAATCTAGCTCGTAACATCGCAGTAGTTCGTTATATTTCATTTTGAACTTTAAAAGGCCATATAGAATTCGTTATAAGTCAGATTTTTTCGAAATAAGAAACGTTCGAATCTATTGAACTGTATTTTTCTAATGGAAGAGAAGAATTGAGATTTCGTTTACTATATTGTTAGTTATGATCTAATCAAATTTTTAGAAAGTCGCTATGGAATTCGTTTATAATGTATAATGATTTATTTATATAATAAAAGGATTTTATATAAATTAGATACCGATTCAACTCGGATTTTGAACTATCGAGTTTTAAATCCAGATACGTATTTATTTTGGAGCAGTACGATATTCTATTTGGATATATACGGAAATAATAATTTATTATTATCTAATTTAAATTGTTTTTGAATATTAATATTTTACTGGTTTATTTAGACCTTAGAAAACAGCCATTTTTGCAAATACCTCCGTTTTCAACGGAATTAATTTGGTTGGATCCAGAATATTAAATTATTGTTGAATTTCAAATTTCGTGATTTTTGGAGTCGGTATGTGACCGTATGGGATTTAAATGTGAATCGATTTATATTTTGGCTTTAAAATATCATTGTGAGCAAACGAACTATGAATTCGACAAAACAAGTTTTGTTGGCTTCGTAATTTCAAACTATAGGTGTGTGTCCATATTCACCGAAATTGGATAGCGTATGTGACTACATGGATTTTTAATTGACGAATAAAAATAGCGGTAGGCTACAAATTAATAAAAAAATGAATATAAAAATATAGAACCTACCTATAAATACACCACAAATTCTCCTTAACCCTAAAATCGTCATTCCTCTGGTCAAATAAATTTCCGCCGTCGCTCATTATTCATACAACAAAAATATAAAGAAAAACAAATCCAAATAGATACAAATAAATTCCTATAAAATACTAAACCTATATATTCAGACTCCTGGTGTTTGGATCTTCATCTTTATACCCTTTTTGCTGAGGTCGACGTGGGTTACGGTCGCACAAAATGTGAGCAGCGTACTTAGGTTTAGTGTATTCATGAACCTGGAGCGTCGATGGATGAAGCAAGCATTGCGTTTGGGTTTATCGTAGAAAACCACACCGGTGTGCAAAGTAAGGAAGGATTCTGTGATTTTTTTTGTTCGGTGGTTTACTGTACAGCTGAAGAAGGCTATGATCGCGATTTCTAGAAGATCACTGGAGTTTTTTTTGTGAACATGGACGTGAAGAGGACGGTTAGTGGAGTCGTTCGGTGGTCTTTGTTTTGAGTTTAGTGAAGCAATGAAGGGGCAACATGGGTTGGGAATATCGACTATGGCCATTCTTTTCCTTACATTCCGGAGCGGTGTCTTGGAGATACGGGAGAGAAGAAAGTGAGCGGGTCATGGAGTTAAAGTAGTGGTATATGCTGGTTTCACAATTGGTAAGGCCCAATATATAAATTAACTTAGGTTAGTTTTGATTGAATAATGTACGACACTTGTAATTGTAATATCTTGCTCATACATGATCAGAATCTAACGAAACAGAGTCCATTGTTATCGTACGGACGAGGGCTACACAATAAATCTGGTTTGGAGTGAATTAGAGCAAGTTACAAATTATGGCATAATAAAATGTCTATTTGAATCAACGACAGTTTATTGTTATTTAACGATAAATGGCCAAAATGAGTAAACTCACTAACTCTGATCAGTTTATAATTTTTATAAACGTATTTCAAAGTTGATAAATGACTACTGGATTTTTTTTTATGATTGTTTGGATGAATTGGTAGATTATTATCAATAGTTACTATTATATATATATATATATATTAGTCGATGATTTAATATTGATTCTATGTGCTATAAAATTTCACATTGTTATGAAATTGATGTTATTTATGTTGTTTACCATCTGTAGATGCAGGGAAATAGGTTGGAGAGATCCAACTGGATTCCTCAACATTTATATTACTATTTTTCATATATTGTGATATATTATGTGTTATATAATCTGTTATTGATTATATGCGTTTGGATAAATTGATCCTTTTTTTTTTGGTATTTTAAATACCATAAGTAATATTGGAATATGTAAAAAGAGGATTTTTGAAATGAGTATTGAATTTAAGTATTTTATAAAATCAATAGATTTTAATAAAAGGGAATATTTGGAAAATTAATAGAATTAAAAAAGGGAATTTACGAGATATAAAGAATTATGAGAAGATTGATATAAGGTAGATTTTTAATAGAAATCTGTTTTATCATATAAACTGAGAAGGTTAACTTATAAATGATATTTATAAATTAATTAAAATATTTATCATTGGATAAATTGAATATATATATATATATATACATAAGTCCAAATTTATATCGAGAGGTAAAAATCGGTTGTAACACCAATATCTTTAATCGAATTATAACTTAGCATTTATAAAGGGAATTATAAATGAGATTATAAGTATTAGGAATAAAAAATAGGTTTTTGTATGAATAATTCTATTAATAGAAGTATAAATAGACTTTGGAAATGGGATATTATTTTTAAATGCAAAATCAAACTGAATTGATTATATAAAAGAAATATTATTCACATTTGATGTGAATGATGGACTAAAGTAAATATTTTACAAATTTAAACATTTATAAAGAAAATTTTGGTTTTAAAATAGGAATTCAAATGGGAATTTGAATGAGATAGGAAATTGGGTTAAAATAAAATAGTGGATTCTATTTAGGGGAAAATGGATTAGTTGTGGATTTATAAAATGACTCGATAAATAGAATTTGAACCTATAATTTATATTTATTTATCTAGATTATTTATTTATTCTAATTAAGGAATAAAAGTTATATTTTGAAGTTAGATATTTCAGAAGTATGGACTATAACGCTATCGTTATAATCAATGTTTTTCGTAAAAGAATTTGATTCGAAAAACTAAATTCGAGAATTTCATACGAAATGATTTAATAAGAAGTTAAGAAACAGAGTTAAGGAAATTAGAAACTAACTGGAGATTTGGTAAGTTGAATAGTTTCCTAAGTATCGATCTGATGTTGGTTTCGACCTTCGGGGTTGATACTGAGTTGTTCTCTTACTAGTTTATAGTTAGGGACTGATGGATATAGGAGGATAGTGATGCGTGAATAAGAAATGGAAATGGTTTCCAATGTTAATAAAGTATATTTTCTAAATTTAGAAAATAAGAATTTATGAATATATGGAAACGGGAAATGGGGAAATAAATAAATTAGTTTAAAAGGAAAAATGTTGATTGATGATTGGTCGATAAAATTTCCATTTGGAAATAAGATCGTAGTATGTATGGATGTTTTCCTTTGATAGTTAAATAACCGAGTATCAAAGTTTTGACCATTTTTCTGCTGTTAATACGGGGAGACCGGGATCAGATTTATTATCTGGAAACCACTCCGTATGGGCATTAGCATTGCGAATCAAATATGATGAAGATAATTGAAGACGTAGTTTATGCAGGACCTTTTTTGGAAAATCCTAGGTAGAAATTGCCTAAGATGGGTTTATAGAATAGTGCCTTCGGTTCGTCTAGTCTCGGGACAACTTGTATGGAAGAATGTCTGACAGAGTATGTCTAATAGACCGCGTAAGTTAATCTCTTCAAACGTATTTACGTTTGGTGGCAGAGGAATTTGTTTCTCTTAGGTTTATACCCATTGTATTTTTGGAGAAATCAATTTGTGATTTGGCGGGTATGATGATGTGGCATTCAAAGTAAATAAAGGTGTGATCGGTCAAAAAGATACGTTATGACCTCAAGCCTCACAATCGGGAAACGGTATAAAATCGGGTAGGTCGCATGGCTAAGTAGGTAGCTCCCAATTAGGGTGTAATGTCATCTGATCTAGAGAAAATCGATTTGCTTTTTTAATCTATTTCGATGCTGTCCATTTTTGGAAACAGTTGTTGTTCCCAACCGTTAGTGATAATACATTCGGTACACTCAAGCGAAATGAGTGTTTGGTCATGTTCAGCCTGGGTTGCAAGATGTTTTTGTTGAACTCATTGTATTCTTCTCTAGAGATACACTATCGGAAGGTGATCTCATACCTTGCCAGTTGGAATCCATTACCCAATATGCGCTCGCAGTTTTTGTAACGAACTAGGATTTGCGACCTTGGTAATCGACATAAACTCAATGTCAACTATCCAAGCATTGGAAATACCAGATAGTTAATGAAAGAAGTTAGAGGGTGAGAATAGATAAGACAGAAAATTAGAATAGAAGAAGAAGAAGAACATAACAACAAAATCAGAGTAACACGAATCTCATAGCGGAACGAGTAAATATATTATATAACATAACTTGGAAATAAAACCAATACTGTATACAATACCATTATCGGTGTACAACAATTACAACACAGCGGAAATAAACAATAGCTATATAATACTGAAGCCTCCTGCTCCAGCTTTCCAATTATATCTGTAAAATCCCGACTACTTGACTGCCCGTACGAAATTGGGCACCCAAGAGTTTAGGGAAAACAAAACAAAATAAACCTTGGAGTGCCCAATTTTGTACGAGCAGTCAAGTTGTCGGATTTTGCAGATATAATTGGAAAGATGGAGCAGGAGGCTTCAGGATTATATAGCTATTTTTTATTTCCACCGTGTTGTAACTGTTGTACTCCGATAATGGTATTGTATATAGTATTGGTTTTATTTCCAAATTATGTTATATAATATATTTATTCGTTCCGGTGTAAGATTCGTGTTACTTTGATTCGGTTGTTATGTTCTTCTTCTTCTATTCTAATTTTCTATCTTATCTATTCTCACCCTCTAACTTCTTTCATTAACTATCCGGTATTTATGATGCTTGGATAGTAGACATTGAGTTTATGTCGATTAATAAGGTCGCAAATCCCAATTCGTTATAGTGGTAACTCTAGTTGAAGGTTAAGCGATTAATTTGGCTTTGTGGCGTAACTCAATAGAGATGGGATTAGTAATATCCCAGATTGAGTTTGAGTGTATATATACGAGTGAACGTATTTGTAGACTGTATAAAAATGGTTTATATTGTAGAGATTTATTGGTAGAGTGGCTTATGAATTCTGGTTGATGGTGGGGCACTATAATGTCGATAAGGGTTTCTAAACACTCGAATACGATAAACCGACACAGTATGTTTTGAAAGAAAAAAGGTAAATAAAATAATTTTACCCAAGGTATATTTTGATATAAAAGAAGTATTTATATTGAAATTATTATAATATATATATATATATATATTAGAGGTGTTGATTGTAATTATAATCGAACAAGTTTATAAACTGAAATGGTTATAAATAACCAATCAGAATTTGTAAGAGTGATATATAAAATCAGGTAAATTAAATCTGAATTTAAAACAGGTTTGGAATTAAAACTCTGGAACTTGGAAAATTATCTGAAATTAATTTTTGGATTGAATATGTGAGAATTTTTAAATCCTGGGAGATTTCAAAAAGTTTTCCAAGTGTTACGAAAGATATTGTGAAGGATATTTTGGAAAGTTTCAAAACGAAAGTGTTTAAAAAGGAGTTTTGAAAGTGATTTAGTACTGAACTCACTTTGATCGCTGGGAAATAATTCTGATGATGATGGCCGCATCGTCAGTGTCATTTTTGAGTTCTAAGTGATGGATTATTACCAAAGATTTGGTTTTGAATTGTTTTGAGAAAATAAGTTGTTTAGAAATTCAAATGTTTTGAATTATTATTATTATATATGATTTCAAACTTATTTGAAATAAAAACCCATGGATTGGAATTTTTAAATTAAATTTTACGTATAAAGTTAAACATATTGGAATGTAAAGGTAAATAAAACAGGATTGGATTAGAGATAATTTGGAATTTATATATGAATTGGAGTTTGAATGGATTTTTGATTTGGTATAAGCACATAATTGGATTTGAGGCTGAGCCGATCGGAGATCAATTGGGGATGTAATTGAGTGGTAGTGAATGGAAGAGATAGCGTTGTATGCACGACAAAAAGGTACGAGTTTATATTATATTCGAATATGAGATTTATGAGCCTATTTGGTAAGACGCTTCGCTATTTGATTTTCTTTTGGATTGGATAAAGCCTAGGGAGGCGAGTTGTAGTGGTACCGGTTGAGCTGTGCAAAGGAGACGTTGGCGAATTTTTTTCGGAAATTTAAGGGTTAGAAAATTTTTCAAATTTTTATAAAATATTCATTAGTAAAGATGAATTTATATTTCAAATGAAAATAATTGATTTAGTTGAAATTGGAGATAAGAAGTAAAACACATGATTTTTAATCTAGTGAATTAGGTTAGTGTCATTTTTTCTACCTTAGTAATTTCAACGACGAAATTTTTTAAGTAGAAATAATGTAACATCCCGAAATTTATGGAAAATTAATAATTAATTTATTTAATTATTTATATATATATATAGGTTTGATAATTCAGAATGGTTTGAATTCAATTGAATATTTAAATAAATATATAATAAATGGGATAATTGATTTAATTTCCAAAAATGTTCGGAATGGTTAAAATGTAGTATTGTGTAATTTGGATGATATACGATATTTATTTTAGTTTATATTTGAGTTATAACAACGAATATATTATTTAAACAATAATTGAATGTATTAATTATAATATATATATATATATCGAGCTTGTAATGTCGCGACGGTTCGTAATATTGCGATGTGAACTTCAACTGACTATACAGGATTCGTTATAAGTTGGATTTCTTCGATACATGAAACGATCGAATCCGTTGAACTGTGTTTTTCTAATAAAAGTGAAAATGGAGATTTTGTCGTATAAATTGTAAGTGATGTCCAAATCAAATTTCCGAATAGTCGCTATGGAATCATTTATGAACCATAACGATCTATTTAATTTTAGTTAAATATTGGCTTCGAATTTAGACAGGATCTTTGAGATGTAGGTATAATTTATTTTTTATAATTTTTCTGTAATTTTTAATTTGGAAAATAAGCAACTTTTTATATGATGTGTTTTACACCCTAAATCAGCGATTTTAGGACTTCAAAATTAACTTGTCTGTTTTATTATGTTTTCAAAATTCTAGCACATCGCTCGACATGATTGTATTTTTATTTTTGTCTGCAGCGGCTTGTACTGAAACGGTGTTTTACGTAATGGAGAACATGAATTTTCTAACTTAAAACAAAGAGGCGTCATCTGTATTTGCTTCACCACCTTTTTGTTAATATGTTCGGGATCCAAATAGGTGGTTATGCATGTTCGCTAACATTTGTTTGAAATATAGGATATGAAGTATTGATCGGGTATTCACTACCATATGGATTACTTTAACTTTAGATTCTTTTGCTATTCATATTACTGTATATCTTAGTTATTCAAATACTTCTACCAAGATGAACTTTTAATGTAGTATTTTTATAAAATGCAAATAAAAATATGTTAATATACAACTTAATGTAAAGTAAACGTATTAGATGTATTTGTTAAAACCATTTAAGTAATTAGATTCGCACTCACTTTGAATATGATTTTTGGCTGACGTAAAAGTAGAAGCTTATATATAAGGATATATATATCCCAAAGGTGAAGTGAGAGATCATGGCATGAAAGCCTACCCCAATCGAAATATCAATTCCTACCCCCCTTTCGTACACTCTTCTTTTCAACGTACAGACTATATAATCAAACAGCTACCCTAAGAAGAGCACACTGCATAACTAGGTCCAAACATATCCCATCTGCCGTGTACTCTTCTTTTTTCTTAGCTGCTAAGAAACTAAGCTAATATATTAAATGTATACTTTATGAACATCCCATCATTTCATGTGTTGTCTGTAGTGTACCTTGTTACTTAGCAACAAAGGACTAGAACGGTACAAATACACAGCGTGTCTTCCTATGTGATCTTTTTGGTTTCAGCAGCTTCCAAAAACAAAAATGGTTTCCTTCAAACCCTTTCAAACTTTCTGCAAAAAACTTCAGGCTAAATATAATATTCTAACTGCATACCAAATCCACGTTCTCAACCTCCTTCTTAACTATATATACCATGCCATCAATGAAGGTTGGATTCAAGTGGCGAGCATTATGGTTGGAGAAGAAAGTAGTTGTATAAGTGTGGGCGGTGTACAATGTGAGGAATTAAACAATAGAAGGCTATAGGCTTTTGAGGCCTTTGAAGTAACGTTGGTAACCGTGGATGGACAATTTCCAGTGTGAGTTTTTGGGGAGCATGAAGCAGCTTGAACAACGGATGGGGAAGACGCAGTATAACCGGTTCATATTTGGTAATGGCCTTCTGGAGATTGCCATTTTAGCATGGAAAGAAACGTGCAGTGTGTTAAGGAGTTTTGTCAGAGGAAGTTTGTGTGTTTGCATCAGTTGCGTGGGGTATTTGCTATGTATTAAGTGGTGTGGGCATTGAATGAAAATGTACATGAGCGATTTTGTTTTTCGGTGATGGGGAGTTAATGTGTTTAATAAGGGGATGGAAGTGGAACGCCTGCAAATATGAAGTAAAGGGAAACCGTTGAAATTTAAAACGTGAAGGATAGTTGTGTGTCAGTGGGTATACAGGAACTGCATGAAGAAAGTGATGTGGAGTTCGAAATGGTGATGTTGACGTAATGATGTGGTAAGGAGCAGTCGAGGCTAAAGGGATATGCGAATAGGAAGAAGCACCATGCGCAGAAGTGGGTAGGAGATGGACCAGATTGACTGAATGTAAGGCCCAGTTATTTAAATCATTTAAAATTCGAAGTTTATATAACGTATTAATTTATAAATCTCATAACATATACATACGATGTCTGAATTCAACAAAACAGGATCCGTTAGGATCGTATGGGCGTACGCTACACAATGAATCTAGTTTAGAGCAATTTGGAGCTCGTATCAATTTTTGGCAGAATAAAACGCCTGGATGGAACTGTTGAACGTTTATCGTTATTCAACGATAAACGTACAATGTGAGTAAATCTCACTAACTCTGTACAGTTTATATTTTTATAAATAGAATCTAGTATTGATAAATGATGGCTGATTGCTGTGTGTTGATTGTTTAGTTGAATTTCTGGTTTATTGGTTGAAATTATAGACAACGATATATATATATATATAAATCATTAATCAAATATTGATTGTTTTATCAAAAATATTTCATATTGAAATATAATCGATGTTATTTATATTCCTTAACATCTGTGGATGCAGGGAAACAGGTTGGAGGGATACAACTGGATTCCTCAATATTTATAGTACTGGCTGTTTTCATATATTGTGATATATGATGTGATATAAAACTTGTGATTGATTATGATGACAATGGTCTGTTTAATTGGTGTTTTAAATACTATAAGAAATACTGGAATGTTAAAAGGGAATTTTCAAAGTGTATTTTGAAAATGAAATATTTATAGGAAATAAATATAATTATAAAATGAATATTTATTTGGGAAATAAATATAATTATAAAAGGAATATTTATTTGGAAAGTAAATAGAATTACAAAAGGAAATATTTGGAAAATGAATAAAATTTTATAAAAAGAGAATTTTACATTAGGAAGGTTTAGACCCGTGCTTCGCACTCGGGTGTAACATGATATGGATTTAAAATAAATATTAAATGGAAATCTATTTTAACAGTTGAATGGAAAAGATTTATTTAAAGTACATTTTAAATAGAATTTGTTTTAACAAATAAACTGAGAAGATTTATTTATAAATAATGTTTTATAAATTAAATAAAATATTTACCATTTGATAAACAGGATATATATAAGTCTAAAATTTTATAGAGAAGTAAAATGGGTTTCAACATCGATATTTGAAATCAAATGTGAACTTAGCAGTGTAAAGGGTGTTATAAATAAGATTTTTAAGAATAGTCTATAAATAGAAGTATAAATATAATTTGGAATTTGGATATTTGGTTTTAAGTATGAAATCAAACTGTTTTGATTATATAAAGATAATAGTATTCACATTCTATGTGAAAAATGATATTAAAGTAAATATTGTACAAATAAAATACTATAAAGGAATTTGGGGTTTGAATTAGGAATTTAAATGGAATTACTGAAATTAGAAACTGACTAGAAATTAGTTAAGTTGAATGGCTTTTTGGTTATCGATCTGATGTTGGTTTCAGCCTTCGGGGTTTATAATTGGGAAGTTGTTCTCTTACTAGTTTACAGTTAGAGATTGATAAAGGTGGGAAGATATTGATGCGTGAATCAGAAATGGAAACGTTTTCCAAAGTCAACAACGTATATTTTCTAATTTTATAAAATAAGGAGTTTATGAATATGTGGAAACGATAAATGGGAAATTGGGAAATGAAATGATGATTGATAGGTAATATTTCCATTTGGGAATGCGACCGTTGGTTGTACACATGTTTTCCTTTGATAGTTAAATAACTGACTATGAGAGACCGGGATCAGATTTATTATCTGAAAACCACTCCGTATAGGCATTATCGTGCCGAATCAAATATATCAAAGATAATTGAAGACGGGGTTTATGCAAGGTTTATTCTGGCAATCCTAGGTAGAACTTGCTTAAGATGGATTTACAGAATAATTCCTTTGGGTTGTCCAGTCCCAGGACAACTTGAATGGACGAACGTCTGACATTGTATATCTGGTAGATCACGTAAGTTGATCATTTCAAATGTATTTATGTTGGTGGCGGAGGAATTCATTTCTTTAGCTTATACCCATGGTATTTTAAGGGAAATCAATTTGTGATTTGACGGGTATGACGATGTGGCATTCAAAGTAAATGAAGGAGTGATCTGTTAAAAGATACGTTATGACCTCAAGCCTCATCAACTGGGAAATGACAAAAAATCGGGCCGGCAGCATGGCTAAATAGGTCGCACCCAATTAGGGTATATTGTCACCATCTAGAGAATATTCATATTTGTTACTTCTTTCAGTTCTGTATCTCCCAGGAACGGTTATGTTTGTATACCAACCGTAAAGTGCTAATATATTCAGAATATTCAAGCAAAATGATGGTTGGTCATGTATGGCCGAGTAACAAGATGTTCTTGTTGAACTCCAGTGTATCGCTTCTAGAGTACACTGATCGGAAGGTGGTTCCATACCTTTTCATAGTTGGAAATCCATTACCCAGTAAGAGTCCGCAGTTTTTGATTGTATATTATATATGTGGAGCATGAGATGAAAGCATTCTACTAGATTGATGTTTACTTATATTAGACATTATTATAAAATCAGAAGACTGATGACTTTAAAAGAATGTTTTGGATTATCGTAAGGTAAAAACCATCCGTGTTTATTTGTGGATCGGTCTTACGATTATTCTTTCCTTTAAAAGGATTTTAAAAGTTAAACAAATGGTTGAAGTTTACTTACACTAGTCACATGAATGACCCAGAGTTTATTTTGTTTTGTTTTCCCTAAACTCTTGGGTGCCCAATTTTGTACGAGAAGTCAAATAGTCAGGATATTACATATATAATTGGAAAGCTGGAGCAGGAGGCTTCAGGATTATATAGCTATTGTTTATTTCCACTGTGTTGTAAGTGTCGTGCTCCAATAATGGTATTGTGTAAAGTATTGGCTTTATTTTCAAATTATGTTATATAATATATTTATTCATTCCACTGTGAGATTCTTGTTACTCTGATTCTGTTGTTATGTTCTTCTTCTTCTTCTATTCTAATTTTCTATCTTATCTATTCTGACGCTCTAACTTCTTTCATAAACTATCCGGTATTCCCGATGCTTGGATAGTCGACACTGAGTTTATGTTGATTACCAAGGTTGCAAATCCTAGTCCGTTACAGTTTTTGATTATGTATTATGTACGTGGAACGTGAGATGAAAGCGTTCCGCTAGATTGCTATTTATTTGATTTAGACATTATTATAATATCAGAAGAGTATTGATTTTAAAGAACATTTTGGGTTATCGTAAGGTAAAAACCATCCGTGTTTATGTGTGGATCGATCTTACGATTATCCTTTCTTTTAAAAGGATATTAAAAGTTAAACCAAGTGGTTGGAGTTTACTCACACCAGTCCCATGATCGGCCCAGAGTTTATTTTGTTTTGTTTTACCCTAAATTCTTGGGAGCCCAAATTCATATGGGTAGTCAAGTAGTCAGGATTTTACAGATATACTTGGAGAGCTTGGCGCAGGAGGCTTCAGGATTATATAGCTGCTGTTTATTTCCGCTGAGTAGTAAGTGTTATACTCTAATAATGGTATTGTATACAGATACTGATTTAATCTCAAAGTTATGATATAAAGTATATTTATTCTTTCCGATGTGGGATTCGTGTTTACTCTGATGTTGTATTTATGTTCTTCTTCCTCTTCAATTCTAATTTTCTTTCTATTTCTCACCATCTAACTTCTTTCTATTAATGATCTGGAATGTTTAATGCTCGAATAGTTGACATGGGTTTTATGTCGATTTTCGAGGTCAAAAATTCCAGTTCGTTACATTATCCCTACAAAATTTCGTGCCAATCCGATAATATTTTTCTGGCTTAACCCGGCAGAATGAAGCATGTCGAACCGTATCTGCCGAGTGCTTTTAAGTGATTTTAACATCTTGATCTGCCACTTATTGGTGTTTTCATCCACACTACTATTCCTAGGCACTGTCTAAATATACCAAATAATCAAAAAAACATATAGGTCACCCAAACAAGATCAAAACATCCAAAAAGCATGTTTTTCCCTTAATCCCCTAAATTCTACGATTCAGAAACCAAATCCAAATCAACACAAACATATGTATGTGTCATAACATGATTAATAATGAATTATGAATATATTTACATATTTTTATAAGCATCCCGTGTGCTGATCTGCCTTAATTAGTGAATAAGAACACTATTACTCACCTTAATCATCCCCAAAAAGATTAGATCCGAAAATAGAGAATTATTGGCTTAGTTTCTATGTTTTTCAGCAGCCTTTGTCTTGATGTGGTGTTGTTATGACTTGATTTGCACCTAATTTGGTAGTTGGATGCTTAAATGAGTGATTATAGGTTGATGGAGGTAGTTAATAAGTGTTTAGGAGCTTACTGGGATATAGGAAAGGGAACATGGGAGATTCCCCTACCCCTTCAGCCTCCACTAGGTTATCCCACCCGAAATGGATAGTGGACCAACCTACTAATGACCCAAAATCCCATTTAAGCGTCTCCAATTTTATTCAGCCATTTCTCCCAAACGGTGTGTCTGTTTGCTTAATGTGACCACTCTACAAAATGGTAAACCATCTTCTGAATCCAATGGAAGTGGTTTCAAGTCTAAATTCCTTTCCAATCAAAAATTATGGGAGAAAAAAGATTTCCTAGAGGTAAAACGGTCACATTAAAATTCGACAGAATAGTAAAGGTAGGAAATTACCCTATTAGTCATTTCTAGAAGGTAAACTTAAAATCATGTAATTGACTCGATCATCAGATTATAAGATCATTCCATACCGGACCAGACCGGAATAGGGTTATGTACATTCTTATTATGAGAAGGGGTTGTGTTCCTATGATACATAGAATACGGGTTATTGCACTGGGAATAGACTATATGTAACAAACCGACTTTTTTGTACCCTTTGAGTTGACTAGTTACACTTTCGTTCAACCCAAGTTGCAAGAAAAGGTGAATGGTTAGAAGAAAGAAGTTAGAGGGTGAAGGAAGAAAGAAATATTAGAATAGGAGAATAAAAAGATCAGAGTCTCACAGCTGAATGGACAAAATATATATCAACAACACTTTATTAAAAGGAAATTTTATACATATGATTACAACATCAGAGTACACACCCATTCCAATACAACACACACAAAAATACGGAATTACGTATCGACTCCAGCTTCTCTCTGATGCTCCAAGCACATTCCACGGTAAACTGGGAATGCCCTCGGCCTGACCGAGCCTATTTGCAACACGCAGATCACACAGATTATCAATCTGGAAGACTTTCAGTGATAAAAGTCATACCATAAACTCATACACAAACAACTTGCTTACCTTTTGAAAATCCTTTGAAAAAAAAGAATAATCATATGACCAGTCCATACATAAACACAGATGGTTTTTACCTTACAAAAACCAGAACATTCTTTATATTAAAATATGGTGATATTATAATAATGTCTATTAAATCACAGATAAATAACCATCTAGCAGAACGCTTGCATCTCACGCTCTGCATACTTAGTATATTAAAAAAAACTACATGGCGCTTATTGGAGATTGGATTTCCAATTATGACGAGGTATGGGACCACCTTCCAAAAGTGTATCTCTAGAGAGAAATGCACTAAGATTCAACAAGAATATCTTACAACTTGATCGCACATGACCGATCACTCATTCAGCTTGAGTGTACCGAATATATTGTTACCCTATGGTTGCGCAACACCGTATTCCTAGGAGATACTGAAATGAAAGAAGGACAAATATAAATTTTCTCTAGATGGTGATAATACACCCTAATGGGAATGACCTAAATAACCATACACTACAACAAAAACACCATATTACAACTTTAATTTTACAACTGTGCGAAAAGCACAGTTGTAATAAATGCTTTTTTACAACTGTGCATAACGCACTGTTGTAATAAATGTTTTTTACAACTGTGAAAAAATCACTGTTGTAATAAGCATACATATCACAACTTTTCTTTTTTGTCTGTTGTAATAACAAATATATACCAATTAATTTTTGATAATTAATAGTTGAATTAGAAAGTTGTTTAAACTTATTTTTAGTAACTCTTTTTTCTATTTCTTGTATTAGAGACATATTAATAACAACTTATATTTAATAATTAGTTATATTAACATTTAAGATTAATTCATATTCAATAATAAATTTCCAAAATAATACCAATTACTATTAATTACTATTAGATTAGATAAAAACTGCTTAATTGATGATTAATAAATAATAGTTACTTTTTAAAAATTACCATTAAATATTTAATAGTATATAATCAATAACATTACATAATAATTACCTTTTAATTTTTGGAATTCAATTATAACTTTGAAAAACAAGGTAATAATTAATAATAACTATTATTAATCAGTAATATTAATATTTTAGTAAAAATCAATTCTCAAGAAATTCATATTATATTAATATTTAATATATAATTTTACTTGTTAATTCTAAATTATAATTTTTAATTCTCTAAGTTTTGGTGAAATCTCAATTGTAACTGATGGAAAACTGTCGGTACCATTAAAATTTTTGATTGTACTGCAAATCTTCTTGATTTTCACCGTTAAAGTTCAAATTTGTTTTTACTTAATATTTTTGGGTACCAAAGCAGCTTCAATTATATGTTATTTTGAATGGTTAGCATGACAATTTCCCTTATTTTTTTCACATTATTTCTTGATGATCTGTATGTCTTGCTTATTTCAGTTATTTTTTGACTGTGAATACCAAATCATTTGGCAAAATATAAAAACAAAATCAAGTTATGTGCGTTGGAATTTCTGGCTCCAAGGGCAAAAATTTCGCTCCTAAACCCAAAATATAAAAACAAATATGAGGTCAAACTAAGTCAAATACCCTAAACCTACTACTCTACACAAACAGCCGCCGCTCAAGAAGAAAACCGACGGATAGAGGTTCCCGAAATTCAGATCCAAATCACTCCTCACTCCTTACGAATTAATTCATGGATTCTACACAAAAATCGTTAATCCACTCGAGCTCTATAATCTGGACGGATAAGATCTGAATTAATTAAGCGTCTCTCGCGAATTTTGGCTTCAAAGTTGTTGCGTTCACCGTTGATTCCAACGTCGGTAGGAAGCTCGAGTTGCCCCAAATTCATGGAGAGGGCGGAGCATGGGTAGGTGATTCGTATGGCTAGGGCGGATTCACTTCCAGCCCCTCGAAGTGCGCACACCAATGGAAGCTCAAAATAGAGCAAATGGGTTTGAGCACTCAGGAAATACACGATGGCTGTGGGTTTCTTTTGATTGACGATTTGGCAAGGAGGAAGATGGAACACAGTGAGTTTTTTGTTTCTATCTATGAAGACTTCAGATCTGGAAAGCAAGAACTACTTTTTGAAAGGTCTTTTTCTACAAACTTCGATTTTGGCATGTTTTTTAAAATATTTTTTTGTTGTTATAATAGTTTCTGTTATATTTTGAACAAATTATTTGATTGGAGAAGGTGGCATATTTGTATGCTGAACCCTGCTCATATTTGTATACTGAACCCTATTACATTTGTATACTCATTTGTATACATATTATACCCTGTTCATGAGATTGAATTTCAAAGCAAAGATAATGACGTGTTTGGTGCATAGTTTTTGGAACTTGCTGTAAACATACATATATATAGGTTTCTATAATCTTACCTGCATACATGAAACCCTTTGTTCACTTGATAGCATTGCTAAAACTAATTTCACTGAATAGAATTTCTGAAACCATTTGTCCACTTAACAGACTACTACTGTTATACTTGTTTGTATAACCATATCATATTTATTTACTATACAATGTATTCACTTACCGACCATGTTTATTTACTGGATATGACACTTGACATGTAAAGTCTTTACTATAACCACGACCACTATTCTGAATTTAATATGTGCCCGTGCACTCCTACCCTGTCACCATACATGCCTCATACTGGTTTACCACCATAAAGTCTGAACCATGCAGTGCTTAATTATCCATTAGCTCGTTTGTGACTTGCGTCCTGCATCAGTATTAGTACAAACATATTTATTATAAGAATTATTTTATTATCATTTGATGTTTCCAACGTTTGGGATGTTGAATTATGCATTAAAAAGACATTGTTGATGAGGTACTAAACAAAACAGTTATCGTTTCAATCAGTCTTTTAATGTACAAATTATAATTTGATATTATACCCCAGTTTTACAGCAAGTGGTACTTATACTATTGATAGACCTGGGCATTTGTTCTTAGTAACCTTTTAAGTATGTTGTTATGTTTGTTTGTTTTCCCTTATGTTGCTGGTACAACCTCCTGTATGGGTATATTTCATAGATCTGCTGACTAATCATTAAGTTTATAACTTACTATGGTTGTTCAGGCCTTGCATTAAAAGTTATAAGAGTGGTGAATGCATATGGCCATTTATTATTATTTATGTCCTTCCTCTTTCTCAGCAACTGTTTTTATGCATTTCATTTGGGTCTGCCTTATTGTCATCTTGCCGAACCATTCATCCTCCTTAAGCGCCTTTCGAGACTGATTTCGCTTGGCCTGGCATTATTTGGATGTCGTTCTGGTGGTATTTTTTTATGAATTTGTTCTGGCATTTTGATGTAATAATTAAACTCTGCAGCTTTATTTAATCGTTTTATTCTTTCTAAATCAGATTTTGATGTAATAAACTTTGCAGGTGTCCATATTATGGTGCGCGGGCTGATGATAAATCGGATTTTCCTCCTATGCCATTTCCTTCGAATTAAAACAGCAGAGTATCCATTTCTTCTTTGTGTTTTGACATTAGAGCAGGTGTACCTGGAAACTACTTGCATGCTGTGATTAGTCAAGATACCATAGGTATTTTCTTTGTATCTCGATTTATAAACTCAAGTAACCTGGCAAGACTCAAATGTCTACAACAGCACAAAAAAAAAAGCCATTTGGCCAGTGTGTTTTTAAGGGTCGGTTCAGTTGTCTTATTTGTACATTGAATTTATTGCTACTCACAAAATTTATGTTATTTAATTTTGGTTATTTGTGTTATTTAAGTTTGGTGCACACAAAATTTTCTTGTCAATGCAGATTCCTCTCAAGGCCACACACCACATAAGAGATTTCAATACTTGCATGTATTGAGCCTCATGTTACATTGTATCACTTTGATCTTCCACAAGCATTACAAGTTGAGTATGAAGGTCTCACAAGCCAAAGGATCATGTAAATTTCCAGTTCTTATAAAAATCGTAGCACTTGTTGAAGATTTTGAATTATTGTTTGTAATATAACGATGTTGTCTAAAACTTATTGTTTGTAATACTGAATATTTGAGTATTTTAATAAATTAGTTTGCAAATAACTGTAATATCGGATTTGCTTATGGAGTATTGCTATATTTAGCGTACTGTTCTTTTCAGTTGCAAAAGATGTTTATTTATTTTTTTAAATCCGAATGTCAATCACAACGGTGCATAACAGTTGTAGTAGATTTTATTACAACGGTGCACAACTGTTGTAATAAAGTTTATTACAACGGTGGAAAAAAGTTGTAAAATATACATATTACAACGGTGTTGCAACAGTGCAAAAAAGTTGTAAAAGATATTAGTCTATTACAACTTCTTAATACACGACGGTTTGCCCACTGTTGTAAAATGTATATTACAACGGTGTTCCACCGTTGTAATCGGGTCATTTTGTTGTAGTGATATTTCCTGCCTGATTTCCGTTATTTCCGGGTTGATGCGGCTATGGTCATGATTACCTTTTATATTATCATATCACTATTCACTTTGAATGCCACATCGTTAGATCCGTCAAATCACTAACTGAAGTCCACAAATCCAATCTGGGTGTTAAGCTAAGAGAAGGTGTCTTCTTCGCCACCAAACTTGGTATATTTGTAAAAATCAACGTACGTGACCTTCATGAAATACTCTGCCAGACATTCATCCATACAAGTCATTCATGAATAGGATGAACCAAAGGCACCCTCCTACCACATCCTATTTGCGAATCACCCCAAGGATTAGCAGTGAGTAGTCCTTGCAATTTGAAGATTTCAATCACGACAGAATCATTATTAAAATATCTCCGGGAGCGACCTAGAGAAATTTATCAAGTAGTTCTTCCGCTCATGAAGATTCACGGTCTTCAATACTCCATCTTTATGATCATTTTTGCAAATTAGTTTCGAATGCGCAATTGGTTCGAATTGGTTTTGGGTCTAGTTCCCATCCCGGTCGCTTTGAACTAACTCGTCAAAGGTCCAACAATATTTACTAATAGTCGGGGTTTTAACTATCAACTCAAAAAAATATAGATTAGTACTTCGGCAGCTCATGCCCTTTCCATTAAAAATCAATCATTCAAATTATTTTATCGATTTAAAATCAATTCTCTAAATTATCTCAACAAATCTCTTTGGTTTATCTTTACTCGGAAACAACATCAACCCTTATCCTTTTTAACATGAACATATCCAAAAATTCGTTTCTTTATTTCCCTTTTACCTTGAAAATCTTGTTGTATATTCCCAAATCCCTTTTATTCTGAAAACCCTTTTTATATTTCCTTTGCTTTGAAAATATCGTTATATATATCCTCAAAATTCCCTTTATTTCCTTTACTTTGGAAATACTTTTATAAATATTCACAAAAACTCTTTTTTCTTCTTATGCCCTTACAAACTGATACCATCTCTCGATAATAGTGAAGTCGTTCAAGTTGGGGTATTTTAGTTACCTCTCAGACCTTGATCGACAACGTTCTTATCTTAAGATAGATAATAGTTTGTAATTCGAAACTCGATATCAACCAGACCATATTTTCTACTTTATTTAAAATATGGTTTTTTTAACCATATCCTTACTTTTGAAAATCTTTGTCGGTTAATAACAATTTATATTTAATTCGTTGATTAAGTAAATAAAATATAACTCTTTCGCTTAAACCTCTTTACATAATTCGATTTAAAACCCATTTACCAATACTTCGCCCAAACCATTTTACATTGCAATAACTTCTTGGGTTTTATAGCTAAAATCTCTTAGCAACCTCTTTTACTTAAAATAAATAACATCTTATTATGCTTAATTTTGGGATTATATTAACAACCCAGTTACCATCAACTTTACTAAAATACAATAAATATCTTCATCGCATTTTGGAAAACCTTTCTTTTATGTCAAATCAATTCAAGTATTAAATAAAATATTTATCTTAAAATATCATGTCAGCTCACATCCCTTTTATAACTTCATTTATGAAATTTAGATTTAATTATAAAATTCCTTCATAAATTATTCTCAAAATTCACTAAAACTCATTACGTACTCGACTGCTTCTTAAATAGATTTTGTTTAAGAAGTAATCACTTCAAATATATTTGACTTCCTCATTTGCTGAAGTAAAGTAATTTACTTCTTTATTAACTAAAATAGGTATGCTAATCACCATTATTAAACCATAACTAACTACATTAAAAAAATTTAAACGTCATTAATAAAAAGGTAAATTATATTTAAGAAATCTTATTAAATTTAAACAATTATTTACCAAACCATTTCTATTTGATTAATCGAAACCAAATAATCTAATAACCACTTTCCATTAAACGGTTGACTTAGTCAACGACATCATTAGTGAAATATTAACTGATTCAATTACTTCTTCCGCTTAGATTGATATAATTAACCTAATAATACTACTTAGTTGATTTCTTTAAAATAATTATCCCCAAATATTAGCCAGTAGGTTAAATACTGCTTCGTATGCTTATAAAACTTGCTTAAACGCACAATTCTTATTATGTAATCATTTTATAATATTTTTATAAACAAATTCACAAATAACGATTTGTTTCTAAAACATATAAAATATAATTGAAAATCTTATTCCAGTCATAAAAGTAAATTTTATAACCTAACTTCGTCAATTCGCCGAATGACAAATCAACGCTTTGACAAAAAAAGTGGATTTTAGGCCACCTATTGCCAATCCTTTAATTAATACCGTCTACTGAATAAAATCACAACATTATTGAATTTCAATTCAACGTTTAAGATCTAAGTAGGTTTTAACGTCGATAGGGTTAAACAATCATGTAAAAATAACTTGAAAACAAACAATATACAAAATATTTGTGAAATCCGATTGGATCTCTCCAACTTGTTATTCCCTACATCATAATTCATAATATCATTTTATAATGACATATGAAATAGAAATAAAAATTTCATCCAATGCATTTCATACGACGTAAATACAATTAACGCCAATCAATAACAACCATCTAACATCCAAGGCATTCAATCAAACAATTGATACTATCAACGAGCAGTATGAATTTTATTCCATCCTAGTACTTCAGAAAGAGTGAGATAACTCACATTTAATTTCGATTCCATCATTTAATTTTAAATGAATGTTTAAAATTAAGCGAACGTCTAAAATTAAATGAAAACCCAATTGCTTTCAAATCCATCCGAACCAGCTCAGCAGCATAAGCTTCGTCAATACGATCCCAACGGATCTTGTTTCGCTTGATTTTGTTCACATATGAACAAGTTATCGTAATTATAACATTTAAATAAAAAATAAAATAGCTTTAACCTTTAATTATATATAATTAAGTAGCTTAAGTTAATCATCACCGTTAATCACTATATTTAATCACGCGTTATCTTCTGTTCAAATCGTAATTCCCTGATCGTCTTCCCCAATTCCTTCATCCACGACATCGACATAAAGCACCGAACCATTTGTCCACTACCACTGTCGCCACCATTTACCAGACCTCATGTCGTCGTACCATTAGCATCCCCCCACACCCAACCAAGGCGCCACTACGTCCAAAAGTCGCGACCCAGTCGCCTCCCTATATCGCCAGATTTCAACCTCGACAAGAAACTCTTCGAAATGCCACCACGACCGCCTCAGACCACCGCCTATCGCCACATCACCACCAAACTGACAATCGCGTCCCCATCTTTCACTTTCCTTCAGGCCGCAAACACCAATTCGTCCTCTATCTATCGCAAATCAATCGAAACTGATCGAGATACCCAAAATACAACGTCTCCGATCATCAATAAAATTCTCTACCCACTGTCGTCGATAGCTTCTCCAACCAACACGAAAGTTGTCAAGCTTCCTCTCCTCTATAACTTCCCTTTAGGGCCCATCACCAAAAACGACCTCCTCCTCCTAGAAAACTCAAAAACACGTGACTGCCTTTCTCTCGATCATGGACGATTTTTGGCCATCACAGTCATCCAACCATCACCAAATTATAGCTGAAGATAGAACTCATCATCCCGGACAATTTTTTAGCTAGAAGCTTCGTCTGATTCTCAATATTTTTAGAGATATAAATTAAACTAGGAAACAGGTTTATTTGCAAAATTGTGGTTGAGGGAATTGGGGAGCTTGGGTTTAGACCGATATTTAAGGGTGTATTTATAGAGGGAATTTATATTATTTTAACTTGAGGTGACTAACGTTATTTTACTGAAAGCGACTAACGATATTTATTTGGTGCCTATCGCCATTTTCGACTGATGTTTATTGATTCGTATGGTCACATACGAAGTCCATTAACGATGAAAATGGACCTCATGCTATAGTTCGACATTCCGGACCCAATGAAACTTGTTTCGTCGAAATCCGAGTCTATTTTCCTAAATGGCACTAGTTTGAGTTCAAATGGTTGATTTATTTACATTTAACTTTCATACGCTCAGAGAACAACTTTGATTGGCGCGAAACTTGAAATCTAGCAATAATTAGTTACTACATATTTAATAAAATTTGTTTTATTGAAATCGGAGGTCGTTTGAATAATGGACCTTTTTTAAGGTCCAATTTAAATCAATACAAATCAATTTTAAAATACCTCAATATAAAAATAATAAATTATAATTATCAAACATATGCAAACAGAATTTCATATAGTTTCAGAATAAATTACTTTAGGTTGAATTCGAAGCTAAATCGATAAAAAATATATTAAAAAAAGCCTTTTATTTATATAATAATTCGTTATGGTTTACAACCAAATTCCATAGCGACGTTTTATTTATATAATAATTCGTTATGGTTTATAAATCAAAATCTACAATATAAAAACTCGATTTTTCTCTTTAATTAGAAAATTATTATCCAATAGATCCGGATAATTCTTGTTTCAAAGAATTCCGACTTATGTTGGATCTTGTATATTCATTTAAAGTTCAAAATATAATATTATGAACTACCACGATGCTGCAGCTTGTTCTATAATAAAATTATAAACTATACTTTCGAACATCGTTTAATAAACGAATTCGTTATAATAATTCAATTCTAACTGAATTAAATCTCTTTTATATTGCCAATTCATACGGTATTGCAAATTCAACATATTCTGACTATTTCAGAATTAAAATATTATTTTATTATTTATATTATTAAAATATTCAAAACTATTGATTTTATGTTATTTAAATTCCAAATCAACATTTAAAACCATTTTTAAATGTTTAATTAGACGATTAAAAATCTAGCCAGTTAAACTATATTTAAAATAATAAACTATATTTTAAATTAGTATGAATTTTAGAATTGTTAAAAGTTAGATAAAGATTTGAATTTGATATAAAATAGTTTTATAAAGGATTTTATTAAAATAGGTATATTTAAAAATATTATTAAAAATACCTAAAAATTTTTACCAAATAAAGTAATTGAAATTATGTAATTATAAAATAATAGTTATGAAAATAATTAGCAAGAAAAATTTAGTTTAAGTAAAATATTCGATATAAATAATAATCTAAAATAACTTAACTATGATAATCCCATCTAAACCAAATATCCATATTTACAAATTTGATTTAACATTCAATCAGGTTTCAAATTTCATTTAAATTAATCTTAAATTCAACTGGTATAAATTATAATTTATTTACAAGTAGAATTATAATTTTAAACCATTACTCCAATTTGTTTTACAACATTAAATTCTAAGTTCATTACATTTCATTGTTTCTCAAGCATCATTCCCAGTTTAATTATCAGGTAAATTTCTCAAATCAAACTTTCAAATTCAAATTTTATTATTAAATTTATAAAATACCTATAATTATGAAAATTATAATTTTTAATATAAGTTCCTTAAAGTCAAAATGGATTTCTCTTATAAACATTTATTATATTTATTAAATTATATAAATTGAAGATAAATAAAATATAAGTAAAATAGACCAATGATGTCTGTATATAATTCTCTATCTTATGGTCAAGTTTTATCGATATATTTATATATATATCATTTCAATCCATTTAAATTAAATTTCTGGTATATCATTTAAACTCGAAAATCTCAAATATTTCAAATCCAATAAAAATCGCTCAGATCTATCATTTCAATCCACAATGATTTTTCCGTATTCTAATGTCCGTTCGAGTATTTATCATTTCAACCCATAATGATTTCCTATTTACGAAAACTTTCAATGTGTTATTACACTTAAATATAAAATGAATAAATTCTGTGCAGTCTTGCATGTGTCACATGTCGGCCTCGTGTACAATTCAATTATATCATGCGTATACAAATAAATCCATATGTCATGGAATAATATTGTATGTATACACACACACACACACATATATATATATATATATATATGTGTGTCAAATGCATATTACATGCACATATCAATATTTCGTATCAGTTAGGTCGTAAACATACACAAGTACATAATTATAGTTACGATGGTTTTAAACAACCTAACATTTCAATTGACCATTATATTTTCGGATTTCACTTAATGGGATACATAAATCGTGAGTGGAATTGGGTCTCACCTTTCGTGGCAACAATGGACACAAACGAAAAAGAATATGGACATAAAGTAATCACGAATAGAATATGGAGCTTGCTACTGCGTAGCTCTACCAATGAAGCCCGACAAGTTCATATCTGGACTGTATACATTCCAAAGCCATATGCAAAGCAATATGTATGTGCATTACTATACATACGCATGTATACATAGCAAAAGCCATATCTACAGAAACACGCAGGCCCAGCTCTGGACCTAGGCCCACTAGGCGGTAGCCATGGCCCTCCAATAACTAGGGGCCTCAAAATTATATATTTGTTTTATATATATAATGTTACAGGTTTCTAGTTTTCCAAAAGTGTGTTTGGTTCGTTGTTTAAGCTGCAGATTCTTTACTAGACAATGCAGGATCAAGTCCCAGTAGCCTCACTTGTCATGCTAGTTTTTCTGAGGCCTCCAATTTTTTTTCCTTCTAGCATTATCATTTTCTTGCCTTGGTCCCCTGACAACTCAGTTTCGGGCCTGGCAATACGTTAATATATAACATCATATATTGTACACAACATCGTGATGGATTTGAAATCATAGGAAGGAAACAGTACATACACACACATATGTGTGTGTGTGTGTGTGCGTGTGCGCGTGTGTGCGTCTTTGTGTGTGTGTGTAAAATATAAGAAAAAACTCCTGGCAAACCCACAATCTCGCGCAAACAAGGAAGACTTTGAGGCGGAGTTCGGCGGATCGCGGGGAGGAGCTGAATGGTGCAGAAGGTTTCGACTATAGGGGTTTTGCGTTGGTTTTTTCAAAATGTAGAAATAATTCACGGATAGAAGAGAAAGGGAGGCTAGAGCATAGTGAGATTATGAGATGTGGTCGGCTAAGTGATGCACTCAACGCGGTGGTGGAAGGTTTGGGAGCGGAGCTAAGCAAAGGAGTTCAGTGGAAGAACAAAAACAAAATCTACAGGTTTCGTTTTGAAATATGCGGAGATGATGAAAAAGTGAATAGTGGAATAATATGCCACTTTCTCACTACCGTTATCATGAAAATAGGATCTATACTTGAAAAATTCAGGTAGTGTTTGGTTTATTTTGTATCTAAAATTTTGAGCTTTCAACGTTAATTTCGAAAGATGCAAAGGTTTGAAGGGTAACGAAGGTGACGGACTGAAGACAGACGGGATGATAGAGGGTATGGAGGACGGTGGATGGATGAATCTGATGTCGTCCTTCCGTTGTTTCTTTTAAATACGAAAAATGATAAAAAGTTGTTTTTTGTTTTGTGTGTTAACCTCATTTTGTAAAATGATCGGTTTCCACGATATGTGTGCGTTGTTCGTACTTTTGTATGTATGAAAACCGAAAACTAAAAAAAATGAAAGAGAATGCACCCTCAAATTCTGAATGGTAATGAAGCATAGACTGAAAAAAGGGTAGGATCAAAGTATAGATTACGTCACTATTCCAATTATACACAACTCAAAAATGACATGACGTTGTGTACCGATATGACACACCATTTTAATAATTTCGGCATCCGTCGGACATCAAGATGCACAAATAAATAAACTACGATGATCAGCACGATGATATGGACGTGATGATACACAGATATCAATGTCGTGACTCTTCTATCTAAACTTCAATTTTCAACGATGGTAAGCTATTAATTCATATAGAAAAATTCTGATAGACCTAGAAACATCTAAGTTAATTATTTTGCTGAATTGCGTCATTGATTTCAGAACGAGCAAAATATTTTTCTCATGTTTGGGGATTTAGGTTTCGAAAATTTTTATTTTTTTCAAACTTTAGAATTCAAATTTAACACTTAATTGAATATTAATGCAAATATAAAACTTGCATATTTTTCGACAAAACATGTCCACCTACTATGTTTCAATGGATGCATCACAAATATCAAGTTCCCATTGCGAAATTCGTATAGTTTATTTCTAAGAAATTTTCTTGTTAATTATGTTATAAATCTATTAATTATGTTGTAAAAATCGTTAATTGAATAGCGAAAATTATGGGTCATCAACAAGAATTTCTATTTTCTTAATAGGAATATTACTGCCCCCTCCCTTTTCAGAAGCATTCGTAAATGTATTAAAATCATCCATCATAATCCGAGATTTGGAATTATTCTTATTAGGTAATTCAATATGACTCCATGATAAAAGTCAATCTTTTTCAGTGTTTGAAGCATAAACAAAGGTAATACCAATTTATAGCCCACCTCTGTTTATAAAGTTACAACGAATGTATTGTAAATCAATGAAAATTTTGTCTAAATCCCAAATGTTTTCATCCCATGCCACAATAATTCTACCGTCACCTCCCATGCTATTGTTATTAACAAGATTGCAATTTATAAACAGTTTTAACCGCAAGTCAGAAATGCTTTTCTCAATAAGTTTATACTCTAATAAACCTATAGCGTAAGTCTTATGAGAGTATAACAAAGTAAAGAGGTCAAATTGCCTTTTAGGAGAGTCTGGACCTCTAGTGTTCCATGATATTATCGACATTTATAAAAAAAAATTATAAACACGATAAATTATACTAATCACAAAAAAAGCATTGGCATTTGCTTCTTTTCTCAGCATTCTTCCTTTTTTCTTATAAGTGGCTTTATCATTGACACTTATTTGAGATTTACACTTTGAATTTTCATAATACACCTGTTTTGAATTCGACATCAGCAGAATATTATCCAACAGTATTGTTTGATTCTTAAATGTTGTTTAGCTCATTGAAAGTTGTAATCATACTACATTTTTTGGCTTTTTTTTAACTTCGTGTGAAGAAATAAAATTAAATATCTTCTTTGCCACTTCAAATAAAATATCTTCATTATTTGTAGTAGAAGTGGATTTTCTTGACTGATTTTGCATGGAATCATCATCATTTGAAATTTCTTCATCTGATTTTGTTGAAATGTCTTCAGGAACCATTTATTTGTCTACAAATGCTCTATTTTCTTCGAAGTTGATTGAATTTACTATTTCCTTTATAAAAGAAACTTCATTGTTTGTGTTACTTTAAGATCAGGATCGGGAAACTTAATATCAATAGTTTAAGTATTTTCTTGTTAGGATATTTCTTGATCATCAGCTCCTTGCATATTGGGATTGCTTTTCTTATGATTCAATTTCTTTTGCGGCGTCTTTAGAAATTTCAATTGAGCAGTCTGAATTGCAGTTAGCGTCAATAGTTTTCTTCTCTTTCTAACTAAGATTGATTTTAGTTTGCTAATTTTTGCTAGCTTCACAAATTTCAATATTATGTCCGAAACATTTACAGAGAACCCACTCATATTCTATAGGTTGTATAAAATAATTTCTCCATCATATATGGAAATTATAGCTTCATTTGGAAGATCATCTTCGGCATTAATTTCAGCTAATATTCAAGCAAAACTTAATGGTTAATTCTATTCATACACCCGTGATTTTTTAATACACACCGTGAAATGAAATTAAATAGCATACGCCAAAAATTTCTTTTCGAACACCATGTCATTCACAAAATTATCCTTCTATATTTTCATCATGTTCTCTCTTTGACCTTAAAACTGAATTACATAAAACAGAGAATTTATTGCAATAAATTTATCTAAATTTCAAAAAAAAACTTTAATTTTTTAAATTAGTATTATAAATTATTCGATTGTTTTTATTTTAAAAATTAGCTCCATTTTTAGATGATAGAACACATTTGAATTAGAGTGTTTAGTTGTAAATGTTGCCTAAATTAATATTTTAGGTTTTATTAACTTCATAAAATTCTATATATTTAATTATATATTATCGGTTTTAAAGTTTTAATTAGATGTATTATGAGGAAGGGCTGAAAATGCAATTAAGTATAAAGGTAACATAGTCATGGTTTTTCTTATTAAAATACTGGTGTATGTTAAGAAATTATAGGTGTATAAATAGAATTTGCCAAACTTAATATTGTTTCATGAGTGATGTGCTTATCTAATTTTAACCATTTTCCTACAAATCTAGCAGTAGTACTTAATGCCTCTCTATACCACAATTTAATATTTAAATCTGGGAGTCGTATCCAAATTGGCAATGTAAAAAAGAAAATATTTATCAAATTTAATAGAATTGGTTCATTTTTTTCAAAATGAAAGGTTTAGCATTTATAAAATATGAACCTCCATTGAGAACCTTTTCGCAATCCTCTTTATTTGGAAACCTAATAAAAAAAACTATCACTCATCGCAAGAATATAGAAAACACCTGAGGGATTCCACAATGTAGAGATGTAGTTTGGAATTGATGATATGCAGGTCCATTACCAAAGACATAGACAATAATATATTGTCCCCATTTTTTTTATGTGCGCCTGCTGTTGGCCTCTTTCACAGCAATGATTTTTTTTTTCTCCGTTTAATGATAGAGGGGCGACATACTCTAAGTCAAAATCTGAATTTACACCCTTCGTTTATCATATCATCCTAAGTAGAAGATTTTTAATTGAATTTTACAGAAATAGAATTTTGAAAGGGACTAGTTTTAGATACAGAATTTGCTTTTTTTGTTTTTTTAACCATTTTGTCTGTTTATTTCCAATGCTCCTACTTTTCTTGATTATTGATCAATGATTCTTTTGAGCATATTGGGCCGTTTCATTTTGATAAAAGATAGGGGGATTTATTATTAGATTTTTGATAGGAATGAAGCCTTCATCATCTTTATCGAGGGGTTTGTCCATGTGTAAAAGAGGAGTATCAAAGCCAAAAGAGGGAGAAAAGGGAAATGAAGAGAAGAGCATGACCGATCCATTTCCAAATCTTCAAACATATTTGAATTCTATATAAGGTATTAAGAGAAGAGATCATTATTGTAATTCTAGTTGAAAGTCATTAATTCTTTTAGCATACTCGTTGTTTCTAGCTGGGTGTATTTTAGATGAGTTGCTAAGCATGGAAAGTCTACTAGACCGCAATGGGCAATAGAAGAAGGACTTATTTCTTACAATAAAGCAATATGTTTGACTAGTAAGGTGAAGTTAATTTCCGCATTCAACAATATAGAAATATATGAGCCAACAAATTTATTTTTAAATGTATTTACTACTTTTTACTATCATTCAAAACTCAAAAATCTTGTTTCCAATATTGTTTATTGATCCTTATATGCTTTTACTTCTATTATAGACTTTGCATTAGCTATGAGTTGATGATAAAAAACAACAATTTCCATTTTTGCAATCAGTCTGCTACAGTTAGCTTGATCAGAAAAATAGTGTGAAAAACAAAGTTCATCAATTTTTAATCTTAAGGACAAGCTCTTAATTTCTTAATGAGAAGAACAGACTTTTCAACTAAACATACTATAAAGACAAAAAATCAATCAGAAAGACAATGTGCGTGGTATCAATTTTGCATAATCTTTTCATATATTCATTCCTGAAAGACCTAATCACTCTTGAAAAACGGGTCTAGTCTGAAATGTCGGATAGGGAATATTAGGCCAAATTATATGCTACAAGACGAAGCCCTATTCTCAAGACTACATAATCAGTTAGCTTTGACCTGCACTTCTTTTCATACTCCAGAATTCAAGTCCCATTTATGCCACGTATCTCGAGGAGAACTATCCCTGCGCCTACAACTACTTTATAGGATCGAGATACACATGGCCGACCTCGAAAAAGATGCATGCCATATTGCATTCAAACTCGGCCCACCTTCTCGCCTATAAATACACCAGTTTCTAAAAATGGTAAGGCATCTGGAACCAACGAAAAAAGCTCATATTAGGCACTCCACAAGTAGCATGTTGTACGCTCCAAATACAACACAAGGATTTTGTGTATCAACCACTTCTTTCTCTACTCTCTTTCAGTAAAAAACAATTGTAACCTATAATCAACAGTATAAACAGAGATTATAAAGTGGATGTAAGCTTGGTTGAAGCCGAGCCACTATAAAAAATATAGTGTTTCTCATGTTCATTTACTTTTTCTCACACTATGCGAATATTATTGTGTGTGGTAAATGCACTTTGGGGGTTAATTGTCATTAGACCAATTTTTGACGTCAACACTATAGCGCACTAGGTAGGGGGCCCGACCTTTCGGCCTTCGGAAAATCTTAAAGAAGCAATGGAAAAACGGAAGAACGACACAACACCATCTCACGCTCAATCGCAACCTGTTGGTGCGGCAAACGCAGCAACAATGGGGGTAAGCTAGGAGGCTTCCTCCCATGAAGACCTGTCCCAATACTTAATGAGGGATGAGATGGATGGAGTTCTCACTGAACTCAAAGATCAGATGGAACGTCAAGATGAACTCTTTGCAAAGTGGTAGGAAATGACGAATGGTTTCCTCACTCGAATGAAAGGGAGACCGAGCAACCAAGCATCGCTTCCTGCACCGGGTGAAGCTAGGGCAACAACTAATCTTCAATCTAATGGAATACACGCCCCTAATAGGTCTACAACTATGCTCCCATCTGGTTCAACTTCACTTCCCGATTGTCCTGTTTTAAGATCATCACCTCCGGCAACTAGCGAAGCAGGAGTAGCTGCAGATTCTTAGGTCTGCCAAGGCCAAGCCCCTGATCGGTCAACCAATTTGCCTCCAGTTCATAGATCGACTTAACTCCCTGGCAAGAAGCTCTCACATCAGTACAACTCCTGGGTCGACCAAAACATGGATTGATACTGATGAAAACACTACTAAAAACCACCATGACATCCCCCAAGTGGGGGCAATATCGAGCCCCGAGTTGATAACTCTGTCCTTAACTGGTCTAATCCTACCTTCATGGGTATCATTTAAACCGACACACATGCCAACCCAGGAACCCCAGACAATTTGGAACATACAACTAAGGCTAGGGACCTCCTCTACCAATCACTTGTAGGCCGAACCGAATTGACCAAAGAACTCAAAACATGCTACCACCCCATACTGGGATTCTCACCAATGTCCACAGTGTAAAATTGGATTCGTGGCAACCGCTCCTTGAGGATGAAATTCAGATTGTGAACATCATTGAATGCTTCACCAGAGGCACCTCTTCTCAACAGGATGTGGATAATGTCCATCGCAGTCCATTCACACGGGAAATCAGGAACTCCCGAAATCCACCGGACTTCAAGCTTCCGGTCTTGGAATCCTACAACGGACGGATCGACCCTACCATACATCTCATGCAATACATGCATCACATGGAAATATTATCAGCATCGAACAATGTCATGGCCAAGTGTTTCCATCTCTTTCACACCAATATTGTCGGCATGTGGTTTCGGCAACTAAATCGATCAACAGCTGGAATATATTGGTCACTCGCTTCATCTAGCAATTCAGAGTTCACATCTTCCGACTGAAGGGTGTCATGTTCCTCACATCCATCAATCAACGTTTTGGGGAGGCCCTACGCTCCTTCCTACAAAGGTTGAACGCTGGTGTTTCATCGGTTGATCGACCCGAGCCATCGATGGTGCTTATGGCCACCATGGTCGGTGTCCTAGACCAAACTGATTTTAAGATCTCCCTCTAGAGGGATCCTCCTAGAGACATTGGAGACTTCTACTTTGAAGTAGATAGATTCCTCTGACAAGAAGATTCCAACATCGAGAATGAAAATCTCGAAGTACTCGCAACAAAGGATGGAGGACCGTCCACCACCTGTCAGAGCAATGGAAAGGGAAGAGCCTCGGAAAAGAAAGACAGGAATGTGCGGTTCCAAAGGAACCCAAGTATGACCAATACACTGTGCTCAACTCCTCCCTACTGGATATATATCTCGGTGTACGAGGATCCATACCTTTTTCAAAGCCTTCCAGAAGGGAGCCGACCCAAAGAGAACGTGAATTAGGAAAGCACTGCATGTATCATTATATGGCAGGTCACGACACCAATGATTGTAGGCACTTGCGTGATCTCATCTAGTATCGGGTTAAATGTGGGGAGCTACCCGAGTACGTCAAAAAGGACTCACCAACTTCACCGCCGCAGCTACATCTTCAGCTCCTCATAACGGTCCCTGTACCTCCCGAACTGAGAAGGACCCCGAGCCTAGCAATTGTGAGATTATGTTTGATCGATTCAAGTATCTTGTTGGGATTCAGCAAGATCCTTAACCCAGCAAGAGCCTTAACATAAAGCCAAGTATGGTTAATTCTCTCTAGCCTTCTTAAGCCGAGTATGGTTAATGCTCGCCAAATTTCTTAAGTCGATTATGGTTAATGCTCGCCAACCTTCTTAAGCCAAATAGGATTACTGAATGCCAACCTTCTTAAGTCGAGTATGGTTAATGTTCGCTAACATTCTTAAGACGAGTATGTTTAATGCTTGCCAACTTTACAAAACCGAGTATGATTTATGCTCATCCTCAATAAACCAAATATGGTTTATGCTCGTCCACACCAAAACCGAGTATGGTTTATGCTCGTTCTCACTAAAACCAAGTGTGGTTTATGCTCGTCCTCACCAAAACCGAGTATTGTTTATGCTCGTTCTCACTAAAACTAAGTATTGTTTATTCTCATCCTCATCAAAACCCAGTACGGTTTATCCTCGTTCTCACTAAAACCAAGTACTATTTATGCTCATCCCCACTAAAACCGAGTATGGTTTATTGTCGTCCTCACAAAAATCGAGCATGGTTGATGCTCATCCTTTGGGTATGGTTTATACCCCACTCTAAACTTCCGAGTATGATTTATACTCCCAATATGCACCCAAGCATGGCTTATGCTTGAAAATATCAAACAACATCGTCAGTATTTGGCATGTTATTCTAAACCCTTTTGCAGGTAACATTTGACTCGGCAAAGCCCCGGTCCTTCTGCTATCCTCCAAGATCGATTCAACATAATTATTGGCTCTTTACATTCTCAGACTCCCCACCTTAATACGATCCTCAGGTGATTGTCAGTTTTTTGGCCTTAATACGATCCTTAGTGGTCGTAGGTTTTCTGGCCTTAATACAATCATCGTGGGTTGTCAGTTTTCTGGCCTTCATATAATATGGTTCGGCGTAACCATGGCTTCCCGGATTTCTACTAAGTCACTATTCAACATTCTCTGGGAAATCCAAAACACGTCTTCTTTTTCAGAAAAAGATATGTTTTGGGAGAAAAGTGTTAACCAGCTTTTTGGCAAAAGATGACTCACTTTTAGATGTTGATCGAACTTTCTGTCCTTTGAACCGACCTTCATTATGGATCGACCAAATACAGTTCGAACCAAGCCACCTTCATAGCAGACAAAGATTTCATCCTCCAGAATTGGTGAATACTTTCGAAGTCAAAACTAACTAATAGATCGAGTCATTCATGAAAGACCTAATCAATTCTTGAAGATTGGGTCAAGCGTGAAATGTTGGATCAAGATATTAGGCCAAATTATACGCTACAAGATGAAGCCCTATTCTCAAGACTACAGAATCGATCAGCTTTGACCTACACTTCTTTTCATACTCCAGAATTCAAGTTCCACATATCTTGAGGAGGACTATTCATTAGCAGGGGACTGGGTCCCTCCACCTTCAACTACTTTATAGGATAGATTTACACGTGGCCGACCCTAAAAAAGATGCATGCCACGTTGCATTCAAACTCAGCCCACCTTCTCGCCTATAAATACACCAGTTTCCAGAAATGAAAGGCATCTTGAACCAACAGAAAAAACTCATATTCGGCACTGCACAAATAGCATTCCGTACACTCCAAATACAACACAAGGATTTTGTGTATAAACCACTTCTTTCTCTACTCTCTTTCAATCAGAAATATCTGTAACCTGTAATCGACAGTATAAACGGTGATTATAAAGTGGACGAAGGCTTGGTTGAAGCCGAACCACTATAAAAATATTGTGTCTGTCATGTTCGTTTACTTTTTCTCGCACTTTGTGAATATTATTGTGTGTAGTTAATGCACTTTGGGGGTCGATTGTCATTAGACAAACTTTAGACGCCAACAATTATCGATACTATATCGTCTTGTATTATTTAATTAGGGACTTCTAATAGAGCCTATTTTTTTAGTGACATGAATCTACATTTTGTATTGGATCACTACAAAATAAAAAAAAGACGACACCATCAAACATTTGTGCTTCAATATTGAACAAAAACTCTACCTACTCTACTTCTATAAAGCAAATTTTAATATTTGCGCTCATTCACCAAACAATATTACCACTTACTATCACCATTTTCAATGAATATTAGCCTTGATGTTTATATCGAGCATTAGTAATATTCTAACTTATAAAAAATCTAAACGGTTTATAATGTATTATGTTTATTAACAAATCATGAAATACTAAACACATACCTTTTAAACGAGTCGACCATTGAAATATTGATGTAAGGACTCTACAGAAGTAAGATCTTTGCATGATAGTATTGTTATGTTTTTAGCATCATATCCGTGTGTGAAGTATAGGTTCGTCCTAATTAAATTAAATTAAATAATTTAATAGTTCATATGAACCCTGCGTACTCTTCCTTCAAATCCACATTCAACAAGTATCGAGTTGGCTTTATTTTGTAAATGTTTACCACTTTCAATACGCTTTCATCCTTGCCTTCATTATGGTCTTTTTGGAATAGTCTTTGTATATCACCTTACTCAGTACCTGAAATTTGTGGTGATGAGGAAATTGTCGTAAGCATGATCACCAATACCATCATTGATGTTCTTTATGATGATATCCTCTTAACTAGCAAAACTGCCTTGTAGTGACGAGGTTGAAACAATAGCAAAGGGTGCAAAAAAAGAGTTAATGAATATTGGTAAAATTTGAAATTAGACTTTGTAATAAGGGTTTTTTGGCATGCTAGGGTAATTCTTTTACTTTGGAGTGAACAAATTTTTTTGGAAGATGATTCTTTTAGTTACAGATTAGTATTCGAGGGAATGTGGAATTTTCACCGCATTAGGTTGGGGTGGCAAGCAATTTTTACCCTTGACTAGTGGAAAAAGCATTTTTTATCTTATTAAATTTTCAAACAATTATTAATAATATCCATTAGGATTGAAATGGTATATCTCTTTTTTATTAAATTTAAGATATCTTGTAGTGTAAATCAGTATATTTGGTAACTGGATAATGCAGCCTAATTATTTTCCATGGAATTGTATTTTTTAGAGTTAAGAGTCATGTCATGCGTGTGATTAGTATTTGTATGATGATAGGTTGTAATTCAGTGTAGGACATGGGTATTTTTTAGGATATCCTATTACTACTTACAAAGTGGCCTTACACCTTCCTATTTTTAAGAAAAAGCACCTTGTTACATTTTTGTCCCAACTAGATATATTCAAATTTAAATAGTTAATATCAAAAACCTAATTTATAAAATCATACAAGGAAATGAATTTAATTTATGAATTATATTTCACAACCCAACTTTTCGATCCTCATAATTCAACATTAATACCTCTATTATATTGAAATGTCGTAAAACTAAAGTCAGATAGTCAAGGGAAAAGAAAGAAAAGCTAGAACATAATCGCACAGGGAAATGAGTAACCTATAATATAGAGAATAATCTTTATACAATAAACAAATCTTTTATACATTTATATCAGAGTATAATTCATAATAACAACTTGGATAGTTTCAAAAGTCTGTCCTTATAAATTCCGAAGAATACGACAACTAAGACACTAATACTAACACAAGAAGGGAAAGGAATTTAACAAATATGATACAAGCCTTGACCTCCAGCTCGTCTCTTGAGCTCCAAAGCAGTCCAATCTAATATGGAAATATGCACAGTCTGACCCGAGCATTATCAAAAATAACTCCCAAGTTAGTCTAGTAAACTAGCGTGAGAAAACCCAAATCACAAGAAATTTGTTCTTTTTAGCTTAGATTTTGAAATAAAAAATATTTTGTAAGACCACACTGCACACAAATACGGAGGAGTTTTTGCCTTCCGATAACCAAAACAGTTTTTTATCAAAATCCAATAATATTATTATAATATCTAGTCTAGATACAAGTACTTTTTAATCTTAGCCGAAATTATTACATTATTAAATTCTTGCATACTAGTTTTACAACTAAAACTGTAAATCCACGTATTGGAGATTGGATTCCATATAATGACAAGGCAAGGGACTACCTTCCGATCAGTACACCTTTAGGAAAATGTACTGGAGAGCCTCATACGGACTCCCTACGAGTAAGAGACGTCTGCCCGTTTAATATGACGCACTGGATTACTTTATTCCTCGAGTACCGGGATCAAAAATAAGTGCACCAACCTAGTCCCATACTTAATAGGATATGATCAATATAATTTTTTTTGAAAATTTATGAGATATACACACACACACACATATCCACTCTAGATTGAGGAATGCCGACTCTTAATGGGTGTGACTCATATAGCTCTGAAGCAAATCCCTTGTTTCATCCATTACTGGGTTGCGAGGCAGACAAAGTCACGATTTACCTTTTCTCATAACAACCATTTCACATTGAATGCCACATTGCCGTTTTCAACCCATTGGTTGATTTGCATAAAAATACAACTCTCGAGTTCATACACCTCAAGGAAAGGTGTTGCATATAAGAGGTTTTACCCTCGCACACAACTTGTAGATTTATATTTGTAAAAACCAATGTACATGGATCAGAATGCAATGTCAGACTTTCGTCTATACAAGTTGTCTAATAATAGGAAAAATCGAAGGCATTACTACTCTTACATTCATTTTGGAATCACCATCAGTATTAATAGCGAATAGGCCTTGCACTTCAAACTTCATCTATGATTTCACCATCTTAATGACATCTTCTATTTCATACGCTTGGCTGGATCGAAGTATTTTCAGATAATTAGATCTGATCTTGGACTCTTCGAAATGACGATCGATGTTTCTTTAGAGATACAAGACAATACATAGGAGTGGGGTACACCTCCTAATCGTTTAAGTTGAAGGATCTACCTATCATTTATCCTAAGTGTTTCTAGAGTAAAACTAGTCCAGATTTGATATTCAGTTATTTAACTATAAAATAACAATAAATCATACATGTAATTTCCTAGGGAAACAATAAGCCTCTTTAATTTAATATCATATTGACTAAGCATTTTTAATTATTTCATCTCAAAATAATTCATATACTTAACCCTTCGATATAAGTGTATATAAATACAGTACTTAAGAAAGTTCTCTTTCAAATCTAGGTGGGTTAAAAACAAACATTATTTGAAAACACAAGTTATTGTAAATCCATACCATTTATTTAGGAAAATGATATTCTTTTGTTCACAAATCTGTATATGGAGTAATATTTAAATTATAAAACATTAATTTGGATCTGAAAATAATACTATCTATCGGAAAACAGTGTTATCATTCAAGTTGGGATACTATTACTTCTCAGAAGTTAATTTGGTGACATTCTTATATTCAAGATATATAGAAGTTTGTACTATCTCAAATCTAGGTATCAATAAATGATTTCACAAGTTCCGTATACGATTCGTTTAAGAATAAGGTTTGTAAACCATATCCCGTATTGCGAAACTATTTTCAATTATGAAACCTTTTTAGTTAATTTTAATTAGTAAGTAAAACTCCCATACAAGTCAAATAATTAACTTTGGCAATATCACTTCAATAAAGAACTTCTAAAGTTAATTAAATTGACCTAAATATCATTAGTAAATTAAATAAATATACTTATATGGTCATTATTAGAAGATTAAAATTAAAGGTCATTTATAAATAATCATTTGGCTTAAACCTCTTTTAACAAAGTCATAAAGTCAAACTATGTTAAATATATAATTAATTTGACATGATATCTTTGTTTAAAGTAATTAATTAACTACTTAAATCATTATTAAATATGAAATTAATTTACTAACGCTAACTATTATTTTAAAAGATAATTAGCTAGATTATTATTAATTAAAATAATAATAAATTTTTAAAAAATAATTAGTTCAATAATAATTAATTACTAAAATTTTAAATTTTTTCGGTATGGCCGACCAATTTTTAAAGTAATCAGTGACACTTTTATTATGTCAAATAATAAAACAGATTAAACAGGTGATAGACAGAATGCCTATCAACAAACAAGGCTGGTTTGAAGTGCTAGTACATTAAGATAAAAATAGGAGAGAAGCATAGCGCATTAAATACTCAAACAAACGCAGTTAATCTCCCATAACTGGAGTCGTCACTAGTTCCTATAACGTTGACATACTCAAAAAAAAGTACAGCAAGGTTTGGAACAAAGCACGGATTAACACTACGAAATTCGTAGTCATGATCCCATTATGTGTCAAAGAAATCTTCTTATTCATTGAACCTATCTCACCCTCCTCGATGAGCTTAAAACCCTCTCCCATGACTTGGTAATGCAGCCTCCTAAAATCACCATCAATGTTAAAGATGTCTTTATAATAAAGGTATTCAATAGGATCATATCTCATGCCAGAACATTTGTGGATCCAAGAATGGTCAGAAGAGTACCAAATGATTTCATTAAAATACGATGCCACATCCAAAGATGCATTATTTTCTTCCTATTGCTTATCATTACTGTGGGAAACAAACTCCTAAGAAATAGGAGAAGGAGTGGGATGAACCTTTCGAACCCACTTCACGAAAGGAGGTCGTGGAAGTGGATTATGCTCAGATAGGGGAACAAGGTCAGGAGTAGATACCATGGGTTTCCAACAGTAGGAAGAGTGTGTATGACCAAAAGAATTGCATAAGGAGTAAATGTCCGGATCCACCCATAGTGCATTATCACCTCTGCCACAAAATCATTAGCAATTCTAACTTTAATGTCTCTAGAAGCAGTTTATCAGGGGTTATTTCTATGAGAGATTTGGCATGGAACAATTTGTCTCTAGCTACTGTATTAGCATCAAAACATCTAAGTTTTCCAATATAACTAGACAACCAGTTCAGACCTATCAGGGATTGCAGTACAGAAGGGATATAAGATAAATATGTCCACACTGGTATAGAGAGGACATGCTCTCTGCCTCTATCAACGAACGGACTCCACAGAGTAATTATAAAAGGCTTCACTCTAATTGTAGTAGGCTCAATGCAGAGAATACAAAACCGATCCTCCGAAAGAGAAAATTTCATGAAGAACACTGACTACAACGACTCGTGTTTTATGTATCGACCGATCATAAAGAAATTATATTTTATTCCCTAGCGGTTAGATATTCTCTAATTTTAATATGCTATGCATTGGGGTGTTAGACATGTCCATGATTTTTACCAGATTTAATTATAACCATTTTGCCCTTTAGTTTTCTTAGGTTATGTCTTATAATAATGATCGAATTAGGTGTAGAATTTGGTCTCGTTATATTGGAATGAGGGTTTAAGATTTCGTGGAGTGGTCGCAAGAAGAATTTGATTCAGCCGTTTGGGAGGAATCGCTGCTTTTAGTGTCAGCTGCTGTTTAGGTAGACTGGTTGGTAGCTAATGGGCTGATAAGTCAAGCTCATTAGACTAATGACCTATAGATATAAATAAGGGGTTTGGGCAGAGAACTCAGGTAACTCTCTTTATTCTAACTTTAGGTTAGGCATCTGTTAATCTCCGGTTCAACCTAAAACCCTAATCCTATATCTTTTCATTTATATTCATCGTAGATTGCATCTAGAAGATAGATCATCGTCAAGGGAGGATAGATCACATCATATTGCATCAAATTTGAGGATTATCAGCGCTGTCCAGATTTGATCTCGTTGGATTTACGTTGAATTGGGGATTAGGTGAGTGATAGATATCTCACACGAAAACTACGAATTGTATGGGTAAATTAGGATCATATTCATATGTTACATGCTAAATTCACACTAGATCTGATCATATATGTTAATATCAGATTTAGATGTCTTAGGAAAACCTAATTTGATCATGTTAACGGGCTAATTGTTAGATTAATCATGTTTATTCATATATTTAGATCCATATCATGCTAGATCTCATGTTTATGATGTGTTTATGCCATAATTGTGATATGTTCATGTTTGTATGATCAGTATTGTATGATTGATATTTGTTTTGATTGAACTGATTGCGTTCTTTGAGTTGTTGTTAGAATTTTTTGCCGTAGATCTTAGGATTTAAGAACATAGCAAATCAGAGGTTTATATGATCAGATTCAGACGAAACTTGGAGTAGGAGCTCTGGATGACTAGTTGAGGCCACACAAAAAATTTAGTGCCAAAATTCGCTAAGTATATGGCCCGGTACTGATCCATCAGGATGGGTCGGATGGAAATGAAATTTTGTGGGGTGCATCGTGATGGTAAGTTGAGGCTGCTTGCAAATTTTCAATTCATTCAGAGTTGTTTTAGGATGGATTGAAGGTTGATTACTCGAGACATGGATGGACCAACAGAAGTTTTTATAAAAAGGTCAAAATGGCTGGAAAATGGACTGGTAGGATGTGAGGCAAGAATGTACTAGAGAAAAAAACTTAGCAAATTTATGCTAAATATATGGACCGGTACCAATCCATTATGGACCGGTACCTATCCATAAGAATGTCGAGATGCAGGTCAAAACTTTGTGGGCTTGATGATGATGGCTTCTATTGGTTGTTGGTGAAGTTTGGTAAGTAATGGACTTTGTATGGATGATATGCAACTCAACGATGGTTAGTTCTTAGATTGTGAACTCAAGTTGGAGTGTTCGTAGCTGGATTGATGTGATGCTAGTCGTGATGCGATATATGATCCAATATGACGATGTATTGAGTCAGGTGGGAGTTGATCAAGGATGATAATGGAATTGGTTTGAGAAGTCGCTCGAACTAAAGACATATCGCTAAGAAGAAAGGCTTGTCATATTTGAAGCGCTAAGGAATTGTAGATATTCAGAGTGTTCTACCGGACTCAAAGCAGTCGTATCATGGGGTTTCCATCAGGATCAGAATGGATAGATCGGGTACCCTAGGCAGTCATGATGGGCCTAGTGGTCTTCGTCGAGAAAGGAAAACATACGTAGTCACGATGGCATATGGTAGTTTAGCTAGAACCAGGGTTTTCCATTAGCTCTTTGATCGTTGAAATCGAGTTCGATTATTAATGGATTAAAGGTTGTAGTCAATGATAGCTAGGATATTGGATGTTATGGTCGATTATATCATTTCTTCTCTATTTTCTCTTGGTAGTCTATCACCGTAGGTCGTGGATGAGAAGAGGGATTGGGGTTGTCCCTTCCTATTCTATAATGGCATGTGATGAATGGTTTTCACGTGTTAACTTTGTGGTTGTCGTACAGATCAGATGGTTGAACTGTCTAGGCTCATATTATCCTATGTAACTATTGTTAGTTATTTTATCACTCACTAAGATTATTATCTGAATCAAGGTTTTATGTTTCCCTTTTATTACTGAAGGTGGTTCATCAATGTTGTTGCTGATGAGCAGGCCGAGTTGCAGGTAGTAGGCTTTGATGTCGGTGATGATGTGCGGTGACGAGCAGGAGGCTGACATTCTATTACAATATACTATTATATATTTATTTTCTATTTTTGTTGTATGGTAATGGTTATTGATACTCTAGGGGTTTGAGGCATATTTTATTCAGAGATTCATGTACGGATATGTGTTGTACTTAAGATCCTATGGTTTTATGATTATTTGATTTTCGGTTCTGTTTTGATTCACTACTATATCCTGCTATATATTTTAATTATTATATATTATCCATGCTCTTTGAGTTATATGATAGGTTTTATTTTGAGATATTCTACCTTGATGATCGTCCCGTATCGGCTGGCACGTCATACAGTGCACCATTCCTTTGTTCGGTACAAGAGCTACAGGTCGGTTGTCACATATGGTATCAGAGCTTTGGTTAATAGATTTTACCTAAAGTTCGCGAGCGTAAAAGCGTATGAGAGACGTACTTATAATTTTTAATGGATGATTATTATATTATATATGTATATAGTATAGTATAATAGGTTAGTAAGCACTAGAACGCTAATGCGGCTTTCTCTAATGTGAATTGATCATTCTTGTTTCAGATTGAGAATGAGCCGACGAACTTCGATACATGCTGCTAGGGATGAACCTATAACTAGAGCGGTAGGCGAAGGTAGCCAGTCGAGTGCTGCAGCTGCTGTGCCCGATTATCCTTCTTTGTTCGAGGCCATGATGGCAACGATCGTGAGAAGGATGCCCACTACCGGAGTTGTAGTAGAGCGTGATGTTCCCATGTAGGCACTTAGGGTTGTTGATTTTGCGAAACTCTACAAGAATTATGCTTCTTTGGGTGGCAAGAAGATTGTTGGTATGAAATAAGGAGGTAGACCAGTGTTTGAGTATGTGGTTGAGCTTGAAGCTTTATCAATGTATGCTCGTTCGTATATTGAGACTCCTTATCAGAAGAACGAAAGTTTATCTTAGGTCTGGATGAGGGCTTGGGAAACAATTGATCGACCATAGTGACGATTCTTTTGAGAAATTGGTTGAAAAAGCTTTAAGGAAGGAAATTTTATTTCCAAAGAAGGTAGAGGTTGTGGTAGAGGATAAGGATTCGAAGCCACAGCAAGGTGGCAGTAATAAGAAAAGGTGGAATGGTAAACGCAAACAACAACAACAACAATGGAAGAATGGCCCGAAGGAACCGAAAGGCAAGATTAATTGCTATAACTGCTAACAGAAGGGCCATCTTTCCAAGGAGTGGAAGAATGACAATGTGGAAAGGAAGTTCTTTAACTGTGATAAGCCCGGGCATATAAAGAAGAATTGTCTGGAAAAACCGAAGGATAAGCAGGTTGTGAGAGTGTATGCTTTGGATGTTGTGTCATCTTCCTCAATGGGTCCAATTGTTGAGGAGAAGGGGAAGAGCATTATTGTGCAAGGTATGCTTTCAATTAGAGATGTTTCAGTTCAAGTTTTGTTTATATTGGAGCATCGCATTCATTTATTTGGAATGACCTTGTTTGTAAGTTACGTTTAGAATCTGAGATTGTTGTTAGACAGTTAGTTGTGACTAATCCAATAGGGGGTTCGTCCAGCCATTGTATGCTTTGTCATGGTCTTGTTTTATCGAGTCATGGTTTCTCTTTTATGTGATTGTTTTTTTTTTTGAATTTCATTGGGTTTGGGATTATTTTAGGTATGGACTGGCTCAAGAAGTATGTGGCTATTGTGGATTGCGAGAGGCTGGAGGTGACAACTGGGAATGTGGAAGGGGCAAACAATTGTGATACATGGTCTACTAGAGGATGGAGTTCTGGTTAGCTTTTTATATTCGCTTGTGATTCCATTGGATGGGGTCTCATCTGTGCCAATCGTACGAGAGTTTTCTGATGTGTGTGACGAGGTCAGAGGATTGTCGTCGCAGCGAGAGATTGAATTTTGGATTGATTTAGCGGATGGAGCCACACCTATTGTTATGCCTCTTAGGCGAATGGCGCCTAAGAAATAGCGAGAATTAGAGGTGCAAGTGAATGATCTTTTAAGTGATTCATTAGAAGAAGCATATTCGAATGGGGTGCACCAGTTGTGTTTGCGACCAAGATCAATGAATCGTCACGATTATGTATGGATTATTGTGAGCTAAATACGGTAACCAAAAAGAACAAGTATCCATTGCCGAGAATAGATGACATGTTTGATTATCTTCACAAAGCTAAGGTATTTTCCCAAATGGATTTTTTGACGGGATTTCACCAACTAAGTTGGCTAGGGATAGTGTATCGAAGACCGCTATTCAAACACCTTTCAGATTTTATGAGTGGTTGGTGATGCCGTTTGGATTGATAGCGCGCCAGCATATTTTGTGGATCTTATGAATCGAGATTTCAGAGACGGTTGACTAAGTTCGTGCATGTGTTAATGGATGATATATTGGTTTATTCAAGGATGGAGGAATAATGTAAGACACACTCAAGGATTGTTTTGGAAATCTTACGGAAACATCTGCAGAGAGCTAAGTTTTCGAAGTTTCACTTCTAGAAGGAAGATATGAGATTCTTAGGTCATTTCGTATCGGGACAAGGGATAGCAATGGACCCCTCTAGGGTAGCAGTAATATAAGATTAGGATCAACCAAAGAATGCGACGGATGTTAGTAGTTTACTTGGTTTAGTTAGATATCATCGACGATTTATTACTGATTTCTCTAAAATAGCTGCACCATTAACCGGATTAACAAGGAAGAATCAGGTCTTCGCGTAAAATGTGAAGTGTGAGCAAGCGTTCAAGATTTTGAAAGAAAGATTGATGAGTTCTCATGTGTTAACTATTCTGAGTGGGAATGACGAGATGATAGTATATATCGATGCATGTAGCACCGGACGTGGAGCAACGCTAATCCAAAAGAATAAAGTTGTGGCTTATGTGAGGCGACAACTAAACCCGCACGAAAGGAATTACCCGACTCACGGTTTGAAGTTAGTGATAATTGTATTTGCTATGAAGATTTGGAGGCATTATTTGTTGGGAGTTAGTTTCGATTTGTTTATGGATCATAAGTCGTTGAAGTTTCTTTTCTCCCAGAAGGATTTGAATCTTCGACAGCAACAATTGTTAGATTTTTTGACGTCATATGATTTTATAATAGCCTATACACCAAGAAAAGGTAACGTAGCGGCCAATGCATTAAGTCCAAAACATGCGAGTTTGGGAACCATGTTTTCGTAATGGAAACATCGTGAGTATTTGGTCGGATTTGATTTTAGGCCTTATTGTGGGTTAGATCCTGAGAATTTAGCAAGCTTATCGATTATACCGACTCTCATTGAAAGTATTTGTGAAGGCTAGAAGCAAGACAAGAAGCTTTTGGAAATCATTTGGAGACTAGAAATGAGGATCAATCTCGAGGAAATTAAGGATTTCAAAGTCGATCGAGATGTTTGGCTTTGTAGGAATGAGTGGCAGATTGTTCCTGATATAGACGGACTGAGGGATCAGGTTTTGAGAGAATGTCATCACACTAGATTGTCAATTCATCCTAGTTGTAATAAGATGTTTCGAGATATGAAGCGAGTTTACTACTGGTAAGGTATGAAGAGGGATGTCGGGAATTTTATCTCAAAGTGTTTGAACTGTCATTTTGTTAAAGTCGAGGAGAAGAAGCCGAGTGGACTGTTACAGTTATTGGGAGTTCCTACGTGGTAGTGGGAGCAGGTGTCAATGGACTTTATTGATGGATTACCTAGAACAAGGTCAGGGAATGATATTATTTGAGTTATCGTGGATCTCTTGAAAAAAAGCACAAGATTTATTCCTGTCGGATTAACTAGGATGGCATCGACGTTGGATGAATTATATCATAAGTTGATAGTTCGATTCCATGGGATTCCGAAGAGCATAGTTAGCATAGTTAGTGATCAAGGTTCGTTGTTTACCAGTGGATTCTGGAAGAGTTTGCAAGAGACGTTGGGAACCGAGCTAGGTTTAAGTATAGCATATCATCCCCATATGGATGGTCAGACTAAAAGAGTGAATCGAGTTTTGGAAGATATTCTTAGAGCTTGTGTATTGGATTTTGGAGGATCATAGGAAGATCGCTACATTTGGTCGAGTTTGCTTATAATAATAGCTACTTTTCTAGTATTAAAATGTCGCCATGTGAGGCGTTGTATGGTAGACCGTGTAATTCTCCATCTTATTGGTTAGAAACTAGCGAGAAGTTGGCACTTGGGCCTGAAATGATAAGAGGAACAATCGATAGTATTGAGGCCATTCGACAATGAGTGAAGGCAGCCCAAGATCATCATAAAAGTCATGCCGATAAGTGATGTAAGGTTTTGAAATTCACAGTTGGAGATTTATTGTTTGTTAAGGTTTCACCTCTGAGGAACATTGTTCATTTTGGAAGGAAAGGAAATTTAGCACCAAGTTTTATTGAGCCAATTCCGATTATCGAGCGTATAAGAAAGCTCGTTTGTAGATTGGATTTATTTGAGAAGATCGTGAGTGTGCATAGTGTGTTTCATATACCGTTCATATGGAAGTTTGTGCATGACTCGAATGTTGGGGTATCTCCTGGTCAGTTTGAAGATTTAGAGGTCGAGCCTGAAGTTTCTAGGACTCGTAATCCGCTTCGCGTCATGGGGAGTGACACGAAGCAACTTAGGAGGAAGGTTGTCAAGTGTAAAGACCCGGGATTTCGCCCGAACCTAATCGATCACAAGATCGACCAAGACCATTCAAAACCCGCATACGTTAACTTTGAGCATACAACACATTAGCACAAATAATAGAAGACTTCTATTACATCATGATAATCTTACATCAGTGTACAGAATATATCAGAGTACATCGAATATAATAATACAGCGGAAGATTAATTTACAATAGATGTAATACGTTGGCTAGCTTTTTGACCAAGCCACCCAGGATCATTCATAAGAAGAAAGAATGAAACCACGTTCTCTAAGAACATGAAGGAATGGATCGCACCATCGTCTCGCCCGATATCGGATCGCGCACCATCGTCTCGCCCACCGTCGGATCGCACACTATCGACTCGCCCATTCCATCAGCGGAACGAATCCGCTATGCGACTCGATCCGAACTTATATTGTTGCCCAGAGCGAACCGATCCGATCCCCTGATGCATGGCGAACCCTCTGACCAATTCAAGCGTGAGCTAGTCTTCAGCGATCCGAATCGCACGGATCTAGCGACACGTGTCCCTAACCATCATTTGGACCGATTCTCCCCATCTACACGATCCGATTTTCAAGCAGATCGCGACACCTGTCCACAACGGCTAATTTGACTATTTCCTCAACGGTGGCGATGCGATCCGATGTTCTCGGGATTCGTGCCACGTGTTACCACGACCCGCCTGACAAAATCAGCTACAAATAGCCCAGAGCTTGGCATTTTTTAGGATCTTTTTTTGGCATAATTGAGTACTGAATCCGCCATTGTTGTCAAACTACTGAAATATTGAGAGAAATCCTTGATTGTATTAGCTTTCAAAGTATAATCAATAATATATAAAGTGGACGTAGGCTCGTTAATGTCGAACCACTATAAATTCTGCGTGTTATTTCCTTTTTTCTCATTCTTCAGTTGAAACTCTATATGCTTCAGAACAATTTGGGTGTTAGGTCCAAATTTTGATCTAACATTTTTGGTGCTTTCACTGAGAGAACGATCCTAAAGTTTCACTATTCACTTCTTTGAAGATTCCAGCGATTCGGATATCATGGCTGGAAAAAGATCTAAAGCTTCGCAGACCAACGAAACAATTGAAGAGAGTGTGCACGAGCTGGGCAATGAAGAAACTCTGGATCGCGGGGCGCAGGGGGCGAACCGATCCGACGAAGACACCACGCTCCGAGTCGACGAAAACGAAGCGATCCAGACTGCTGAAGGGGTTGTTACTCGATCCCGAGGGAACGCCTCGCACCCTCCGCACACTGCAACCGCGAATCGACCTCAAGGGGGCGCTACGAGCCGCCGCCCACGAACCGCAGCGATCCGAATTGAGATCAGACCACAACTCGACCTGGAAAGGAGCCTATGGCTCGCTCCTATCGTCCTGGACCCTCTGCTCGACCCGGCTCAAGCTCTTTGCGCATAAGAGAAGGTGATGACGATCAATATGATCCTGCTGCTCCCATTACTGAGGGGGATCTCTCTCGCTTTTCTGAAATGTGGGAGAGGTTGTTTGATGAATTGGATGCCCAAAGGCAGGAAAGCTCTGTCCTGCGACAAAATCTGACTGCTATGGATAGAAGACTTGATGAGCTTGCGAGGCAAAGAACACCGCCGGTTCGTCCACTCACTCCAGGATATTCTTCTTCGTCTGAGGAATCGCCGAGACCTCCGCGACGACCGTATGAGAGAGCCGAAAACATAGAACAGCTTCGGTTCGGAACCCTGCCATCACAGGAAGAATAAGCGCTGGGGGCGGGGCCCTCAAACCGTAATGTGAACGATCAAGCCGCAGCTCCCAGGGCTCAGGATGTGGACAGTCCCGTACGTAACAGACTATCTCAGCCTCGTCGCCGCACACATACTCATGATAATAGGGGGCAACGAAGCCCTATCCGACCCCGGATTTTGTGACTGCTCCCCGAAGAGAGATCAGAGAACCCCGCCGAGCCAGAGGCACTGACCCTGAACCTCCTTTGACCAGTGCAAATGTCGCAGCCATGGTCCACCAGATTCTGGCAGATAGCCGTGGACAACGGAATGAAGATTGGGGGATCGACCGCAGTCACACCCCTTTCACCGATGATATTTTAGATGCGACTTCTCCAAGGCGTTTCAACATGCCACAAATGAACCGATATGCGGGAAGATCCGATCCTGTCCAGCATCTGATGAGATACTCTTGGTCAATGACCGCTGCCGCGGCCTCTGATGCTGTTAAGTGCAAAGCGTTTCCCATATTCCTGGAGGACGTGGCTTTGTTATGGTTTACTCGCTTGCCGGCGAGATCGATTTCTAGCTTCAGGGAGTTGAGTGAGAAGTTCGTAGAACAATTCCGTATCTACACACAGAAGACAAAAAGTGTGATCGATTTGTTCCTTGTCAAGCAGTGACCAGGCGAGAGTTTAAGGGTGTACCTGGATCGTTTCAATTTGGCTGCTACTGAGGTTAAAGATCCCCATGAACCGACTGTTGTCGCAGCACTGATTGACGGAGTAGATAAGGACACTGAATTCGGGAGGTACCTGGCAAGCAAACCGCCCTACACTAGAGAGTTATTCTACGAGAAAGCCAACGTACATTTAAGTCGGGAAGAGGTGTATGCTAACCGAAAGGCTAAAACAACTGATAAGGAGGAAATCCAGAGCAATGTCGCCATCAAACAGACGGGAGACAGCTCGGGGAAAGTTGAAGTTAATGTCGGAAATCAAAATCAGGGTGGTCGTCAGACAGGTAATAACAATAATAATGGTAACGGCAACAACCGGAAGAGGAACCGAGGGAACGACTCCCAGAGAAGGACTCGTCCCAGGGCCTTTGAAAGTTATACACCAATAAGCGATAATCTGGAAAATATCTTCATGGATGCGTACGAAGTCCTCCAGAATAAGAGGCCACCTCCCAGAGAGTCAACAGAGAAAGAGCGTGAAACATGGAAGTTTTGTCTCTTCCATCAGATTCACGGCCATTCGACAAATGAATGCCGTCACCTAAGAGATGTAGTCGAAAGGCTGCTTCGAGAAGGAAAGTTAGATGAATACAGAGTGACGCCCAGAGACAGGGGGCAAGCAATACAGGCCCCAAATCAGAACCAGAATCAATTTGCTGCTAGGCCGACTGCCCAGCATAAGGGAAAGAACATTGTTATCAATACCGTAATCGGAGGACTTTATCTCGCCGGGCATAGTTCCAAGGCATTGGATCAATACGTCAATGCAGCCAAACAACACCTCGAGGTAGGGGAGTGTAACAACACCCCGAGGACAAAAGGCGAATGTTGGGCCCGGAGAGGTCTGCTGCCTTGAAAGAAGAGGTCGAAAAGCTAAAGAGTAATGGATTTATCAGAGATTCAACCTACCCAGACTGGATTTCGAATCCAGTCCTAGTAAAGAAGGCCAACGGGAAGTGGCGAACGTGTTTCGACTTCTCGGATTTGAACAAAGCCTGTCCAAAAGATAGTTTCCCGTTACCTCGGATTGACCAGTTGGTAGACTCGACGGCAGGTCATGAGCTTCTCTCATTTATGGATGCTTATTCAGGATATAACCAGATTCCGATGCATGTTCCAGATCAAGAGCACACCAGTTTTATCACGGATCTGGGATTATATTGTTATGTGGTGATGCCCTTTGGCTTGAAGAATGCGGGCGCTACATATCAACGTTTGGTCAACAGAATGTTTTATAACCAGATCGGGAAAACAATGGAAGTTTACGTCGACGATATGTTGGTTAAGTCCAAGCAATCTTTTCAACACACTACTGACTTGGCAGAGATGTTCGGCATTCTTCGAAAGTACGAAATGAAACTTAACCCAACCAAATGTTCGTTTGGTGTTGCCTCTGGAAAATTCTTGGGATTCATCGTCAGTTCCCGTGGTATTGAGATTAATCCAGACCAGATCGCGGCAATCAGAAACATTCAGGAACCTAGGCAGATTAGGGATGTGCAAAGCCTTGCCGGAAAAGTGGCCGCACTAAGCAGATTTATCTCCAGGGCTACGGATAAGTGTGTCCCATTCTTAGAATTAATAAAACGAGGAAAACGCCACTTCAAATGGACACCCGACTGCGTAGAAGCGTTTCAGAATTTACTCAGGCACCTGGAGAAACATCCTATATTATCTAAGCCAATAGATCACGAGGACTTATTCGTGTATTTGGCGGTGTCATCCCATGCGATCAGCTCAGCATTGGTAAGGGAAGAGGATAAGGTCCAAAGACCTGTGTATTATGTGAGCAAAAAATTGACAGCAGGAGAGCGTAATTATCCACGGATAGAAAAGTTGGCGTATAGTTTACTGATCGCCTCTAGAAAGCTTCGACATTATTTTCAGGCACATCCTATCACCATGTACACCGATCATCCACTCAAGCAAGTCCTACAGAGACCAGAGGCATCTGGAAGGTTACTCAAATGGAATATTGAGCTAAGTCAAATTGATTTGAACTTTCAGCCCAGACGGTCAATTCGGGGGCAAGTGATAGCCGACTTCATAGCAGAGTTCACTGTCCCTGAGGAAGATATAGCAAACGAAGAAGTTGATCCTTCAAAATTACTTTTCGATCCCAATGCCTGGAGATTGTATACTGATGGCGCGAGGAATGACGAAAGATCCGGCACTGGAATAGTGCTTGAAACCCCCGAGAAACGATTGATAACCTATGCAATCCGAATGGAGTTTCATGCCACTAACAACGATTCCGAATATGAAGCTCTTATAGCCGGATTAAAGATTGCAAAGGAACTAGAAGTCACAAAGCTGAACATCTTCTGCGACCCCAAATTAGTTGTGAACCAAGTCACTGGAAAATTCCAAGCTAAAAGTGCAAGATTGATTTTATACTTAAAGAAAGTGAAAGAATTGCTGAACGATTTTGATCACTACAACATATCTCATATTCCGCGGTCAGAGAATCAGCAGGCAAACAAGTTGGCAAAGATGGCTAGTTCCGACGGTCCTGAAGTGACTGGGCTAGCCCCCGTTGAAGTACTTCGATCCCCTAGCATAGATCAAATGGAAATCGACCTAGTACTAGAGACGGAACCAGAAAGGGAGTCCTGGATGACCCCTCTAAAGAATTTCCTGATGGATGGAACGCTTCCGACCAAGAAAAGCGAGAGGCGTAAAGTAATTCGTAAAGCCGCCCGATACGTTCTGCAAGGCGGAGTTCTTTACAAACAAGGGTTTTCAATGCCCCTCCTTCGGTGTGTAGCCCACGATGACATCAAACATGTGCTGCAAGAAGTCCACGAAGGCGAATGTGGCGACCACACTGGAGGGAAAACTTTGGCAAAAAAGGTGTTGCGGCATGGTTATTTCTGGCCTACCATAAACAAGGATGCAACAAGATACGCACGACGATGTGATGCGTGTCAGAGATTTTCAAAGATACCTAGAGCACCTCCAAATCAGTTAAAAACGATGATGAGTCCATGGCCTTTCGCTATGTGGGGAATTGATATCATTGGAAGTCTCCCCATAGCAAGGGGCGGAGCAAAGTTCGCTATTGTGGCCGTAGATTATTTCACTAAGTGGGTCGAGGCTGAACCACTAACTACAATCACAACTAAACGAGTGATCAACTTTATCGTGAGAAACATCATCTGTCGATTTGGGATTCCAAAGATTGTAATAACAAATAACGGAACTCAGTTCGATAGTGCTGAATTCAGAAACTTCTGCCAAAAATACAACATCAAGAATCGATACACCTCTGTGGCGCACCCGCAATCGAACGGACAAGTCGAAGCGGCAAATAAAGTAATTAAGTCTATTCTGAAAAGAAGAATGAAGCGGGCTAGAGCCATGTGGGCTGATGAATTGCCCTTGGCACTATGGGCCTACAGGACAACATATAAATCGGCAACAGGACATACCCCGTTCTCCCTTGCTTTTGGAACGGAAGCAGTCATCCCGGTTGAGATAAAGGTACCTTCTCATCGGGTGACTTATTATGATCCAATAACCAATAATGAATTGCTCCTTGAGTCCCTGGATATGACCGAAGAAAAGAGGGATGAAGCAGACCTGCGTGCCCTGAGATGCAAACAACAGGTCGCCCGATATTACAACAAAAAGGTCCGAGCCCGAACTTGGGAACCTGGAGACTTGGTTCTGAAACGTGCTTTTCCACCCCCAACTCATATGGGAGCGAAGTGGGAAGGACCGTACTCCGTTCTGAGCAAGCTTGATAATGGAACCTTCAAGCTGGCAACCGTAGATAGAAAGGAAATCCCCAGAGTGTGGAATGCCCAACATTTACGGCCATATTTAACATGAAAGTTTCAAATTTATTCTTTTGCTTTGATAAAAAACCATGTACAAGGCATGACTTGCCTAGAATAGTCTGATTCCTTAAAGCAAAAGATTATAAAGTGGACGTAGGTCATGATTCGACCGAACCACTATAAAATATTGTGTGTCATTTACCTTTATTGCATCTTTATTTATCTGCCTATTTATTTTTATGGAAATCAAAAGAATAATGCAGGTACCCGAAGTCTGTTGCCAACCGTTCCTCCCGTAGACTGTTTGGGGGAACTCAAAGCCTTGGCAAGAGCTCCAACTGCTTGTCCGACTGGTTTCAATCCTCGGAGCTCGGATTAAAATATATACCTAGGACGAGTTTGATGAACATACATGATTGCAGACTGCTTGATCCGTGACTCTAACTCTCTAGAATAGAGAGAGAGTATAAAGGATGCGAAGATGACGTTCACAAAACATGGCGGTGTACCATGATCGGAGCCGCCTGAGCAAAAGTTTAACCTTGGCGACCGCCAGGAGAATATAAAAGCGTCTCCGATTGAGCGCTGAGAAAGAGCTCCTTCCCCGCTGAAGGATCGGGGAGCGAATGAATCGTTGAGCTCGAACTCTAACTCTCCAGAGAGAGAGAGTATAAAAGCGTCTCCGATTGAGCGCTGAGAAAGAGCCCCTTCCCCGCTGAAGGATCGGGGAGGGAATGAATCGCTGAGCTCGAACTCTAACTCTCCAGAGAGAGAGAGAGTATAAAAGCGTCTCCGATTAAGCACTGAGAAAAAGATCCTTTCCCGCTGAAGGATCGGGGAGCGAATGAATCGCTGAGCTCGAACTCTAAAAGAGAAAGTATAAAAGCGTCTCCGATTGAGCGCTGAGAAAGAACTTTTTCCCTGCCAAAGGATCGGGGACCGACTGAACTACTGAATTCAAACTCTAACCTTGGCAACCGTCAGGAGAGTATAAAGAAGTCTTTAATTAAGCACTGAGAAAGGTGTCAGAAATTCGGTGCCATAAGAACAATTATCCTATGAAATCTTCTAAGTCCCCCATATTCAGAAATAGGGGGCAGCCTGCCGACAAGGCTAACCAATTCTTAATAAAACCCCGTCAGGTGCTATGATAACAACTGATTGGGGGCATATATACTCATATACATATACTGAGCTTTAATACAGCAACACAGCATGAAAATTTTCTCTTGGCTATCTGTTGTTTGATTGATTTGTAGTTATTATTAGATGGCCTATGACTAAACATGGAAAGTTTATTTGAATACAGGTACACAAGGATGCAAAAAGAGATAAACTTTCATTTATATACTGCGAACCAACAAAGTGAAAAACAACCTAGAAAGGAAAGTGAGGGCCTGTCTCGCAATTACACTTCCTGGCCAGTGGAAAACCTAAAGACAAAATATCAACAAACAACAAACATCCTATTTACGCTTTGGCCTCTTCTCTTGCTTCTGCCTCTCCAGCTTCGCCTTGTCGGCATCAGATGGATCACCTTTCTTCCTCTTCCTTTTGTCTATGAGGGGAACATCCGACTCCTCTGAAGATTCCTCTTCCACCTCTTTTCTCTTCCTTCTATCAGAAAGGGAAGCCGGGAAGTCATCGGGGTTTGCAAAGTGAAGCTGTCGGCTGATGGATTTGGGCTGAATCTTCACAATCATCCCAGTTTTGGGATCGAATTCCGCAAGAGGGACTACATCCAAAGCCTCATCTCCCACCTTCTTCGGAGCCAACTCTTTCTCCTGCCTGGCCTTTCGGCTGGCCAAGGTTTCGTCGTCATCATCATCAGCTTTTTTGGCGCCAATAATGTCTTCTTCATCATCTACATGGCGCCCATCCATGTCTTTCAAGGCGTCAATGGTCTCAGCATCTTTGGGAACGTCAGTACTAGGTGCCGGGATGCTTCTTTCTGCTGTTGTTACCTCGGCCTGCTTTGATACATCAATACCAGCACCTGGAGAGACAGCCTCCTTCTCCACTTCCTTTTCTTTTTCGGCACCCTTGTCGAAGGGCTCGCCACCTGTATCAGGAGGAACACACGTTATTAATTCAATTGGTTGTTCTACCAGACGGCGACAATTCACAATTGCTTTGACAAATTGTGGGGAAAAGAGAGAGATACCTTCAGCAGATGCTCCCTCTTGAGTAGTTGCAGAGGCTCCAATGACCACGGGAGTTAAACCCAAAGGGATTAATGGATCATCAGGATGGTATTTCTCAACCCCGGAGGTCTTGGGCTCCACAGCTGAACTCGAACCTTCGTCAGCTTTGCCTTTGCCCTTGGCCAGGGCCCTCTCCTTTTCCATCTCCGCTAGAATTAGACGACGACCCTCTGCTAGGTCCTCGGGCTCGTTGTCCCTTAAGATGCTCTTCATCAACTCATCCTCGTCGATTTCTTCGACCCCCAATCTATGCTTTTCACCCTCAACAATGGCATCCCATAAATTGGCTAATGTAACGTGATAATCCGGGATCCAAGAGATGTTGCGAGTTTTGAGAACCTGGCCAAGGAAATCGAAAATCATCTCTTTAAACCCCTCGATCTCCTTCTCTCTTTTGAGGAGCTTGTTGTTAGAGGCAGTGGCCAATTCGATGGCACTTTCAACATTCTTTTCGGCGAGAGCTGCCCGTCTCTCCGCGTCCGCGACCTGGTCATTCAAAATCACCTTTTCTGCTTTAGCCAAGGCCAAACTTTCTTTTAAACTCGCTTTTTCTGCCTCCCAAGCAGCCTTCTCAGCTTCAAAATGGCCTTGTGCTGTTTTCAACTCGATGTTGGCCATTTTGAGATCTTCAACCTCCTTCTTTAAGGCCATTTTCTCTTGGCTATTGGAGTCCAGTTCCGAATGAAAGCGCTGCTTAGCATTCTCTAATTCAATCTTATAATTTTCAGCGTCCCTCCGTGCTAAAGCAAGCTGGGACTGAGCATCTTCCAGGTCCTTCTCCATTTTTGTCCTGGCCCTTTCATTGTTTTCAAGTTTCGCCTTAGACCTGTGTGCTTCTACTTCGAGCGATCGGATGACTTCTGAGAGGTTAACTGCGTGCTTTTTCATTATCTCATATTGCCTGGCCACGTGGCGGATGTGCCCGATAACTTCATTATCCCAATTTTTAGGGACCAGTTCCAAGGCAGGAACAAACACCATCCTGTCGAAGAATATGTCTGGGAATTGTTCCCGCAGCTTTTCCAGCCTACCTTGGATCTCGGGACCATGGACATAATCCCGTGACCCGGGGGCAGCCAACTCTGGCTGGCTGGAGGGGACAATGTCACTTCTCTCCTTCTCAGTCTCTTTGGATGAATCTTTGTCCTTATCTTTAGATTCGTGATGCCTTTTGGACGACCGGCTGTGGGAAGGTGCACTCTTTGGAGGAGTTAACTCTTTAGGAAGTTTCTTTCCCCCTGTAGGAACTGTCGGATGACTGGAAGGCCTGGTAGAGATCGATTTTGGTGGAGACCGGGGTTGCGAGGAGGTCAGCCTGTGAGAAGGACCACGAGAGCGCTCAGTATCCGGACGAAGGCTGGGTGTGCCCTCATGAAGAGAACGATACGAGTAAGATTTCCTACGGGACATCGTTCCTGCAAAAAAGAGAAGAGCATATTAAAACTTTGAATACCCACGATATAAGAGTGCAGGGTCAGATAGTGTGTGTGATGTGTGCATCCCATATAATTCTCCCTAACAGACCCAGGCCTGAAGACAGGCTCATCTGACCAGTTTCTCGTCCTCTAGTTGGAGCGATGGTCTCCTCAGAAGCAGGGAAGAAAAGCCCCTCTCCAAAGTCCTTCTCCATATATACATCATCGGGTAGAGGGATTTTATTCAGCTCGTCAAATAACTGCTCTTCTGTCAAATCACCGGGAGCAACGGTTTCAATTGGAGCAGAAATAGGAATTTCCTTGGACATGTCACCGCGGACCTCATCTCCTCTATATATGTTCAGGTCTTCATCGTCTTGGATGACTATTGGAGAAGGACTCTTGCGAAATATAGTTGTTTCTATCGCTTGTGAAGTTCCCTCTCCCTCTGTTGGGGGCACGTACTTATAAGGTTTGCCGCCAGTGCCAAGTCCAAATCTTCTATCCAGAAGACGATGCTTATGAATATTGTCATCAGTAATGCATTTTTTGATCCTTAGAAAGTCGGATCTGCTTTGTAAAAGAATGGATAATCGATTGTTGTATAATGGACCCTCCGTTTTTGGGAAGACATGATCTGTTTGAAACAAAGAAAAAGGGGGGAGAATGTTAACGCCTAAACTTCTTGAACAAGATATTCGATTAGAAGCTTAAAGTTTACTTGATTTAAGCCATCTTCGTGAGCATCCGCTCTGTCTCCTTATATAAAACCAATCAGATTTAGGGTCCCCTATATTGCTATACCCATCGTACAGAACCTTCCTATTCTCCACCGATTCAAAGAAAGAGAAGTTTGGAGTTGCCGAAGAACGGTGCTTGAAAAGAAAGAAGAATGTCAAATCTCTGAATTTAAGTTCGGCGTGTAGGATCTCCTCGTACGCAACATATAGGGCATATAGGGATGCGTAAGCATTAGGATGGAGCTGCATCGGAGCAATACCCAGTTGCTTTAAAGTTTCGATAGCGATTGAAGGAAACGGAGGAATAGCTCCTACCAAGCACATGGTTCGACTAATTGCCATATATCCTCCCGGAGCTAGGTGGGGTCTATCTTCGCTACCGGGTGTCAAGACGTCATCCCAAGGAATTCCGTGTCTCAAGCAGATTCTCTTAAGCTTTATATCGTCGAGCTTAGATGCTAGAGAATCGAAAAATTTATCTATCCCGAGAGCGCCAGGAATCTCGTCGGGAGCTCGCCCATCTATCTCAGAATCATCGCTAGATGAAGTACTTTCGGACGGATCTGATTCCGTGGCCTCGTACTCAGATCCAGAATCTTCACCTCCCGGATTAATTGGAGGAATTTCAGGGTTGTACTATTCAGGAACCTCGGATTCCGCTTCTGTTGCAGATCTTGAAGAAGAGTGATCATTCGACATTGCTGCTAGGACGAGAAAATATGAACAATGAGATTAACACTACCCGTCCCCCGTGTGTGCAAGTGCCGGTGTGTGTGCTTGTGTGTGCATTAAAAATAAAGCGTGAAAGCAATCAAGATCATCAAAATATTAGTCGTCATATGCAGTCAAATTATGTGGTCATTTAGTCCAGAAAGTCCAACGTCAAGGCCCTAGCTTAACTATTCAGAATTTTATGGTGACAAGGCGTTGATTAAAGTTTGAAATTTCTTCACATCGTCAGCTATGTGTCGGATCGCAAGGCAGAGGGATCGCCCCCTTTCGGATCGCAAGGCAGAGGGATCGCCCTCTTTTGGATCGCAGGGCAAAGGGATCGCTCCTTCACGAATCGTTGCAGCCTCCAACGATACGCGCCTTTGTTGTCACCACGATCTTCTGTCTCGCCACTCGCCTTCATCTTCTCTTCTCCTTGCCCACGATCCGAACCGGCCTTCCCTCTTTTTCTACCTCCTTCGTTTTCCTCCTCTCCTTCCCATCCTCGAACTCCGAGCTCTACGCCAGTCAGCCATGGCGTCTTGATGATTCCTTCAGAAAACCGCAAATTTCTATCGTTTCTCCCTCAAATTAGTCGAAAAAGTTCATGAAAGAGCAGCGTTCACGAATAAGAATGCTTTTTGTGGAGTTACCTTTCTAAATACTGAGGGAATGCTCAGATTTTCGAAGGTTTGAAAATCTTGGGTTCGTTCTTCGACAGTACAGGCGAAAAGATACGGCAGACAGAAAGAAGAAGGAAAGTGAAGAGGGGAAGGTCGGCTTATATAGGCAAAAAGGGAGACCGTTTGTCTCCCCTTCTTTGTCCTATTCGATCCACGAAAGACCGGCGGGCCGCGAACCAAAAGCCCACGACGACTCAGGGAGGAGCCCGTTTCGTTTCGAGGCCCAAGTGCACACCCAAGAACGGAACGAATGTCTCGCTAACAGATCGCGACCCGAGCCTGCGATCCGAATCGATAAATTCAGGAATGAAGACTGAAAAATCTCGAAAAGAGAATTGTTCACTGATCCGCGACTCGCTATGAAGAGACGATTCTATAGTTTCGAAGCATGTTCCATCATCGATAAAACATACTTCGAGGGGGCAAAATGTTGGCTAGCTTTTTGACCAAGCCACCCAGGATCATTCATAAGAAGAAAGCATCAAACCACGTTCTCTAAGAACATGAAGGAATGGATCGCACCATCGTCTCGCCCGATATCGGATAGCGCACCATCGTCTCGCCCACAGTCGGATCGCACACTATCGACTCGCCCATTCCATCAGCGGAACGAATCCGCTATGCGACTCGATCCGAACTTATATTGTTGCCCAGAGCGAACCGATCCGATCCCCTGATGCATGGCGAACCCTCTGACCCGTTCAAGCATGAGCTAGTCTTCAGCGATCCGAATCGCACGGATCTAGCGACACGTGTCCCTAACCGTCATTTGGACCGATTCTCCCCATCTGCACGATCCGATTTTCACGCAGATCGCGACACCTGTCCACAACGGCTAATTTGACTATTTCCTCAATGGTGGCGATGCGATCTGATGTTCTCGGGATTCGTGCCACGTGTTACCACGACCCGCCTGACAAAATCAGCTATAAATAGCCCGGAGCTTGGCATTTTTTGGGATCTTTTTTTGGCAATATTGAGTACTGAATCCGCCATTGTTGTCAAACTACTGAAATATTGAGAGAAATCCTTGATTGTATTAGCTTTCAAAGTATAATCAATAATATATAAAGTGGACGTAGGCTCGTTAACGCCGAACCACTATAAATTCTGCGTGTTATTTCCTTTTTTCTCATTCTTCAGTTGAAACTCTATAAGCTTCAGAACAATTTGGGTGTTAGGTCCAAATTTTGATCTAACATAATACAATGCAGCGGAACAATTAAATTAACACAACGGAAGACTACCAATGCTTTGGACACAACTCTAAGCTTCGATCTAGAATCATGCTCAATATATCTGCAAAATAAGCTACTCGACTTGCCGTGTGGAAAAGAGGGCATCCGATTTTGCAAAGTGAAACAAACTACGGGTCAGTCATGGGACTGGTATGAGAAATATTTCCTAGCTTATCTAATAATAAGGATAATCACGGGACCACACTGCTAACGCGGAACAGGTTTACTCCATTGGATTGCCAGTGCATGAAATAAAGTAAATCGTTAAATAACGCAATGCTTTTTATAAAAATGAAACCATTATAAGACTCAAGTCCCATCACACAATGCAACGCAAACCGGAGAATAGAGTTTTACCTTATAATGGTCAAAAATGCTTGATACGACAAAAACGGATTTGATATTGTTATTAGTGTATATATGTTTCAAAAACATTTCAATCATAATGTATCAATCATAGACGGCATAGTACCCCATCCTACTATGTCGCCATACTAGTTCTACAATAAAAACCGCATGGTGTCGTATTGGAAATTGGGTTTCCATCAAGAGTCAAGGCTAGGAACGATCTCCTTACTGATTCGAGACACTCTAGCAATGTCTCAGGATCACACCTACGGGCAAACCTTGGATCCTGCAGGGTCGTTCCAGAAATAACGTTAGTGGATTAGTTATGCCTGGAAACACACTTCCCGGTCCTATCGAACCAATAATTTGGCCATTGGCGACCAATAAATCCGAGGCCTCGAAAATTCCATCATCCACATAAGTAAAATGTCAGGGCTGGTAAGTCGCTGACACCACTTCTAGCTAGAAAGAAACGTGTGCACTCCCTGCGTTCCTTTGCTCTGTTTCTGACTCTTACTAGGGTGTGAGGCTCGAGAGGTCATGCTATACACAAAGCTATGCCGAAGCAGGCTATGCTTTGATCATCAACCACAAGGCTCTGCTTTTCAACAAAAGCCGTGATCATTTGCATCTTGGGGTGCCACATTGACAATTCATGCCATGCGATCGATAACTACCAATATATAACCTCTGAGCTCGTACGTCTCAGAGAAGGGTGTTAAGCAATAGAATAAATTCTCCGCCACCACAGATATATATTAAATAGAAATCAATTTAATTTACATGGAATGAAATTCAATGTCATACACACATCCATTTACAAGTCCATTCTAGGTTTAAACGAAACCGGAGACACCTTATTCCTCGTCCCGTATGTCCAATACGGAAGTGAGGTGCTCGCATATCCGGACAATCAACAAGTACGTCCGGACAAACTACCACTTTTAACCCTTTACTGGTAGCTAGCCAATGCCAGGCATCATTAGTCATCCATTCGATGTGAAGATCGCCAGTCTTCAACCACCGTCTTCAATGTCTTTGACTTTACTCGTCGAAGTAATTATTCAAAATGGGTTAAACCCGGTCTTTCCGAATAACTCGCGTATTTTATAGTTAAAAATCAAGTGCTATAAAGACACATCATACGCCTCATTCCAATTCAGAATATTCTTTTAATAAAATATTCAAATTATTAGGGGAAAGATTTTCCATCATTTTTATCAACGATAAATTCTTTTAAATTTATTCTTAAATCTTCTTTTTAAAGATTTATTAAAACTCCAATTCAGTTTCAATATCAAAATCATTACTTTATGATTATTCAATTTTAAGAAACTAATCTTATCTTAACTGGGTTAAAGAACCAATATCTTTTAAAACACAGTCACAATAAACCCAGAATCATCTTCCATTGAATATGGAATTTTCACAGAAATCAAATTAATATATAATTGATATAATTTTCCGTATCCGACTAATACTATAAATGGAATAACGGCAAAGTCTTTTAAATTCCATATCTAGTAACAGTCTTCTTTTTCAGAAGTCTATCTTGATTATTATCAAATCGAATTTCCACTTAATTCCAATTTAATGCATTAAATTGGAAAACTTAACTTTGGAAAATTTCCTTCTAAATCTTAATATAAAGATTTATAAATTCTAAATAATATTTTTACCGTTGATTGGGTTAAAGAACAAATGTCGTTTAAAAACACAGTTCACGATAAACCCAATTCACAAATCAATTTATTCTAATTACTAAATATAATTGGAAACTCTAATAATCTTAGTTAAAAGATTTATTCTTTAATACAGGGTTTAAGAACAGTGTTATTTAAGACACCATCCACGACAACCCAAAATCTAATTCTTTTATTTAATTCCAATTAAATATTAATTAATTAGAGTGCTTCATTAAATCTTAATTTAAAAGATTTATCCTAGTTAATAACTAGTTCATTTCGATAAAAATATATTTTTATCTTTTGTCCATCCAAAAACGAACATAGAAATCATTATTTATTTCTACATTGAATGTTATTTTATAATATTCGTTATTTAAAAATATTCTTTATATAAAAAGATTCTTTATGTAAAAATATTCTTTATATTGCAATATTCTTTATTTCCAAATATTCTTCATTTTAAAATATTCTTTATATTACAATGTCTTTTAAAAATATTCTTTATTTGAAAGAAGTTTTTTATTTAAAATATTCTTTATATTAAAAGACATTCTGAATCGAAATGCGACTCAATCAGTTACCATATAATTTTGGTTATATGGATTTCATACATCGTATGTATATGACAACAAATGATAAATAATCATCAAACCATCCATTCAACATCCAGAGTGAAGTTCGCAACTATGTGAGCATTAAAATGAAATAATAACGCTCATCGCGGCCTGGCAATCTATCGATCGACATACAACTAAATATTGGGATTAGTGTATGTCAAATATCATCCCAATACCCGTGTGGGGTTTTCAGCCAACAACAGTTCATATAAATAAATGATTGGTTAATGAATTTAACCAATTTCAATTCAGCTAACATATTGATGATAATGAACCAAACAGTTATTGTATTCCTAGTGCTGAATAAAAATATATTTTACTCGTATAATTTCCCTATACTTTACTAATGTCTAATAAACTGTAATTTATTTATATGGCATTATTGCTGATGACAAATAAAAAGATAATTCCTATTTTCTTTTATTTGTATGCAAAATTTTATTTTAAACTTTAACAAATAAAAAGAAATGTTTTATTTGTATGTATAGTTTCAAATCATAACATATGAAATGCCTCTATATTCCATACACAAGTTCTAATGTAAAATTTGACAATACAGTTGTCACTTTAATTTACATACAATTCTATTGTATGTTTTGACCAATAATATGATTCTTATATTTGAATATAAATTCTAATGTAAGTTTGCAAATAACAATAATTTTTTATATTTGCATATAAATTCTATTGTATGTTATGCAAATAAAGGTGATCCTTATATTTGCATATAAACTATATTTCAACAAAATGTATAAAAAGTGATACATCCGTTTTGCTCACAATTCTATTTTATCAAAATGAATATTTTTGTTGTAACACAAACCTTTTTAACAAAAATGTTATTTGTGTTTAGCACTTTTATTTAACCAAAAATGTAATTTTTATTTTCAACCATCTTATTTTGGCAAAATGTACATTTTATTTCAACTAATATATTTTGACAAAAATATTCTTTTCATCTCAGCTATTTGGTTTCAACAATTATGATGTATTTGTTTCAACCAATGTTTTTGACAAAAATGCATATTTTGATAAAAATGTATATTTCCAATTCAACTATTTTAATTTGTCAAAAATGCCCATTTTTGTTTCAACAATTATAATTTGACAAAAATGTTCATCTTTGGCTTTAACAATTATATTTTGACAAAAAGGTCAATCTTGTTTCAATGGTTACATTTTAACAAAAGTGACAAATTCGGTTTCAACTATTGTGTTTTGACAAAAATGGATATTTTGTTTTAATTAATGTGTTTTGACAAAAATGTATATTTTGTTCAACAATTCTAATTTGACGAAAATGAATGTTTTTATTTCAAATGTACCAATTGACAAAAACGAATGTTTTTGTTCAATTAAACTATAATGCCCAAAAATGAATATTTTTGTTTAACTATTCTATATTGACAAAAATGAATATTTTTGTTTGACTATTCTATATTGACAAAGATGCTAATGCTCGTTTAACAATTCTAATGCGACAAATTGAAAATGTTTGTCTTGACAAATCTAATGCGATAAAAATGATAATGTTTGTTTTGCTAAATCTAATGCGACAAAAATGATAATGTTTGTTTTGCTAAATTATTAAGCAAAGGTGATAACTTTGTTATCTTTTTATTTTAATCCTTTTTATTCTAAACATCTTATTCTAATCTTTTTGACACAAATGTTAAATTTGTCTCGATAACATGTTTTGACACAAATGATCATTTTTATTTCATATAAAATGACAACAAAAATGATACTTTCAACTCTTCTATTTTATTGCATATAAAATGTAAACAAAAATGCAACTTTAAAATTTATTCTTTTCATTACAACCAAAGTGACAATAAAAATGTTTCTTTTGTATCAATTCTTTTTATTTTAACTAACTTGACAATAAAAAATGTTATTTTTAAATCTAGCTTTTCTATTGTAAATAAATTGACAATAAAAATGTTAATTTTAATCCATTCTTTTTATTGCATATAAAATGACAATAAAAATGTTATTTTTTTAATCTACACTTTCTATTGTATATAAAATGACAATAAAAGTGTTACGTTCAAATCTCAACTCTATTTCATTGTAACTAATTGAAAATTAAAATGAAATCCTTTTATTCCAATTCTAATCTTCGTAACTAATGAAAATATAATCTTTTAATTGGAACAAAATGACACTAAAAACATGTTTCTTTTAGTTGAAACAACATGTTGCTAAAAATATGTTTCTTTTTAAATCTAGTTCTAACAAAACCAATAAAATGATAACTTTATTTTGTTGGTTATCCAATCTCAGCAAAAGTGATTCTTTTGTTTGACACAACTCTATATTTCATGTTTCAATAAAATTGAATACTTTTGTAACACCCCACGTCCATTAATGTCACTCTAAAAGGGAATGCATTAACTTTAATGGAGTATTATTAGTGAATAAAACAAAATATAACAAGACAGACACATATATTAGTACTTCAAAATTTTCAAAACAACATTTTGTAATGACCCGCATTGGCAGAGGTATTATAATTAATTTATTTAATTTTATAAATGGTGGTATAGTGAATTAAATGGTCATGGAATTAAATAATGGTGAATATTTAATTAAAATAATAAATTAAATAATATATTTAATTCTGAAATAATCAGAATTGGCTGAAATGGCGATATGGTGTGAACTGGGTCATCTGTGATATTTAATTCAGCTTGGAATTGAATTTGAATAACGAATATATTATATAAACGACAGTTTGAACATAGAGTTATAATATAATTTAAATAGAGCTTGAAATGGTGTTGTAGTTCGTAAATTGGTGATTTGAACTTCAACTGAATGTACAGGATTCGTTTTAAGCCGAATTTCAGTGAAACAAGAAACGTTAGGAGCTGGTGGAGTATATCTTTCTAGTGGAAGAGAAAAATCGGGATTTCGTCGTGTAGATTTTGATTTACGTCCAAATCAAATTTTAGAAAAGTCACTGTGGAATTCCTTTATAATTTATAAAGGAATTATTTATATTTTTAAAAGGGATTTCAATATAAATCGAATATCGGGTTGACCCAGATTTGAAATATCAAGTTAGAAATTCATATAGGAATATTCTAGAGCTGTATGGTATTCCACTATGAATATTTACGATAATATTTATTTTTAAATATTTAATTTAATTATATTCAAATATATTTATATATTTAAATGGGTCATCCAGAGCTTTAAAAATAGCCAGTTTTGCAAACGAAGTCGGAATTCGACGAAACTAATTTTGTTGGATCCGCAATGTCAAATAGTTGTTAGATTTCCAGTTTCATGATTTTTAGAGTCACTGTGTGGCCGTACAGATTTTTAGAGTGAGAAACAGTCAGTATTTCGACAGATAAAAATACGCTGTGTGAGCATACGAAGTCGGAATTCGACGAAACCAGTTTCGTTGGGTCCGCAATGTCAAACTCTAGCTACATGTCAAGTTTGTAGATTTTTGAATATCGTATGTGGTCGTAGGAATTTTGAGAGTGCAGAACGAATATAAATGAATATAAAAAAAGAAAATATCTAAAACCAAAATATCTCCAAATATCTTCCTATAAATACTCTTCCACTCCTCTAAACCTAATTTCATTTCTACGGAGGTCAAACATTTGCGCCGTTGCCTCACAAACAACATACAAAGTAAAGTTCTCTCTTTGAAAATCAAAAGCAATTCATACCAAAATCAATAAATCATGAGATAAATGTTTTTGAGTTGATGATGAGATTCTCTTCGAATCTATACCCGAATTACAGGGTTCGATCAACGTCCCGACATTTAACTTCTAACCCAGTCGCAGCTAGGGCTGTAAAAATCTTCGGCTATGGTTCGTGTTAAGGGAAATCGATTTAGGTTTTGTCTTCAGTGAAGCATCCAGCACCTGCGAGTGAAATTGTGGAGTTTTCTGAGCATGTGGATGTCGCGGTCTTCAGGGTAACAGCGATGAGTGCTGTACGACGCAATGGAAAATGGTAGGATCGAGTTTAACCCTCTTGGGATAGGGATGAAGAGTAATAGACGAGAATATTTATGGTAATTTTAGTTAGATTTTTGGTGAAAGGAAGTGGAGATTAGAGGAGGGAGGCGCATTGGAAATGGTGAAAGGGGTTACAGGTTCGTGTCTTACAAGAGGAGAGGAAACCGAGCTTTTAGATGGGAAAGAACGGGTCGGTGGTTGGGCTTTAAGGGATTGTTATTGAGTCGGAGTAATAAGTTAAGGCCCTCTTTTTATTTAAATCCATGTTATTTAGTTTAAAGTGTATAGGAACTTCGAAACTGAATAACTTCGTCGTATGTTAACGAAATTCAGAAAACCAGGATCCGATAGGATTTTCTGAACGACGGCTACACTCTGGAATTGGTTGTGAGTGATGCGGAGCTTGTCTGGATTTACGGAAAAATAATACGTCTGATCTGAATCGACAATCGATTATCGTTCTTTAACGATAATCAACAAATGTGAGTAAATCTCACTAACTCTGAACAGTTTATAAATTCATGTTGTATTTTTAGAACTGTTAGATATTGACTGATTGACTGTGTGTTGACTGTTTGATTGAACTGCTAGTCAGTTAGTTGAATTTCTATATTGATTCTGTTTAACAGAATATATCATATGGAACTGGAAGTGATGTTATCTATATTGTTTAACATCTGTGATGCAGGGAAACAGGTTGGAGGAATCCAACTGGATTCCTCAACATTTATTTTACTGTGATTCATATATTGTGATATATGATGTGGTATATAATCTGTTGTTGATTATGTGTGTTTGGATGATATTTACCGTTGTTATATGGTATGTTAAATACCATAACATACCAGAATGGTGAAAAGGGAATTTTCAAAATGAATATTGAAAATAGATTTATTTATAAAATGATTTTATAAAAGAGATAATATTTATAACAATCAAAGGAGATTTTATAAAAAGGAAATATTTAGAAAATAAATAGAGTTATAAAAAGGAAATTTGTTTATAACCGAATAGGATGTTATAAAAAGGAAAACGTTACTAAAAGGGAAAACGTTTGTAAAGTGAAGAACCGTTACTAAAAAGTAATTCTTTATAAATGAATAGTTTATTCGAAAAGGAGTTAATAGAATATTAGTTATTCGAATATTGGTTATTCGAATAGAGTTAAAGGAAAGGAATTATCGATTATTAGTTAATCGAAAGATGTTATCGATTATTAGTTAATCGAAGGAGTTATCGATTATAGTTTAATCGAAAAGAGTTATCGATTTGTTAAATCGAAGTGAGTTATAGAATATTGGTTATTCGAAGGAGTTAAATCGAATATAGTTATTCGAAAGGAGTTAAATCGAATATGGTTATTCGAAGGGAGTTAATCAAATTTGGTATTCGAAAGTTAGTAAATCGAATATGTTATTCGAATGGGGTTAGTCGAGAGGAGTTAAGTAAAAAGAGTTAATCAGTTAGAGTTAATCGAATATAGTTTATTCGAATAGAATTAAAGGAGTTAATCGAATATAGTTTATTCGAATAGAAATATAGGAGTTAATCGAATATAGTTTATTCGAATAAAATCAATTGAGTTAATCGAATATTTGTGATTCGAAAAGGAGTTATCGAATATTAGTTATTCGAATAAGAGTTAAATAGAGTTATCGAATATTAGTTATTCGAAATGGAGATAAAGGAGTTAATCGAATTTGGTTTATTCGAATAGAGTTAAAGGGGTTATCAACTAGAGTTAAATCAATATAGAGTTAATCCAATAGCGTTAGTCCAATAAAGTAAATTGAATAGAGATGATTCGAAAGAGAGTTATGTAAGGAAGTTTGTTAAAGAATTAAAAGGTGAACTTTGTCTATTTCAAGGTTAGGAACGTTGTTCAGTTAAGGTCTGAGAGGTAGTATTACCCCAACTTGATTGACTTCATTTCTAACTAAGGAATGGTTAAGGTTCGATACTAAAGGAAGGTTAAGTGAATATAGTAATTAAAGGAAATCGTTTGAGTTGGCATCGCGATGGTTTGTTTAAACATCTGTCTAAGTCCAATGAAGAAGCTTTGGAAATGTTTTCCAAATAAGAAACCAGAAATGTTTTCTAATAAAGAAAACAAGAAATGGAAATGTTTTCCATTGTTAATAACGTATATTTTCCAAATTTAGAAAACAAGAAATATTGAATATAGGGAAACAGGAGATAAGTAAATTAATGAAATAAAGAGATAAATGTTGAATGATGTTTGATCGATATAAATTTCCATTTGGAAATGATATCGTTGTTTGCACACCTGTTTTTCTTCGATAGTTAAATCACAGACTATCAAAGTTTTGACCATTTTAACGTTGTTAATATGGAGAGACCGGTTGGATTATTATCCAAAGAACCACTCTGTATTGGCATAAGCGTTGCGAATCATATATGCCAAAGGAAATTGAAGACGGAGTTATGCAAGGGCTATCCTGTTTACAGAATAGTGCCTTCGGTTCATCCTGTTCCTGGATGACTTGTATGGACGGATGTCCGACAGAGTATTTCCAGACGATCACGTATATTGATTTCTCCAACCGTACCAAGAGTGGAAGCGGAGAAGGAAACTTCTTTTAACTAACACATAATGTATGGTTGAGGACGTCAATCGGTGATTTGATGGATTTGACGATGTGGCATTCAAAGTGAATCTGGTGTGATGATAAAGCGTAGCTTCTAGCCTTACATCCGGTAAATGACAGAAATCGGGCAGGCAGCATGGCTAAGTCGGTCGCTCCGAAGTAAGGTCTATAATCACCTGATCTAGATTTTCATTTATTTCTAAAAATCTATTGTCGATACTGTCCCATTCGGGAAACGGTTGCTGATCCCAACCGTTGGTGATATACATTCGATACACTTAAGCGAAATGAGTGGTCGGTCATGTGTGGCCGGATTGCAAGATGTTCTTGTTGAACCCAGTGTATTCCTTTCTAGAGGTACACTAGCGAAAGGTGGTTCCATACCTTATCATAGTTGGAAATCCATTACCCAATACGTGCTTGCGGTTATGATTTGTATACAATATATGTAGAACGTGAGATGAAAGCGTTTCTACTAGATGATTATTATATTGTGGTTGATAGACATTATTATAATATCAAAATGTTTTGATATAAAGATAATTTGGATTCTCATAAGGGAAAAACCCGTTCCGTTATACGGCATGGTCTTATGGGATATCGTTTACTAGTTCGAACTGTTTTAAACTGATTTACTCATACCAGTCCCATGACTGACCCGGAGTTTATTTTGTTTTGTTTTCCCTAAACTCTTGGGTGCCTAAATTTGTACGGGTAGTCAAGTAGTCGGGATTTACAGATATAGTTGAAGAGCTGGAGCAGGAGGCTTCAGGATCATATAGCTATAGTTATTTCCGCTGTGTTGTAAGTGATGTACTTTGATTTTGATGTATATTCAAGTACAGATGTATATTTCAAGTTATGTTATATATATTATATGTTATTTGTTCCGCTGTGAGGTTCGTGTTACTCTGATGTTGTGTTCTTTTTCTTTTTCTATTCTAAGTTTCTATCTTATCTTTCCTCACCCTCTAATTTCTTTCATTAATGACCGGTATTTTCGATCCTTGGATGTTCGATATGTGTTGTATATCGGATAACCAAGATCATCAAAAACCCGGGTCATTACACATTTATTGCAGCGGAGAAATAGTTTGATTACAATAACATCATAAACCAATAGAAAAACCAAGTACACTTAGTAGCCATCTTGACAAATTGTTTTCTGAGTACATAAAATAAAAAGCATAACCCCAACACAAGTAGCCATAAAAGAGATGAGCTGAACTTTACTTTCAGCAATCCAAGCACTTAAAAAAGAGAGAGAAAGAGATCCAAGATCAAGCTCCACTTGTACTAGTCCCGCCCTGAGAACCTGGGGGTGGGGAGGAAGAAAAGAGGCGAAAACAAAGGGGGTCAGACATAAAGTCTGGCTAGTATAATAACTTTAACAATATAACTATTAAAGTAACTAGGATAAGGCATAAATTGGTAAAATAAGGTATGACCACGAAACAAGAGGGCATGACAAAGCAACAAGAGGAATATTCTAGCGTTAATCTCGTTCCTTATCACTATAGGATAATTACTATACTGCACCATTACTAGTCACCCTAAAAGTTGATCCCGCCTACAGAACTTATTAATGATAATGGTAGTTTCGTGTACCCCTAGTTGCCTTCATAGGTGCCCCCTGCCCCTATCTCCACTAGTTGTACCCACTACCCCCATGCAATCATCTCCCTAACTCGTAGATACCCGTGCTGGTCCCACAGTGGGGTGTATCACTCCCCAAAGTGGCAACCCGATACCACTAAAGATGCACGGCTTATATCTACACGATGCAACAGAGTCTTACCTACCAGCCTGGGCCCACGCACGCACATGACCCCGTTGGACTTGCGTTGCCACCGCTAACCCGTTTTGACCTCTTACAATCAAACCCAGTAAGCGTGTCCCATCCTCGATCTAATTCGAGCTCACAAAGATATTTAATGGGTTACTGGTTTGAAAAGGGTCCCCATGTTTGACACAAGCTTTCCACTTATGTTTGGTCCCCACTAGAACTTCCCACTTAACCCCTTCTTATTCATGTCTTCTTACATGTTTTCAACTTGGTTAAGTGTTTCTAATCGTATTTCACATTCCACCCAGGCCACCCACTTAACCCCCATGTCCCACCACATGTTTATCTGGTTAGGTGTTACTTAATTCATTAGAACCGTAACCTTGTAATGACCTCTCACATTAGACTACCGTTTGCGGTTGCTAGATTTGCCGGGCGGGTCCGGGCAGTCTTATATCGCAAACGAGCCTAACCTCGTGTCTTTACAATTGTTACGCATTTAATTTGTGCCTTTGACCTCTCACATTAGACTACCGTTTGTGGTTGTTGGATTTGTCGGGCGGGTCCGGACAGTCTTATACCACAAACGAGTCTAACCTCGTGTCTTAGGCGGTTAATTATTACACATAATTATTTAACCCCAAATTGGATTAATATCCCTATTCAAATTTGTCAATAAAGTCCAAATTAATTTATGTCCATAATTGTAACCTAAATTATGCCCATAATTTCAGGTATATATATATAAATTTATACCAATTAATGTCTCGAATTAATTATATGCCTTTAAGGCCATTTTATGCCAATTCACAATTATGTACATTTAATATTTTCCCATTGTCCCCACGCTATTCGTACGTTTTAATATGACATATGTCAGACTCGCAAATAGTCTAACTTATAAAAAGAGAAGCAACATCACAACACATAAAATAGATCTAAGAATCATGACATAAGTTTGCATAGCCAATAACTTGCATAAGTAATCGATATACATAAATTTGCATGAACTATCATGGATCTAAATATAGATCTAAACATGTAATCATGAACTTGCATATATGGATATGGTTTTCCTATAACTTGCATATGAATTTCATTCAAACTAGCATATGATTGACATACAAAACTAGCATAGACAATGGACATATAGAACATAAATTTGCATAACCATGTACTGCCATGGATCTAAATATAGATCTAAACACAAAGGTGTGAACTTGCATATGGATCTAAACATGTAAATTAATGTCACATGTTTGCATATAAACTAGCATATGTATCTACATGATTCACATATGAACTTGTGTATAATCCACCTACAGACTTGCATAAGATTCATAAACTAGCATGTGATTTAACATCCCAAACTTGCATAAGATTCATATACATATGATTTAACATCCCAAATTTGCATATGATGAATCAAGTTAAACATATACAATTCAACATATGAAATAGATCCACAATAACAAAACTGTCAACGATAACATCACATGATTCAAAGTCGTATTCTCATAATCCCAATTATAACTTATCACAATTAAATTAATTAATTATTTTATGAAAGAAATTATACTCACAAACGAAAGAACAGTCTTGTTTTTCTGGGATCTATATTCTGACACTGAATTGCTTGCCTTTGATGTAGACTAATTGTTATCCTAATTTAGATTAGATTTTGATTTTTGCTCCTATCTTGTTTTTGAGTTGAAAGAGAACGGCGGCTACTCTAGGTTCTCCATTGACGGCACGGCGGCTCTTGGTATGAATTAGTGTGATTTTAGGTTGAGAGTTAGGTTGCTTATATAGAATTTTAATTAATTAGAGCCGTCAGATTAACCCTAGAAGCAATCAAGACCATCCAGTCAAGATAGAATAACACATCAGCCCTAATGACTCAGCAATGAGTCAAAACAGCGTCATCTTTCAGATCTTCCCGGGGGGTAGGTTGACCCCCTGGTCGACCTGTATGGGTAGGTCGACCCCCTGGTTGACCTGGCCCTTGGGCGGGAGAATTCCCGCCCAGCCTGCTCCCCTGTTTGAATTTGAATTTCGAACTGTTTTTAATTTATTTAAATTCTGAAACTTCTGAAGGCCATAACTTCTTCATACGGAGTCTAATTCACGCAAACTCGGACTCTATTTCAAGCATAATTTTGAGACGAACACAATGGCATAAACCGTTTCACTTAATTCTCACATTTTAATCAAGTATTCTTAATTTTGTAAATTTTAATATTTAAAATCACGGGGTGCTACATTCTCCCTCCTTAAAGGATTTCGCCCCTGAAATCTCCAAGTTAAGGAGAATGTATATCCTATCATCCAATCATCCATCTACTCAACCATCAAACACATGCATCCATTGTCCTTAGAAGATTTCTATTGCCGTATGAACATATGCAAAAAGTGTGTGTATATGTTCCTTATCTAATGCAAAATCAGGCGGTCTACTAATTTAGTTGACCTCCTTAATGCAAATCATGATAGTGCCATGCATCCACTGTGTATGCGAAAGAATCCTAACGATACATATTATTTCTACATGTGTGCACAGCCATTCATCTATATGCAGCATCCAAATGATAACACAACCATTATACATCCAATAATTTAAAAATGCACACACATTTATATGCAATATGAAAGTGATTGAGCTGATCTAGTGCCTAAGTGTGTACATGCATCCACGGGCAACCACTAACAACCACTTGCAACCACTCGCAACCATTAATCATAACATGTTTCAAACACTTGTTTACATCCATCGGTTTCTACCTAAGGATAAAGAATAGGACGGAGGAGATATACTTGAAAGATAGATATAAGCATGAATAAACTTATGGAAAAAGAGGTCAAGGAGGTACCCTCAAAGAGAAAAGGGTAGGCTGCGCATATTTTCCTCTTAGTTTCCCAAGTCGCGTCTTCCTCAACATCACTCCATTGTACCTTAACAAGCTTGATTTCACGGTTGCGTAGCTTTTTGACTTCCGTACCCAAGATATGAGTTGGAACTCTTCTTACAGTCGCTTCTCGTTCCACTTCTACTTCCTCTAGTATATTCGGCTCCATCACTTCCGCAGATTCATGTAAGCACTTTCATAGTTGAGAAACATGAAAAACATTATGAACTCCAGCCAGTCTCTCAGGTAGCTCTACTCTGTTAGCCATCGTCCCAATCCTTTCAATGATAGGAAATGGTCCTACAAATCTTGGTGCTAGCTTTCCTACGGACCCAAAGCGAATGACATTCCTCAAAGGAGATACTTTAAGGAACACCCTATCTCTAACCTTAAACTCAAGGTCGGTCCTTCTTTTGTCTGTGTAGGACTTCTGTCTATCTTGTGCAGCCTTCATCCGTCTTCTTATCAAGTCCACCTTTTCTGAGGTCTCTTTAATCATGTCTGGCCCAAGTACGAGCTTGTCTGTAGACTCCCACCAACAAGTTGGTGATCGACACGGTCTTCCATATAAAGCATCGAAGGGCGTCATTCCTATGGTGGCTTGGTAGCTATTGTTGTAGGCGAATTCCACCAAAGGAAGATGATCCTCCCATGTCCCTCCAAAGTCAAGAATGAATAATCTCAAGAGGTCTTCTAATACCCTATTCACTCTTTCCGTCTGACCATCGGTTTGGGGGTGATAGGTCGTGCTTAAGCATAATTGGATGCCTACTGCCTCTTGCAAACTCTTCCAAAACTCACTCGTAAAGATAAGATCTCGATCACTCACTATGGTGGAGGGTATCCCATGGAGTCGAACTATTTCTTTGAGATAAATGGATGCTAGGGACGAGGCAGTCCTTCTACTTTTAACAGGTATAAAATGAGAGCTTTTAGTGAGCCTGTCCGTATTGCCCCTTCTTGACCTTGGCAACCCATCAACAAAGTCCATCGAAATGCTATCCCACTTCCACTGTGGGACCTCGAGAGGATGAAGTAGACCACTGGGCTTCTTCTGGTCCGCTTTGACATGTTGGCATATCAAACACTTAGCGACGAACTCAGCTACATCACTCTTCATGCCATTCCAAAAGAAAACCCTTTTTATATCTTTAAACATCTTGTCTCCGCCTGGGTGTATGGTCAGTTTGGAATGGTGCGCCTCTTCAAGAACCGTCTTCACTAAATCCCTTACTTGTGGGACGCATAACCATCCATCTTGTCTCAACCAACCCCTATCATCGATGGAGTATCTATTGAGGTGACTAGAAGTCTCACCCCTAACTAGCTTTTCCACCGCATCAACTAGCTGAGGGTCTTCTCGTTGCGCGGTTCCTATTGAGTCCAAAAGAGTAGGCCGCACCTCTAGTGATGCTAACAGACCAGGAACAATTTCAGAGGAGGATCTAAAACTAAAGTTTGCAATATACTCCAAGTTTTGCCTTTCTATAAAGAGAGGACTCAAGGTCAGCTTCTTCCTACTTAAGGCATTCGCTACCACATTGCCCTTGCCTGGGGTATAAGAAATATCAAAATCATAAGAGGCCAGAAATTGAATCCACCTTTGTTGTTTTAAGTTAAGATCTTTCTGCGAGAAAAGGTACTTCAACTATTTATGGTCAGTATATAATTCAAACTTCTCACCTACGACATAATGGCGCTAAGACTTAAGCGCAAAGACGATGGCAGCCAACTCTAAATCGTGGGTTGGGTAGTTTTTCTCATATATTTTCAATTGTCTGCCTCCATAAGCCACTACCTTCCCTTCTTGCATCAAGACAACACCTAGTCCCGTAACACATGCATCAGTGTATACTGTAAACATCTTTCTCCCATCCGGCAATGTCAGAATTGGAGCTGTTGTTAGAGCCCTTTTCAAACATTGGAAAGCAATATCGCAATCCAAATCCCAAGCGAAAGTTAGGTTCTTCTTCGTAAATCTTGTGAGTGGGGCTGAGATTTTAGCAAATTTTTTAATGAATTTTCGGTAAAACCCCGCTAAACCAAGAGAGCTTCGGACTTCGTTTGCATTCCGTGGAACCTTCCAATCTTGCACCGCAACTACTTTTGCGGGGTCCACGGCTAACCCCTCTTTGGACACCACATGTCCAAGAAACCTCACCTCTTCTCTCCAGAAATGGCGTTTGGAGAATTTGGCCTTCAGCTGATGTGTACGAAGAGTATCCATTACTTCCCTTAAATGCAAAGCATGCTCTTCTTCATTCTTTGAGAAGATCAAAATGTCGTTTATGAAGACCACCACAAACTTATTAAGGAATTCTCTAACCACCCTACTCATCAAGTCAACGAAGTAAGCGTGTGCGTTTGTCAAGACGAAAGGCATGACAAGTCATTCGAAGAAACCATCCAGGGTTCTGAATGCGGTCTTATCAATGTTGTCTTCAGCCACTCTTAGCTGATGGAACCCGGTAGCCAAATCTAGTTGGGAGAAAACAAACGCACCTACAAGCTGATCAAACAGGCCATCTATTCTAGGAAGTGGGTGCCTATTCTTCTTGGTTAGCTTGTTTAGCTCCCTATAATCAACGCATAGGCGAAGTGAACCATCCGCTTTGGTTGCGAATACTACTGGAGCACCCCATTCAGGAATACTCCGCCTTATAAACCCCTTTTCGAGCAGCTCTTTGACTTGCTTACTGAGCTCTTTTCTCTCCCTAGGAGCCATGTGTCTAAGGGGTAAAGCTACGAGTTTTGCATTATCAACAAGATATATGCGGAAGTCTATCTCCCACTTTGGAGGTAAGCCCTTCACCTCTTCAAATACATCTGAGTATTCACGAACTACTCTAACAGACTGCAAGTTTTCAACAGACGCATCAAGAGATTCTAGGTAACTATGCATAACAGAATGTATGGGTTTACAAGAAATTTCAAGAGTGTTTCTAAGGTGAGTCATAAGTCTAACCACTCTATTTTCACAATCGAGGACGGCACCATTACTGAATAACCAATACATACCTAGAATCAATCCATAGCCCGTGAAGCCAAGAGCGAAGGCATTGCATTCAAACTCAATGCTCAAAATAGACACTCTCGAATCCCGACAAATCATTGAAAGATGAGCCGAACCACCAATAGGATTTGAGACTACTATGGAATCCGGGACTAGACTAATTTTTTAGGTGTAGTGTTTCAACTAACGAAGTAGACACAAACGAGTGTGAAGCGCCAGAATCAAATAAAGTACGAACAGGATAATCAAACAGAAAAACCAAATTTTCAACAGAAATGTTTCTACCTCTCTCCTGTCCTGGTGCCATGAGAGCCCGAATCTTCCCTCTTGCCTGCCCTGGCGCCATGAGAGCCTGAATCTGCCCTCCAAAAGTGGACCATGTTCTTTGCCCTTGCCCCTGTTTCCTCGGGCAATCTTTAATTAGATGTCCCGCCTCTCCACAGTGGAAGCATCCAGTCTTCTTCTTTTTCCTACAGTCCTTGCTTAGATGGCCTGGTGTCCCACAATTAAAGCACTTTTTCTTACCCTTTCCATTGTTATCCTTACCACCTTTCTTGTTTTGCTGTTGTGATTTCTTTTGATCCCCTTTCTTCCCCGGTGCCTTATTAGCATTAGCACCTTTCTCCTCTTCATGCATAAGCGCCATGTCAACTAGTTTCTCAAACGTGGCCCGTATAGGAATGTGGGTCATAGCCAACCCGTGTAGCGGCTCACTCAAGCCTTTAACGAACCTCAGAGCCTTCTTCTCAGGTGTGTTCACCAAGTCTAAACCAAACATCGCCAACTGATTGAACTTGTTGACGTACTCCTTTACTGATAAATTCCCTTGCTTCAATGCCAAGAATCTTTCCATGTATAAATTCTCTTCTGCTCGTGAGAGAAATTTCATCTCGAACCTATGTCTGAAATCCATCCATGTCTCTACTGGACGCTCTCCATTCGTGACCTCCCATCAAAACGAGGCTTCGTCCTTCATTAACCAAGCAGCCAATTGGACCTTCCTTCCATCTTCTATCTCTAAAATACCAAATAGATCTTCCACCTCCTTAAGCCAATTTCGGGCTTCAACAAACGTCTCTGATCCGTGAAAAGGTTTTCCGCCCATTGCCCGAAAATCTTTGCATAACTTCGAAAAAGTATCAACGTGAGGCAGGGGAGGAAGAGGAGCGACTGCAGCTGGGGGAGGAAGAACATTTGCTGGGCCTGCGGCAGTGGCCCTAGCCTCCAGATACCTTCTAAACCAGCCTGGTATCGGTATGCCCTCGGGTATCTAAGGTTCCCCAATAATGCTGAAAAAGAAAAAGAAAGAGATTCAAAATGGAGAATTCGAAAGAAAGATATACGGCTCTTGGGGGTTATGTTTTTTTTAAAACAAACTTTTCTCTTGAAAATACTCTCCTTAAAACATACTTTTGAAAGTATTTCTTTATAAAATGCTTTTGAAAAACAGTTTTTCAAAATCTCTTATCTGTTCTGTTAACCTTCAGCTCTGATACCACGTGTAACACCCCACGTCCATTAATGTCACTCTGAAAGGGAATGCATTAACTTTCATGGAGTACTATTGGTGAATAGAACAGAATATAACAAGACAGATACATATATTGGTACTTGAAAATTTTCAAAACAACATTTATTGCAGCGGAGAAATAGTTTGATTACAACAACATCATAAACCAACAGAAAAACCAAGTACACTTAGTAACCATCTTGACAAATTGTTTTCTGAGTACATAAAATAAAAAGCATAACCCAACACAAGTAGCCATAAAAGAGATGAGCTGAACTTTACTTTCAGGAATCCAAGCACTGCCAAAAGATAGAGAAAGAGATCCAAGATCAAGCTCCACTAGTACTAGTCCCACCCTGAGAACCTGGGGGGGAAAGGAAGAAAAGAGGCGAAAACAAAGGGGGTCAGACATAAAGTCTGGCTAGTATAATAACTTTAACAATATAATTATTGAAGTAACTAGGATAAGGCATAAATTGGTAAAATAAGGTATGACCATGAAACAAGAGGGCATGACAAAGCAACAAGAGGAATATTCTAGCGTTAATCTCGTTCCTTATCACTATAGGATAATTACTATACTGCACCATTACTAGTCACCCTAAAAGTTGATCCCGCCTACAGAACTTAATAATGATAATGGTAGTTTCGTATACCCCCCAGTTGCATTCATAGGTGCGCCTTCCCCTATCTCCACTAGTTGTACCCACTACACCCATGCAATAGGCTCCCTAACTCATAGATACCCGTGCTGGTCCCACAGTGGGGTGTATCACTCCCCAAAGTGGCAACCCGATACCACTAAAGATGCACGGTTTATATCTACCAGATGCAACAACGTCTTACCTACCAGCCCGGGCCCACGCACGCACATGACCCTGTTGGACTTGCATTGCCACTGCTAACCCGTTTTGACCTCTTACAATCAAACCCAGTAAGCATGTCCCGTCCTCGATCTAACTCGAGCTCATAAAGATACTTAATGGGTTACTGGTTTGAAAAGGGTCCCCATGTTTGACACAAGCTTTGAATCTATGCTTGGTCCCCACTAGAACTTCCCCCTTAATCCATTCTTATTTATGTCTTCTTACATGTTTTCAACTTGGTTAAGTGTTTCTAATCGTATTTCACATGCCCCCCAGGCCACCCACTTAACCCCCATGTCCCACCACATGTTTATCTGGTTAAGTGTTACTTAATTCATTAGAACCATAACCTTGTAAAGACCTCTCAATTAGACTACCGTTTACGGTTGCTGGTTTTGCCAGGTGGGTCCGGGCAGTCTTATACCGCAAACGATCCTAACCTCGTGTCTTTATAATTGTTACGCATTTAATTTGTGCCTTTGACCTCTCACATTAGACTACCGTTTGTGGTTGCTGGATTTGTCGGGCAGGTACGGGCAGTCTTATACAACAAACGAGTCTAACCTCGTGTCTTAGGCGGTTAATTATTACACATAATTATTTAACCCTAAATTGGATTAATATCCCGATTCAAATTTGTCAATAAATTCCAAATTAATTTATGTCCATAATTGTCACCTAAATTATGTCCATAATTTCAGGTATATATATAAATTTATACCAATTAATGTCTCAAATTAATTATATGCCTTTATGGCCATTTTATGCCAATTCACAATTATGTATATTTAATATTTTCCCATTGTCCCCACGCTATTCGTACGTTTTAATATGACATATGTTAGACTCGCAAATAGTCTAACTTATAGAAAGAGAAGCAACATCACAACACATAAAATAGATCTAAGAATCATGACATAAGTTTGCATAGCCAATAACTTGCATAGGTAATGGATATACATAAATTTGCATGAAATATCATGGATTTGAATATAGATCTAAACATGTAATCATGAACTTGCCTATATGGATATGGTTTTCTTATAACTTGCATATGAGTTTCATTCAAACTAGCATAGGCAATGGACATATAGAACATAAATTTGCATAACCTTGTACTGCCATGGATCTAAATATAGATCTAAACACAAAGGTGTAAACTTGCATATGGATTTAAACATGTAAATTAATGTCACATGTTTGCATATAAACTAGCATATGTATCTATATGATTCACATATGAACTTGTGTATAATCCACCTACAGACTTGCATAAGATTCATAAACTAGCATGTGATTTAACATCCCAAACTTGCATAAGATTCGTATACATATGATTTAACATCCCAAATTTGCATATGATGAATCAAGTTAAACATATACAATTCAACATATGAAATTGATCCACAATAACAAAACTGTCAACGATAGCATCACATGATTCAAAGTCATATTCTCATAATCCCAATTATAACTTATCACAATTAAATTAATTAATTAATTTGTGAAAGAAAATATACTCATAAACAAAAGAACGGTCTTGTTTTTCTGGGATCTGTATTCTGAAACTGAATTTCTCGCCTTTGATGTAGACTAATTGTTATCCTAATTTAGATTAGATTTTGATTTTTGCTCCTATCTTGTTTTTGAGTTGAAAGAGAATGGCGGCTACTCTAGGTTCTCCATTGACAGCATGGCGGCTCTTGGTATGAATTAGTGTGATTTTAGGTTGAGAGTTAGATTGCTTATATAGAATTTTAATTAATTCAGAACCATCAGATTAACCCTAGAAGCAATCAAGACCATCCAGTCAAGATAGAATAACACCTCAGCCCTAATGACTCAGCAATGAGTCAAAACAGCGTCATCTTTCAGATCTGGCTGGGGGGTAGGTCGACCCCCTGGTCGACCTGTACGGGTAGGTCGACCCCCTGGTCGACCTGGCACTTGGGCGGGAGAATTCCCGCCCAGCCTGCTCCATTGTTTGAATTTGAATTTCAAACTGTTTTTAATTTGTTTAAATTCTGAAACTTCTGAAGGCCATAACTTCTTCATACGGAGTCCAATTAACGTAAACTCGGACTCTATTTCAAGCAGAATTTCGAGATGAACACAATGGTGTAACCTGTTTCCCTAAATTCTCATATTTGAAATTAAGTATTCTTCAATTTGTAAATTTTAATATTTAAAATCACGAGGTGTTACAACTTTTGTTAGTGAGACAAAACCTAAGCTAATCCGTGTTCAGGTTTCTAAATAAAAATGTTATTTTTATTATTGAACAAATCAATACCCATGGTTCTGAATGAAAGATGAAGTATTTATTATGAAACAAATCTATATTCTTGGGTCTAAAATGAAAGTAAAGTTTTTGTTTCAAATCCAAATCAATATTCGTAGATCTAAAATAAAAATAAGATTTTTATTTCAAATCCAATCAATATCTATAGATCTAAAATAAAAATATGATTTTTATTTCTAATCCAAGACTAACAGTAATCTATTGATTCAAGAGGAAGAATTTTCATTGAAAATCTAAATCTAACCAAACATGAATATCACAATCGTCATAATCAACAAACAACAATTCCAACATCATACATCACAGATTTGAATTAATTAACATACATACATGGAATATAAATAGCGAGAAATAATTGATATTTTAATTATTTAAAAAATAACTCATATTGCTTTTTGTCTGAAATTTCAACACGCTCTATTTCAAATCTGGTCTGCTCCATGCTGTAGATCGCGAAAAGATGATTCCAATGCAACTGATTTCGTTTCATTCCGTGTCTGTTTGCAAAAGTTACGGCGGTTTAACATTGAATAATTAACGTATATTAATAATTAATTAATTAATGTTTTAATTACTTTGCTTAAGGATAATCAGGCCTTCTTCTTCCTCATATTCTCTGTGCCGCGTAAAACCCAACTCACACCGTCCTAGGGCTCAAGGCCGCGCCCTCCTCCATGCTCGAGACCACAATCAGAGACCAACACCTCGTCAACCGTTCCACCCTCTACTCGCGACCCCACCATGGTGGAACTCGCACTTCATCTCGGCCTTCAGTTCAGCTCGAAAGTCGAGCTCTTCCAGGCATGATTATGGTGCCACTGTTGGTGAAAACCCGATCTTCACCGTATGAACTTAATCGTCTCTCGTTGCTCTTCGATTTTGGTTAAAGAGTTTCTGAAATTATGTAGTGGATTGAACAAGAATTTAGGAGGAAGTTTCGAGCTTTATTGGCCATTGAAAATGTTTGAACGATGGCGGATCTGAATTGGTATTAGGGTTTGTACGGAATACTGTGTATTTGGATGGTATATATATAGTATTTTTTTATTTTTTATTTAATTCAAGAAAATATTTGTTTGTTGATACTAACTCCAAATCGAACCCAACAAATTTCGCCCCTAGCCAAATACCCTCGTTCCGGACACAATGGAATATGTTTCGTAACCTAATTCGGCTATTACGATATGTTTTTCTTTAAATTAAAATATAAAACAATATATATTTAACTTAAACGTACATTTTAAATTACCGGGGACACATACGGACTTTAAAAATTATAGAAAAATTATTTCTAGTTATGTTTTGACGATACGGTCCTAACAAAATTAATTTCATCGAATTTGGAGACCGTTTGAAAAATGGTCATTTTCTTATTGATCCAAATTGATTAAATTGACAAAACGCATTTTCTTTTGCCACGCTCACATATTAATTCTAAAAATTATGAAAATTGGAATCTAGTAATAATTTAACATTCCGGTTCAAACACAAGTGGTTTCGTCGAAAACGGAGGTCATTTGAAAAATGCCTATTTTTAAGGGCTATATATTATATTAAAAAATATATAAATTCTACAGCGACTTTTCTAAATTTTAAATTGGGCATAACTTTTGATTCCCGCTATGAAATTTCAATTTTTCAGATTCACTGGGCAGATATTTTTAAACATATTCTAATATTTTTGGTTTTACTAAAATCCGATTTATTTTGAATCCTGTACAGTTAGTCAAAGTTCAAATTCAAATCTTCAAACTACCGCGAAATTTCTAACTCCTTTTATAATTAAATTAAAATTATTCATTCTAACTTCGATTTAAATAAATTTTTCGTCGTTATTATTTAAAATAAATTATTTTAACTATTTAAAATCCATTAAAATTTCTAAAATAAAAATTTTAAATTGGTTCTGATTTTCCGGGTTGTTACAATCTCCCCCACTTAAAATCTTTTCGTCCTCGAAAAAGAACGGAGCTGAGAGTTGTTCAATTAGTTTATCTCAACTTTTTTTTCTTTTTTTTATTTCACTAATTTTAATTAGTTGATTAACTTTTCAAATATATATATACACACCTTTTATATATTCAAAAATCATATTTTCTAAAATTGAATTATATATAATTACAAATACGTTAATTATAACTTGTCACTCTCAACTCATTCTAGGGCATCTCTAACCCCATCTCTAAAGAGTTTCTCATTCTAGGATATTGTTGATCCTATCTCTAATGAGTATTCTTATTGGATATTACTAATCCAACCTCTGATGAGTCTTTTGTTCAGTTCTAACGAGTTGTATTCCAAAGATTTGAGCTAACCAGAGCTCTGATACCAACTGTAACGACCCCGGATTTCGCCCGGACCTAATCGATCACAAGATCGACCAAGACCGTTCAAAACCCGCATACGTTAACTTTGGGCATAAAACACATTAGAACAAATAACAGAAGACTTTTATTACATCATGATAATGTTACATCAGAGTATAGAATGTATCAGAGTACATTGAATATAATAATATAGTGGAAGATAAATTTACAATAAATGTAATACACTGCAGCGGAACAATTAAATTAACACAGCGGAAGACTACCAATGCTCTAGATACAACTCTAAGCTTCGATCCAGAATCATGCTTAATATATCTGTAAACTAAGCTACTCGACTGCCCGTGTGGAAAAGAGGGCACCCGAGTTTGCGAAGTGGAACAAACTATGGGTCAGACATGGGATGGTATGAGAAATCTTTCCTAACTTATCTAATAATAAGGCTAACCACAGGACCACGCCGCTAAAGCGGAATGGGTTGACTCCATTGGATTGCCAGTGCATGAAATAAAGTAAATCGTTAAATAATGCAATACTTTTTAGAAAAATGAAACCGTTATAAGACTCAAGTCCCATCACACAATGCAACGCAAACCGGAGGATAGAGTTTTACCTTATAATGGTCAAAAATGCTTGATATGATAAAAACGGATTTGATATTGTTATTAGTGTATATATGTTTCAAAAACATTTCTATCGTAATGTATCAATCATAGACGGCATAGTAACCCATCCTATTATGTCGCCATACTAGTTCTACAATCAAAACCGCTTGGTGTCGTATTGGAAATTGGGTTTCCATCAATTGTCAAGGCTAGGAACGATCTCCTTACTGATTCGAGACACTCTAGCAATGTCTCAGGATCACACCTATGGGCAACCCTTGGATCATGCATGGTCGGTCCACAAATAACATTAGTGGATCAGTTATGCCTAAACACACGCTTCTTGGTCCTATCGAACCTATAATTTGGCCATTGGCGACCAATAAATCTGAGGCCTCGAAAATTCCATCATCCACATAAGTAAAATGCCAGGGCTAGTAAGTCATTGACACCACTTCTAGCTAGAAAGGAACGTGTGCACTCCCTGCATTCCCTTGCTCTGTTCTGACTCTTACCGGGGTGTGAGGCTCGCGAGGCCACGCTATACACAAAGCTATGCCGAAGTAGGCTATGCTTTGATCATCAACCACAATGCTCTGCTTTTCAACAAAATCCTTGATCATTTGCATCTTGGCGTGCCACATTGACAATCCACGCCATGCGATCGATAACTACCAATATATAACCTCTGAGCTCGTACGTCTCAGAGAAGGGTGTTAAGAAAGAGAATAAATTCTCCACCACCACAGATATATATTAAATAGAAATCAATTTAATTTACATGGAATGAAATTCAATGTCAGACAAACATCCATTTACAAGTCCGTTCGGGGTCTGAACGATACTGGAGACACCTTATTCCTCGTCCCGTATGTCCAATACGGATGTGAGGTGCTTGCATATCCGGACAATCAACAAGTCCGTCCGGACAAACTACCACTTTTAACCCTTTACAGGTAGCTAGCCAATGTCGGGCATCAGTAGTCATCCATTCGATGTGAAGATCGCTAGTCTTCAACCACCGTCTTCTATATCTTTGAATTTAATCGTCGAAGTAATTATTCAGAATGGGTTAAAACCGATCTTTCCGAATAACTCGTTTTTTTTTATAATTAAAAATCAAGTGCTATAAAGACACATCATATGCCTCATTCCAATTCAGAATATTCTTTTAATAAAATATTCAAATTATTAGGGGAAAGGTTCCCATCAATTTTATCAAAGATAAATTCTTTTAAATTTATTCTTAAATCTTCTTTCTAAAGATTTATTAAAACTCCAATTCAGTTTCAATATCAAAATCATTACTTTATGATTATTCAATTTTAAGAAACTAATCTTATCTTAACTGGGTTAAAGAACCAATGTCTTTTAAAATACAGTTCACAATAAACCCAAAATCATCTTCCATTGAATATAGATTTTTCATAGAAATCAAATTAATATATAATCAATATAAATTTCCATATCCGACTAATAATATAAATGGAATAACGGCAATGCCTTTTAAATTCCATATCTAGTAATTGTCTTCTTTTACAGAAGTCTATCTCGATTATTATCAAATCGAATTTCCACTCAATTCCAATTAATGTATTAAATTGGAAAACTTAACTTTGGAAAATTTCTTTCTAAATCTTAATATAAAGATTTATAAATTCTAAATCATATTTTTACTGTTGATTGGGTTAAAGAACAAATATCATTTAAAAACACAGTTCACAACAAACGCAATTCACAAATCAATTTATTCTAATTACTAAATATAATTGGAAACTCTAATAATCTTAGTTAAAAGAATTATTCTTTAATACAAGGTTTAAGAACAGTGTTATTTAAGATACCATCCACGACAACCCAAAATCTAATTCTTTTATTTAACTCCAATTAAATTTTAATTAATTATAGTGCTTCATTAAATCTTAATTTAAAAGATTTATCCTAGTCAATAACTAGTTCATTTCGATAGAAATATATTTTTATCTTTTGTCCATCCAAAAACGGACATAGAAATCATCATTTTATTCTACATTGAATATTATTTTAAAATATTCGTTATTTAAAAATATTATTCAAATAAAAAGATTCTTTATGTAAAAATATTCTTTATATTGCAATATTCTTTATTTTAAAATATTATTTATATTACAATGTCTTTTAAAAATATTCTTTATTTGAAAGAAGTTCTTTATTTAAAATATTCTTTATTTTAAATTACATTCTGAATCGGAATGCGACTCAATCAGTTACCATATATGTAACACCCCGAATTTTTGAATAATCGAATTGTAATAACCCGAAATGCGAGCCAATTTAAAATTTTTATTTTGGCAATTTCGATGAATTTTGAATATTTAAAATGAATTATTTTAAATAATATCGACGAGAAATTTATTTTGAATAGAATTAGAACGTATATATTTATATAGATGGTCGTTAGAATATAAATAATTATTTATAATTATAAAAGGAATTGAAAATGGCGCGGTAGTTCGATAATTCGATTTCAAACTTCAAATGAATGTACCGGGTGCAAAATAAACCAGAATTTAACGAAACTAAAAATATTTGAATCTAATAGAGAATATCTTTCCAACGAATCCGAAAAATCAAAATTTCATAGCGGGAATCAAAAGATATGTCCAGTTGAAATTTTAGAATAGTCGCTATGAAATTTCTGGCCCTTAAAAATGGGAATTTGCAAACGACCTCGGATTTCGACGAAACCACTTTTGTTGGATCTGCGATGTCAATTTATTGCTAGGTTTCAAATTTCATAATTTTTCGAATCAATATGTGAGCGTGGCAAAGGAAAATGCGTTTGAACAGTTTCAGTTGATTTTAATCGACTGAAAAATGGCCATTTTTCAAACGGTCTCAGAATTCAACGAAACTATTTTTGTTAAGACCGTATCGTCAATACGAAGCTAGAAAATATTTTTCGGGAATTTTTAGAGTTAGTATGTGACCCCAGTAAATTGAAATGCGCTTTCAAATTCAATATATAGATTTATATTTTGATTTTGACGAAAACTGATCAAAATGATCGAAACAGCCTATGATACATATCCCATTGTGTTCGGAATGGGGGTATTACCCTAGGGGCGACAATCGTTGGGCTTGATTTGGGATTTGAATATAAAGTCAACCCAACGAAGAAAAATAAAATAAAAATAATAATAAATAAATATAAACCCTCTTGCATATAACCCCTCCCCTTACTTTTCTCTCTACCCCCTTTCAGATCTGAACAAATCCCGCCGCCCTCCTTTAGACCACGCGCCCATCGCTCCTGCCATCGCCATCGGCCGTCGTCCCCCCCCCCCTGCCACCTCCGACGGTGGTGCGCCTTCCCCCCCAGCTTCTCTCTCCTCCCGCACCATTTCTCCTATAAACCCCCTCAAATACTCGCCGTTCAGTGGCAAACTTCGCTGCCACCGCAGGGTCGAGTTCAACGTGGTTCCAGGCAGGGGTGCGGCGCTCGAGGCTCTTCAATGTGACGCAGATCGATCGACGTCCGGTTGGTTATGGGGCCACAATTCTGGAACCCTAAATCTCGGCAATGGGTTCGACGAGTACAGAAAGAGATGGGGAAGATGAAGATAATAACAGTGAGCATTCATTCCTTTTTCAGATTTAAACTTGAATAATTTTGTTTTGAAAGTGCAAAATATATGAATGACTTTGTTTTGAAAAAGAAAATTATTTAGTATAAAAATATGGTTTTGTAAAATATATATGAAAGTGTTTTTATAAAAATATAATCTTCATATAGAAGATAGCGATGAAAATATAATTTTTATATAGGTAAGATAGTAAAAATATCATCTTTATAAATATAGCGAAATAAAAATTTGATTTTTATTATATATATGTTGAAATAAAAATGTGATTTTTATAGTGATGAGATAAAAAGGCGAAATCTTTATATTTGAAAAGGCGAAATCTTTATATTTGAAAAGGCGAAATCTTTATATAGAGAATAGAGTGATAAAAATATAATCTTTATTATATGAACATCGTTATAAAAATAGAATTTTTATCTATATAGTAGCAATGTAAAAATAGAATTTTTATCCATATAGCATGATTAAAAAAATATGATTTTTATATACATGGCAACAATATAAAAATGTGATTTTTATATATGTAGTGGCTACGGGCAACGAAAGTTACAAAAGGCGAGAACAGCGATGACTTCTACATAAGAAGAGTCGAGGCGTTTGGATTAGCTAGTCGGTGAGAACTTCTCACTTTAAATTTTCTTTTCTAGTTAAAAATATATACTAGGATGCAGACGGTGTTTAGTAGCACCCGACACCCGTCGTCCACAGACCATGGACGACTTGTGTGCTTGTTTGATGTGTTGTGAAATTTGTTTGTGATGTTGATGTGAAATCGATAATAAAATATTCATGTGTTGAAATAAATTAATTATCGTTAAAAATATAATTTTTAACGTGAATGTGAATAAATAAATATTCATTTACAAACCGGACGGTTTGTTTATGTACACCTATTTGAAGGATATTGATTGGGACGATAAATTTTACACATCGCCCAACTGCACCAATAAAAATCAGTGTTTGTTTATTTGAAACCCCACACGGGTGTTGGGATGATATTTGGTGTACACTAATCCCAATTATTTGATTTCATGTCGATCGATTGATCGACAGACTGTGTGAGCGTTAATTATTTATATTTGATGCTTATGCAGTTGTGTGGTGCACTTTGGATGATTATTGATTATTTACCGTTGTGATTATATACATGTGTTGTATGGAATCCATATAAATAACATTATATGGTAATTGATTGAGCCTCATTCCAATCAGGAAAATATAAATAATCATGTGTGAAAAATGATCGTGTGTTGAAAATTATCATGTGCTGAAAGAAATATTTTAACAATAAAATTTACATCTTTATCATATTTAAAGTTAGAAACTAACTAGAAAATAGATAAGATGAGTGGTTTCTTGGGTATTGATCTGGTATTGGTTCCGGCCTTCGGCATTAATACCTAGGGAATCATTCTCTTACTACTTTACAGTTGGAGTCTGATTTAAAAATCAAACGATAGATACCATAATTTGATAAAATATATTAAATAATATAAATAGTCGTGTGTTGACAGTGCTCATGTGTTGAGAATATTCATGTGTTGAAAGAAATATATATATTCATGTGTTGAATAGAATAACGAATTTATTGAAATATATAAAGCCGTGTTGATTAGAGATGCGCCATTTTGACGTGAGCGATATTTATATCAATTATATTCGCTTTTATAATGAATATAGAAAAAGAAGTGATTTCAAAATATAACGTTTTGGAAATATTATCATTTATATAGTAATGATATGAAATATTCAATTTTGATTTGAAATTGAATATGAAGTTGAATTTGTTTTGAAAACGAATTTTAAACAATTTATAAAATACGTTTTAAAAGGAAATCGACGAAATATATATAATATATATATTATATATATAATGGCCTGAATAGAACGCGCCGCGCTGCGGCAGTTCGTGAATTTCGACCATTGACTTCGAATTGACGTTGCGGGAGATCCGATCGTCGGATTCTCCTGAATCTGGAACTGTTGGGTTCGTATCGAAAAGATCTTTCCAATGAATATTAGAAATTAGAAATCTAATGGTTGGATTTGGAATTATGTCCAAATCAAATTTGGAAAAGGTCGTTGTAAGTGCAGTTCGAAGGCCGTTGATGGAAATCGACTGTACAAGCCTTGATAAAATTATTAAAAATATCAATAATTTGTGTAAAATCATAAGAAATGGTTTGTGAAGAACTGAGATGAAAACTTCCACATTTGAAAAGATAAAAATAGATTTTTATCGAAATGAACTAGTTTTGAACTAGAATTAAAATCAATTTATTTTTGAAATAAATAAATTGAATTTGAAAGTGGTTTTAAAAATAATCAGAATTCCAATACGTGAAGTGGAAATAGATTTGAATCGAAATTATCTTCGGAATATTTCGATGTTGGATTTCGTGATTATATAGATATGGTTGTGGAAATTTGAAAGATATATTTATATCGTTATTTCCAATACGATATTTGTTGGTTTCAGAATTTGATATTGAATATAAGCCGGTATATTTTCTATTCAGAGCCTTGTATTTAATATCAAATGTGATTTGGGTTTGTCGTGAATGGTGTCTTCATTACCACCGATTCTTAAGCCCAATAGAGAAAAAGATTAAATCTTTCTATTTAGATTTAATGAAGTGTATCAATTAAATAATATTTAATTGGAATTGAATTTGAATGTGATTTTGGGTTTATCGTGAACCGTGTTTCAGATGACATTGGTTCTTCAACCAAGTTAAAGACAGGATATTGATTTTTGAAAAGATTAAAACTAAGTGGAGTTTTAATGAATCTTTAATTAGATTAAAATGTGAATTGATAATTTAAATTATCAAATCTGAAAGGTGATCGAGAAGGGAGTACCACCAGTTTAGCTCCAAAGCGATAGTTAAATCTTTAATTAGATTTGAACATGAAATGGTAATTAATTTTACCGATAGCACCGTGGTGTTAGATATGGAGTATGACCAGTTTTACTTCATGGGATGAATAGGTTGGGATTGGGAAATAAAATAAATAACTACTTCGGTGTGGTTCGCTAATCCCGACTAGTTTGAAATGATATCCAAAAAAAGATTAAAGAATAAATATAGAAGAATTTATCTTGGATAAAATTAATGGGAACCTTTCCCTAAGAATGTGATTTTGTGAATAAAAGATTATTCTGAATTGGAATGAGGCGTAGGGTGTGTTTGTGTAACATTTTTTTATTATATATGTGGGTTATTCGGAAATGTCGGGTTTATACCCATTCTGAATAACCGATTCGGCGATAAGTCGAAGATGAAGACGGTGGTTGAAGACCGGAAGTCTTCACATTGTTTGGGTGATTACTGATGATCTTGATTGGGCTGTACACCCAAGATGAGGGAATCAGTTGGTGATCGTCCAGACGTACTTGGAGATCGATGGATATGCGAGGAAAGTGCCTCCGGTTTCGTTCAGACCCAAAATGAACTTGTAAATGGACTGTGTGTCTGACATTGGATTTTATTTTGTGTTGATTGATCTCTATTAAATATACATCTGTTTGGCGGCAGAGAATTTATTCTCTTGCTTAACGCCCTTCTCTGAGACGTACGAGCTCAGAGGTTGTATATCGATGGACATCAGTCGCATGGAGTGAATTGCCAGTGTGGCACGCGTAAGTGGCAGATGATCAAGGCTTCTGTTGAAAAGCAAAGTCTTGTGGTTGATGATCAAAGCACGGCCTGTGTGGCACAGCTTTGTGTATAACGTGAATTCGCGAGCCTCACACCTCGGTATGAGTCAAAAACAGGATAATGACCCAAGGAGTGCACGACGTTTCTTTCTAGCTATGGGTGGTGTCAGTGCTTAAACTGGCTGACATTTATATACTTTTCACATGTGTGGTTGTTGGATGAGGCGCCTCGATATTAGGTCTGTTAGGACCAGGAAACGTGTGTTCAGGAATAACTAATCCTCAAAAGTAAGAGAGGACCGGCCTTGGAGGTTCCAAAGGATCATAGTGGGGTCCTGAGACATTTGCTAGAGTGTCTCGAATCGGAGAGGAGCTTGCCCCTTGCCTCGACTAATGACGGAAATCCAATTTCCAATACGTGATAGTGCGGTTTTATTTGTAGAACTAGTATGGCGACATGATATATGGTACCCATGCCGTCTATGATTGATATTTATGATTGAAATTGTTTTGACACTATACACTTATTATAGTATCAAATGATTTGTTTTGAACGTACCAAGCATGTTTGGCTATTATAAGGGAAAACCCTATCCTCCGGCTTGCGTTGCATTGTGTGATGGGACTGGGTCTTATAATAGCTTCATTTTTCGAAAAAGCATTGCGCTGTTTTGATATATGCACTAGTGTTCTTGGGAGGAAACCCGTTCCGTGTTATACGGCATGGTCCCTTGAATTACTCTCTTTTAAAATCAAGTTTTAAATAACTGTTTTAGTTCTCACACCATCACCTGACTGACCTGGAGTTTATTGTTTTAACCTAAACTCTGGGTGCCCCTATTTTCCACATGGGCAGCTAGTAGTTTTGGTTTTGCAGATTTATATTCACAGGATCCTGATTAACAGCTGGAACGATGCTCGGAAAGCTCTGTATCCGTGTATCACTTTCAGTTGTGTTTTATATTGTTTCTCCGCTGCTATTTAATTTATTATAATCTCTGATATTTGTCGAATGTAATATTTATTCATACTCTATATATTCTTGTATTCTGATGGAATTGTTGTGATAAACAATGAAATGTTCTTCCGTCTACGTTCTATTATGTCGTGTTCTCAAGGTAATTCGTTCTTTCTCTTCTCTTCGGAGATGGAGAAGTTACGGGTCACTACACGAATTAACTAAATTAAAGAATAATTAATCTCAGACGTGAGAATTAAGGGAAATGGGTTGCGCCATTGTGTTCATCTTGGAATTCTGGTCGAGGTAGAGTCTGAGTTTGCGTAAAACGAATATCGGATGAAGGAGATATGGACGAACGAAGTCAGGAAGGAAAGATAGAAAATTATATATATATATATATATATATATATATATATATATCGAGCTGGCACACTTGGGAAGTGCGCCAGTACAAATTTGCACTGGCGCACCTGCCAAGTGCGCCCAGACCGAGCAGCAGGCCTGCACAGCTTTTTGGTTCAATCGGATCCATGTTGTGACTCATTGCTGAGTCCTTTCTGACTCCTTGCTGAGTCGTTAGGGCTGAGGTGTCACCCTATCCCGACTAAATGGTTTTGATTAACCCTAAGATCATCCGACGGCTATAATTAAATTAAAATTCTATATAAACATGGGTAGACTCAAACCTTAAATCAAAGTAAAAACTGAAACTATGGTTGTCATGTTGTCATCTTGTAACCTAGAGTAGCCGCCACCAACTAGAGGGAAATCAAAGCTAATCAATTCAGTTCTATTCAACATGAATCTAAACAACAATGAATCTACTACAAAGGCAAGCTTAATCAATTTCAGAACTCAGATTTCAGAACTCAAGACCTTCTTCTTGTGAGTTCGATTTCTTTAATAAGATAATTAGTAATTTAATTGGATTAAGCTATGATGTGGATTATATGGTTATGTTGTGAATTATTGACCGCATGTTATTATCTATGTTATAAGTTCTATGATGTTATCATCTATGTTGTAAAGTTGTGATGGTATCATCTATGTTGTAATTCTATGATTGGCCTATGTATAATCAAGTCATAATGTTGAATGCTAGTTTGGCTATGATGTTGGAACTAATTCATATGATAAATCATATGTATGTATGCAAGTTTAGGATATGAATAATATGCAAGTTAATGAAATTATGTACAACCTTGCATGTTTCATGACATCTATTTTATGTGTAAATTGGATCTAAAGTTAGGCTATGACATGTGTGAGTTATATGTTAAATTCTATATGCTAGTTTACATGTTTAGATGCAAGTTCACACCATCGTTATGTTGCATAAATCACATATGAAAGTATATGTATATATATATATATATGTTTGGGGTATGAATCATTTAATGTAAGTTTGTGGTTATTGCCTATGCAAGTTTAAACCTTATGATTAGATCTATGACATACATGGTTTATGCAAGTTTGTGACTATTACCTAAACAAGTTTACACCTTTAGATTTAAACCCATGACATATGTAGTTTTATGCAAGTTGTGACCTATGCAAGTTTTAGATGTAGAACCTCATTCACACATGCAAGTTCACCCCTTATGTTTACATCTAGTTTTATCTATATGTATGTCGTGATGTTTTCTCTTTATTCCATGAGTTAGACTATTCGAGTCTAACGTATATTTTACGTTAAACGAACGAACGTGGGGCCATGTGATAATATTAAAAGATTTAATATTGATAATGGCATAAATGCCTAAAATGGCATAAAATAAATTTTTGATGATAATTGGTATGATTTTGCATACCATAAATAGATGGACATAATTGAGTCAATTATGGCCATAGTTAAATTTGGAATTGATTGATAATTTGAATAGGGAAATTAATTCAAATTGGGGAATAATTAATATTGTGTAATTTTTCGTCTAAGACACGAGGTTAGGCTCTTTTGTGGTGTAAGACTGCCCGGACCCGCCCAGCAAATCTAGCTGCCACAAATGCCAGTCTAATGTGGGAGGTCTTAGGAATAAATTTAAATGCGTAATAGTTGTAAAGACACGAGGTTAGGCTCGTTTGTGGTGTAAGACTGCCCGGACCCGCCCGGCAAATCCAGCTGCCACAAATGCCAATCTAATGTGGGAGGTCTTTATAAAGTTATGGTGTTAATGAATTAAGAAACACTTAATTAGATAAACATGTAGTGGGACATGAGGGGGTTAAGTGGGTGCCTTGGGTGGCATGTGGAATTTAGTGGGTGCCTTGGGTGGCATTTGAAATACGATTTGAAACACTTAACCAAAATTGAAACATGTAAGTGAACATGACTAAGAAGAGGGATAAGTGGGATATACTAGAGGGGACCAAGCTTAGGTGGATAGCTTGTGTCAAGTAATGGGGACCCGTTTCAACCAGTAACCCATACGTATCTTTATGGGCTCGACCCAAGTCGAGGATGGGACACGCATACTGGGCTTGACTGTAAGAGGCCAAAATGGGTTAGCGGTGGCAACGCAAGTCCAACGGGTTCATATGCGTGTGTGGGCCCGGGCTAGTAGGTAAGACATTGTTGCATCGTGTAGGTATAAGCCGTGCATTGTTGGTGGTATCGGGTTGCCACTTTGGGGAGTGATACACCCCACTGTGGGGGCAGCACGGGTATCTACGAGTTAGGAAGCCGATCGCATGGGGGTAGTGGGTACACCTAGTGGAGATAGGGGCAGGCGACACCTATGAAGGCAACTAGGGGTGCGCGAAACTACCATTTTCATTATTAAGTTCGGTAGGCGGGATCAACCTTAGGGTGACTAGTGGTGGTGTAGTGTTGTAATTATCTTATAGTGGTTTAGGTGCGCCTTTAACGTTATCTTTGTTCATCTTATTTCCTTGTTTACTCTGTTATACCCAATTGTTCACAGTCATTTCCTTATTTTCTAACTTATGCCTCAGCCTAGTTATTTTGGTAATTATATTGTTAAAGTTATCGCACTCGCCAGACTTTATGTCTGACCCCCTTTGTTTCCACCTCTTTTCTTCCTTTTCCCTCCAGGTGCTCAGGGTGGAACTAGCACCAGTGGAGCTTGATTTTGGATAGCTGTATCTCTTGCTTTTAGAAGTTGCTTGGATTGCTGAAGTAAAAGTTCAGCCTATCTTATTTATGGCTATTTTGTGTTGGGGTTATGTCTTTCAATTTATGTACTTTGATTTAGTCAAGATGGATATTATGTACTTTGACTCTGGTTTTTGATGATGTAATCAAACCTATGTGTCTACCGCTGCAATGAATAAAGTTTTAAATTTTTAAGTACTGTTTATATTTGTCTTGTTGTTAAGTTTCTGTTCTATACTCACTTAAAACGCTCCATAGAAGTTATTGCATTCCCTTTGTGAGTGACATTAATGGACTTGGGGTGTTACACGTGGTAACAGAGCTGAAGGTTATAAGAACAGATATGAATTTTGAAAAACTATTTTTCAAAAACACTTTTATAAAGAAGTACCTTCAAAAGTATGTTTTAAGGAAAGTATTTTCAATAGAAAAGCTTATTTTAGAAAGCATAACCCCAAGAGCCATATGTCTTTCCTTCGGTTCTTTTGTATTGAATCTTTCCTTTTTCGTTTCAGCATGTCTGGAATTCCCGAGATACCCGAGGGGATACCGATACCAGGATGGTTTAGGAGGTATTTGGAGACTAGGGCCACCACTGCAGGTCCAGCAAATGCTCCTCCTCCTCCTCGTGTCGATACTTTTGCTAAGATATGTAAGGACTTTCGAGCAATGGGTGGAAAACCTTTTCACGGGACAAAGACATTTGATGAAGCTCAAAATTTCCTAAAGGAGGTGGAAGAATTGTTTGGAATCTTCGAAGTGGAAGATGGAAGAAAGGTCCAGTTAGCTGCCTGGCTAATGAAGGATGAGGACTCGTTTTGGTGGGAGGTCACTAATGGAGAATGTCTAGTCGATACATGGCCAGATTTTAGGCGGAGGTTTGAGGCGAAGTTTCTCTCACGGGCTGAAGAGAATCTATACATGGAAAGGTTTCTAGCATTGAAGCAGGGGAATCTATCAGTAAAAGAATACATCAACAAATTCAATCAGTTGGCGAGATTTGGCTTGGACTTGGTGAATACACCAGAAAAGAAGGCCCTGAGATTTGTTAAGGGTTTGAACGAGCCGCTTCATGGGTTAGCTATGACCCACATCCCCATGGGGGCTACCTTTGAGAGACTAGTTGACATGGCGCTTATGCATGAAGAAGAGAAGGGCGCCAATGCTAATAGGGAACCCGAGAAGAAAGGGGATCAAAAGAAACCGCAACAGCAACAACAGAACAAGAAAGGTGGTAAAGGCAACAATGGTAAGGGAAAGAAGAGATGCTTTAACTGTGGGACACCAGGCCATCTAAGAAAAGATTGTAGGAAGAAAAAGAAGACTGGTTGTTTCCACTGTGGCAAAGCAGGGCATCTGATTAAGGACTTCCCAAGGAAATGGCAGAGGGCAGGGTCTACCTCGGGAGGACAGGTGCAGGCTCTTATGGCACCAGGGCAGGCAAGGGGGCAAGTTCAGGCTCTCATGGTCCCACCACTGCAAGAACGAGGTAGAGCAATTTTCGTTGAAAATTTAGTTTTTCTGTTTGATCATTATGTCCGTACTTTATTCGATTCTGGCACATCACATTCGTTTATCTCTACATCATTAGTTGAAACACTGCACCTAAATACTAGTCTAGTTACGGATCCCTTAGTAGTCTCAAGTCCTATCGGTGGTTCGGCTCATCTTTCTATGATTTGTCGGGATTTGGGAGTGTTTATCTTGGGCGTTGGGTTTGAATGCAACGCCTTTGTTCTTGGCTTCATGGGCTACGGCTTGATTTTAGGTATGGATTGGCTAACTAGATTAGGGGCCATCCTAGATTGTGAAAGAAGGGTAGTTAGGTTGTTGACTCGTTGTGGAAAGACCCATGATATTTCTTGTGAACCTAGAGGTCCGGTAATGCTTAGCTACCTAGAATCCCTTGACGCATCCAATGATGATTTACATTCTGTTCACATAGGCCGTGAATATGTTGATGTCTTCGATGAGGTGAGGGGTTTACCCCCAAAACGTGAGATAGACTTTCGAATATATCTAGTAGATAATGCAAATCCAGTTGCATTGCCAGTGCACCACATGGCTCCAAGAGAGAGAAGAGAACTCAGTAAGCAAGTGAAAGAATTGCTTGAGAAGGGGTTCATCAAACGTAGTATATCGGAGTGGGGTGCTCTAGTAGTAGTTGCCACGAAGGCAATTGGGTCCCTTAGACTTTGTGTGGACTATAGAGTACTTAATAAGCTTACTAAGAAGAATAGGCACCCAATGCCGTGGATTGACGATCTCTTCGATCAGTTAGTTGGCGCCTCAGTGTTTTTGCAGTTGGACTTAGCCATGGGTTTCCATCAATTGAGAGTGGCTGAGGATAGCATAGACAAGACTGCCTTTAGGACTCCGGACGGCTTCTTCGAGTGGCTTGTGATGCCCTTCGGTTTGACAAACGCCCCCGCATACTTTGTTGACTTGATGAGTAGGGTGTTTAGGGAGTACCTTAATAAATTTGTGGTAGTCTTTGTGGACGACATCTTGATCTTTTCTAAGAGTGAGGAAGAGCATGCCCTACATCTTAGGGAAGTGTTAGAGACCCTTCGAGCACATAGCCTTAAAGCTAAATTTCTAAATGTCACTTTTGGAGGAAGGAAGTGTGATTCTTAGGGCACGTGGTTTCCAAAGAAGGGATAGCTGTGGATCCCGCACAGGTAGTGTCCACCCAAGATTGGAAGGTCCCTAAAAATGCTACCAAGGTGAGGAGTTTCTTAGGGTTGGCTGGCTACTGTAGGAAGTTTATCAAGGACTTCACAAAGATATCAGCCCCGTTAACATGCTTGACGAAGAAGAACTTAGTTTTCACATGGGACGTAGATTGTGATGATGTGTTCCAACGTTTAAAGAAAGCTTTGACCACAGCCCCAGTCTTAGTGTTGCCAGATGGGAGTAAGCCATTTACCGTTTATACCGATGCTTGTGGGACAGGACTAGGCGCAGACTTAATGCAAGAGGGAAGGGTAATAGCTTATGGAGGAAGGCAGTTGAGAGTGCATGAGAGAAATTACCCTACATATGACCTAGAGTTGGCCGCTATTATTTTCACGCTTAAGTCTTGGCGCCATTATCTTCTTAGCGATAAATTCGAATTGTTCACTGACCACAAATCACTAAAATACTTGTTTTCTCAGAAGGACTTGAACTTAAGGCAGCAAAGGTGGATGGAATTATTAGCACCCTACGATTTCGAGATAGCATATACCCCTGGCAAGGGTAACGTGGTGGCATACGCCTTAAGTAGGAAAAGGTTATCCTTGAGTCCTTTGTTTGTTGAGCGGCAAAGCTTAGAGTTCATCTCTACATTTGACTTTAGACCTTCCATTGACTTTGTACCCGGTTTGCTAGCATCCTTAGAGGTCAGACCTACGCTTTTGGGACGGATTGGTGAGGCACAGCGAGATGACCCACAGTTGGTTGAGTTAGTAGAAATGCTCAAAAGGGGGGAGTCATCGAGCCATCTCAGTTGGTATCCCCTAGATGATAAGGGTTGGTTACGTAGGGATGGTAGACTTTGTGTACCACGGGACGAGAACTTGAGGAAGACCATTCTTGATGATGCACATCGTTCGAAGATGACCATCCATCCCGGCGGGGACAAGATGTACATGGACATGAGACGAGTTTACTTTTGGGCCGGTATGAAGAGGGATGTGGCTGAGTTTGTCGCTAGATGCTTGGTGTGCCAACAAGTAAAAGAAGAGCAAAAGAAGCCCGGTGGGTTGCTTCACCCATTGGAGGTCCCACAATGGAAGTGGGAAAGTGTCTCGATGGACTTTATTGATGGGTTACTGAGATCGAGGAAGCGTAATACGGGGATTTAGGTCGTGGTAGACAGACTTGCTAAGAGCGCCCATTTCATTCCCGTGAAGAGTAAGAGGACTGCTCCATGGTTAGCCTCCGTATACATTCGAGAGATAGTTCGTTTGCACGGTGTTCCTTCTAGCATAGTGAGCGACCGCGATCCTATCTTTACTAGCGAGTTTTGGAAGAGCTTGCAAGAGGCGGTAGGGACTCAGTTATGTTTGAGCACCGCATATCATCCTCAGACGGACGGCCAGACCAAGAGGGTGAATCGGATTCTAGAGGACCTATTGAGGTTGTGTGTCTTGGACTTCGGGAGTACATGGGAGTAACATCTTCCGTTGGTGGAGTTCGCATATAATAATAGCTTTCAGTCTAGCATTGGCATGGCACCGTTCGAGGCTCTTTATGGACGGCCGTGTCATTCGCCTACATGTTGGTGGGAATCTACAGATAAGATCTTGCTTGGGCCCGATATGATTAGAGAGACTTCGGAAAAAATCGATTTGATTCGAAGGAAGATGAAGACGGCACAAGATAGGTAGAAATCTTATGCGAACAAGAGGAGGACAGATCTTGAGTTTGATATTGGGGACATGGTCTTTTTCAAGGTGTCTCCATTACGGAATGTGGTTCGCTTTGGGTCCGTTGGGAAGTTAGCACCAAGGTTCGTAGGGCCGTTTCCTATTAAGGAGAGGATTGGATAGATGGCGTATAGAGTGGAGTTGCCTGAGAGACTTAGTGGTGTACACGATGTATTCCATGTATCACATTTGAGGAAGTGCTTGCACGAGACCACGGAAGTGGTGGAGCCGAGCTTGATTAGAGAGGTGGAGATAGAGCGTGATGCGACGATTCGACGAGCTCCTACGTGCATTCTTGGGTCGGAGATTAAGAATTTGAGGAATCGAGAGGTCAAGTTAGTCAAAGTACAATGGGGAGATGATGAGAGCAACGCTACTTGGGAGACGGAAGAGAAGATGCGTTCATTGTACCCTTTTCTTTTCGAGGGTATGTCTTTTAATTTCTCCTTTATCACTTAGCTTGTACTTGTTTTATCTTTAGTATGTCCTCTCGCTAGTATCTTTGACCTTTAGATAGGGTAGTCCTATGGTTGAAACATGTGTTTGAGACATGCTATGTATGATGGATGCATGTGGATGCAAGTGTTTGCTAGTGGTTGCTCGTGGATGCATATACACACACTTTAGGCACTAGATCGGCTCAGTCACTTTCATACTGCATATTGCATATAAATGAATGTATATAGTAGAATGAATGTAAATTAAATGTGTGTATCATATGGATGTTGCATTTGAATGAATGGTTGTGCACACATGTAGTAATGATATGTATAGGGTTCCTTGCATACATGATGGATACATGGCACTATCATTATTTGCATTAAGGAGGTCGACTGAATCAGTAGACCGCCTGATTTTGCATTAGTATATAGACATATACACACACTGTGCATATGTACATGAAAAGCATTAGAAACCTTTTAAGGACCATGGTTGCTAGTGGTTGATGGTTGAGTAGATGGATAATTGGATGGTAGGATACGTTCTTCTTGACTTAGAGATTTCGAGGACGAAATCCTTTAAGTAATGGAGAATGTAACACCCCGAATTTTTGAATAATCAAATTAACTAAATTAAAGAATAATTAATCTCAGACGTGAGAATTAAGGGAAATGGGTTGCGCCATTGTGTTCGTCTCGGAATTCTGGTCGAGATAGATTCCGAGTTTGTGTAAAACGGATACCGGATGAAGGAGATATGGACGAACGAAGTCAGGCGGGAAAGATAGAAATATATATATATATCGCACTGGCGCACTTGGGAAGTGCGCTAGTACAAATTTGCACTGGCGTACCTGCCAAGTGCGCCCAGGCCGAGCAGTAGGCCTGCATAGCTTTCTGGTTCAGTGTGATCGGTGTTGTGACTCATTGCTGAGTCCTTTCTAACTCCTTGCTGAGTCATTAGGGCTGAGGTGTCACCCTATCCCGACTGAATGGTTTTGATTAACCCTAAGATCATCCGATGGCTATAATTAAATTAAAATTCTATATAAACATGGGTAGACACAAACCCTAAATCAAAATAAAAACAGAAACTATGGCCGTCATGCTGTCATCTTGTAACCTAGAGTAGCCGCCACCAACTAGAGGGAAATCAAAGCTAATCAATTCAGTTCTATTCAACATTAATCGAAACAACAACGAATCTACTACAAAGGCGAGCTTAATCAATTTCAGAACTCAGATTTCAGAACGCAAGACCTTCTTCTTGTGAGTTCGATTTCTTTAATAAGATAATTAGTAATTTAATTGGATTAAGCTATAATGTGGATTATATGGTTATGTTGTGAATTATTGACTGCATGTTATTATCTATGTTATAAGTTCTATGATGTTATCATCTATGTTGTAAAGTTGTGATGTTATCATCTATGTTGTAATTTTATGATTGGCCTATGTATAATCAATTCATAATGTTGTATGCTAGTTTGGCTACGAGGTTTGAACTAATTCATATGATAAAACATATGTATGTATGCAAGTTTAGAGGTTAATTAAGATATGAATCATATGCAAGTTAATGAAATTATGTACAACCTAACATGTTTCATGACATCTATTTTATGTGTAAATTGGATCTAAAGTTAGGCCATGACATGTGTGAGTTATATGTTAAATTCTATATGCTAGTTTACATGTTTAGATGCAAGTTCACACCATCGTTATGTTGCATAAATCACATATGCAAGTATATGTATATATATGTTTGGGGTATGAATCATGTAATGTAAGTTTTTGGTTATTTCCTATGCAAGTTTACACCTTATGATTAGATTTATGACATACATGGTTTATGCAAGTTTGTGACTATTACCTAAACAAGTTTACACCTTTAGATTTAGATCCATGACATATGTAGTTTTATGCAAGTTGTGAACTATGCAAGTTTTAGATGTAGAACCTCATTCACACATGTAAGTTCACCCCTTATGTTTAGACTAGTTTTATCTATATGTATGTTGTGATGTTTTCTCTTTATTCCATGAGTTAGACTATTCGAGTCTAACGTATATTTTATGTTAAACGAACGAACGTACAACGTGGGGCCATGGGATAATATTAAAAGATTTAATATTGAGAATTGGCATAAATGCCTTAAATGGCATAAAATAAATTTATGATGATAATTGGTATGATTTTGCATATCATAAATAGATGGACATAATTGAGTCAATTATGGCCATAGTTAAATTTGGAACTGATTGATAATTTGAATAGGGAAATTAATTCAAATTGGGGAGTAATTAATTTTGTGTAATTAATCGTCTAAGACACGAGGTTAGGCACTTTTGTGGTGTAAGACTGCCCGGACCCGCCCGACAAATCCAGCTGCCACAAATGTCAGTCTAATGTGGGAGGTATTAGACATAAATTTAAATGCGTAACAGTTGTAAAGACACGAGGTTAGGCTCGTTTGTGGTGTAAGACTGCCCGGACCCGCCCAGCAAATCCAGCTGCCACAAATGTCAGTCTAATGTGGAAGGTCTTTATAAGGTTACGGTGTTAATGAATTAAGAAACACTTAACCAGATAAACATGCAGTGGGACATGAGGGGGTTAAATGGGTGCCTTAGGTGGCATGTGGAATTTAGTGGGTGCCTTGGGTGGCATTTGAAATACGATTAGAAACACTTAACCAAAATTGAAACATGTAAGTGAACATGACTAAGAAGAGGGTTAAGTGGGATATACTAGAGGGGACCAAGCTTAGATGGATAGCTTGTGTCAAGTAATGGGGGCCCGTTTCAACTAGTAACCCATACGTATCTTTGTGGGCTCGACCCAAGTCGAGGACGGGACACGCATACTGGGCTTGACTGTAAGAGGCCAAAACGGGTTAGCGGTGGCAAAGCAAGTCCAACAGGTCATATGCTTGTGTGGGCCCGGGCTGGTAGGTAAGACATTGTTGCATCGTGTAGGTATAAGTTGTGCATTGTTGGTGGTATCGGGTTGCCACTTTGAGGAGTGATATACCCCACTGTGGGGCCAGCACATGTATCTACGAGTTAGGAAGCCGATCGCATGGGGTAGTGGGTACACCTAGTGGAGATAGGGGCAGGCGGCACCTATGAAGGTAACTAGGGGTGCACGAAACTACCATTTTCATTATTAAGTTCGGTAGGCGGGATCAACCTTAGGGTGACTAGTGGTGGTGCAGTGTAGTAATTATCTTATAGTGGTTTAGGTGCGCCTTTAACGTTATCTTTGTTCATCTTATTTCCTTGTTTACTCTGTTATACCCAATTGTTCACAGTCATTTCCTTATTTTCCAACTTATGCCTTAGCCTAGTTATTTTGGTAATTATATTGTTAAATTTATCGCACTCGCTAGACTTTATGTATGGCCCCCTTTGTTTCCACCTCTTTTCTTCCTTTTTCCCCCCAGGTGCTCAGGGTGGAACTAGCACCAGTGGAGCTTGATTTTGGACTGCTGTATCTCTTGCTTTTAGAAGTTGCTTGGATTGCTGAAGTAAAAGTTCAGCCTATCTTATTGATGGCTATTTTGTGTTGGGGTTATGTCTTTCAATTTATGTACTTTGATTTAGTCAAGATGGATATTATGTACTTTGACTCTGGTTTTTGATGATGTAATCAAACCTATGTGTCTACCGCTGCAATGAATAAAGTTTTAAATTTTTAAGTACTGTTTATATCTGTCTTGTTGTTAAGTTTCTATTCTATACTCACTTAAAACGCTCCATAGAAGTTAATGCATTCCCTATGTGAGTGACATTAATGGACGTGGGGTGTTACAATATAATTTCGGTTATATGGATTTCATACATCATATGTATATGACAACAAATGATAAATAATCATCAAACCATCCATTCAACATCCAGAGTGAAGTTCGCAACTGTGTGAGCATTAAAATGAAATAATAACGCTCATCGCAGCTTGTCAATCTATCGATCAACATACAACTAAATATTGGGACTAGTGTACGTCAAATATTATCCCAATACCCGTGTAGGGTATTCAGCCAACAACAGTTCATATAAATAAATGATTGGTTAATGAATTTAACCAATTTCAATTCTGCTAACATATTGATGATAATGAACCAAACATGTTATTGAATTCCTAGTGCCGAATAAAAATATATTTTACTCGTATAATTTCCCTGTACTTTTCTAATGTCTAATAAACTGTAATTTATTTATATGGCATTATTACAGATGACAAATAAAAAGATAATTCCTATTTTCTTTTATTTGTAAGCAAAAATTTATTTTAAACTTTAACAAATAAAAAGAAATGTTTTATTTGTATGTATAGTTTCAAATCATAACATATGAAATGCCTCTCTATTCCGTATATAAGTTATAATGTAAAATTTGACAATACAGCTGTCACTTTAATGTACATACAATTCTATTTTATGTTTTGACCAATAATATGATTCTTATATTTGAATATAAATTCTAATGAAAGTTTGCAAATAACAATGATTTTTTTTATTTGCATATAAATTATATTGTATGTTATGCAAATAAAGGTGACCCTTATATTTGCATATAAATTATATTTCAACAAAATGTATAAAAAGTGTTACATCCATTCTGCTGACAATTCTATTTTATCAAAATGAATATCTTTGTTGTAACACAAACCTATTTAACAAAAATGCTATTTGTGTTTAACACTTTTATTTAACCAAAAATGTAATTTTTATTTTCAACCATCTTATTTTGGCAAAATGTACATTTTTATTTCAACTAATATATTTTGACAAAAAAATTCTTTTCATCTCAGCTATTTGGTTTCAACAAATATGATGTATTTGTTTCAACCAATCTTTTTGACAAAAATACATATTTTGATAAAAATGTATATTTCTAATTCAACTATTTTAATTTGTCAAAAATGCTCATTTTTGTTTCAACAATTCTAATTTGACAAAAATGTTCATCTTTGGCTTTAACAATTATATTTTGACAAAAAGGCCAATCTTGTTTCAACGGTTACATTTTGACAAAAGTGACAAATTCGGTTTCAACTATTGTGTTTTGACAAAAATGGATATTTTGTTTTAATTAATGTGTTTTGACAAAAATGTATATTTTGTTCAACAATTCTAATTTGACGAAAATGAATGTTTTTTATTTCAACTATACCAATTAACAAAAATGAATGTTTTTGTTCAATTAAAACTATAATGACCAAAAATGAATATTTTTGTTTAACTATTCTATATTGACAAAAATGAATGTTTTTGTTTGACTATTCTATATTGACAAAGATGCTAATGTTCGTTTAACAATTCTAATGAGACAAATTAAATATGTTTGTTTTGACAAATCTAATGCGATAAAAATGATAATGTTTGTTTTGCTAAATCTAATGTGACAAAAATGATAATGTTTGTTTTGCTAAATTATTAAGCAAAGGTGATAACTTTGTAATCTTTTTATTTTAATCCTTTTTATTCTAAGCTTCTTATTCTAATCTTTTTGACATAAATGTTAAATTTGTCTCAATAACAAGTTTTGACACAAATGATAAATTTTATTTCAATTTACATGTTTTGACAAAAATCTATATTTTTATTTCAATAATCATGTTTTGATAAAAATGTTATTTTTACTTCAACTAGCATGTTTGACAAAAATAACTATTTTTATTTCATATAAAATGACAACAAAAATGATACTTTCAACTCTTCTATTTTTATTGCATATAATATGTAAATAAAAATGCAACTTTAAAATCTATTCTTTTCATTACAACCAAAGTGACAATAAAAATGTTTCTTTTGTATCAATTCTTTTTATTTTAACTAACTTGAGAATAAAAATGTTATTTTTAAATCTATCCTTTTTATTGTAACTAAATTGACAAGAAAAATGTTACTTTAAATCCATTCTTTTTATTGCATATAAAATGACAATAAAAATGTTATTGTTTTAATCTACACTTTTTATTTTATATAAGATGACAATAAAAATGTTACTTTTAAATCTCAACTCTATTTCATTGTAACTAATTGAAACTAAAAATGAAATCCTTTTATTCCAATTCTAATCTTTGTAACTAAATGAAAATATAATCTTTTAATTGAAACAAAATGACACTAAAAACATGTTTCTTTTAGTTGAAACAACATGTTGCTAAAAATATGTTTCTTTTTAAATCTACTTCTAACAAAACCATTAAAATGATAACTTTATTTTGTTGGTTATCCAATCTCAGCAAAAGTGATTCTTTTGTTTGACACAACTCTATATTTCATGTTTCAATAAAATTAAATACTTTTGTCATTGAGACAAAACCTAAGCAAATCCGTGTTTAGGTTTCTAAATAAAAATGATATTTTTATTATTGAACAAATCAATACCCATGGATCTGAATGAAAGATGAAGTCTTTATTATAAAACAAATCTATATTCTTGGGTCTAAAATGGAAGTAAAGTTTTTATTTAAAATCCAAATCAATATTCGTAGATCTAAAATAAAAATAGGATTTTTATTTCAAATCCAATCAATATCTATAGATCTAAAATAAAAATATGATTTTTATTTCAAATCCAAAACTAACAGTGATCTATAGATTCAAGAGGAAGAATTTTCATTCAAAATCTAAATCTAACCAAACATGAACATCACAATCGTCATAATCAACAAACAACAATTCCAACACCATACATCGCAGATCTGAATTAATTAACATACATACATGGAATTTAAATAGCGAGAAATAATTGATATTTTAATTGTTTTAAAAAAAACTCACATTGCTTTTTGTCTGAAATTTCAACATGCTCTATTTCAACTGCTCCATGTTGTAGATCACGGAAAGATGATTCCAACGCAACTAATTTCGTTTGATTCCGTGTCTGTTTGCAAAAGTTACGGCGGTTTAACATTGAATAATTAACATATATTAATAATTAATTAATTAATGTTTTAATTACTTTGCTTAAGGATAATCAGGCCTTCTTCTTCCTCGTATTCTCTGTGCCCCGTAAAACCCAACTCACACTGTCCTAGGGCTCAAGGCCGCGCCCTCCTCCGTGCTCGAGACCACGATCGGAGACCAACACCTCGTCGGTCGTTCCACCCTCTACTCGCGCCCCCACCATGGTGCAACTCGCATCTCATCTAGGCCTTCAGTTCAGCTCGAATGTCGAGTTCTTCCAAGCGTGATTCCGACACCCCTGTTGGTGAAAACCCGATCTTCACCATATGAATTTAATCGCCTCTCGTTGCTCTTCGATTTTGGTTAAAGAGTTTCTGAAATTATGTAGTGGATTAAACAAGAATTTAGGAGGAAGTTTCGAGCTTAATTGGCCATTGAAAATGTTTGAACGATGGCGGCTTTGAATTGGTATTAGGGTTTGTACGGAATACTGTGTATTTGGATGGTATATATATATCTATAGTATTTTTTATTTATTATTTAATTCAAGAAAATATTTGTTCGTTGATACTAACTCCAAATCGAACCCAACAAATGTTGTCCCTAGCCAGATACCCTCGTTCCGGACACAATGGAAAATGCTTCGTAACCCAATTCGGCTGTTACAATATGTTTCTTTAAATTAAAATTTAAAACAATATATATTTAATTTAAACGTACATTTTAAATTACAGGGGCCACATACGGACTATAAAAATTACAGAAAAAATATTTCTAGTTTTTTTTATGATACAGTCCTAACAAAATTAATTTCATCGAATTTGGAGACCGTTTGAAAAATGGCCATTTTCTGGTCGATCCAAACTGACTGAAATTGTCAAAACACATTTTCTTTTGCCACGCTCACATATTAATTCTAAAAAAATTGGAACCTAGAAATAATTTGACATTCTGGTTCCAACACAAGTGGTTTCGTCGAAAACAGAGATCGTTTGAAAAATGGCTATTTTTAAGGGCCATATATTATATTAAAAAAATATTTAAATTCTACAACGACTTTTCTAAATTTTATATTGGGCATAGCTTTTGATTTCTGCTATGAAATTTCAGTATTTCAGATTCATTAGGAAGATATTTTTAAACAGATTCTAATATTTTTGGTTTCACTAAAATCCGATTAATTTTGAATCCTGTACAGTCAGTCAAAGTTCAAATTTTCAAACTACCGCGCTATTTCTAACACCTTTTATAATTAAATTAAAATAATTCATTCTAACTTCGATTTAAATAAATTTTTTGTCGTTATCATTTAAAATAAATTATTTTAACTATTTAAAATCCATTAAAATTTCTAAAATAAAAATTTTAAATTGGTTCTGATTTTCCGTGTTGTTACATCAAGCTAGCCAATATACAATGGAGCAAGGACGATGACGATTGCATGTGGGAAACAAAAGAGAGTATGAAGTCGATCCATGATCCATCTAGAACTCTTTGAGTGGTATGTCCCATATATCGTATTGTACTTGTACAAATGTGTCATGTACCACTAAAATTCTACATGTTAGGATATGATTTTGTTTGCATGGATTATTGGATTATATGCTGGATGGTAGATTGGATACTCGTGGATGGTAGGCATGCGGGATGTTATGTTTGCATGTGTTTGCTTCAAATCTCGGGGGAGAAATTCCTAAAGAGCAGAGAATGTAACGACTCATGTTTTATGTACCGATCGATTATAATATATATATATTTTTATTCCCTAATGGTCGGATCATTCTCAGATTTTAATATGTTGTTCATGGAGGTGTTAGACATGTCCATGATTTTTACCAAATTTAATAATGACCATTTTTCCCTTTAGTTTGTTGTTTGGGCTATAACTTATAGGGATCGAATCAGGTGCTGAAATTGGTCTCGTTGGAACAGAATGGTGGTTTACGATTCCATAGATTGGTCACATGAAGAACTTTGTTCAGTGGTTTAGGAGGAATCATTATTTTAAGTGTCAATTGCTATTTAGGCACAATGGTTAGCAGCTAATGGGCTGATTAGCAGCTAATGGGATGATTAGCCAAGCTCATTGGACTAATGACCTGCATATATATGTATATATATAGGGGTTTATGGGGAGAACCAGGGTTACTCTTTTCATACTAACCTTAGGTTGGGTGTTTGTGAATCTCCGGTTCAATCTAAAACCCTAATCCTCTATTCTTTTCATTCATATCCACCGTAGATTGCATCTAGAAGATATATCATCATCAAGGTAGGATACATCACATCATTTTGCATCAGATTCGAAGATTATCAGCGCTGTCCAAATCTGATCTCGTCGGATTTATATTAAATTGGGGATTAGGTGAGTGATAGATATCTCTAACATAAAAACTACAGATTGTATGGGTAAATTAGGATCACATTCGTATATTACATGCAAAATTCACCCTAGATCTGATCATATATGTTAATCTCAAATTTAGACCTCTTAGGAAAACCTAATTTGATTATGTTAACTTGATGATTGTTAGATTATTCATGTTTATTCATATATTTAGATCCAGAACATGCTAGATCTCATGTTTATGATATGTTTATTCCGTAATTGTGGTATGTTCATGTTTGTATGATCAGTATTGCATAAATTGATGTTTGTTTTTATCGAATTGATTGCGTTTTTTGAGTTATTGTTAGAATTGATTATCGTAGATCTTAGGATCGAAGAACAGAGAAATCAAAGGTTCAGATGATCGAATTCAGACAAAATTTAGCGGAGGAGCTCTGTTTACAAGTCGAAGAAACACAAAAAATTTGGTGCCAAAATTCGCTAAGTATATGGACTGGTACTGATCCATCTTGGGTCGGTACTGATCCAATATGGTCCGATATCGATCCATTATTGATCAGTACCGATCCATCAAGATAGGTCGGATGGCAGCGAAACTTTGTGGAGTGCATCGCGATGGTAAGTCAAGGCTGGTTGTAAATTTTCAAGTCAGTCAGAGTCATTTTGGGATGGGTCAAAGGTTGATTACTCGAGACATGGATGGATCGACAGAAGTTTCTATAGGAAGGCCGAAATGGCTAGAAAATGGACCGTGGGATGTTCTTGAGGCAAGGATGGACCAGAGCCAAAAATTAAGAAAATTTACGCTAATTGTATGGACCGGTACCGATCTATCATGAACCGGTACCGATCCATAAGATTGTCAAGATGGGGGTCGAAATTTTGTGGACTTGATGATGAGGCCTTATATGGGTTGCTGGTGAAGTTTGGTAAGTAATGGACTTCGTATGGATGATGTGCAACTCAACGATGGTTAGTGCTTCGGTTGTGAACTCAAGTTGGAGTGGTCAGAGCTCAATTGATATGATGTTGGTTGTGATGCGATATACGATCCAGTAAGACGATGGATTGACTAAGGTGGGAGTTGATCAAGGTTATAATGGAATTGGTTTGAGAAGTCGCTCGACCTAAAGATATATCGCCAAAATGAAAGGCTTGACAGATTTGAAGCGCCATGGAAACATCGATAATTAGGGTGTTCTAAAGGACTCAAAGCAGGGGTATCATGGGGACGCCCATCAGGATTAGAATTGATAGATCGTTTACCCTGGGCAGTCATGATGGGCCCAGTTGTTTTCATCGAGCAAGGAAAACATACGTAGTCACGATGGCGTATGGTAGTTTGGCTAGAACTGGGGTTTTCCATTAGCCCTTTTGATCGTTGGAAGCAAGTTTGATTATCGATGGATTTAAGGTTGTAGTCGGTGATAGCTAAGATATTGGATGTTATGGTCGATTGTATGGTTTCTTCTCTATTTTATCTGGGTAGGCTATCACTATAGGTTATTGAAGATAAAAGGGATAGGGATTGTCCTTTCCTGTTCTGTAATAGCATGTAATGGATGGTTTTTTACATGTTAACTTTGTTGTTGTCGGACTGATCAGATGGTTGAACTGTCTATGCTCATATTATCCAGTGTATATGTTGTTAGTTCTTTTATCGCACACTAAGACTATTGTCCGACACAAGGTTTTATGTTTCCCTCTTATTACCTTAGGATGTTCATCAATGTTGTTGTTAATGAGCAGGCTGAGTAGCAGGTAGAAGGTTGCAGGTTTTAGTGTCGGTGATGTGTGCGGTGACGAGCAGGAGGCTGGCATACTATATTACTACCTACTATTAGATATTTCTTCTCTCTTTCTGCTATATGTTGATTATTATTGATACTCTAAGGGAAGTAGAGAGGCATATTGTATTCAGAGATTCATGTACTGAGATGTGTTGTACTTGAGATCCTGTGGTTTTATGACGATTTGATTTTCAGTTCAGTTATGTTTTACTACTATATCCTATTGTATATTTTAATTATATGTCTTATCCATGAGTTGTAAGTTATACGACAGAATTTATTTTGAGTTATTCTAACCTGATCATCGTCCCGTATCGGCTTGGTATGTCATATAACGCATAATTCCTTAGTTCAGTGAAGTAGGTACAGGGCGGTCGTCACATTGAGCGATCCAGCCGAACTTGGAGACTACCACTCAGTTGCCACGTTTTACCACAATGCTCCTTAACAACCAAATACGAAGGAGAAGTATCAAGGAAAACCAACCAAGCTGTCGACCAAAAATCTTCCCCTACACTAACAACATATGAAATATGGTTACTAATCCCTTAAGACACAAAGTGCAAGAAGTCACGGGGATCATATGTACTTTTGTTACTAGCGAGCTACTCAAAAAGTGATGCCCATTTAGGATAATTTGGAATCATTGTAGTAGGATTATTACATAGCTTAGTGGTTATAGCATCATTCATAGCTACATTAGGAAGTATATCAGTATTAGGAATAGAAGCAAATGAATGTACTGGTGCGGCTTTAACTACATTATTTGGTAAAATAGAAGGACATGGTAGGAGAAAGGCAAGAACGTGGCGCCAGTCTCCTACGCCAAAACCGCCAGTGCATAGCAACCACTAGAGTCTGAGACCTAGCTCGTACATCACTATCGTCTTTCTGACGATCTTGATCCAAGGGAAGAAGAAGAGCCCGATTTTGGGAGGGCTACCCCGGTGGAACCGATAGTCCATATTCCGATCAACCCTACCGACTCGATATGTGTCTTGAAGATTGGATCGCAACTCCACCCTGAATATGGTAAGAGCTTGTGCTCTTTTTAAGGGCCAACCTCGACGTATTTTCTTGGACCCACTCAGATATGTGTGGCATCGATCCAAGAATCGCCTACCACATGCTCAGTATCAACCTGAAGCATCTTCCAGTCAAACAGAAGCGTTGAATCTTGGGAATTGAACTTAAAAAGGAAGTGGATAGGCTACTTAACAACGGGTTTATCCATGACGCCCTCTACCCCGAATGGGTCTCCAACCCTGTCTTGGTCAAGCGAATGGAAATCGGCAAACATGTGTCGACTACTCCGACGTGAACAAAGCCTGCCGAAAGTACAACTTGCCACTTCCAAAGATTGTGTCACTAGTTGACTATGTTGCTTCATGAGATTTTTTTATTCACGAGAACGAAAAAAGAAGATCCAACGAAGAGTTATTTAGTACACTTATTTTTTTTGGTTGTGTTAGAATTTTTTAAAATCTATCCTCGTATGTTACACAATCAAGAACAAGAATCACGAATATATATATATGGAGATAAGGGCACACAAGTTAACTGGACTGTGCATGTTTGCACATACCAGTCGACTGGTGGAAAATCCATCAGTAGACTGATAAGCACAAAAATGCACAATCCAGTTGAAACGACCCGCAAATCCGTACCCTTTGAGTCGACTAATAACCCCACACGTCCAACTCAAATTGCACAGAAATACGAATCATTATTAGAAAGAAGTTAGAGGGTGAGAAATAGAAAGAAAGAAATATTAGAATAGAAGAAAACGAAGATCACAAACTCACAGCGGAACGAATAAAATATATTAGATAATATAACTTTGAAGCACAAATCAGTATTTATATATACATACCATTATCAGAGCACAACGATTATCCCTGGAACAGTTATAAACACCTGTTTCCAGATACAACATAGTACACAGCGGAAAATATGATAGTCTATAGCTAACTGGTGAAGCCTCCTGCTTCAAGCTCCTCCAAGCGAATCTGTAAAATCCCGACCACTTGACTGCCCGTACAAATTTGGGCACCCAAGAGTTTAGGGAAAACAAACAAAATAATCTCTGGGTCAGTCATGGGACTGGTGTGAATAAACTCCAACCACTTGTTTAACTTTCAAAATCCTTTCGAAAGAAATGATAATCGTAAGACCGATCCACACATAAACACGGATGGTTTTTATCTTACGATAACCAAAAATATTTTGATATCAAATCCAGTGATATTATAATAATGTCTACATCAAATAAATAGAATCTAGCGGAACGCTTGCATCTCACGCTCCATATATAATATAGAATCAAAAACCGCAGGGCGCTTATTGGAGATTGGATTTCCAACATGACACGGTATGGGACCACCTTCCGATAGGGTATCTCTAGAGACGAATACACTGGGTTCAACAAGAACATCTTGCAACCCGGCCCACACATGACCGACCACTCATTTCGCTTGAGTGTATCGAATGTATACCACCGACGGTTGGGATCAGCAACCGCCTCCCAAAAAGGGACAGCATCGATAGATTTAAGAAGCAAAAGGAATTTCTCTAGATAGGTGGTTATACATCCTAATGGGTGCGACCCACATAGCCATGCTGCCTGCCCGATTTTTGTCCAATTCCGGGTTGTGAGGCTTGAGGTTTGAATTATCTTCCAGAACATCTGGCCATCATTCACTTTGAATGCCACATCGTCAGATCCATCGGAAATCACTAATTGATTCCCACAAAAATACTCAGATTGCTAGGCTAAAGAAGTTTCCCTTCTATGCCACCAACTTCGTACGTTTGAAGGAATCAACGTACGTAATCCCCTTTGGAAACACTCTGTCAGACACTCGTCCATACAAGTTGTCCTGGGTCTGGACAAACCGAAGGCACTATCCTGTAAACAGGATAACCCTTGCATAACTCCGTCTTTAATTTTCTTCAGCATAAGTTGCTTCATAACGCTTACGCCAATACGGAGTGGTTTTCAGATATCAAATCTGATCCCGGTCTCTCCATATTGACAACGGAGGTATATATATAAAAAAATAAAACTTTGATAGTCGGTGATTTAACTATCAAAGAAACATCCATAAAATCAACGGTTCTATTTCCAAATGGAAATTCTATCAATCAAGCATTAAACAACAATGGGCCCTTTTTATATTAGTTCTTTATTACATTATCATTTCCAATTCCCATTTTCCACCTTTCGCGTTCTTTCAAAGCTCTATTTTCTCTCTTGATTATTGGGAAACATTTCCAATATATATAATTCCTTTATTGAGAAAATATCTTTTACTCCAGTTAGAAAACATTTCTAAATCCTTTGAATTAACTGATGTTATAAACATCGTTATTATAACTCAAATCATAAATCATTCGTTAACTAACGATATCACTAACCAATCCTTGCTATCGCCTTAACCATTTCTCCATCAATAATGCAGTTAGTCAAGTTAGGGTATAATTACCTCTCAGACCTTAACTGAACGACATTCTTAACTTTGAAATAGTCAGAGCTCACAACTTTAAACCAAACATTGCTTACGCAACTCTCGGATTTGATCTACAAACGCACCTTCTTTATAAAAATATTGATTATAACGGTAGCATTATAATCGCTGTCTTCAAATGTTTGATTTATAAAACATTGCTTTCAACAACAGCGTTAAAACCGCTGTCTAGCATTATAGAACACTTATCATAACCATAGAATTAAGATTGCTATTAAAACAGTTGTTATAACGGCAGCGTTAAAATTGCTATCTAGATTTACCAAGACATTTATTATAACAGCAGCGTCTAAAATTGCTGTATAGATTTACAATATCTATTATAACAACAGCGCTAAAATCGCTGTTTAGTTTTATAAAAGCATTTCTTACAAAGACAGCGTTAAAATCGCTGTTTAAAATTTTAAAAAGCATTTCTTATAACAACAGCGTTACGATTGCTGTTTTGAATAAAATACCGTGTGCGACGCACACGCTTCCATTGTTCATTTATAAACTCTGTTTATTTTAAACAATTCAAGTTCTCCTTTAAACATATTTATAAACTATACATTCTTCTAACCACTTAATTCGATTTCTATAAATCCCCTTTTTATATACATTTTATTTGCAAAATATTCCCTTGTTTTAAACTATTTATTCTTTTATTTTAAGCATTTGAAAATCTTTCTTTAAACTTTCCTCTGTAATTTGCTAAATTCGGATCCATTTCCAAATATTGGTTTCAAAACCGATACTCACTTTCAAATATACATTCATATTTGAACTCACCTTTTAATTTATCCAATGGTTAATGATCCACTTAATTTATATCTTTATTTATAACATTTTTCTTGGTTTACCCAATGGGATAGGTTTCCATTTGCAACTCAATGAAAAAGAAATTATTTCTAATTTGGAAATAAACTCTGCTTTTAAATTCTAATTTCCTTTTTCACATTCGATGATATTTTACGGTATCTAAAATACCAGGTTCCTAAGGCCAGGGTAAACCAAACACACAAATTCAACCATGGATAATGTAGCATAACATATATCACCATCAAATAAAACAGTAAATAAAATGTTGAGGGATCCAGTTGGATCCCTCCAACCTGTTTCCCTGCATCCACAGACGTTAGTAACATCAAAAATATCGCATTAATGAAAAAATCAATCAACGATGTGATTATATCAACCAATTTATCAACTATTCAACCAAGCAACCATTTCACATTATAAAATAATTTTTAAACGAGTGAGTTTACTCACCTTGGTTCGCAGTTGACTATTCTGGTTTGGTTTTATTTAAAATCAAATAGGCATTTGATTTTTCTAAGAAATCCCAATTGCTCCATCCTTAATCACGTCAATTCCACATGTAGATCTCGTTGCTGTTGTTCCGACGTGACCAGTCTGGTTCAATTCATTATTATCAGTCAAGTCGTGATTAAGGATTCTAACTTCCTTCTCCCTCCCGTGCCCATTCAGAGTCGCTCCTCGTTATCCAAACAACAACATCTTGACCTCAAATCGTACCTTTTTCTAACTTCACTAACCCAATGATTAGTACTTAACAATTTCATCTCTTCCCGTTCCATCTGAACTTGCCCAGATAATACTTCAAAGCCTTTCCATTGTTTTTAATCCCACTTCCCTTTTGTTTTCACAAGCCCGTTACCTTGCCTACCCATACCATCATCACTTTCTGATTGGATCATTTAACTCGGCATATGTTTGCGTTCACAAAGCGTATCCTTTTCGATGCAAAATTTGCTCGTTTCCTTAGTACTATCTGTTTTTCATCCGAAATCAAAGCAGATCATTATTGTCTTGAAGCACAAAGCTGAGGAGCTCATCATTCAAACAACATAAAGGTACACTCCTCCCCAACAAATTTCATCCCGCTGCTCCCTGTAAACACACCTGAAATGGCGGATCTTCCCTATCCCATTCACCATAAAACCCATGACCGCATTATCTCATAATCATGTTAAAACCCTTTCTTCTTCCAGCGTAACCTCTCTCAACCTCGCTCCTGCATATTTCTCCCATGAGCTTGCTCACTGACTTCACCATCCTCTCCGACGCTCGTATCACAAGCTGCCTCCTTCCGTGAACCTAGCTCCTCACAAAAGGCCCAGCGCTGCCCTCAGCTTCCCCGTCGATGTCTCAAGCACTGGATGTAGCGAACCCTAGCTGCTTTTTTTTTTCTTCGAACCCCAAAGACTGACATCGAGTTGAACGATACTTGTATAAAAGTGAAGCTCTTGTCATAACGAGAGTAATTAACCCCAAAGTTGAATTTTCTATTGAGTATTTTACTTGTAATCGATTTTTGAAAATTTGGGATTTTATCTTTCTGTGTCTAGGTGAGAAAGAATTGGCACTTTTGGTTTTAGGATGGAAAAGAGCGAAGAGGATTAGTGTGTTTAAATAGGTAGAAATTTCCGTGGTATCCAAGTATTAGGTGTATAGGACAGCTGTAACATAGTCGTAGGTCTGCATTGCTTTTCAGCTTACTTTGTCGGCAAGGTTTTGGAAATAGGTTGACAATCCTTCGCATGCTATACTATAGGTTTGTACATTATATTTAAGTATAAGAGCTACAGAGATTTTCATGTATCCAAATTTAGACATGAAGGAGAAAGTTAAATGTGACAAGTCACTGTATTACCTAGAGAAGAGGACAATTCTACGGTGAAAGCTTAAATTTAATGTACGCTATAGCTTTTCCCTTGTTACGGCACTTGAAAATAAAAGTGGCTTCTATTTACTGATAAAAAAGCTAATCTTGATGTAAAAAGGTATTTTGAACCCAATGGGACAAGTTTCGTCGAATTCCGACATTGTTTGAAAAATTTTCCTTTATAAAACCAGAAATCAACACGCGTTTAAATTTTTCACGATCACCAGATAAATCAAAACAACTTGAAACTGCGAACACCGACAATAACTTTTCGATACGAACCCAACGGCACTAGTTTCGTCGCATTCTGAGACTGTTGCCCCGGTAGACTGTTTTTGGCGCGTACCGCACTGCCCTTCTGAACACCAAATTTGCCGATCTCTAAAATTAACAACTATATACCTACCCTGACTATATCCGACGCTACGAACTCACTGGAACTGGTTTCGTGGCCTGATTCGATCGTCTGTTCAAGTTACACTCTAATATCCCTTTATTCAGTCGAATTAATTTAATTGCACTGAACGAGCGTTTACGGCTACCGTAGTCACATACGACATCGGTTTGCCATGCAATTCAACACCGTACAATAATTTAATGATACGGTCCCAATGAAACTGATTTCATCGAAATCTGAGTCCGTTTACAAAACGGCTATTTTAACGCGTATAATTTAAACAACGATTTCCACAGCGACTATTTCAAAATTTGATTTGACCATAACTAACAAATTATAACACGAAATCTAGATTTTTCTCTTTCATAAGAAAATTATAATCAATACGGTTCCAACGTGTCTTGTTTCACAGAAATCCGACTTATATCGGATCCTGTATCCTCAGTTGAAGTTCAAAACTCTATATTACGAACTGCCGCGCGATTTCGAGCTCGTTTTATAATCATATTATAAATTAACGTTCAAACTTCGTTTTTAATTAATAAATTCCTATATGTAATTCAATTAAAATTTTTAAAACAAAATTTAAATATTCAGAATTCAACGGCCAAAAATCCGGGTCGTTACATTCCTTCCCCCTTAAAATAATTTCGTCCTCGAAATTGCTAAGGTAGAAAAATTGCTACGTACCCTACTAACTAGGTCTAAAATTTCTTCCGATTCATTTCTTATTTTCAGTTTAACTGGACCAATTTATTTCAATTAAAATATTCATTTATTCCTACTAACGAAAAAATTCTGAAAATTTTCTAACACTTTAAATTCTGAAAAGTTTCGGCAGCATCTCCTCTACACGGCTCAATCGGTAAAACCACAACTCGCCTTTCTAGGCCTTCTCCAAACCAAAAGAAAATCAAAAGCCAAGCGGCTTGCCCCATAGGCCCATAAAATCATCAAACCCAAGTAATATTGTAAACATGTACCTTTTTGTCGGGCACAATTCTATCTCTTGCATTTGTTTCCATTCAATACCTGCTCAACATACACATATCGATTTCCCACCGGTTTCAAATCAATACAACTTCCAGTTGTCAGATCTCTAATCAACTTCCGATTAGTCGCTTCCATTCTATCAATTCAAATCTGATTTCTATTTAAATCAATCCACTTATTATCCTTGAATCCAATTCAATCCCATTCAACAACATCCAATATATTCAACTTTCTTATTCATAAGTCGAGTTCACTTTATTAATTCCAATTTCAAGCCTTTCTCTTTGTTTAATTCATTCTGGATTATCCCTAATTTAATCCAATTTTATTTATCTTAAGTTAAATTTCAATTCATTGATTTACTTCCACCATTTCAATTTCTTCAACTTACACAAGTTAAACTTTAATTCAGGACTCAAATTCCCGGGTTTTATTTCAAATAAGTTTGAACTCAATTCAAAACATTCGAATATCCAAAATAACTTATCCTTTTCAAACAAGTTTTCATTTTCAAATTACTATGGTAGCAATCCATCACTCAGAAACCTGAAAATGAGTACCGATAATGTCGCGACCCATTATTAGTACTATTTTCTCGCCACTGAAGTGATTTCAGTGCTTAATCACTTTTAAAATCCATTCAAAATCATTTTTATACAAAAAATCCTTCAAAGTAATGTGATATTACTTTATAATATTTCAGAAAATATTTTCTAAACGCCCGGAAATTTAAATTCCCATTCTGGTTTGATTAAATTCTAGTTTATCTTGGTTATACAACCGTTTCAATATTCACAATTCCATTTGATTGTAATAACAGTCGACACATCCAAGAATTTCAGAAAACTATCCCTTTTATATTGAAAATATCCTTTGGGCAAAATTATATAATTTACCCACTTTAAAACAATACTGTATCGAATTGTTCTGTTCGAGAGTTTAGAAACACCTATCGATACAGTTGTACATCCTGTATCGACCAGAATTCATAAATCACTCAACAAACCAGTCAACATAATATAAAACAATTTTTATATCCAATCTACAAATACGCGCTCATATATATACACTCAAACTCAATCTAGGGTATTACTAACCCCATCTCTATTGAGTCACGCCACAGAGCCAAGGTTACTACTCAACCTTCAGCTCTGATACCAACTGTAACGTCCCGGGGGCAGTGGGCTAACCTCCCACCGTGGCTTACGGAGATACCTCAGAACTGCTTTTATGGCCAGCCTCTCGACTCGACCAACCCACATTATCGGGAGATGTAGGGGTAAGAGTCTCCCGTTCGCCACCAAACGCGAAGCGAGAACCCCTATCATCCGTACCAATTAAGCAACCAGCTCTGATACCAACTGAAACGACCCGCAAATCCGTACCCTTTGAGTCGACTAATAACCCCACACGTCCATTTCAAATTGCACAGAAATACGAATCATTATTAGAAAGAAGTTAGAGGGTGAGAAATAGAAAGAAAGAAATATTAGAATAGAAGAAAACGAAGATCACAAACTCACAGCGGAACGAATAAAATATATTAGATAATATAACTTTGAAGCACAAATCAGTATTTATATATACATACCATTATCAGAGCACAACGATTATCCCTGGAACAGTTATAAACACCTGTTTCCAGATACAACATAGTACACAGCGGAAAATATGATAGTCTATAGCTAACTGGTGAAGCCTCCTGCTTCAAGCTCCTCCAAGCGAATCTGTAAAATCCCGACCACTTGACTGCCCGTACAAATTTGGGCACCCAAGAGTTTAGGGAAAACAAACAAAATAAACTCTGGGTCAGTCATGGGACTGGTGTGAATAAACTCCAACCACTTGTTTAACTTTCAAAATCCTTTCGAAAGAAATGATAATCGTAAGACCGATCCACACATAAACACGGATGGTTTTTATCTTACGATAACCAAAAATATTTTGATATCAAATCCAGTGATATTATAATAATGTCTACATCAAATAAATAGAATCTAGCGGAATGCTTGCATCTCACGTTCCATATATAATATAGAATCAAAAACCGCAGGGCGCTTATTGGAGATTGGATTTCCAACATGACACGGTATGGGACCACCTTCCGATAGGGTATCTCTAGAGACGAATACACTGGGTTCAACAAGAACATCTTGCAACCCGGCCCACACATGACCGACCACTCATTTCGCTTGAGTGTATCGAATGTATACCACCGACGGTTGGGATCAGCAACCGCCTCCCAAAAAGGGACAGCATCGATAGATTTAAGAAGCAAAAGGAATTTCTCTAGATAGGTGGTTATACATCCTAATGGGTGCGACCCACATAGCCATGCTGCCTACCCGATTTTTGTCAAATTCCGGGTTGTGAGGCTTGAGGTTTGAATTATCTTCCAGAACATCTGGCCATCATTCACTTTGAATGCCACATCGTCAGATCCATCAGAAATCACTAATTGATTCCCACAAAAATACTCAGATTGCTAGGCTAAAGAAGTTTCCCTTCTATGCCACCAACTTCGTACGTTTGAAGGAATCAACGTACGTAATCCCCTTTGGAAACACTCTGTCAGACACTCGTCCATACAAGTTGTCCTGGGTCTGGACAAACCGAAGGCACTATCCTGTAAACAGGATAACCCTTGCATAACTCCGTCTTTAATTTTCTTCAGCATAAGTTGCTTCATAACGCTTACGCCAATACGGAGTGGTTTTCAGATATCAAATCTGATCCCGGTCTCTCCATATTGACAACGGAGGTATATATATATAAAAATAAAACTTTGATAGTCGGTGATTTAACTATCAAAGAAACATCCATAAAATCAACGGTTCTATTTCCAAATGGAAATTCTATCAATCAAGCATTAAACAACAATGGGCCCTTTTTATATTAGTTCTTTATTACATTATCATTTCCAATTCCCATTTTCCACCTTTCACGTTCTTTCAAAGCTCTATTTTCTCTCTTGATTATTGGGAAACATTTCCAATATATATAATTCCTTTATTGAGAAAATATCTTTTACTCCAGTTAGAAAACATTTCTAAATCCTTTGAATTAACTGATGTTATAAACATCGTTATTATAACTCAAATCATAAATCATTCGTTAACTAACGATATCACTAACCAATCCTTGCTATCGCCTTAACCATTTCTCCATCAATAATGCAGTTAGTCAAGTTGGGGTATAATTACCTCTCAGACCTTAACTGAACGACATTCTTAACTTTGAAATAGTCAGAGCTCACAACTTTAAACCAAACATTGCTTACGCGACTCTCGGATTTGATCTACAAACACACCTTCTTTATAAAAATATTGATTATAACGGTAGCGTTATAATCGCTGTCTTCAAATGTTTGATTTATAAAACATTGCTTTCAACAACAGCGTTAAAACCGCTGTCTAGCATTATAGAACACTTATCATAACCATAGCATTAAGATTGCTATTAAAACAGTTGTTATAACGACAGCGTTAAAATTGCTATCTAGATTTACCAAGACATTTATTATAACAGCAGCGTCTAAAATTGCTGTATAGATTTACAATATCTATTATAACAACAGCGCTAAAATCGCTGTTTAGTTTTATAAAAGCATTTCTTACAAAGACAGCGTTAAAATCGCTGTTTAAAATTTTAAAAAGCATTTCTTATAACAACAGCGTTACGATTGCTGTTTTGAATAAAATACCGTGTGCGACGCACACGCTTCCATTGTTCATTTATAAACTCTGTTTATTTTAAACAATTCAAGTTCTCCTTTAAACATATTTATAAACTATACATTCTTCTAACCACTTAATTCGATTTCTATAAATCCCCTTTTTATATACATTTTATTTACAAAATATTCCCTTGTTTTAAACTATTAATTCTTTTATTTTAAGCATTTGAAAATCTTTCTTTAAACTTTCCTCTGTAATTTGCTAAATTCGGATCCATTTCCAAATATTGGTTTCAAAACCGATACTCACTTTCAAATATACATTCATATTTGAACTCACCTTTTAATTTATCCAATGGTTAATGATCCACTTAATTTATATCTTTATTTATAACATTTTTCTTGGTTTACCCAATGGGATAGGTTTCCATTTGCAACTCAATGAAAAAGAAATTATTTCTAATTTGGAAATAAACTCTGCTTTTAAATTCTAATTTCCTTTTTCACATTCGATGATATTTTACGGTATCTAAAATACCAGGTTCCTAAGGCCAGGGTAAACCAAACACACAAATTCAACCATGGATAATGTAGCATAACATATATCACCATCAAATAAAACAGTAAATAAAATGTTGAGGGATCCAGTTGGATCCCTCCAACCTGTTTCCCTGCATCCACAGACGTTAGTAACATCAAAAATATCGCATTAATGAAAAAATCAATCAACGATGTGATTATATCAACCAATTTATCAACTATTCAACCAAGCAACCATTTCACATTATAAAATAATTTTTAAACGAGTGAGTTTACTCACCTTGGTTCGCAGTTGACTATTCTGGTTTGGTTTTATTTAAAATCAAATAGGCATTTGATTTTTCTAAGAAATCCCAGTTGCTCCATCCTTAATCACGTCAATTCCACATGTAGATCTCGTTGCTGCTGTTCCGACGTGACCAGTCTGGTTCAATTCATTATTATCAGTCAAGCCGTGATTAAGGATTCTAACTTCCTTCTCCCTCCCGTGCCCATTCAGAGTCGCTCCTCCTTATCCAAACAACAACATCTTGACCTCAAATCGTACCTTTTTCTAACTTCACTAACCCAATGATTAGTACTTAACAATTTCATCTCTTCCCGTTCCATCTGAACTTGCCCAGATAATACTTCAAAGCCTTTCCATTGTTTTTAATCCCACTTCCCTTTTGTTTTCACAAGCCCGTTACCTTGCCTACCCATACCATCATCACTTTCTGATTGGATCATTTAACTCGGCATATGTTTGCGTTCACAAAGCGTATCCTTTTCGATGCAAAATTTGCTCGTTTCCTTAGTACTATCTGTTTTTCATCCGAAATCAAAGCAGATCATTATTGTCTTGAAGCACAAAGCTGAGGAGCTCATCATTCAAACAACATAAAGGCACACTCCTCCCCAACAAATTTCATCCCGCTGCTCCCTGTAAACACACCTGAAATGGCGGATCTTCCCTATCTCATTCACCATAAAACCCATGACCGCATTATCTCATAATCATGTTAAAACCCTTTCTTCTTCTAGCGTAACCTCTCTCAACCTCGCTCCTGCATATTTCTCCCATGAGCTTGCTCACTGACTTCACCATCCTCTCCGACGCTCGTATCACAAGCTGCCTCCTTCCGTGAACCCAGCTCCTCACAAAAGGCCCAGCGCTGCCCTCAGCTTCCCCGTCGATGTCTCAAGCACTGGATGTAGCGAACCCTAGCTGCTTTTTTTTTTCTTCGAACCCCAAAGACTGACATCGAGTTGAACGATACTTGTATAAAAGTGAAGCTCTTGTCATAACGAGAGTAATTAACCCCAAAGTTGTATTTTCTATTGAGTATTTTACTTGTAATCGATTTTTGAAAATTTGGGATTTTATCTTTCTGTGTCTAGGTGAGAAAGAATTGGCACTTTTGGTTTTAGGATGGAAAAGAGCGAAGAGGATTAGTGTGTTTAAATAGGTAGAAATTTCCGTGGTATCCAAGTATTAGGTGTATAGGACAGCTGTAACATAGTCGTAGGTCTGCATTGCTTTTCAGCTTACTTTGTCGGCAAGGTTTTGGAAATAGGTTGACAATCCTTCGCATGCTATACTATAGGTTTGTACATTATATTTAAGTATAAGAGCTACAGAGATTTTCATGTATCCAAATTTAGACATGAAGGAGAAAGTTAAATGTGACAAGTCACTGTATTACCTAGAGAAGAGGACAATTCTACGGTGAAAGCTTAAATTTAATGTACGCTATAGCTTTTCCCTTGTTACGGCACTTGAAAATAAAAGTGGCTTCTGTTTACTGATAAAAAAGCTAATCTTGATGTATAAAGGTATTCTGAACCCAATGGGACAAGTTTCGTCGAATTCCGACATTGTTTGAAAAATTTTCCTTTATAAAACCAGAAATCAACACGCGTTTAAATTTTTCACGATCACCAAATAAATAAAAACAACTTGAAACTGCGAACACCGACAATAACTTTTCGATACGAACCCAACGGCACTAGTTTCGTCGCATTCTGAGACTGTTGCCCCGGTAAACTGTTTTTGGCGCGTACCGCACTGCCCTTCTGAACACCAAATTTGCCGATCTCTAAAATTAACAACTATATACCTACCCTGACTATATCCGACGCTACGAACTCACTGGAACTGGTTTCGTGGCCTGATTCGATCGTCTGTTCAAGTTACACTCTAATATCCCTTTATTCAGTCGAATTAATTTAATTGCACTGAACGAGCGTTTACGGCTACCGTGGTCACATACGACATCGGTTTGCCATGCAATTCAACACCGTACAATAATTTAATGATACTGTCCCAATGAAACTGATTTCGTCGAAATCTGAGTCCGTTTACAAAACGGCTATTTTAACGCGTATAATTTAAACAACGATTTCCACATCGACTATTTCAAAATTTGATTTGACCATAACTAACAAATTATAACACGAAATCTAGATTTTTCTCTTTCATAAGAAAATTATAATCAATACGGTTCCAACGTGTCTTGTTTCACAGAAATCCGACTTATATCGGATCCTGTATCCTCAGTTGAAGTTCAAAACTCTATATTACGAACTGCCGCGCGATTTCGAGCTCGTTTTATAATCATATTATAAATTAACGTTCAAACTTCGTTTTTAATTAATAAATTCCTATATGTAATTCAATTAAAATTTTTAAAACAAAATTTAAATATTCAGAATTCAACGGCCAAAAATCCGGGTCGTTACACCAGTGCATTTTTTTGTGCCAATATATTTAAATATATATACACATTTTTAAATGCCAGTTGACTAGTCATTTTATACCAGTCGAATGATCCGAACCTAACCGTCATATTTCCGAAAAGTCATCTTCTTTCATGAAGAGTTATGATTTATTTCTAAACAGAAATGGTTGCCTCTTTTCATGAAATCTTTTCATGAATGATTACCACTCTTCAACTACTATTCAAACATCACAAACTTCATTTCTAAATCACCGATTCAATAAGTAATGTACTTCTTTCAAATCTTTAGACACACATAAAATATATGAGGATAAGATTATAGGAAGGGTGTAATGAATCTGTGACTAATCCATGTTGCAAAGAACACATATGGAAGTAGAAACTTTTGTTGTATTGTTGAAGTCTTGTTCGGTTGCTCAGGCATGTTGTTGAAGTCCTATTCAGCTTTCTCAGACATGAAATCTCATCTGGTTGCTTGGGTGTGTTGTTAACTTGTTCCTCCAGGTGAAGTGAGGGTATTGCTAGTGAAAAGCTAGAAGAAGTCTGGGACTAGACGTAGGACGGTGCTCTGAACCAGTATAAAAATCCCTGGCGTCATTTATTTTACTTTATTGTGTTTACATACTGCTTATTTGTGAGATCATTGTATTTAGTTTATTAAATTTTTACTTGCATAACTATTGCATAAGTTTAATATATCACATTATCAAAGCTTCTGGATATTCATATCAATCCGAATTACTCAATCCTACACTAGCGCTATTTTTCAATTGGTATTAGAGCAGGACATCTTATAACCATAAAATAGTTATTCGATTCTCATTAATATGGATAACAATAAGAACACTAACACCAGCAATAACACAAGTTTCACAGAGGTCAATCGAATGCACGACCTCTATTTTCAATGGCATGAACTATAATTATTGGGCTACACATATGAGAATTTACATGCAAGCAAATGGTTTTAACTCTTGGAATATTACTTGAAAATAATATATACTCCCCGCTACTAATTATTCCGAGTGGTCAACCAATGAAAAAGCAGAAGCTACAACTAATGCTAAAGCCATGAATATGTTGCATTGTACCTTGGATAGAAATGAGTTTAACCGGATTTGTATGTGCAATGCATATGAAATTTGGTGAACACTCAAAGAAACATACGAAGGAATTAGCAAGGTTAAACAAAACAATATATCCATGATTAAAAATCAATTTCAAATTTTCAAAATGAACGAAAATGAATCCATCAATGATATGTATTCTAGCTTTCAAAGTATTTATCATTCATTATTGGGTTTAAGAGAAAAATACTCTGACTTTGATATAGTATCAAAAATCCTAAATTCTTTGATGAAAGATTGGGAAAGAAAGGTCTTGGTTATTGAGGAAGCTAATGATCTTTCTACCATGAAACCAGAAAAATTAATTGGAAATCTTATGTCTTATGAAGTTAATTTGCAGGCAAAATAGGTACATGCTTAAGACAAAAATAATTTAACTTTCGAAGATGAAAAGGATGAATCTGATTCAGATGAAGAGGAAGACTTAGCTTTCATTGCTAAAAAATTTAGAAAATTTCTGAAATACAAGAAGGGATTCAAGAATAATGGAAAGAAAAATCTCAAGAATAATAATAATAATAAAGCTGCTCCATCTTCAGTTGAATGTTTTGGTTGTCAAAAAATAGGATGTTATCAAAAGTGTTGTTCGGAACAAAAGAAAGAACAACACAACAAAAACAAGAAGGAGAAATCTAAGAAATGAGCTTTCTTAGTAACTTGGGACGGTTTAGATTCTTCATCTTCTGAAAGTGTTAGTGAAAGAGACAACGAACAAGCTAACATGTGCTTTATAGCTATAGAAACTGAGGTTGGTGATTTTACTTTTGAAGATATGGTTAAAATTAACATGGAATTATCAGAATAAAAAAAATCAAAAGAAAATACAAACAAGCAAATGAGGATTAGAAAAAGGAAAAAATTGAAAGAGATTTGCTGAAAGATGAAAAAGAGATATTATAAGATGAAACTCTAAAGCTTCAAGAATCTCTATCCAACACAAATTCTCAACTTTCCTTATTGAGTCAAGAAATTGAAACTCAAAAAGAAAAGAATAATCTACTTGCTTATGAAAATCGTGAATTGAAAACTATGATTAAATTAATAAAATTAGATAATTATAGTCTAAAAATTAAATTTGATGATATTACTAAAAATGATACTGATTTTAATAAAGGCAGAGAGATTTTATCTAATATTATTAAAAATTCTCAACCTGTATCTATAAGAAAGGTCTAGGATATATCCAAAAACCGGATATCTTAAAAAAGTTAAATAAAACGAAACCTACAACTAGCAAGCCAGTAATTTCCTTGACGAAGAAAAATGTTTCTAAAACTGTTAGTATATGGATTCATAAACCAAATAATCATTTGATTAGGAATAAGTATATAAAAACTTTCTTAGAAACTATATATTCATAATAATAAGAATTGTAATTACAAAAGGGACATTGAACCATCTTGGGTTTGGTTTCCTAAGTTAGTTAGGACCCTAACGGAGGAAGTGGGCAACAACGTTCCCACTCAAGAAAAGAGGAAAATGGAAACTCGACAGCGGTTGCTCAAAACATGTGACAGGAGACAAGGAAATGCTAATGAATATTATCTATTCAAAAGGGGGAACTGTCACATTTGGAGATAATTCCAAAGGATGTATCATCGGAAAAGGCGATGTGAGCAATTACGATACATCTAATTTACTGAGACGACGCAAAATCCCGTTCAGACGGAAACAGGGTTATCTTTGGAATATAACACAGAAACAGATAATAGCAGAACAGAATTAAATAAATACACCAGAAAATGAACAATAAAATATACAAGATAAAAGTAATCATCAGAGTTACACAGTATACAGGATCTTACTTAGTACAAATACAGCTCAGCTATACATAAATGTCTACAGCGGAAATAAACAAAATATGTACAATAGGAGCTGAACAGCATAAAAAGAAATAAATGATAGAATCCATCTTCAGCTCCAGCTAACTAGAAAGAACCGGCTAAACCTGAATACAAGGCTGCCCGTGTGGAAAAGGGGCACCCGAGTTTGAAAGTGAAACAAACTACGAGTCAGTCATGGGACTGGTATGAGAAATCCACTCAACACATATATATTTGGCCAATCACAGGACCACGCCACTTTCGTGGAACGGGTTTACTCCATTGGATTGCCAGTGCTTTTAAAACAAATCTTTCTTTTAAACATCGCTATGCTTTTTATAAAAATGAAGCCGTTATAAGACTCAGTTCCCATCACATAATGCAACGCAAACCGGAGGATAGAGTTTTTACCTTATAACGGCCAAGATATGCTTGATACGAATAAAACAAAGGCATTTGATATTATTGTTAGTGTCTATATGTTTTGAAAACAATTTCAAATCATAACTATCAATCATAGACGACATGAGCGTCCCATGCCACTATGTCGCCCAATATATATATACAATCGAAATCGCACGATGACGTATTTGGAAATTGGATTTCCGTCATGAACCAAGGCAAAAGATAGTCCTTACCGAATTCGAGACAATCTAGCCCATGTCTCAGGCCCAGACTCAGGTGGGCCCTTGGATCGTCAGGGCCGGTCCACCGATGTGGATTATTATGCCTGAACACTACGTTTCTCCGCCCTTTGGGGCGTAAACGAGCCAACGAATGACTCCGTCGGACCCGGATCGTCCGATCAAACCGAGGCGCCTCGCAACAGCAACAACCACATAGGTGAAAAGTATATAAATGTCAGGGCTGGTAGATCACTGACACCACCCTAGCTAGAAAGAAACGCATGCCCTCCCTGAGGTCCTTCTCCCGTTTTAGGTTCATACCGGGGTGTGAGGCTCGTGAATTCACGTTACACACAAAGCTACGCCACACAGGCGGTGCTTTGATCATCACCACAAGACTTTGCTTTTCAACAGAAGCCCTGATCACTGCATCTTAGCATGCCACACAGGCAATTCATGCCATGCAACTGATGTCCATCGATATACAACCTCTGAGCTCGTGCGTCTCAAAGAAGGGCGTTAAGCAAAAGAATAAATTCTTCGCCGCCAAACAGATGTATATTTAACAGAGATCAATCAACACAGAATAAAATCCAATGTCAGACACACAGTCCATTTACAAGTCCGTTCTGGGTCTGAACGAAACCGGAGGCACTAAATACCTCGCAAACCCATCGATCACCACGTACGTCTGGACGATCACCACTCATTATCCATATTTCGGGATGCCTCCCAATCAGGACCTCGGTTACCATCCAAACGAGGTGAAGATCTCCGGTCTTCGACCATCGTCTTCATCTTCGAATTTCAATCGTCGGTCAATTATTCGAAATGAGAATTAACTCGGCCTTTTCAAATAATTCACGTATATTTAGAATTTCAAATCAATTTATTTCAATGGTTAAATTATTCGACAACATCAATTTTGTTCTTTAATGTAATTTTCACACCAAACGCATTCAACCATCAAAAGCCACATAAATCGAGCAAATTCAGTTTATTTCCATTCCATATCGCTTATGATATTTTATAACTATTTATCGCTATTTTTATTTATTTTAAAATAGCTAATTTATTCAAAACGACGCTTCGGGCCATAAAGCGGCCGTGGCGCTGTTTTTCTTCAGATTTGATTTACACATATCTGAAAATCTAACCGTTGGATCTTCACAAACTTTACATCATTAGAAAGGTCTTTTCAAAACGAATCCAACGGTTCCAGTTTCGGGAAAATCCGACGGTCGGATCTCCCGGTACAATCGTTTGAATTTTCAATTTCAAAATACGAACTGCAGCGTCGTTATTCGATTAAATATATAATTATATTTATATATATAAATATAATCGCTTCTGGCGCTGTTTTTCTTCAGAATTGAATTAAACATTCCAGACAATCCAACTGTTGGATTTTTACAAGGTTGGTGCCGTTGGAAAGATTATTCCAAGGCGAACCCGACGGTTGAGGTTTCGGGAAAATCCAATGGTCGGATTTCCCGTACTAGTTGTTTGAAATCACGGTTTCAAAATACGAACTGCACGGCTTCGTTTCGTTTTAATTTTATTTATATTTATATATTTATATAAATATAGTTCATTCAACAATTTCACTATCGTTTTCACTTCAAATATTTTTCTAACGCCTTAAATTTTGGAAAAATTTCGCCATAACCTCCCCTGCACCGGGAGCATCGGGAAATCGCAAATAGCTTTCCCGGTCCTTCTAATCTCAAAAAGAAAAAGAAAAAGCCAAGCGGCTAGCCAACAGGCTCATAAAATCATCACCCAAACAAAACAGTAAATGTGTACCTATTTGTCGGGCACAAAATTTTATTCCTCTTCTCTAGCCCCTTTGCTATAACCTGTTCAATGAATATGCATGTACATATATATACAGTTCTTATCATTTATCATTTTCTATTCAACTTTTTATTTGATTTCTATTTGGTTTAAAAACACCATTCATTCTAATGTTACATAAATAGGTGCAAATCATTTCATTAGCTAATTAATGAATATTTCAACTCATATATGTTTATTTTGAACAAGTGGCTATTTTTAACACTTCACATTTTAACGATTTATGCATACAATAAAAATGTGATTTTTTATTGTAAAACAATTCATTTCAAAATATGAATACCATTCAACACATGAATTTCTAATCAACGAATGAATATCAATTCAACACATGAATGTTTTCTATTCAATGGATAAGTATAGTTTAAGCATATGAAAATAATTCAAACACACGAATATTATTCAAAATTTCGGCAGCATAACGGCAGGGTAGTTAAAACCGGGACCTTCCCTAGTACGGCTCCTCGCTCTACCTTAAAACATCGCGGTTTTTGACAATGGGGATCATGCATCTAGTTCGCACGCAGGCGGCATGTATTATTTATTTCATTTCCACAAACTAATCCTATGTGGTTTCAACCAAATATTTCTCAATCACAAATGGGTATTTTTCAACCACAATCAACCAATATCAATCACAAACAATCCCAAACAATCATTCGTTATCAATCAATTTTCACAACAATTTCAACCAATAAATATCGTCCATGGTTTGTGGACGAGGGGGCGTATATATATATATATATATAGCAATTCACTTTCATTTCACACATATATATATATATATTTTTAAATCAGAAATATCACCAATAGCTATCCAATACTACGATTCTTCCTTTAGAGAAATCTTCGCCTTTTTGTCGCTTTCACCCGTATTCTCTACATATGTAAAAATCGAATTTTTACTATGTTATTCAATATATAAAAATCGAATTTCAAAAATATAGATTCCGCCTTTTCAAAAATAAAGATTATATTTTTAACATTCCTATGATGTAAAAATTATATTTTTAATACTTTAAAACTATAAAAAAATCATATCTTACTTCTTCTACTTAATAAAAATCCCGTCTTTTCTATTTTGAAAATATGATCTTTATTTTTGCAAGTTCAAATCTTTTCCTATTCAAAGTTCAAATCTTTTTCTTTTAAAAGTTCAAATCTTTTTCTTTTAAAAGTTCAAATCTTTTCTTTTTAAAAATTAAATCATTTCAAAATCAGTTTTTAATGTTTAAAAAAATCAGTTTGTAAATCATTTTTAAAAATCAGTTTTAAATGCTTTATAAAAATCAGTTTTAATCCTTTCTATAAAAAAAACAGTTTTATCCTTTATATAAAAAAAAGTTTTAATCCTTTATAAAAAAAACAGTTTTATTACAGAATAAAAAATAAAGATAAAATAAAATAAAATACTCACCGCAATCTGCGAAGGGGGGGGGGGGACTGCTGCTCTTGGCGGCGTCGGGGAGGTCGCGGTTGGAGGAGGGACAGGCGGAGGCGGGTGGCTCTCGAACGGGGGGGGGGGCTCGCGAATTGGTGTCGCGATGCTTCAGAAGGGGGGGCGGATGCGTCACTGGGGTGGAGGAGGCTGGACGGAGAGGGCGGTCGTGGGTGGAGCTCGGTGGAGGCGTCGCCGATCGATTTAGATTTAGGGTTTTCTCTTCTTTTTTTTTCGAACTGAAGAGAGAGAAGAGGGAATGGGGGGGTTTATAAAAAATATATATATTTAATTATTTTAATTTTTCAAAAAGTTGACTTTTACATACGACCTCGAAACAAGGCCTACCGCCTGTCGTCCATAGCGTTTTACCCCCATTCCGAACACAATGGGATATGTATCGTAAGCTGATTCGATTGTTTCGAATAGTTTCCGTTGAATTTACATTTAAATCCTTATATTGAATTTTAAACGTACATTTCGAATTACCGGGGTCACATACTAACTAGAAAAATTCCAGAAAAATATTTTCTAGTTTCGTATTGACGATACGGTCCTAACAAAACTAGTTTCATCGAATTCTGAGACCGTTTGAAAAATGGCCAATTTCCAGTCGATTAAAATCAACTGAAACCGGTCAAACGCGTTTTCCTTTGCCGCGCTCACATATTGATTCGAAAAATTATGAAATTTGAAACCTAATAATAACTTGACACTGCGGATCTAACAAAAGTGGTTTCATCGAAATCCGAGGTCGTTTGCAAAATGTCCATTTTTAAGGGCTTGAATTCCATAGCGACTATTCAGAATTTTCAACTGGACATATCTTTTGATTCCTTCTATCAAATTTCGATTGGTCAGATTCGTTGGGAAGATATTATCAATTAGATCCTAATGTTTTTGGTTTCACTAAAATCCGGATTGTTTTGCACCCGGTACAGTCCGACAAAGTTTGAATTCAATTTTCGAAACCGCCACGCCACTTCAGGCCTTGTTTATAATTATAATTAATTATATTCGTTTTCAATTGTCGATTCAAACTCAGTTTTCATCGCCATTATTTAAAATATTTATTTTAAATATTTAAAATCCATTATTTTAGCCAATTTAAAAATTTTAAATTGGTTCAGATTTTCTGGGTCGTTACATTTACTTCTTATTACTGATGTTTTATTAGTTAAGAATTTAAAACATAATCTGTTAAGTATTGGTCAGTTACGCGATAAAGGTTTAAAATATCGTTTTCTGAAAATAAATGCAGTATTTTTGATAAAAATCAAAATCTCATTTTTGAAGGTAATAGAGATAAACACATTTGTATCTTAAATATGAAAATTAATAATAATCCAGATAAGTGTTTATTAGCCCAAAAAAATGATCCTTGGTTATGGCACAAGAGATTCTATCACATAAAATTTGAAACCATTAATAAAATTTCGAAAAATGAAATCGTAATAGGTTTACCAAAAATGAAATTCAAAACTGAAAATCTATGTGATACTTGTTGGTTAGGAAAATTAACGAAATCATCGTTTAAACCTAAAAAGGCCATTTCAATGTTGCAACCATTAGAATTACTACAAATGGATTTATTTGGGCCAACTCAAATTAAATCCATAAATCATAGTAGATACGTGTAAGTAATAGTTGGTGATTTTTCTAAATATACATGGACTATAGTTTTGAAAAATAAAAGTGATACATTTGATTATTTTAAAATGTTTGTAAAACAAATTCAAATTTTAAAAGATTTGAAAATAAAAAATATACAAAGTGATCATAGAGGAGAATTCGAAAATGAGAATTTTGATTTATATTATAAAAATATAGAAATTTTTCATAATTTTTCGTTTCCTATAACTCCACAACAAAATGGAATTATAGAATGGAAAAATCAAATGTTACAAGAATGTGCTAGAACGTTGTTGAATGGAAGTTCGTTACCAAAACATTTCTGGGCAGAAGCAGTCGCAACAGCCTGTTATGTTTTGAATCGTGTTTCCATTTGACCACTTACAAAAAATACTCCATATGAACTTTTTAATGGAAGAAAACCAAATATTTCTTATTTTAAGGTTTTTGGTTCAAAGTGTTTTATTTTAAATGCTAAAGATCGGCTTGGAAAATTCGATTCGAAATCCGATGAAGGTATATTTCTGGGATATTCAGATCGAAGAAAAGCTTATCATATTTTTAATAAAAGAACAAATAAATTAGAAGAACCACTTCACGTTTCGTTTGACAAATATTATATTTAGAATTCTTGTACCGAAGTTCTAAAAAATAGAAACTCTCAAGACGAAGATAATGTAATTTATAATTCTAGAGAAGATAAAAAGATTGTTCATAATAATATAAATGAAAATATCACTGAAAATCAAGATATTTATTATAATAATAATCAAAATGAAAATATAAAAAATAATAATGTTAATAATGAAAATATTATTCAAAATAATAATGAAATAAGATCTCTACCAAGAATATTACGAGATCATCCAACTCAAAATATTACTGGAGAAATAAATTCAAACATAAGAACCAGAAATCAATTAAATCTAGTAAGTCATATTGCTTTCTTATCCAATATAGAACCCAATAAATCCAAAAGAAGAATCTACTGACGAAAATTGGATTATTACCATGCAAGATGAATTAAATCAGTTTAAACACAATGATGTTTGGGAATTAGTTCAAAGACCAAGTGATCAAGCTGTTATTGGAACAAAATGGGTTTATAAAAATAAAGCGGATGGGTTAGGAAATATAACAAGAAATAAAGCTAGACTTATCGGATAAGGATATAATCAATAAGAATGAATTGACTATCAAGAAACGTTTGCTCCGGTCGCTAGATTAGAAGTAATTCGTATCTTATTAGCCTATGCCTATCATCATAATTTTAGATTGTATAGAATGGACGTAAAAAGTGCATTTTTACATGGTTACATGAAAGAAAAAGTTTATGTTGAACAACCACCCTTATTTACACATGAAAAATATCCTGATTATGTTTATGAGTTGAAAAGGCTTTGGATGGTTTAAAGCAAGCACCGCATGTGTAATAACCCGGAAATCCGAGCCAATTAAAAAAATTTATTTTGGCAATTTTAGCGAATTTTGATTATTTAAATGGATTATTTTAAAAAATATCGACGAAAAATTTCTTTTGAATAGAATTAGAAAGTATATATATTTATATAGCTCGACGTTAGAATATAAATAATTATTTATGTATAAAAAAGGAATTGAAAATGGCGCGGTAGTTCGATAATTCGATTTCAAAATTCAAAAGAATGTACAGGATTCAAAATAATCCGGATTTTAGTGAAACCAAAAATATTTGAATCTAATGGAGAATATCTTTCCAATGAATCCGAAAAATCAAAATTTCATAGCGGGAATCAAAAGATACGCCCAGTTGAAAATTCAGAATAGTCGTTATGGAATTCTGGCCCTTAAATATGGAAATTTTGTAAACGACCTCGGATTTCGACGAAACCACTTTTGTTGGATCCGGGATCTCAAGTTATTGCAAGATTCCAATTTTGATAATTTTTCGAATCAATATGTGAGCATGGCAAAGGAAATCGCGTTTGACCAGTTTCAGTTGATTTTAATCGACTGGAAAATGGCCATTTTTCAAACGTTCTCGGAATTAGACGAAACTAGTTTTGTTAGTACAGTATCATCAATACGAAGCTAGAAAATATTTTTTTGGAATTTTTAAAGTCGGTATGTGGCCCCGGTAAATTGAAATGCGCGTTCAAATTCAATATATAGAGTTATATATTGATTTTGACGAAAACTGATCGAATAAGCTTACGATACATATCCCAATGTGTTCGGAATGGGGGTAATCAGCTATGGACGACAGGCGGTGGGCCTCGTTTCGAGTTCGAATAAAAAAGTCAACTTTTTGAAATAAAATAATATAAAAAATTCCTTTACATTTAACCCCCCCCCCTGCCTCCCTTTACCTTTCTCTGCACCGCTATTCAGTTTCAAAGTAAATAAAAAAAAGATAAAAAAGGGGGGAACCCGCCGATCCCGAACTCGATTTCGCCCCCCCCCCCCCCTCCCCGTTCAGTCCACCTGCCTCGCCTCCCGCCTCTTCTCTGATGCCCTCCCCTTCTTCTTCTCTTCCTCCACCTCTCCTTCCTCCGTTGAATCCCACGCCCAAACCACCCCAAGGCCGAACGACTCTAGCCCAGGCCCGCCACCACGCCACCGTTGCCTCCTCCGCCTCCTTTCTTCTCCTCTTCCTGGCGTCGGCACAGCGCCACCAACGACCACCCAAGACCCCTCCCCCTTCTTTAATCGGTAAGCTTTTATTTTGTTTTTCTTGTTTATTTTATTTTTATTTCAGTTTTATTTTAGGTTATTTAATCAATGAAAATCTGGTTTTTTTTTTGGTCAATAACCTTGTTTAAAAATGTTGTGTTTAAAAATATGAATAACATGGTTTAGGCAAGATAAAAATTTGATTTTTAATCTAATAAAGATTTGATTTTTAATCAAAGGAAGAAGCAATTTTTATCATAGGAAAGAAATGATTTTTATCACAGGAAAGAGATGATTTTTATAAGAACAAAAATATAATTTTTATAATATAGAAAGGTTAAAAATATGATTTTCATTATATTTAAAAAGGCGAAATCTTTATATTTGAAAAGGCAAAATCTTTATATAAAGAATAGTGTGATAAAAATATAATCTTTATTATATGAACACCGTTATAAAAATATAATTTTTATCTATATAGTAGTAGTATAAAAATATGATTTTTATATACATAGCAACAATATAAAAATGTGATTTTTATATACATAGCAACAATATAAAAATATGATTTTTATATACATAGCAACAATATAAAAATGTGATTTTTATATATGTAGTGGCTACGGGCAACGAAATTGACAGAGGGACGAGCACGACGAAGATTTCCTACATATGAAGAGTCGTGGCGTTTGGTATAGCTTGGGTGAGAACTTCTCACCTTTTAATTTTGTTTTCTAGTTAAAAATATATACTAGGATACAGACGGTGTTTAGTAGCACCCGACACCCGTCGTCCACAGACCATGGACGGCTTGTATGCTTGTTTGTTTGATTTTGATGTGTAGTTGATTGTGTGGTGTGATGTGAAACGAAATAAAAAAATTTGTAGTTGAAAATATTCTATAGTTAAAAATATAATCTTTAACGTGTATATAAAATAAATATTTATAAACGAATCGAACGATTTGTTTATATACACTGATTTGACTGATATTGATTGGGACGACAAATTTTACACATCGCCCAACTGCACAAATAAAATCTGTGTTTGATTGTTTGAAAACCCACACAGGTATTGGGATGATATATGACATACACTAATCCCAATAATTAGTTGTATGTCGATCGATTGATTGACAAACTGTTATAAGCATTAAATATTTATATTTGATGCTTATACAGTGTAGAACTCACTTTGGATGATGGTTGATGATTTATCATTGCGGTTATATACGTGTGTTTTAGAAAATCCATATAATTGACATTATATGGTAATTGATTGGGCCTCATTCCAGTTTTGAATAGAAATATTTGAAATAGACATATTGGAAAGAGAAATATTTGAAATAGAAATATTTGAAAGAGAAATATTTGAAATAGAAAATTTTGAAAATAGTAATAAATGAAGCCGTGTTGATTAGATTGACGCCATTTTGACGTGAACGATATTTATATCGATTTTATTCATTTTTATGATGAATATAGAAAAGGAAGTGATTTCAAATTCTTATATATTGAATAGAATAGAATTCGAATTAAAATTGAATAGAATAGAATTCGAATTAAAATTGAATAGAATTGAATTCGAATTGAAATTGAATAGAATAGAAATCGAATAGAAATTGATTAGAATTGAAAATGAATTGAAATTGAATTAAAAATCGATTTGAATTGAAATCAATTTGAATTGAAATCAATTTGAAATGAATTTAAAACGAATATATGAGGAAAAATTCAATTTTGATTTGAATTTGAAATGAAGTTGAAATCGTTTTGAAAACGAATTTTAAAAGATTTATAAAATACGTTTTAAAAGGAAATCGACGAAGTATATATTATATATATAATATATAATATAATGGCCTGAATAGAACGCGCCGCGCTGCGGTAGTTCGTGAATTTCGACCATTGACTTCGAATGGATATTGCGGGAGATCCGACCGTCGTATTCTCCTAAAACCAGAACCGTTGGGTTCGTATCGAAAAGAGCTTTCTAACAAATATTAGAAATTAGAAATCTAACGGTTGGATTTGGAATTATGTCCAAATCAAATTTGGAAAAGGTCGCTGTAAGTGCAGTTCGATGGCCATTGATGGAAATCGACTGTACGGGCCTTGATAAAATTATTAAAAATAGTAATAATTTGTGTAAAATCATAAGAAATGATTTGTGAAGAATTGGGATGAAAAACTCCATATTTGAAAAGATAAAAATAGATTTTTATCGAAATGAACTAGTTTTGAACTAGAATTATAATTCTATTTATTTTTAAATAAATAATTTGGATTTGAAAAAGGGTTTTAAAAGTAACCAGAATTTGCAATAATTGAATTGGAATGGATTTGAATGGAAATTGTCTTTGGAATATTTCGATGTTGGATTTCGTGATTACACAGATATTGTTCTGGAAATTTGAAAGATATATTTATATCGTTATTTCCAATACGATATTTGTTGGTCGTAGAATTTGATATTGAATATAAGCCGATATATTTTCTATTCAGAGCCTTGTTTTAATATCAAATGTGATTTGGGTTTGTAGTGAATGGTGTCTTCATTAACACTGTTCTTAAACCTAGTTGAGAAAAAGATTAAATCTTTTTATTTAGATTTATTGAAGTGTACCGATTAAATGGAATTTAATTGGAATTGAATTTGAATTGATTTTTGGGTTTATCGCGAACGGTGTCTTAAATAACACTTGTTCTTTAACCTGATAATGAATTGAATGTGATTTTGGTTTTATAGTGAACCGTGTTTTAAATGACATTGGTTCTTTAACCCAGTTAAAAACAGGATATTGATTTCTGTGAAGATTAAAACTAAGTGGGGTTTTAATGAATCTTTAATTAGATTGAAATGTTCAAGAATGGAGTATCACCAGTTTTGCTCCAGGCGATAGTTAAATCTTTAATTAGATTTGTACATGAAATGGTAATTGAATTTACCGATAACACGGTTGTGTTACATATGAAGTATGACCAGTTTTACTTCATGGGATGAATAGGTTGGGATTAGGAAATAAAATAAATGATTACTTCGGTGTGGTTCGCTAATCCCGACTAGTTTGAATTGATATTCAAAGAAGATTAAAGAATAAATTTAAAGAATTTATCTTTGATAAAATTTATGGGAACCTTTCCCAAAGTATATAAATATTTGAATAAAAGAATATTCTGAATTGGAATGAGGCGTATGTTGTGTTTGTGTAACACTTGTTTATTATTTACGCCAGTTATTCAGAAAGACCGGGTTTATCCCATTCTGAATAACTGATTCGACGTGGTGTCGAGGATGAAGACGGTGGTCGAAGACCGGAGGTCTTCACGTCGTTTGGGTGATTACTGATGTTCTTGATTGAGTCGTACACCCAAGAGGAGGGAATCAGTTAGTGATCGTCCAGACATACTTGGAGATCAATGGATATGCGGGGTACTAGGTGCCTCCGGTTTCGTTCAGACCCAGAACGAACTTGTAAATGGACTGTGTGTCTGACATTGAATTTTAGTCTGTGTGATTGATTTCTATTAAATATATATCTATTTGGCGGCGGAGAATTTATTCTCTTGCTTAACGCCCTTCTCTGAGACGTACGAGCTCAAGGGTTATATATTGATGGATATCAAATGTAACACCCCGTATTTTCTGTGAACTTAAGAATTACAAATCTGAGTATAATTAAAATATAAAATCAGAATCAAGGGAAAGTGGATGTGCCATTGCGTTCGTCTCGGAAAAATACGCGAAATAGAGTCCGAAATTTCGTAAATCGGAGTCCATATGACCAAGTTATGGCCTTCCAAAGTTCAGAAAAAAAAATTAAACAGCACAGACCAGGTCGACTGGGGAGTCGTCCCTAGAGTCGACCTGCCCCCAGGGGGTCGACCCTAGAGTCGACCTGCACCCAGGGGGTCGACCCTAAAGTCGACCTGCCCCCAAGGGGTCGACCCTAGAGTCGACCCTAGTATCGACCTGGGGGTCGACCTGCCTCCCGAATCTGCTTTTCTGCCTGGGTGCGTTCTGATGTATCTGGTCTCGTTTTCTGTCTAGATTCGTCTGCCTAAACCTATTTAAACAGCCCCAAACCCAGCCTTCTCTGCACACAATTCTATTCTGCTTCTACTCTGCCTCTGTTCTAAATTAAAAATAAAAATGGCGTTGCTACTCTGTTGAAATCAAAACTAGAAGACCATCAACATCAACCTAAATTCAATTAAAGATTAGAGCTTCTGCAACGGTTCTACAACAACTAGAGTTCTTTCTTTAATCCAATTAAGGCAAGTACAGTTATTTTCCGCTATAAACGTTAATTCTGATTTTGACATGAATTGTGAATCTGAATCTGAGATTATATCTGTTCTGATTTGATTTATCTTATTCTGTACCTCTTTCCTCTTTCTGTTCTATAGCAAGGCTACTACGAGCCTGAGCCAATCTCATAAGAGATTAACATGCGCTAAAATGTTTGGGACAGTAAAATGAATGATGCATAAATTGGGCATGACCAATAGGTGACTAATTTGAGGAAAGAACATGGACTGTAGCTAGAACATGAATCTGAGACATATGATTGGACATGTTATATTTATAACATAAAAAGGTATTGAACATATGATTTGTGGACATGACATAAAAAGGTATATAATTGAACATAAATATAGACTGTATTGAACACATGATTTAGGATAAAGAGAATATGGCCTAGGTATAAAGATTTACATGAAAGTAGGATATCTATTAATGTAAATAAACACCTAAGTAAGGGACCTTTGGGATATATGACACGCATAGTAATCTATGGCTATATTTGGTATAAATTATATGGATCTTCTGTACTATGCAAGTTTAATAAAAATTTGGAACATATGATATATGGTAAATTTATGACCATAATCTGTGCTATGTAAATTTAATACAAACATAGGGTATATGATAATATTGTGAATCAAGACTATTATTTATGCACATGAACTTAGGCAAGGTTTATAATTAGGCAAGGTATGAAACTTTAAGAAATAAGTAAATTTGTTATATTTGCCTAATTTGCTAGTTGTGTTACATTGCCTAATCTGCTAGTTCTGTTATATTGCTTAATCTGCTAGTTCTGCTCTACTGCCTAGTCTGCTAGATTTGTTCATCAGCCAAATCTGTCATTTGCTAAGTCTGTTGAAAACACTAAATCTGCTAGTTTGCTTAACCTGCTAAGTCGCCTAACCTGAGAAATCTGTTATCTGCTATAACTGTTGAGTTGGTATAATTAGTCCGCTATTGACATAATCTGAATTGGCTGTAGTTATGAATAATTGACATGTATATTAGGCGTGGGTATAAATGGTAAATCACTAAATAATTGGCCGCAAAGATAAACATGGCTAACTCGAGGTTAGAATGAGTTTGCGGCGTAATTCTGCCCGGAACCGCCCGGCATATTCCAGTGGTCGCAAACAATAGGTTCTAATGTGAGAAGTTAGTCATAACGTGCTTGAAACCCGAGGTTAGACTCAGTTTGCGACAGAAACCTGCCCGGAACCAACCGGCCTAACCAGTAGCCGCAAACTGTCAGTCTAATGTGAGAGGTTTGGGCATTAATATTTAATTAATGAAAATCTGAGATAATTATGATGTCTAAAACGTGTTGGGTAAGGTTAAACCAATTGGACCAATGAATCTGATGAACCCGTTTCGTGAATCCGTAGGCCCAACACAAAGTTAGATAATCTGGAACCAGTTAATCTGTAAGCCTGTTAATCCGAACATCTGATCCGTTAGTCTGAAAACCTGTTAACTTGATTGTCTGATCTGTGAACTAGTTAACCTAAATTTTGTATGTCTGAAACTTGTAGACAAGTTAAGCTGAAATCTGTTAGTGTGGGGACACAAGGTTAGGAGGGGAATTACTTGTGTCATCTGTTGTTTGGGACCCATATTAGTCAGTAACCCTTTCTGGTATCAAAACTTTGACCCAACAGTAAGTAGGGTCCGGGCACGCTTACTGAACTAATTATAAGCGGTTCATTCTGATAATGGCGAGGGGTGTTGATGGTGCGTTCCAACCGGGTCATGTGCGTGCATGGATCCCGGTCTGCCTCTGAGGATGTAAGACGCCGTGACATCTGTAAATAGGTCTGTGCCAATTGGTTGTCACTTTAGGGAGTGATACACCCTTTTGTGGGGCCGACACAGGATATTTACGTATTAGGGAGCCGATCGCTTGGGGTAGGGTTTTAGGGTACACTTAGTTATGTCTGTTTCTGTTGGTACCGTCTGTTTATGTTGGGTGGTAACACCTGTCTGTTTCTGCGTGGTACCGTCTGTTCGGGTGGTAAAGGCCCATTACTAGTGTACACCTAATTCTACATTCTGTTTCCGTAGGGATTAATCTGTTTCTGCTTCTGTCTGTTTCTGATCGGGTAGTAAAGACCCATTATTAGCATTCTGTTTCTGTTAAATTATTCTGTACCCGTTCCTGTTTCAGTTTAGACATTAGGGTGACACCTAATTCTGTTATACTAGTATTAGTGCAGAGAAGTGTAAAGCAATAGTTTATGTCATTCTGTTCTTCTGTTATATCTGCTACACCTGTTACAGTTATCCCTCATCCAGTTTTATGTTCATGTCATATTATTATTATTATCTGTTCATATGCTGAAAGTCACTGGACTTGCCAGACTTTTTGTCTGACCCTTGTTGTTTCGCCTCCTTTCTTCCGTTTCCCCCCCAGGTTATCCAAGGAGGGAATACTTTAGCTTGATCCGGATTTCTCTTTGCTTGAAGTGCTTAAAGTATGGCTTGGCTCTGTATAGCTTCCGTTCCATGGGGATTATGATTTTAAACCATGCATTTTGAAGGCTTTTGTACAAGACTGATATTTTGTACTTGAATTCTGAGATTTGAAAGGATGTAACCATATTGATTTCTGTTTCCGCTGTAATAAAGTTAAACATTTTCAAGTACTGTTTTATCTGTCTTGTAAGTTTCTGTTCTGTTTACTAAAATGCTCCACCAAAGTTAAGGCATTCCCTTTGTGAGTGACCTTAATGGAGGTGGGGTGTTACACTTGGTATCAGAGCTAAAGGTTACCAGATTAGATAAAAGTTTTTGAAAGCTATTTCCAAAAAGGTTTTAAAAGGAAGTATTTTCAAAAATAAAGCTTATTGTGAAAAACATAATCCCGGAGAGCCATATATCTTTCTTTCAGTCCTTTTTGTATTGAACCTTTCCTTTTTCGTTTCAGCATGTCTGAAGCATCTGAGATACCAGAGGGTGTTCATGTACCCGGTTGGTTTCGTCAATATCTTGAGGCTAGGACCGCCGCTGCAGGTCCAGCAAATGATCCCCCTCCCCCACCCCCTGCTCATGCAATTTCTTTCTCAAAGATCTGTAGAGATTTTAGGGCCATGGGTGGGAAGGATTTCAAAGGAACTGAATCATTCGTAGAAGCGAGGAATCGGCTCAAAGAAACTGAGGATCTATTCGTTATCTTCGAGGTGGACGATAGGCAGAAGGTACAGTTGGCGGTATGGCTGCTCAAAGACAAAGCTTCCTACTGGTGGGAAGTCACTAACGCCGAGAGGCTGATTGAGACATGGATGGATTTCAGAACAAGGTTTGTGACAAAATTTCTCTCGCAAGCTGAACGGAGTTTACAACTGGAGAAGTTCTTATCTCTTAAGCAAGGAAGTATGACGGTCAAGGAATACGTCAACCAGTTCAACCAACTAGCTAGGTTCGGATTGGATTTAGTCAACACTCAGCATAAAAAGGCTCTCCGCTTTGTTAAAGGATTGAACGAGCCACTGCACAGCCTATCCATGACCCATGTACCCATGGGAGCGACTTACGAGAAATTGGTGGACATGGCACTACTGCACGAGGAAGACAAGGGCCTGAAAGAGACAAAGAAGGAAGAACCACAGAATAAGAAAGCGGGGCCCAAAAAGGAAACACAAAAGAAGGATGAAAAGACTGAAGATAAGAAGGGGAAAAAGTGCTTTACTTGTGGGAGCTCGACTCATCTGAACAAGGATTGCAGAATAAGGAATGGCACTTGCTTCAACTATGGAGAGATGGGGCACTTCACTAGGGACTGCCCGAAGAGACGAGGGCAAGGAGGGCAGGCAAACACTCTTGAGGCTAGTGGCTAGGATATAAATAGGAAAATTTCTATAGTAGGTTTAATTTCTTTATCTGATTATGGAGTTAAGACTTTTTCTGATTCTAGTATTTTGATTTTGTAATCGATAATCTGCACTTTAATACTAGTATTATTTCTGAATTCCGCTGTAGACTCAGACCCATAAGGGTTATGGCTCATCTGTTTGAGATTGGGGTTTGAGGGATATTTGTGTTAGACGTTAAGTATGACGCATACATTCTGAGTTTTTGTGGGATATGATTTTTATCATGCTTAGCTTCTGAAGAATCATTAGGGAACCTGATCTGTACCAGTAGTCTGTAAATATCTGAATACTTCTGATAAGATTTCCAGTTTTGACATTGTCTAAAGAGGGTAACCCTCTGGGTGTCAATCTGATGTTGATTTCGGTCTTCGGGGTTGACACTTAGGGGAATTATTTTCTCAACCAATGTCTGATAGGAATCAAGTTTTTGTTTTATCTGTACTCGCTTCCTCGACTGTATACTATCGATCGAGTGTTCAACTTATAGATAGGAATCCTAATGGGTGTAAATATGTGTTTGAGACATGTTATGTTTGATGGTTGCAAGTGGATGCAAGTGGTTGCTAGTGGTTGCTCGTGGACGCATATACACACACTAGGCACTAGATCGGCTCGAAAACACTCTCATACTGCATATGGATGTGTGAGCATTTTAAATTTTTATGGATGCAAAATGGTTGAATCAGCACATGGATGTTGCATATGAGTGGATGGTTGTGCACTCATATAGAAATGATATGTATCAAATAGGAAAATTGCATAAATATTGGACTCATGGCACTGACATAATTCGCATTAAGGAGGTCAATTGAATCAGTAGACCGCCTGATCTTTGCATTAGATAAGGAACATATACACACACTTTTGCAAATGTTCATACAGCACTAGAAATTTCTAAGGACAATGGATGCTTGTGGATGATGACTGAGTAGATGAGTGATTGGATGGTAGGACACAATCTTCTTAACTTGAAGATTTCGGGGACGAAATCCTTTAAGGAGGGGAGAATGTAACACCCCGTATTTTCTGTGAACTTAAGAATTACAAATCTGAGTATAATTAAAATATAAAATCAGAATCAAGGGAAACGGGCTTTGCCATTGCGTTCGTCTCGGAAAAATACGCGAAATAGAGTCCGAAATTTCGTAAATCGGAGTCCATATGACCAAGTTATAGCCTTCCAAAGTTCAGAAAAAAAAATTAAACAGCACAGACTAGGTCGACTGGGGAGTCGACCCTAGAGTCGAACTGCCCCCAGGGGGTCGACCCTAGAGTCGACCTTCCCCCAGGGGGTCGACCCTAGAGTCGACCCTAGTGTCGACCTGGGGGTCGACCTGCCTCCCGAATCTGCTTTTCTACCTGGGTGCGTTCTGATGTATCTGGTCTCGTTTTCTGTCTAGATTCGTCTGCCTAAACCTATTTAAACAGCCCCAAACCCAGCCTTCTCTGCACACAATTCTATTCTGCTTCTACTCTGCCTCTGTTCTAAATTAAAAATAAAAATGGCATTGCTACTCTGCTGAAATCAAAACTAGAAGACCATCAACATCAACCTAAATTCAATTAAAGATTAGAGCTTCTGCAATGGTTCTACAACAACTAGAGTTCTTTCTTTAATCCAATTAAGGAAAGTACAGTTATTTTCCGCTATAAATGTTAATTCTGATTTTGACATGAATTGTGAATCTGAATCTGAGATTATATCTGTTCTGTTCTGATTTGATTTATCTTATTCTGTACCTCTTTCCTCTTTCTGTTCTATAGCCAGGCTACTACGAGCCTGAGCCAATCTCATAAGAGATTAACATGCGCTAAAATGTTTGGGACAGTAAAATGAATGGTGCATAAATTGGGCATGACCAATAGGTGACTAATTTGAGGAAAGAACATGGACTGTAGCTAGAACATGAATCTGAGACATATGATTGGACATGTTATATTTATAACATAAAAAGGTATTGAACATATGATTTGTGGACATGACATAAAAAGGTATATAATTGAACATAAATATAAATTGTTTGTGAAGAACTGAGATGAAAAATTCCACCTTTGAAAAGATAAAAATAGATTTTTATCAAAATGAACTAGTTTTGAACGAGAATTAAAATCAATTTATTTTTGAAATAAATAAATTGAATTTGAAGTGGTTTTAAAAATAATCAGAATTCCAATACGTGAAGTGGAAATAGATTTGAATCGAAATTATCTTCGGAATATTTCGATGTTGGATTTCGTGATTATACAGATATGGTTGTGGAAATTTGAAAGATATATTTATATCGTTATTTCCAATACGATATTTGTTGGTCATAGAATTTGATATTGAATATAAGCCGATATATTTTCTATTCAGAGTCTTGTATTTAATTTCAAATGTGATTTGGGTTTGTCGTGAATGGTGTCTTCATTAACACTGTTCTTAAACCCAATAGAGAAAATGATTAAATCCTTCTATATAGAATTAATGAAGTGTACCAATTAAATAGTATTAATTGGAATTGAGTTTAAATTGGTTTTTGGGTTTATCGTGAGCAGTGTTTTGAATAACACCTGTTCTTTAACCCAATTAACAAGAGAAGTGATTTTGGGTTTATCGTGAATCGTGTTTTAGGTGACATTGGTTCTTTAACCCAGTTAAAGACAGGATATTGATTTTTGAAAAGATTAAAACTAAGTGGAGTTTTAATGAATCTTTAATTAGATTGAAATGTGAATTGATAATTTAAATTATCAAATCTGAAAGGTGATCGAGAATGGAGTACCACCAGTTTTGCTCCAAAGCGATAGTTAAATCTTTAATTAGATTTGAACGTGAAATGGTAATTAATTTTACCGATAACACCGTGGTGTTAGATATGGAGTATTACCAGTTTTCTCCATGGGATGAATAGGTTGGGATTGGGAAATAAAACAAATAATTACTTCGGTGTAGTTCGCTAATCCCAACTAGTTTGGAAAACCATAATATGGTTTGAAATGATATCCAAAGAAAGATTAAAGAATAAGTTTAGAAGAATTTATCTTGGATAAAATTAATGGGAACCTTTCCCTAAGAATGTGATTTTGTGAATAAAAGAACATTCTGAATTGGAATGAGGCATTAGTTGTGTTTGTGTAACATTTGTTTATTATATACGTGGGTTATTCAGAAAGGCCGGGTTTCTACCCATTCTGAATAACCGATTCGGCGATAAGTCGAAGATGAAGACGGTGGTTGAAGACCGGAAGTCTTCACATCGTTTGGGTGATTACTGATGATCTTGATTGTGTACACCCAAGAGGAGGGAATCAGTTGGTGATCGTCCAGACGTACTTGCCTGGTATGAACGCCATTAAAAAAATTTAATTGATTCAGGATTTCAAATTGGAAAGGTTGATCGAACATTATTTATAAAACGTGATAATAAAGATATTTTAATAATTTAAATTTATGTAGACGATATTATTTTCGGATCTACTAATGAAAAATTATGTCAAGAATTTCCTAAAATTATGACTAGCGAAATTGAAATGTCTCATATGGGAGAATTATCATTTTTTTTGTTTACAAATTAAACAACTTCCTAATGGTATTTGTATAAATAAAAAAAATATTGTAATAATTTAATTAAACGTTTTGGTATGGAAAATAGTCAGCTAAACCTACTCCCATGAGTATGACAGCACATTTAAAAAAAGATGAAAATGGTAAAAGCATCGATCAAAAAATTATACTATAGTATGATAGGAACGTTATTATATTTAACAGCTAGTCGACCATATATAATGATGAGTGCTTGTTTATGTGCTCGATTTCAATCCAATCCAAAAAAATCACACTTACGAGCAGTTAAACGTATATTACGTTATCTAAGCAACACAAAATATTTTGGACTTTTCTATCCGAAAGATTGTTCCTTTGAATTAGTATCGTATAACGACGCTGATTTAGGAGGATCACGAATGGATCGAAAAAGTACAAATCATACTTGTCATTTTATTGGCAAATCACTAATATCTTGGTTTAGCAAGAAACAAGATTGTGTTTCACTATCTACGTGTGAAGCTGAATATATATCAGTAGCATTTACTTGTGCTCAAGTAATATATATGCAACAAACACTTAAAGATTTTAACGTAAATTTATATAAATCAACTATTTATGGTAACAACACATGTGCAATAAATTTATATCTAAAACTTCAGTAAATCATTTGAGAACAAAACATATAGATATAAGACATCACTTTCTATGAGATACATTGAAAAAGAAATTATAAACATAGAACTTGCAAATTGTGAAAATCAATTTGCCGATTTATTTACTAAACCGTTACTTGAAAATACGTTTATTAAGCTTAGAAGAGAAATTGTTTCATATAAGGAGTTATAAAAATGTAAGTTTTTAAGTACAAAAATCATATTTTCAAGAAAAAAAAATTGCATCAGTTTGGTCTCGAACCCTAGTGTTCTTTTTGCAACTTGAATGTATTCGCCATTTGGGCCATGTGGTATTACTTGTTGAACTTAGAACATGGCTCGGTATTATGCTTTTGAAATAACAAACCTCTAACTAATTAACAAACTTACTATATTTATAAATGGCTTAAAATTAATACTATCTATCATTCGTTCACTTTCTGTTGCTAATTCTAACGGAACTCTCTTATAAAAACACTTAAATTTCCATATTTCAAATACAAGTTTCATTTCATTTACTACCATGTTCAAAAAGAAAAACAGGCTATGTCAAACTCATAGAAATCATCATCTTCAAAGAATACTCCAACCAAATCAAATAAAAAATAATCCTACGATTCAATTGAAATTCTTGTCTCTCTTAATCTGGAAAAATAACCGAAAACAAAATGGGGAGATTTCCATACCGGTTATACACCAGATGCAAAGAAAAACAAATGTCAATTATCTGTTTCTCCATCAACAAAATATAAAATCGATGTGATTCATCATTACCAACAACAACAACTTGAATTACAAAGAGAATTCTATTTTGAGCAAAAAAATATGGCACGACGACTAAGTTTCCTAGAGAAATTGGCAATACAAGTATGTGGTGAATCAACGGTACTCGAACCTCATCATTATCCACTATCTACCACCCTGGAACAACAAACAACTTCTTGGAACCCATGGAAGAATACACCAACTCGTCCTCCATATAGCCCAAATTCTTGGGATAAGAATTATGCGGCTAACAAAGAATCTAGAAAGGAAACTCCTAAGAAGAAATCTACGCCGTCCAACTCAGATTAAATGGCGTTATGAATTTCTGTTTGTTGGTTAATTTCATTTTCAGAATAAACGTTGCATTGGATATAATGCAACAAAATTTGTATTTTTTATCGACCATGATTCAGATGGCTCAATGTAACACCTGCAAAATACATAAATATTAACAATAAATAAAAATAAACAATTTGATAATAACGCAAGAAAATGAGATTTTTGCAGCATTTGGGTACAAAAATCTTTTATTTGGATTTGTGGTGAAATTCTGAGCTGGAAATGGTAAAAGTATGGAGAAGTTATAAGCAAATGAAATTGGACAGTAAAATGCAGAAATAAATAAATATAATTAGATGAGTAATATATATATATCCAAAATATATTAAAATAAGTATGGTTGAATTTGAAATTCAAATATAGGGTAAGATTATGGGAATAGAGAATATTGTAAGGAAAGAGATCAACAAATAAAGTATTATATTATTTAATTAAACACCTCAGCGCCATATATGTTCATTGGGAGTTTCAGCCACCAAGAGGTCGATCGCCCCCTAGAAAGGGTTTCGATTGCCGGTTGAGAGGCCCAATGAATCAATGTTTGGTTAGGATTTTCTAGGAGAATATAAATAAATATATGGCCAGGATTACTCTGAATAATCTAACGGCCTACATTTACACAAGCGACTATATATAGGCCCTCAAACTCACAACGGCACCCTAGCCACTCTCTTATCTCTACCCCCATATTATCCTTCTACCATTGCTGAATTCCAAAAAGGTTAGGAACTTCTCTTTCATTCCTCTAACCTCCATTCTTATATGTTCTCCAATTTAAATTCATATATATTTTATTATAAATTCTGGAATTTAGTTTTATATATGCATAAGGTTCTAAAGATGATTCTTACATATATATTAGGAGGATTGGAGCATGTTTATCATGAAGACTGAACATAGATCTGAATCAACAACAAGAATGTTATTTGTTCTTCCTTAGATATGTGAGTGGAAATTGTGCTCTTAGGCATATTCTATTTTTTAATAGATTAACATGTTGATAGCTATGCCAAAGAGGACATGGCAAACGATAACATCAATACAAAGACCACCAAATCCTCTATTTTATATTTTCGTAAGAATTGTCATGTTATTTAGGTTTGTGGATTTTGGATCTTAATATTGAATTAAGAATAAATGGCGTATTGTGTTTCTACTTTGTGTAATTCACCCTTATATAAACATTTGATTGTAACCTAAAAGGGTTTAAATTTGGTTTGTTCCATGATATTGATTAGGTTTGGATTCTATTTTGAATCCAAACGTATTCATACTTGAAATATATCAATTATAAATGTTTTTATGTGCAAAACACCAAAAAGGGGTGAATTGGATAAAGTGGAACCTATCAATATAGAAGTATATATTATATGTGTAAGTTATACTCTATTCTTGATCCATTGTTGAAATCATTCCAATAAGCCAAGCATGCAAATTGAAATTTGTATATATGTTGTATTTTCTTTTTTGATTTACATGTGGAACCTAAGACTTTACTCAAGCCATTGCTTGTCGATCTTAGTAAACCCCACGGATAGTGCTATACTCCGATTTTTCAACGCCTTTACACTACCTAGGTAGTCACCCCTAGAAATTGGCAGAGGTGGCCCTCGAACCTGAGACCTATGTCTCATCCCAATTCACCCACCTCTAACCAACTGAGCTAGGAGTGTTGGGTATATATGTTGTATTTTCCATTCACTGCTATCTGTTATTATGTTATTATGACATTATGCCTAAAATGTAGTGGTCAAGATATGGAAATTAACTTGTATACCTTAATTTAGAAAAGTTGATAATTCTTATTTGTTAGAATGTTCCCTCGTTCATACGAAAATTAGTGTTAATTATGTGGTATAATTATTATATTAATATAGCGTAATCAACGTAATTAACACAATATTAACGTAACAAATGCGATTAGAATTGAATCTATTTGAATTTCAAATGTCCCCACATATATATTGATTGCATGCGTGTGCGTATAGAATGGCTTTACATATATTAATAGTGACACACAAACAGGAGGTTAGTTGCCATTTGTGGTAGAAGCCTTCCCGGAACCGACTGACACATCCAATAACCACAAGTAGGCCGAACTAATGTGAGAGGTCTGGGTGCCATGGGCCATCCAAACTTAGTACAGTATGACACAAGTTTAAACCTACTTGTTGTAGAAGCCTGCCCGGAACCACCCGGCTTATCCAGCATCTACAGGTATATGGTTTAATATGAGAGGTCTAGTGTGTGTGTGTATACACACACACACACACACACACATATATATATATATATATATATATATATATATATATATATATATAAGTCTACTGTTTGTGAAAATAGGCAGGTTTACTATACCTTGAGAAGGTCTTAAGTGGTTGAATCTCTTCTTGTCTAAATTGGGTCTTAAGTGGTCAGGAATAGGATCCTTCCGAAGGTTTATTCCTTGGAGAGGAACCAAAGTCATGGGACTCACCCTTATTAGATTCGAAGTAAGTCTTTGGGTCCTCCTTCTATAAAAGTGGTTTGGCATAAGTGGTAATGGAATAGGGTAGTTCACGGGGATTTCTACTTTCTATTGAAGCTTATAGAGGCTCAACTAGGGACATGATTGAAATATAAAAGATATGTGGCCATTGCATGCTCACCAACTATCTAAGGGAATTATTAAGTGACATAGTGTTATGTAACAGCGGTCGGAACAAAGCCCCCCTCCTGGCATGCATATGAGCTGGCATACAACTCCCATATGAAAAAGGAATCCCTAATGTTACATGCCTACCAGCTCATATTTGTACACAATTCCTTCAATGTATTCCGTGATGTGGGACTATTGTATCCAAACCATCATTCCTCCTTTAAGAACATGCGAGGAAATCCTAATAGTCTCCTCCTTGACTCGCATCCTACTAGTATCTTTTGAGAGCACTGCCTTACCCGCATGGCCCAGTCCGAACCTTCGGCTCTAATACCACTGTTATGTAACGACGATCGGAACAAATCCCCCCTACTTGCATGCATATGAGCTGGCACACAACTCCCATATAACAAAAGGAATCCCTGATGTTACGTGCCTACCAGCTCATATTTGTACATAATTCCTTTAATATATTCCGTGATGTGGTACTATTGTACCCAAACCATCATTCATCCTTTAAGAACATGCAAGGCAATACTACCACATAGGTGTTCTAATGTAATATCAATTAATCAGTAGTGTCTTCAATACTACTTTTCATATTACAATTTAGAATGTAGACTTAAGAACATTGACGTATAAAGACACGGTCTTAAGGGGAAAGGGTCTGCCTCAGGGTTATAAGTGATCATAAGAATCCACCTTTAATAGGGCCATAATTGACAGAGAATGCCCACCTTGTTGGGCCTTTACCCTAAAAATACTAATGAGCGATTGACTAGGATATCCACCTCATTGTTTAGATACTTGGTGTTTGTGTGAATGTTGTGTGCTGCGTAGACATACCTTGACATATGTAACCTGCTGAAAACTAGGGTATGGTCTTTATGCAAACACCATATTTTAGTCACACGGAACTATATGTTCTAACCCCTCTCCTTAACATATCCAACAGGTCATTAGATAGGGTAGAATTCATGGACGAAATCATGATGGGGGCTGAAGATGAAGTCGTTATGCTATTATTAGTTGTTATTGTTGTACTTCTTATGGAAACATTTCAGAATGAATTTATTGATGTACCCATGAAACAAATGTAGTCCTGACAATTGTGTTTGAATTCTGTGACTTTTAAATAAAGTGGTACATCTTATTTCAGTATTATATTTTCTCTTTCCGCTGTAATAGATTTCCACTCAAAGTGTATTTATATATTGTCTTTGCAAATGTAATTTCTTATAGGAACCAATGACCCGTTTAGAATGGTTCTAAGTTTCTATGGACCTTTTTTGAAATTTAGGCCCATTCCAGGTGGGTTGTTACATTTGGTATCAGAGCATAGGTTACCCGATTTTAAGGGAATTATATGTATGAGAGACGTATTTGTATTTTGAAACAGGTTTTTCAAGCTATATATATAATATATTTACCCCTAATAAGCATACGCAACTATACTATGCAGCTTTATCATTTTCTTCCCTTTTCAGCTTAAATACTATCTCAGGAGTATCCACTAAGGGATTCTTTCTTTTCTTTTCAGATAGTAGAATGGCTGATAAGCCTATTGAGCAGGGTAACTAGCCAAGGCCCCGATACTTGCCAGAATGGTTCCAACAGTATCTCCGTACTGTGGAATAAGTCCTTATTGCTAATCCTGCCCAGCGGTGCCTGCAGCTCCTACCACTGAGGTAGACTTTGACTTTTCTTGCTTCTGTAAGAGCTTTGCGAATCTTGGTGGGAAATCAATCATTGGAAAGGAAGGTTTTACTAATGCCCAATCTTGGATATCAGACTGTGAAAGAACTTTCGAAGCTACTGGGTGACCCGATGAAGTAAAAAGAAGAATAACGGCCTAGCACTAGAAAGAGGAGGCCCTTGAATGGTGGAATTTAGTATGTGGAGAGAACGAGGACCGGATATTTTTCTGCTAATGGCGGAAATGACATCCAGTTGGAGAAATTTATTCGCCTCAAGTAAGGAAGCTTGAGCTTACAAGAGTATGTAGCCAAATTTATTGAATTGAGTAAGTTTGGAAGAGGTTTGGTAGACACCCTCATGAACAAAGCCTTGATATTTGTTAAAGAGCTGAACTTTCCATTGAATGAAACTTATATTGTCTCAAGTAACATTTGGGGCAACTTTTAAAACCCTAGTAGAGACAACTACCCTATGCACGGCTGAAAGCTCCAAGGAGGATAAAGAAGGAGAGCAGGGGGAAGGAAGTTCCAACAAGAATAAGAAAAAGGAATGGTGGAAGAACAAGAAGAAGGGGAAAATCAAAAAGGTTGCAAAGATTTGTACAAGGTGCAACCACAAGGGCCATGAGGCCAAGGATTGTATGACCTCGTTGGCGAAGAAAGATTTCAAAGGAAAGTGTTACAACTACCATGAAGAAGGACACATGTCTAAGGACTACCCAAATCCCAAGGTTATCTGAAGTGGCAATAATTATGCAATAGAGGAAGCACGGATTCAAAGCCCACCCCCAAAACATCAAGGGCAACTCGCACTTGAAGGTATAACTTCGGTTTTAGGAAATTCTGTATACACCTTGTTCGATTCAGGAGCGACTCATTCTTTTATCTCTAAGAGAATAGTTAATATGTTGAACCTTCCCATGTCTATCTCTGATAGTTCGATAAAGGTAGCCAACCTATCAGAGGATCTAAGTATCTTGAACTCTTCTATAAAGACCTAGTACTGGAGGATGACAATGTCGAGTTCCTTTGCAAAGCATATGTGTTGGATTTAATGGGGTATGACCTTATCCTAGGTATGGATTGGCTATCAATTTATGGGGCCGTCCTAGATTGCGACAAGTAATTGTTCGTCTTAGGAGCCGAGGAGGGCGTAGTCTGAGTATTCCTTGCAATGTTAGGAACAAGGATAAAGCCTTATTATATTCCTTATCTGCTAGTTCAGGAGGACCATCTTCGGTCCCTACAGTATGTGAGTTCTTGGATGTCTTTGAGGAGGTCACGGGACTTCCACCCCACAGAGAAATCTCTTTTTGTATTGACCTAGAGAAGGACGCTAGACCTGTAGCACTACCCTTGAGGCATATGGCGTCTAAGGAAAAAAAGGGAGTTAGATAAGCAAATTTCAGAATTATTACAAAAAGGTTTCATTCGGCGAAGTACCTCAGAATGGGGTGCACCTGTTGTGTTTGCCACCAAAGCAGACGGATCTTTAATACTTTGTGTGGATTATAGGGAACTTAATAAGTTGACTAAGAAGAATAAGTAACCCTTACCTAGAATCGATAACCTTTTTGACCACTTGGGAGGAGCCCAAGTATTTTCCCAACTAGTCCTTGCTACTGGATTTCACCAGTTAAGAATTGTGGAGGACAGTAAGGACAATACTGCGTTTAGGACTCTGGAGGGATTATTCGAATGGGAAGTTATGCCCTTCGGAGTAACAAATGCACCCGCCTTCTTTGTTGATCTCATAAGTAGAGTGTTTAGGGGTATTCTAAATAAAATTGTGGTAGTCTTTGTAAATGATATCCTTATATTTTAAAAGGACCATTAAGAACATGAAAAGCACTTAAGACAAGTTCTAGGGATATTAAGGAAGAACTAATTGAAAGAAAAATTCTCGAAATGCCATTTCTGGAGGGAAGAAGTTATATTTTTAGGACACATTGTGTCAAGCGAAGGCTTAGCCATAGACCCCGCAAAGATCGAGGCAATCAAGGAAGGGAAGAAACCTCGAAATGCTACAAAAGTGAGAGGCTTCCTTGGATTGGCCGGATATTTACGGAAATTCATTAAAGACTTTGCAAAATTTGCTACTCCTTTAACCCAATTAACAAAGAAGAATTTAGTGTTTTCTTGGAGTAATAAATGTGACATAGCCTTTAAGAAATTAAAGGAAGTATTAACTAGCGCACCAGTCCTGATTATACCCAACGATTCAAAATTGTTTGCAGTTTACACTGATGCATGTGGGACTGGTTTAGGAGTGGTCCGTATGCAAGAAGGAAAAGTAGTTGCTTATGCTAGCAGATAACTCAAGGGTCCAGAGAAGAGATACCCAGTTCATGACCTTGATTTAGCCGCAGTAGCGTTCACTCTTAAAATGTAGAGCCGTTATCTAAGGGAGAAATTTGAACTTTTTACAGATCATAAATCCCTAAAGTATTTATTTTCTCAACGTGACCTAAACTTGGGACAGCAACAATGGATGGAATATATTACCTCATTTGATTTCATGATTCAGTATACCTCGAGAAAGGGGAATGTTGTGGTGGATATTTTAAGTTGGAAACATGCAACCTTGAATGCGATGATAGAATGGAAACAATTAGAGTTCCTCTCTAGTTTTAATTTTCAACCCTCGCCAACCACTTCTATTGGTTTTCTTGGAGCCATGATAATTAGACCTACTCTAAAAGAGAGGATTCAAAGTGCACTAGACCTTGATGAAGAATTAAGAAGCATAAAGAAGAAAGTGGAAAAGAAGGAGACCTTTTCCCATTCGGTCAGATATTCGATGGGCGATGATGGAAGTTTACTTTGGGATGGATGACTTTACGTCCCTAAGGATGAGGGGTTGAGGAAAGAAATTCTAGAGGAGTGTCATAGATAAAAAATGACCATACAACCTAGTTGGGATAAAATGTATAGGGATATGAAGAGGAATCTCCATTGGGAAGGAATGAAGAGAGATGTAGTTGAGGTCGTGGCTAAATGTTTGACATGCCAAAAAGTGAAAGCAGAGCAAGGGAAGCCTGGAGGATTGTTACTACCTTTAGAGATTCCTATGTGGAAGTGGGAACATATTTCCATGGACTATGTTGACTGACTTCCTAGAAGCCAAAAAGGAAATGAGGCCATAAGGGTTGTGGTAGATCGTTTAACCAAAAGCTCCCATTTTATACCAATTAAGAAGACAAGGGCTGCAACCTCATTAGCCCAACTATATGTCAAAGAGGTAGTCAGACTACATGGTATCCCATCAAGTATTGTGAGTGATAGAGACCCTTTGTTCACAAGTGAATTTTAGAGAAGCCTACAAGCAACATTAGGAACGACCCTCAACATAAGCACAATCTATCATCCGTAGATCGAGCGATAGGCAGAAAGAGTAAATAAGATCTTCAAAGACTTGCTCAGAGCTTAAATCATCGACTTTGGAGGAGTTTGGGAGCAGCACCTACCTCTTGTAGAGTTCACCTACAACAATAGGTTTCAACGACGATTAGTAGAGCCCCTTTCGAAGCGCTTTACGGGAGGCCATGCAAACCGCAAACTTGTTGGTGGGAAACTACCGATAAGGTTCTACTCCGACTAGACTTCATCCGTGATTCCATGGAGAAGATATCCTTGATTAGGCAGAGGATGAAGGCAGCCCAGGACCATCAGAAATCATATGCCGATAAGCGAAGGTGGGAACTTGAGTTTAATGTTGGAGACTTAGTAGTCATTACAAATTATCCCCACTCAAGAAGACCATTCGATTTGGGAAGACTGGGAAGTTAAATCCCATATTTATTGGACCTTTTCATGTCATCGAGAAGATAGGATCTTTGGCCTATCAAGTGGATCTCCCAGAGCGTCTATTGGGAATCCATAATGTTTTTCATGTATCTTATCTAAGGAAATGCCTTCATGGTTCTGCTATCAGACTCAAGCTTGATGAAATTGGGGACATAGAAAAACTCGAGTTGGATTCCAGGGAGCCCCATGCCACTACAAGGATTATAGAGCAGAAAATCAAGAGACTCCACAATAAGACCGTTCTCCTCGTCCGAGTACAATGGGGAAATGATCCTGCGGAAAGCACATAGGAGACCGAGGATAAGACGAGACAGTCTCACCAATAGCTTTTCTCAGGTAATTTTTCCTCAAAATAATGTTTATGGATGCATTGTTATTGCTAGATTAGATGTTAGGAAATGGATGAAACACCATTGCACGACGCACTCATATAGAAATATATGCATAATTACGTTGTTTGCGTACATATTGCATCACTTATTACACCTACATGATAGGATTGAGCTCACTTTAGTGGGTTTGTAGTACATAATCACTGCAAGTGATGGATGCTTATGGACAAATTTGAAAATAACATGGTTGTACAATATGGATGTTTCGAGCGAGTTGTGTTTTTCGCTCCTTCAAACAGATTACGAGACGAAATCTATTTTAAGGGGGGAGAATGCACCACCCCATAAAATACAAAAATATTAACAATAAATGAAAATAAAACAATTTAATAATAAGTTTGGAAAATGTGAATTTTGCAGCTTTAGAAATTTAGTTATGAAAATCTTTTATTTGGACTCGTGGCAAAATTCTGAATCGTTTTCATATATAATATGTTGAAAACGATAAAAGTATGGAGAAGTTATAAGAAGATGAAATTGGATAGTAAAACGCAGAAATATATATATGTGTGTGTGTATATATATATAATTAGATGAGTTATATATATCCAAAATATATTAAAATAAATATGGGTGAATTTGAAATTCAAACAGAGGATAAGACTATAGGGACAAATAATATTGTAAGTAAGGAAAGAGATTAGCAAATAAAGTAACATATTATTTAATTAAACACCTTAGCACCATATACGTTCATTGGGTGTTTCAATGACCAGGAGGTCGGCCCTCCTAGAAAGGGTGTCGACCGTCGATCAATGGCCCAGATCGAACGCCTGGCGGCTTAGAGGCCCAATGAGTTTGTGTTTGGTTAGGGTTTTCTATTGGAATATATATAAATATATGGCCAGCATTACATCTGAATAATCTAACAGCCTACACTTACACAAGCGATTATATATAGGCCCTCAAACTCACAACAGAACCCTAGCCACTCTCTACCTCCATATTATCCTTTTCCCATTGCTCAATTCCAGAAAGGTTAGGAATTTTTCTTCTATTCCTCTAACCTCCATTCTTATCTTTTCTCTAATCTAAATTCATATAGATTTTAGTATGAATTTTGGAATTTAGTTTTACACATGCATAGATTCTAAAGATGATTCTTATATATATATTAGGAGGATTGGAGCACGTTTATCATGAATACTGAACACAGATCTGAATCTACAACAAGAATCCTATTTGTTCTTCCTTATACATGTGAGTGGAATATTGTGTTATTAAGCATATTCTATTTTTTTAATAGATTAACATGTTGATAGCTTTGCCAAAGAGGATTTGGCAAAAAATAACATCAATACAAAAACCTGCAAATCCTCTATTATATATTTGCGTAAGAATTGTCATGTTATTTGGGTTTGTGGATTTTGGATCTTAATATTGAATTAAGAATAAGGGTGTTGTGTTTCTACTTTGTGTAATTCACCTTTATATAAACATTTGATTGTAACCTAAAAGGGTTTAAATTTGGTTTATTCCATGGTATTGATTAGGTTTGGATATATTTTGAATCCAAACGTATTCATACTTGAAACATATCAAATATAAACATTTTTATGTGTCCAAACACCAAAAAGGTTGAATTATATAAAGTGGAACCTATCAATATACATGTATATATTAAATGTGGATGTTATACTCTATTTTTGATCCATTATTGAAATCATTCCAATAAGCCTAGGATGCAAGTTGAAATTTGTATGTATGTTGTATTTTCCATTCACTGTTATTTGTTATTATGCTATTATGCAATCATGCCAAAAATGTAGTAGGCAAGATATGGAAATTAACTTGTATACCTTAATTTAGAAAAGTTGACAATTCTCATCCTGTTAGAATGTTCCCTCGTTCGTACAAACATTAGCGTCAACTATGCCGTATAATTATTATATTAATATAGTGTAATCAATGTAATTAGCGTAATATTAACGTAATAAATGTGATTAGGATAGAACTCGAACTTGAATTTCTAATATATATATATATATTGATTGCTTGCGTGTGCGTATAGAATGGCTTTACATTTTTTTTTTGAAAAAGCAAAAATGTGTGGTCTTCTAAGAAGAAGAGAGCACACATATGTATAATAACGTACTAATACAGAGTCTCAATACAGCTCCCTAGGAGTAGAGTATCCAACAACACACAAAATATCAACTCGACTCTAGAAAAGTATTGGATTATAGATAGATGAGCTCCGGATAAACCACCGCCCATCTACTCCTATATCGAATTCCGGCATGGCCACCACCCGATATAGAAGTATATCTACTCCAATACTATAATCAAATCACCCAGGAAGTAAAATAACAAAGTACAACCCCCAGTATCACTCTAAATACAAGCCAAAAAATAATAACTCCATCAGAAAAGCCAAGTAGCAAAACCAGCAAGCTATCCATATAGTTCTCCAATATGATCTTCCACCTAAAGACCTGAATAATGACTAGAACACCCATCATTAGTAACCATCACATATATATATGGATATATATATATATATCTCTATATATATAGATATAATTATATATATATATATGTATTCCTACATATATATATATATGTATTCCTACATATATATATATATACCCATATATATACACCATTGTATATCCATACATATATGCAACATAAGAAAGGAAAAGGTACTTAAAAGAAAAAAAATCAAAGGCATCATCAAAGCTAGAAAGACAAACATATATGTTATAAAAAGAAAATAATCTCACATAATCAAATCTCCAATTACTATGCACAAATACGGAAACCATTGTTTCTAAAGTATCGATTGATATTCATAAATAACTCCAAATTAGACCTAACTTTATGTAAAAAGTTACCAGATCTCAAATCTCTAAAGTACTTATTACAAGAAGAGGTCATCCAGTCCAAACAGAAATACACTATCTTTATGATTAATTTATCAGAAGACACTACACAAGAATTAAAAAATCTCTGGTTCCTTTCTAACCAAATGTACCAACTAATAATGATAATTAAAGAATCCATAACATACCTATGATTTGATTTATAATTAAATCTAAAATGATTCCAATATTCCATGCAGTTATTAAATGTATTCACTCTAGACATAACAAAAATCCTTAGTACCATGGTTAAAATATGATTGGAAAAATTACAAGCAAAGAATAGATGATCAACATCCTCCTCTGAATTATTACAAAAACAGCATTTAACATCAATCAAAATATTCTTCTTCTTTAGAAGTTCCACTGTGTTAATCTTCTTATGAATAATCAACCACATAAGGAACTTGGCTTTAGGAGGAGAATTTTAAATCCATATGAACTTAAAAGGAAGTAATGACATACCAGGAAAATTAATAAGTTTGTACATCGAATTGACTGAGTAAACTAGACTCTTATCCAGTCCCCAACTAATGGTATCCCTATTCTCATCCAGATGGTATAAGGTTAACTTTGCTTTCAATAGAGCTAATTGTCTTAGTAATCTCCCCTCTAAAATATTAACGAACGTAAACTCCCATGGGGGTACTACGTTACTTCTATAAACATCCGCTATAAATGAATTCTTAAAGTCACAAACGTTAAACAGTTCCTCAAATTCTATTTTTAGAGGTATACTAGAAATCCATGTATCATGCCAAAAAAAAGTAGAGTTACCAGAATGAACTGTCATTGTACAACCTAACTTGAAAAAGTCATAACATTTTAATACTTCCTTCCAAAAGTGGGATAATCTATTAGACCTACTCGCACTAAATCCCACAAGAAACTCTCCTCTTGAGTAATAAGATTTTAAAACTAAATTCTTCCAAGTAGCCACTATATCGGAACTTCTAAATTTCCATAACCATTTAGTTAGTAAAGATGAATTAAAATCAACAAGGTTAATAATCCCTAACCCTCCGTCTCTCTTAGCCTTGCAACATAAATCCCAATTAACTAAACATTTATGACTACTACAATTGATGTCACCATTCCATAGAAAATTCCTTCTAATTCTATCTACTTTCTTAATAACCCACTTCGGAAAACGATGAACCGTCATCCAATAAGTGGGAATGGCAGATAGAACCGAATTAACTAAAACTAATCTACCCGCCCTTGATAGAAATCTATTATTCCAACTCGATAATCTATTACTGATTTTATCAATAATACTTATCCAATCATTCTTTTTAAGTTTGGAAGGTCTAATTTTGAAGCCTAAATAGTCAAACGGGAATTTCATGATAGGACAGTTTAGAGTATTAGCTACTAAGGACGTCACATTACATCTATCATTAAGGACCATGACTGCACTCTTATCAAAATTAATTCGAAGACCAGACAACATCTCAAAGCAATATAAAATAAACTTAAGAGTAATGACGTGTTTTGGTAAATGAGATGTAAATAATAATGTATCATCTGCAAATTGAAGAATTGATAATTCATTATTAAACTCGTCATTCCCCACATTACCTAAGACACCTGAATTTCCAGCCCTCTTGATAATTCTAGAGAAAACATCAACCGCTAAATTGAATAAAAAAGGCGAGAGAGGATCACCTTGTCTGAGACCTCTCTTAGACTGAATCTTTTTACCAACTACACCATTAACCACAATGCTGGAACAACCCGACTTAAGTAGTAACATAATCCAGTTGATCCACCTAACACTAAAACCCCTAGCGAGACAAAGTTCGCAAATAAAGTCCCAATCGACCGAGTCAAAAGCCTTCTCAAAGTCTAAATTCAATATGGCACATGTAAAATTATTTTTAACACAAACATTTATATACTCTTGTACTGCCGCTACCCCATCCACTATATTTCTACCTTTAATGAACGCTGTTTGTGAAACATCAATTAAATCATTCATCTTAGTGCTTAGTCTATTGGCAAGAACTTTAGAGATAATTTTTACCGATACATTAATTAATGAAATAGGTCTGAAATCCTTAAGTGAATTCGCTCCAACTCTCTTATGTATTAGAATGACATTAGCAAAATTGAAATTCCCTAACCTTAGGTTTCCATTATAAAAATCATTAAAAAGATTAATAATATCAACCTTTAAAATCTCCCAAAATTGTTTATTAAAAAGAACTGAAAAACCATCAGGTCCTGGGGCTTTGTCACTAGGCATATCGCATATTGCCTTCCATATCTCTCCCTCAGTAAAAGGACTATCCAAGCCCGTTAAATCAATCCTAGTGGCAGGCGGATATATATCATTCCATCTAACGTTAATCCTTCTATTTAACCTAGTTCCTAAGATCTGCTTATAATATCTAGTAAAGGCATCATTTAAATCCTTCTGGGCAGACACCTCAATATCATTAATAACAATGGAATGGATCAAATTTTCACGCCTCCTTCTATTGGCTATGCTATGAAAAAATTTCGTGTTGTTATCACCTTCTCTTATCCATTGAATTCTGGATCTTTGCCTCCACATGACCTCTTCTTTCTCTATAGTTAACTTAAGATCATTTCTTAAAGAACTAAGTCTATCCCTCTCAGTCATATTAAGAGCTCTAATTTCACTAACTTTATCTATGTCTAACATTTCACATAAAATTCTATCTTTTTTTATTCTAACATTACCAAATACGAACTTGTTCCAGCGTTTGAGAAAAAATCTTAGTTTTCCTAGTTTTGCAACAAAAATCTTAGCTGAGTTATCTTTATACAAATTATTATAGTAAAATAAAGAATTCCATTTGACGGCAACCAAATTACTGAAACTACTATCTAGTAACCACATCTTTTCAAATTTAAAATTCCTACTTATTATTAAATTCGAATCACAAGATAAAATGATTGGACAATGATCAGACAGTAAAAATGGTAGACCTTTTACTCTACATATCGAAAATCTATCTTCCATCTCATTATTAATAAAAAATCTGTCTAACAGTGCAAAGTATGGACTATCTCTAACATTAGACCAGGTAAACATTCTATTATACAGTGGAATCTCAATCAGGTTATTTCCTAAAATAAAATCGTTAAATTCCTCCATATCGGAGTAATCTCCTTCTCTAGGTGCTCTCTCTCCTAAAAATCTGGTGACATTAAAGTCTCCCCCGACTACACATTGATTGAAAGATAGATTTCTAAAGTCAGAGCATTCTATCCACAACCGTCTTCTCTCTATTTTTGTGTGCGGGCCATATACATTTGAAATTCCCAAAAGGGAATTATCTACTGTCGAGGCTAAAATAATATGTAATGAATGCGTCATCGGCAGTTCCTGTACCAGTCTGAATTGGTTATCTTTCCACCCAATCATTAGTCCACCGGCACTACCTAATGCCGGTAAACAAGACCAGTTTCTAAATAAAGTCCCTCCCAACCTTCTAAAAAGGTTAGGATCAGGATCATCAATTTTAGTTTCTTGAAGTATTACAATATCAAGGTGGAAGTCTTTAAAAAAATTCCTAACTTTATCACATTTTTTGGGTTCATTTAGTCCTCTAATGTTCCAGCTAACAATCCTCATCTATGTATAGATGACGCTCTCACTAGTTCTCTACCCCTAATATACTCAGCGTCTAATTCTATGTCAGAAAAAACAAAAGTTGTGTCACTAGCAAGCTGAAATAACTGAGGAGTAGAAAGACTACCTAATGCAAATGGCGAGTAATCACTACCGTAAACTGAAAGCATACCTGAGCTCAAGTTCGTGTTACTATCATTCGTAATCGAACTTGAGGACCTACCATGTGAAGATACTGATCTTTGTCTTAACCGTGCACTTCTTCTGACCAAACCAAAGCTGCGCTCTACTCTCCTTCTCCTCCCCCTGCTAGATATTGGCGAAGGGTCGCCGAATTGAGTTAACCTCCCACTGGTTTCTGTCATATCAGTCATCCTCAATGTACTGGATTGAATCTCGACCCCTCCCCCCATAAATGGCAACGTTACAGCCACTTGCACATCCCTGTAATTCGAACACCAAACTAAGGAGAAAACTTTGGCTACTGACCCATTTAACCATAAGGTACACCCTGATGAAGCCAACTTCACCGTCCAACCATTCAAACTGCACCCAACATACAAACCCGTACAATTCTTTCTGATAACTCCATCACACCCCATAAACGGATTACGCCATTCAGCTTTTCTCAACTGACATACCAGACTTTCATTCAATTCCGAATTATCACATGTAAAATGATCATGTTTACTTGCCTGGTTCCCTACCTCTCTCAAACATACACAGTCAGTATCATTACGATCAATACTCCCCACAATCTCTGCCATCGACTTAAATCTCTTTGCAAATTTGACTTTTCCAACTCTATACCCCTTTTTTATCCTCACTGTCAAATGCATCGGTTCTATCACTTTGTCCACATAGACACGAGGTGGCTTTACATATATTAATGTTGACACATAGACAAGAGGTTAGTTGCCATTTGTGGTAGAAGCCTGCCTAGAACCGACTGACAAATCCAGCAACCAAAAATAGGCCCAAATAATGTAAGAGGTCTTGGTTCCATAGGCCATTCAAATTTAGTACACTATGACACGAGGTTAAACCAATTTGTAGTAGAAGCCTGCCCAAAACCGCCTAGCATATCCAGCATCTACAGGTACATGGTTTATGTGAGAGGTCTAGTGCGTACGTATATATATATAACTATATATATAAGTCTACTGTGTGTGTAAATATGCAGGTTTACTACACCTTGAGAAGATCTTAAGTGGCTGAATCTCTTCTTATCTAATTTGGGTCTTAAGTGGTTAGGACTAGGATCCCTCCGAAGGTTTATTCCTTAGAGAGGAACCAAAGTCACGGGACTCACCCTTATTAAATTCAAAGTAAGTCTTCAAATCCTCCTTTAAAAGTGGTTAGGCATAAGCGGTAACGGAGCGGGTAGTTCACGAGGATGTCCATTTCTTCTAGAAGCTTATAGGGGCTTAACTAGGGATAGGATTGGTATATGAAAAATTTATGGCCATTGCATGCTCACCAACTGTCTAAGGGAAGTCTTAAGCGGCATAGGTGTTCTACCGTAATATCAGTTAATGTTCGTAATACTACTTCTCATAAAGCTAAGAGTATAGACTTGAGAACGCTGATGTACTAGGAGGGGGTGTTAAGGGCTAAGGTCCGCCTCAGGGTTATACGAAATCAAAAGAATCCATCTTTAATAGGGCCATAAGTGATCGAGAATTCCCACCTCGTGGGTCTTTACCCTAAAAACACTAATGACTGATTGACTTGGATATCCACCTCATTGGTTAGATACTTGGTGTTTGTGTGAATGTTGTGTGCTACGTAAACATACCTTGACATATGTAACATGCTAAAATCTAGTGTATGGTCTTTAAGTAAAAACCATATTTCAGTCACAGAGAACTTTATGTTCTAACCCCTCTCCTAAACGTATCCAACAGGTCAGTAGATAGTGTAGAATTCAGGGATGAAATCATGATGGGAGCTGAAGACGAAAACGAGGTCGTTATGCTATTATTAGTTGTTATTGTTGTACACCACTACAAAACAGGTCATTTACTTCAGTTGTTTACCCCATGTTGCTTCTGTTCAGCAACCGAAGCAAATGAAGACGACGCAACAGACCAAAAAATATTTCGGATAATGAACCGAAGCAACATACTTCATTTGCTTCAGTTCTTTAAACAACGGAAGAAGTTGATCAAATCTTTTGCTTCAATCATACACCCTATTGCTTTTATTTAACAACCGAAGCAAATGTCAAATTTCATTAAAAAATAATAATAGTGTTTCAGGCACTTAAACCTTAAACGATATCAAATAGCATTTTAAAAATTTATGTTTACAACAATTTTCGAACAAATATACATATAAGTCATATCCCAAATTATACACTGGATGTTCATTAATGTACATGGTTCATTTGTTACACTTCTCAAAAACTCATTTTAAATGTCTTATTATGCTTTGTTCTTTATCCCATGCAGCTACAGTGTTTAATGTAAGCGGATATGGAAATGGTTACTTGCAAACAAATTGTCATGGATATAGTTATTAATAAAGTCCAGTTGCCTGTTGCAAGAATAAAATAAGCACATTGACATTAGGAAACATATACATATGAAGGCTAAACATGAAATACATGATTTAACAACAAACTGGAAACATACTAACACAATAAAATTTAATTACATGCATGCTTCCAATTTCTATAGCATGCAAAATAAGCAGGCACTTCACCCAAAAAACATATTGTACGCTACTAAATCACATGAAGGCCTCTAAACATTTGTTAAGCACGAAGGAATAGACAGGTATGCAAATATATATACCCCAAAATACACGCTACTAATCACATCAAGCTACTAACCCAACTCCACATAATGAACTCAATCAATAAATTTTGAAACACCCACATCAAAATACCAAACCGACAAAGCTCACAAAGACAAATAAAACTGGAAAAAATAAGCAGATGCAAAAATCCATCTTATCATAGATTCAATATTTCAGTATACGGAAAAATTCCATCAATTAATTTTCCAAACAACCAAGCAGTCGTTTAAATTAAAGGGGTAAATTAACTTTGGCTGAGCTCTAAATTACTGTAAAATAAAAAGGATAAAACTAGTTTGATTCATACATATTTTCTGAAATCTATTTGCTGAACGTGAAGAAGACAAAAGTTAAGTAATAAATAACTCCATCACCACCCCCAACCACAAAGATAAAAGCAATACATAACTGTTAAACAACCTACCCACTGCAGTACAACAATCCAAAGTGGACATAGCCAAACACAGATCTGCTATCGAGTCATCCAGGAGAAAGCAGCTTCTACATCCAATAATTTAGCATTAGCAGTTTAATTGTTGAACGTTGGGGGCACGACTATGAAATGGGACGAGAAGAGTGGAGGCTCGAAATAAGGGGAATTGCCAGATATAATGAAAAATTCTGAGGATTGCCTGAGTTCTGACGCGAAAAAGGTGAGAAGCTCGCATTAAGTGATAACACGGAGCTTGAATGGTAGTAAACGGGGAAAAAATTCTTAGGGAAAACAAAAAAAGGAGCGTAAAGAAATATAATTAATTGAGTAAGAAGATGGGATACAGAAGGGTGTAAAGTTTTAGAGGTTAAGCGAGACGAATTAAGAAATACATCTGAGAAGCTGAATGTGGTGCCTGCGAACCCTAGACACCATTAATTTTTTATTTTCAAAGAGAAATGGAAGGGTAATGGGAGAAATCGAACAAGGGCAGGGAGTATTTAACAAAAAATTACTGATTATGACGTGTATGTTAGGAATCATCAATTATTAGATATTATTATTGAATATTAAACTAGAAAGTAAATAAAATGTTGGATATTAATTATTAAACATTATTAACTAAATAGTAATTATTAATTATATTTATTAGTATTATTTAATATTAATCAAAAATTATATAATATTGCTTACTAAGTACTAATAATATTTGTTAATTATTAAACTTAATAAATATTAATTGAAATTTACTACTTACTAATAGCTAATAATAATAATCATTGAATATAAAAAATGTTGATTATTTACATTTATTCAATATTTTCATATGATTATCGTTCCCTCAAAGATTTTCACTACACAACTTTAATTATAGTAAATTGATATTTACAACATATATGGAAAAATTGTAAGAAAATATAGTATTTGACATAAGTTTTTGCAATTTACTTATTAAAAATCACTACTTTGTTACGAAAATTTTAATATTTTCAAAACATAATTATTAGTTTTAATTAAAAAATATTTAATGGTAGATGTTACAACTAAATTACTAATATTTATTATTAATTATTTATGTTTATTATTGATTATTCATTAATTATTAGTTGTCACTATTAATTATTAAATACTAAATATAGCTTAATAAGTGATAAATTTTATCATTAATTATTAAATATTAGTCTTAGTGAATTGATTATTCAAAATATTTATAAGCTAATAATTATAAGGAATTAATTATTAAATATTACTTCTTAGTTATTAAATATTTCTCATTAATTAAATATTAAATGCTAAGCATTATTTATTGTATGATGATTAGTGATTCTAAATTACTTAATGTTTATTACAATTACTTTATACTAATTATTAATTAATTAAATAATTGTTAAATGTAACAAATAAATATTAAATATAATTACCAATTATTAATAATTTGCTATAATAAATTATTTAATATATAAATATTTGTTAATTATTTATATCGATTAGTAATTATAAATTACTTTATGATAATCATTAATTGTATTAAACCATGAGTAATGACATGCAAGTTGTTTATGATTACTGATATATGCATTTGCTCCGATTAAAATAATTTATAGTTTCTTCTATTCTATAGGAACCACTGCAAATAACACTATCTAGGTGCCCTTAAATGTTTAATTTATTAGTACTTATTAATTATTAACAATAATTATTAATTATCAATTGTTAAATTTAATATGACATAGTAAATTAATTATTATTATTAATTATAAAATATTGAACTTTAATAAATAAATAAAACATTAGTAATTGAATATTAATTACTAAGCGTTAATTATTAAGGATTGTATAGTACTATTTAGTATTAATATTAATTATAGTTATTGTTAAGCTTAAATAAATATTAACTGCAATTACTTATTGTTAGTAATTAGCCATGATAAATTATTAAATATAATATATATTTGTTGGTTATAATAATTTAGCATTTTTCCTTGCCAAAAAAGTAATTTAGCATTTTCCTGTAATTATCGTTTCATCAAAGATTTTTACAACATGCGAATGAAACAACTTTTACTATAGTAAATTTATATTTACAACATTTAGGGGAAAGTTGAAAATTTATTAGTTGACAGTGGTTTTTGCAATTAACTAATTATAAATCATTAATTATAAAGAAATATTAACTTTTAGGCAGAAATTAATATTTACTGGTTTAAGTACTTTAAGATTTTTAAATGTTAAACTTATATATTACTTCTCAATTATCAATATTTCTTATTAATTATGAATAATATATTATATTTTTAATTATTGATTATTTATTAAGTATTGATAATTAAAACTAATTATTAATATTGGTGAATTTTAATATTGATTATTTAAATGTAAGCTATTGTTTATGATTATTGATCTATATGTTTGCTCTGATTAAGATAATTTGTAGTGGCTTCGATACATTTGCTTCAGTGCAGTTGCTTCGATACATTTGCTTTAGTTCAGTTGCTTCAGTTCCTAAAAACCGATTCAGTTGTTAGGGCAACTGAGGGAAATAACATTATTTGCTACAGTGCAGTTGCTTCGGTTGTCAACACAACCAAAGAAAATAAACATTTTGCTTCGGTTGTGAGAACAATGGAAGCAAATGGTACTATTTGTGTCGATGCATTTGCTTCGGTTGTCAACACAAAGGAAGCAACTGGTATCATTTGCTTCGGTTATGAGCACAACCGAAGCAAATGAAGTAAGGCAACAAGCATGTTTTGTACTAGTGGTACTTCTTATGGAAACATTTGAGAATGAATTTATTGATGTACCCATGAAACAAATGTAATCTTAACAGTTGTGTTGGAATTCTTTGATTTTTAAATAAAGTGGTACATCTTATTTCAGTATTATATTTTCTCTCTTCGCTGTGTGAGATTTCCACTCGAAGTGTATGTATATATTATATGTGCAAATGTATTTCCTTATAGGAACCAACAACCCATTTAGAATTGTTCTAAGTTTCTATGGGCCTTTTCTAGGTCGAAATTTAGGCCCATTCCGGGAGGGTTGTTACACTTAAGAACTAACAATTTATGACCAAGTGCTAGGTTATCACATCATGCTTTAACACGAATTATTTTAACGAGAACCGGAACATTTGATTTGTTCTATATGGAAACATTTCGAGCCTTGTACACAATCTACAATGACGTACAAATCAGTTGGGTTCAACTAATCATGGACATCTTCTATCATTTACTCAAGGGACTTTGCGTTATATTTACTATAGTGAATACATTATGTGATTACTTACTAATGCCAAAGTTCCCGAACCGGCTTCCGAACAGTTAAAAGTGAAAACTTTAGATAGCAAAAAATTGAAAACGATGAAGTTACCACCGTTGAGCCTTAGTATCATGAGTTTAGATGAGTGGAAGCAAAGAGAAAGGGGTCAACCATCTACCACTCCAATTCAAGCAAATCCTAAAGATATACGGCTTACTACTCCATCTCAATCGACTCGTGAAGCTATTGATGTTGTGCTCCTACTTGAAGCTCGCTTCAAGCAGATGGACAAAAAGATGGATAAGAAATTTGATAAAATTAAGAATTTGCTTGGAAACATGTGGAATGTGACTACATGCTCAACTTTTACATCCACTCAGGCACAAGTTCCAGGAAAGAGGCCTGCTTCACCAATTCATTGGACTACTTCTTAGAGTGTAAGTTCTAACGCCTTTTGATATGATGGAATGGTAGAAAGTTATTTTCTATATTTTTCATGAATTGTTAAGGGGCTTGTAGTAAATATTCTCTCTTGCATTTTGAACAATATTATGTTTGTCTTGTGAACATTATCTAGTATTTGCTTATGAACTCTAAGTATGTGATGGATATCATATTATTTAATCATTTTAATCGACGACAAAGGGGGACAAGAAGGTATATGCACTAACAAATTGTTGCAGGAAAATAGACATATACTTAGAGGGAGATGAAAATTATAGTCATATACTCAAGGGGAGATATACATACAAGAATTGCAAGTGGTTGTCATCAAACAAAAAAGGGGGAGAAGGTTGATTCATGAGATTTTTTATTCATGACAATGAAGAAAAGAAGATCAAATGAAGAGTTATTTAATATACTTATTTGTGTTTTAGTTGTGTTAGAATTCATTAAAATATATCCTCATATATTACACACTCAAGCACAAGAATCACAAACATATATATATATATATATATATATATATATATACATGAATATTTGCATTGACTAGTCGACTGGTGGAAAATCCATTAGTCGACTAGTAAGCACAAAAATGCACAGTCTAGCGCATTTTTGTGTGCCAATATATTTAAATATATATATATATATATATATATATATACATACAGATACACACACACGTTTTAAATACCAGTTGACTGGTCAAATTTTACTAATCGATTAATACGAACCTAATGATCATATTTTTGAAAAGTCATCTTCTTTCATGAAGAGTTATGACTCATTTCCGAACAGAATTGATTGCTTCTTTTCATGAACGATTACCACTCTTCAACTACTATTTCAACATCCCAAACTTTATTTCCATATCACCGATTCTTATTCTAATTTCTAACCTAACTTTCTATATTCTCTTGTATTCTAAAAGCATTCAAATTCATACTTATTGCTTTGAATCGCTGATTCTATTTCATGTTTCTCGATTCAATAAGCAATATACTTCCTTCAAATCTTCATCCACACATCAAATATTTAAGGATAAGATTATAGGAAGGGTGTACTAAATCCGTGACTAATCCGTATCGCAAAGAACACATATTGAAGTCAAAACTTTTGTTGTATTGTTGAAGATCTGTCTGGTTGCTCAGTTGTTTTGTTGAAGTCTTGTTCGGTTTTGTCAGACATGAAATCCTGTTTGGTTGCTCTGCTGTTGAAACACCCCACTTCCGTTAAGGTCACTCACAAAGGGAATGCCTTAACTTTGGTGGAGCATTATAGGTAAAAGATACAGATAATTTACAAGACAGACATATGAACAGCGGAAAAACTAAATTTATTTCATAAGTACGTGGTTTAGTTAAAACATTACAACAACTGTCTTAAACCAACTTCCAAATCATTACAACAAAATCTCTGTGTTGATTAAAACATAAAGAAGCATAAAATAACAATAAGGCAGCATAAATCCCCAATAAGAGTGTATCCAAAGCCATAGCCCAAGGAAAGAGAATCCAAGCAATACATCTACTCTCTTCAAGCTGGAAATGGTCCGAACTAAGATGAAGTATTCCCTCCCTGCGGACCGGGGTGGAACGGAAGAAAAGAAGACGAAAGAAAATGGGTCAGACATGAGTCTGTTAAGTCCAGTGATTATTTAACATGTAAACAGGAAAAAGGATCATGACATGAATAAACTAAACCTAGGACAGCACTCTAGAAGTAAGATAATAAGATTGAATATGCTATCGCACTCATTACTATTTCACTGCACCCTTTTACAAGTGTTTCAACTAGCACCATATGTTCAAGATAAATGATCCCCTTTATCGATCGGCTCCTACTAGCGTACGTTTTCTACTTGTGTCATTCGGCCCCGCTTGATTGTAGATACCTGTGCTGGTCCCACCATGGGGTGTATCAAATCCTATGGTGGCAACCCGACACAATTCAAGATGCACAGTGTATAACTACTGATGCCCAGTGCCTTCTTTTTCCACTCCGGAGTACGTGCATGCCCGCACTCCGTCGAAACCTACACTATCGCACCACCCGCCGTTGTTTTGACCGCTTATACTCAGCCCAGTAATCGTGCCCCACCCTGCCTAGTTCAGGGTACCATGATACATCTATATGGGTTACTGCTGAAATGGGTCCCCGTTACTAGGGTTTCCTAATCAACATGTTAAAATGGTTAAGTGTTCTCAAATTAACCTAATCCCACCCATCAGTTTAGTTAACATGTTGTATTGGTTAAGTGTTGCCTTAATTAACTTAACCCTACCATTCCTGTCTTAGCTTTAATTCATTCATTAAAGCACCAACCACTCACATTAGATATGTATTGTTGCGGTCGCTAGATGTGCCAGTCGGTTCCGGACAGTCTTACACCACAACTCAATCTAACCTCGGGTTCTTTTGTGCTTGATGCGCTAACCTCTCACATTAGATCTATATTGTTACGGTTGTTGGATGTGCCGGGCGGTTCCGGGCAGTCTTACACTGTAACTCAATCTAACCTCGGGTTAGGTATATTAATCTTTTACCTATTTTACATATTTACCTTTTCATATTTATATGTAAATTATCCACAATTATTTCCATTCAACTCATGCCCCATTTACCCACTAAATCATGTTCATAATTTTTAGGTATATAAATTATACTAATTTATGCCACTAATCATTTATATGATTATGGGCCGAACTATGCCAATAATTTGAAATTTAGGGTTTTTCCCAACGTTACCCCCATTATACGTTCGCAAAATTCACATAGAATGTTAGGCTCGCAACTTAGCCTAACTTATATACAAAAGAGAAAAGAAAGGAGCATGTACTATTCCTACAACATAAATATAATAAGGATCTAACTAAACATGTGTCATATAAATTTGGCATAAAACAATGAACTTGCATTTTAACATGAATCTTAAGCATGTGAATGGGGACTTACATAGAATTACACAAATCCAATTAGGCATGTAAATGTGAACTTGCATTTTGGATCCAATTAACATGAATCTTAAGCATATGAACGGGGACTTGCATAGATTTACACAAATCCAATTAACATAGATCTAAACATAGGAGAATGTAGATCTAAACATATATATGACTTATCCCAAAAACTTGCATGTAACATAACATGAAAAAGTCACCAAATTTACATAATACACGATTGGTTTAACATACAACATAATAAGTCCAATAAACCACAATAGTCTCATAGGCATATATGATAGAATCGTTACAAGAATAGACATGAATCAGCATCACCATTATTTTACAACTAGACACAGCTCTAGTTTCATTTTATTACAAATCATAACTTTTAATTGTTCACATCTAAATAATAACAGGACTTACAAACAAAAGAAAGTCTTGCTTTCCGGGATCTGTTTTCTGAAACTGAAAAGCAATCCCTTGACGTAGACTATCTACTTTAGATTTGATTCATAGCTTCTAACTTGCTTTCTAGTTTGCTTCCTAGTTGGAGAAGAAATGGTGGCTATGCTAGGTCGACCATGGATACCATGGTGGCTCCTTGGAATGAAATTGTGTGGTTTAGGATTGAGGATTGGGGTTGCTTTTATAGAGGTTTAGACTTATGTGAGCCGTTAGATCAACCTAGGAGCAATCACAACCATCCAGACTAGATAGAGCTATCCAGAAATTGCCACATATGCCCTAGTGACTCAGCAACAACTCAGAAATCGTCACTGTTTGGATCTGGGGGAGGGGGTCGACCCCTATAGGGGGGTCGACACCCCTCTTGGGGGGTTGATCTTGGGGGGTTGACACCTATGTCGACCCCTCTCGGGGGAGTCGACCCCTATGGGCGGGGATTTTCCCGCCCAGCTGATTTGTTTGATTTTTCAAAATTCGAACTGTTTTAATTTTTTTAATTATTATATAATTGTCTATTTAAATATGAAATCTTCTAAACTCCATAACTTCCTCATACAGAGTCCGATTCACGCAAACTTGAGACTCTATCTCAAGCAGAATACCGAGACGAACGCAATGGCATAACCCGTTTCCCTTAATTCTCACTTTTACAATTAAGTATTCTTTAATTCGTTACTTTAATAAACATAGAAAATACATGGTGTTACATTCTCCCCTCCTTAAAGGATTTCGTCCCCGAAATCTTCAAGTTACGAAGAATGTATATCCTACCATCCAATCATCCATCTACTCAATCATCAAACACTGGCATCCATTGTCCTTAAAAGATTTCTAATGCTTTCATGATTGTACGCATAGTGTGTGTATATATGTCCTTATCTAATGCAAAATCAGGTTGTCTACTGATTCAGTTGACCTCCTTAATGCAAATTATATCAGTGCTATGAGTCCATTATGCATGCAATTATTCCTAATCATACTTTCTACATGAGTGCACAATCATCCATACAAATGCAATGTCCATATGATAACATTCCAAGTTTCAATCCATATACAAATACATATACGCATATGCAATATGAAAGTGACTGAGCCGATCTAGTACCTAATGTGTGTGTGTGTGTATGCATCCACGAGCAACCACTAGCAACCACTTGCAACCATCAATCATAACATGTTTCAAACATATGTTTACATCCATTGGTTTCTACCTAAGGATAAAGAATAGGGCCTAGGATATATACTCAAAAGATAGATATAAGCATGCATAAACTTATGGAAAAGAGATCAAGGATGTACCCTAAAAAAGAAAAGGGTAGGCGGTGCATATCTTGTTCTCAGTCTCCCAAGTCGCGTCTTCTTCATTGTTACTCCATTGAACTTTAACAAGCTTGACTTCATGGTTGTGTAGCTTTTTGACTTCTGTACCCATGATACGAGTTGGAATTCTTCTCACAGTCGCTTCGTGTTCCACTTCTACTTCCTCTAGTATACTTAGCTCCACAACTTCCGCAGACTCATGTAAGCACTTTCGTAGTTGAGAAATATGAAAAACATTATGAACTCCAGCCAGTCTTTCGGGTAGCTATACTCTTTAAGCCATCGTCCCAATCCTTTCAATGATAGGAAATGGTCCTACAAATCTTGGTGCCAATTTTCCTACAAAACCAAAGCGAATGACATTCCTCAAAGGAGATACTTTAGGGAACACCCTATCTCCAACCTCAAACTCAAGGACGGTCCTTCTTTTGTCTACGTTGGACTTCTGTCTATCTTGTGCAGTCTTCATTCGTCTTCTTATCAAGTCCACCTTCTCTGAAGTTTCTCTAATCATGTCTGGCCCAAGTACGAGCTTGTCTGTAGACTCCCACCAACAAGTTGGTGATCGGCATGGTCTTCCATATAAAGCCTCGAAGGGTGCCATGCCTATGGTGGCTTGATAGCTATTGTTGTAAGCGAATTCCACCAAAGGAAGATAATCCTCCCATGTTCCTCCAAAGTCAAGAATGCACAACCTCAAGAGGTCTTCTAATACTCTGTTCACCCTTTCCGTCTGACCATCGATTTGGGGGTGATAGGCCGTGCTTAAGCATAGTTGTGTGCCTACAGCCTCTTGCAAACTCTTCCAAAACTCGCTTGTAAAGATAGGATCTCGATCACTCACTATGTTGGAGGGTATCCCATGGAGTCGAACTATCTCTTTAAGATAAATGGATGCTAAGGACGAGGCAACCCTTCTACTCTTAATAGGTATAAAGTGAGCGCTTTTAGTGAGCCTGTCCACTATTACCCAAATACTGGTATTGCTCCTTCTTGACCTAGGCAACCCATCAACAAAGTCCATCAAAATGCTATCCCATTTCCACTGTGGGACCTCTAGAGGATGAAGCAGACCACCAGGCTTCTTCTGCTCCGCTTTGACTTGCTGGCATATCAAGCACTTAGCGATGAACTCTGCTACATCCCTCTTCATGCCATTCCAAAGGAAAACCCTTTTTATGTCTTTATACATCTTGTCTCCACCTGGGTGTATGGTCAACTTAGAATGGTGTGCTTCTTCAAGAACCGTCTTCACCAAATCCCTTGCTTGTGGGACGCATAGCCTTCCATCTCGTCTCAACCAACCTTTATCATCGATGGAGTATCTATTGAGGTGACTAGAAGTCTCACCCCCAATTAGCTTATCCATCATATCAACTAGCTGAGGGTCTTCACATTGCGCGTTCCTATTGAGTCCAAAAGAGTAGGCCGCATCTCTAGCGATGCTAACAAACCAGGTACAAATTCAGAGGAGGGTCTAAAATCAAAGTTTGCTATGTACTTCAAGCTTTGCCTTTCCATAAAGAGAGGACTTAAGGTCAGCTTCTTTCTACTCAAGGCGTCTGCTACTACATTGCCCTAGCCAGGGGTATAGGAAATCTCAAAATCGTATGAGGCAAGAAATTCCATCCTCCTTTGTTGTCTTAGGTTAAGATCTTTCTGTGAGAAAAGGTACTTTAACGATTTATGGTCAGTAAACAATTCAAACCTTTCTCCTAGTACATAATGATGCCATGACTTAAGAGTGAAAACAATGGCAGCTAGCTCCAAATCATGAGTTGGGTAGTTCTTCTCATGTACCTTCAATTGCCTTCCCTCATAACAAACTACCTTGCCTTCTTGCATCAAGACAGCACCTAATCCTGTACCGCATGCGTTTGTGTATACGGTAAACATTTTGCTCCCATCAGGCAATGTCAGAACTGGAGCTGTTGTTAGAGCCCTTCTCAAATGTTGGAAAGCAACATCGCAATCCAAATCCCAAGCGAAAGCTAGGTTCTTCTTTGTCAATCTTGTGAGTGGGGCTAAGATTTTCATAAAGTCTTTAACGAACTTTCGGTAAAAGCCCGCTAGCCCGAGAAAGCTTCGGACTTCGGTTGCATTCCGTGGAACCTTCCAATCTTGCACTGCAACTACTTTTGCGGGGTCCACAGCTATCCCCTCTTTGGACACCACATGTCCCAGAAACCTTACTTCTTCTCCCTAGAAATGACATTTGGAGAATTTGGCTTTCAGCTGATGTGCATAAAGAGTATCCATGACTTCCCTTAAATGCAAAGCATGCTCTTCTTCATTCTTCAAGAAAATCAAAATGTCGTCTACAAAGACCACAACAAACTTATTAAGGAACTCCCTGAACACCTTGCTCATCAAGTCAACGAAATAAGCGGGTGTGTTTATCAAGCTGAAAGGCATGACAAGCCATTCGAAGAAACCATCCGCGTCTTCTGAACGCGGTCTTATCAATGCTAGCTTCAGCCACTCTTAGCTGATGAAACCCGGTAGCCAGATCTAGTTGGGAGAAAACCGATGCACCTACAAGCTGATCAAACAAGTCGTCTATTCTTGGAAGTGGGTGCCTATTCTTCTTGGTCATCTTGTTTAGCTCCCTATAGTCAACGCATAGGCGAAGTGAACCATCCGCTTTGGTTGCGAATACTACTGGGGCATCCCATTCAGAAATACTCCGCCTTATGAACCCTTTCTCGAGCAGCTCTTTAACTTGCTTGCTGAGCTCTTTCCTCTCCCTTGGAGCCATGTGTCCAACGGGTAGAGCTACGGGTTTTGCACTACCCACAAGGTATATGCGAAAGTTTATCTCTCACTTCGGAGGTAAGACCTTCACCTCTTCAAATACATCTGAGTATTCACGGACTACTCTAACAGACTGCAAGTTTTCAACAGATGCATTAAGAGATTCTAGGTAGCTAAGCATAACAGAATGCATGGGATTATAAGAGATTTCGAGAGTGTTACCGAGGCGAGTCATAAGTCTAACCACTCTCTTTTCACAATCGAGGATGGCACCATTACTGGATAACCAATCCATGCCTAGAATCAACCATACCCGTAAAGCCCAAAACATAGGCATTACATCTAAACCCAACGCTTAGTATAGAAATTTCCAAATCCAAACAAATCATTGACAAATAAGCCGAGCCCCCAATTGGATTTGAAACAACCAAGGGATCCTCTACTATATTGGTGTCTAGGTGCAGATTCAACTAAAGCAGTAGATATAAAAGAGTCCGATGCGCCAGAATCAAAGAGTGTACGAACAAGATGATGAAAAAGATAAACTAAACTCTCAACAGAAATATTTCTACCTCGTTCTTGCGGAGGTGCTATGAGAGCGTGAACCTGCCCTCCAAAAGTAGATCCAGTCCTCTGCCCTTGCCCTTGCTTTCTTGGGCAGTCCTTAGCCATGTGTCCTGTCTCGCTGCAGTGAAAACAACCACCCATCTTCCTCTTTTTCTTTCTGCAGTCCTTAATCAAATGTCCAGGAATGCCACAAAAATTACAGTTCCTCTTGTCACGGGGTTTGTTGTTTTTTCCGCCCTTCTTTGAATCTGTCTTCTTATTCTACGATCCCTCCACTTTCTTATCTTGAGGTACTTCCACCTTTGCCTCTTTCTTGCCATCCTTGTCTTCCTCCTGTAACAGTGCCATGTCCACCAGTCTCTCATAATTCGCACCCATGGGTATATGGGACATAGCTAGGCTGTGCAGTGGCTCATTCAACCCTTTAACAAAACGGAGAGCCTTATTATGGGGAGTGTTCACTAACTCCAGTCCAAATCTAGCAAGCTGGTTGAATTGTTTGACGTATTCCTTGACCGACATACTTCCCTGTTTGAGAGCTAAGAATTTCTCCATCTGTAGGCTTAGTTCATCTTGTGAGAGGAATTTCATTTCAAACCACATTCTGAAATCCTCCTAAGTTTCGACTGGTCTCCCAGCATTAGTAAACTCCCACCAATAAGGGGCTTCGTCTTTAAGCAACCATACGACCAACTGTATCTTCTGTCTATCGTCCACTTCGAAGATAACAAACAAGTCCTCAGTTTCTTATAGTCAGTTTCTTGCTTCTACAAATGACTCAGTCCCATTAAAGTTCTTTCCACCCATGGCTCGAAAATCTCTACATATCTTTGAAAAATCATTTCCATGAGGAGGAGAGGAGGAGGAACAGCTGCAACTGGGGGAGGAGGAATGTCTGCTGGGCCTGCATCATTAGCCCTAGACTCTAGGTACCTTCTGAACCAGCCAGGAACCGGTACGCCCTCAGGAAGGTTAAGATCCCCAGACATGCTGAAACGAAAAAGAAAAGATTCAAAACAAAGGATAGAAAGATAGTGCATATGGCTCTAGGGGATTATGCCTTTTAAAATAAAAACAAAACTTTTTCTTGAAAATGCTTCTTTAAACTTCTTATTGAAAATTAGTTTCCAAAATTTTTTATCTGATCTGGCAACCATCAGCTCTGATACCAAGTGAAACACCCCACCTCCGTTAAGGTCACTCACAAAGGGAATACCTTAACTTCGGTGGAGCATTATAGGTAAAAGACATAGATAATTTACAAGACAAACATATGAACAGCGGAAAAACTAAATTTATTTCATAAGTACGTGGTTCAGTTAAAACATTACAACAACTGTCTCAAACCAACTTCCAAATCATTACAACAAAATCTCTATCTTGATTAAAACATAAAGAAGCATAAAATAACAATAAGGCAGCATAAATCCCCAATAAGGGTGTATCCAAAGCCAAAGCCCAAGGAAAGAGAATCCAATCAATACATCTACTCTCTTCAAGCTGGAAATGGTCTGAACTAAGCTGAAGTATTCCCTCCCTGCGGACCTGGGGGGGACGTAAGAAAAGAAGACGAAAGAAAATGGGTCAGACAAGAGTCTGGTAAGTCCAGTGATTATTTAGCATGTAAACAGGAAAAAGGATCATGACATGAATAAACTGAATCTAGAACAGCACCCTAGAAGTAAGATAATAAGACTGAATATGCTACCACACTCATTACTATTTCTCTGCACCCATTTACAAGTGTTTCAACTAGCACCATGTGTTCAAGATATATGATCCCCTTTATCGATCGGCTCCTACTCGCATACGTTTTCTACTTGTGTCATTCGGCCGCGCTTGATTGTAGATACCTGTGCTGGTCCCACCATGGGGTGTATCAAATCCTATGGTGGAAATCAACATAATTCAAGATGCACAGTGTATAACTACTGATGCCCAGTGCCTGCTTTTTCCACTCCGGAGTACGTGCACGCCTGCACTCCGTCGGAACCTACACTGACGCACCACCCGCCATTATTTTGACCGCTTATAATCAGCCCAGTATTCGTGCCCCACCCTGCCTAGTTTAGGATACCATGATACATCTATGTGGGTTACTACTGAAATGGGTCCCCGTTACTAGGGTTTCCTAATCAACATGTTAAAATGGTTAAGTGTTCTCAAATTAACCAAACCCCACCCATCAGTTTAGTTAACATGTTGTATTGGTTAAGTGTTGCCTTAATTAACTTAACCCTACCATTCCTGTCTTAGCTTTAATTCATTCATTAAAGCACCAACCACTCACATTAGATATGTATTGTTGCGGTCGCTGGATGTGCCGGTCGGTTCCGGGAAGTCTTACACCGCAACTCAATCTAACCTCGGGTTCTTTTGGGCTTGATGCGCTAACCTCTCACATTAGATATATATTGTTACGGTTGCTGGATGTGTCGGGAGATTCCGGGCAGTCTTACATCGTAACTCAATCTAACCTTGGGTTAGGCATAGTCATCTTTTACCTAATTTACATATTTACCTTTTCATATTTATAGGTAAATTATCCACAATTATTGCCATTCAAGTCATGCCCCATTTAGCCACTAAATCATGTTCATAATTTTTAGGTATATAAATTATACCAATTTATGCCACTAATCATTTATATGGTTATGGGCCAAACTATGCCAATAATTTAAAATTTAAGGTTTTTCCAACGTTACCCCCATTATATGTTTGCAAAATTCACATAGAATGTTAGGCTCGCAACTTAGCCTAACTTATATGCAAAAGGGAAAAGAAAAGAGCATGTACTATTCCTACAATATAAATATTACAATGAACTTGCGTTTTAACATGAATCTTAAGCATGTAAACGGGGACTTACATAGAATTACATAAATCCAATTAGGCATGTAAATGTGAACTTGCATTTTGGATCCAATTAACATGAATCTTAAGCATATGAACGGGGACTTACATAGATTTACACAAATCCAATTAACATAGATCTAAACATACTAGAATGTAGATCTAAACATATATATGACTTAGCCTAAAAACTTGCATGTAACATAACATGAAACAGTCACCAAATTTACATAATACACGATTGCTTTAACATACAACATAATAAGTCCAATAAACCACAATAGTCTCATAGGCATATATGATAGAATCATTACAAGAATAGACATGAATCAGCATCACCATTATTTTACCACTAGACACAACTCTAGTTTCATTTTATTACAAATCATAACTTTTAATTGTTCACATCTAAATAATAACAGGACTTACAAACAAAAGAAAGTCTTATTTTCTGGGATCTGTTTTCTGAAACTGAAAAGCAATCCCTTGACGTAGACTATCTAATTTAGATTTGGTTCGTAGCTTCTAACTTGCTTTCTAGTTTGCTTCCTAGTTGGAGAAGAAAGGTTGGCTATGCTAGGTCGACCATGCACAGCATGGTGGCTCCTTGGAATGAAATTGTGTGGTTTAGGGTTGAGGATTGGGGTTGCTTTTATAGAGGTTTAGACTTATGTGAGCCGTTAGATCAACCTAGGAGAAATCACAACCATCCAGACTAGATAGATCTATCCAGAAATTGCCACCTATGCCCTAGTGACCCAGCAACAACTCGGAAATCATCACTATTTGGATCTGGGCGAGGGGGTCGACCCTTATAGGGGGTCGACACCTATGTCGACCCCCCGGGGCCTATGGGTGGAAATTTTCCCGCCCAGCTGATTTGTATGATTTTTCAAAATTCAAACTGTTTTTGTTTTATTAAATTATTATATAATTTTCTGTTTAAACATGAAATCTTCTGAACTCCATAACTTCCTCATACGGAGTCCGATTCACGCAAACTCGGACTCTATCTCAAGCAGAATTCCGAGATGAACGCAATGGCGTAACCCGTTTCCCTTAATTCTCACTTTTACAATTAAGTATTCTATAATTTGTTACTTTAATAAACATAGAAAATATAGGGTGTTACAGGTGGGTTGTTAACATGTTCCTCTTGGTGAAGTGGGGATATTTCTCATGAAAAGCCGGAAGAAATCTAGGACTGGATGTAGGACGGTGCTCCGAACCAGTATAAAAATCCCTAGTGTCATTTGTTTTACTTTACTACATTTACATACTACTTATTTATGAGATCATTATAGTTATTTTATTAAATTTTTACTTGCATAATTATTGCATAAGTTTAATATATCACATTATCAAAGCTTCCGCATATTCATATCAATCCATATTACTCGATCCTACTTTAACACTATTTTTCAGGCTAAACTACCGGCTACTAGCTTTTCCCCTTCATGGACATGTACCAAAGCTACAACCAAATTCCCGTGTACCTTCCAGACCAGAAGAACACTTCATTCATAATTGACCTTGGGTTCTACTGCTAAGTCGTCATGCCTTTCGGACTCAAGAATGCTGGAGCCACCTATCAACGATTGGTCAACTGCTTGTTCAAGGACCAGATCGAAAGATCCGTAGAGGTTTATGTCGACTACATGCTCATGAAAATGAGGATATCGAATGACCACGTAAACAACCTCACCTAAATGTTTGGTGTTCTTCGTAAATATGGCATGATATTCGATCCCTTGAAATGCTCTTTCGACGTTGCATCAGGAAAATTCCTGCGTTTCATTGTCAATTCATGAGGTATCGAAGCCAATCCAGATAAATCCAGGTTTTTTGGGAAAAAAATCTTGGGTTACATCTTAAAGCTACTGACAAATGCATTCTCTTTTTCAACTTTCTCATAAAAGGAAAGTGCAACCTCACATGGACACCGCATTGCGTTGCAACATTCCAGGACCTCTTGAATCACTTAGAGCGACCACCTATCTTGTCAAAACCCGTGGACCACGAAGACTTAAACCTCTATTTGGTTGTTTCTATCAGGCAATTAGCTCGGCGCTTGTGTGTGTAGAAGATCGTGTCCAATGGCAGGTTTACTACATCAACAAGAGGTTGACAGAAGCAGAAAAGAATTATCTAAAACTGGAGAAGCTTGCCTACTGCATGTTGATCTCTTCCCGGAAATTACGGCCATACTTTTAGTCCCATCCAATAAAAGTCTATAATGACCAGCCGCTACGATAGGTCCTGCAACATCTGAGGCTTTTGGACGACTTTTGAAGTGGAACATAGAATTGAGCTAATTCGAGATTACTTTCATTCCTCATCGAGCAATCCTTGGACAAGCCCTCACAGACTTCATAGCGGAGTTCACTATTCCCGAAGAGCCTCCTTCGGAAGACAGTGAGTCTCCAGGAATCCAGTGGAAACTATTCGTGGATGGATCATCTAACAGTCAGTGCTTTGGCGTCGAAGTCATGCTTGTTACTGCTGAGGAACGCTCGATCTATTATGTTTTAAAGCTCAACTTCCCTGCTACCAACAATGATGTAGAATACGAAGCGTTGATTGCTGGACTCAGAATTACAATTGAACTCAACATCAAGTCTATCCAGATTTACTCTGAGTCATAGCTCATCGTACGCCAGGTGTAGGGTGAATATCAAGCTAAGGGTCGACTCAACCCCTACCTTGCTCGGGTCTGTGATTTGCTTACCAACTTCGACTACTACATTATTATGCACATCCCTCAAGAAAAAAATGAGAAAGCTGATTCATTATCCAAGCTAGCAAGCTCTGGGGATGCGCAGCTCTTGGGACTAGCCCCAGTTGAAGTGCTCGATTCTCCGAGCATCAGTCAGATGCAGACTAGTTCAATAGCAACAACGAATATCGTGCCCAAACCTGAGTTTTGGATGACACCAATTAAGAGCTGCCTACTTCATGGAATCCTCCCTGATTGCTCTAAGGAGCAGCGAACACTCATTCGTAAGTCATCTCGCTACATAATCTGGAGTGCTCTACCAAAGGTGATTCTCTGTCTTATTACCCTGGTGTGTAGCTTACAACGATGCTGACCGTGTGCTATTAGATATGCACGAAGGCAAGTGCGGCGACCACACTGAGTGGCATATTATGGGAAGGAAGATTCTCATATATGGTTACTTCTGGCCCACACTTGACCAAGATGCCACGGGCTATCCCCGCAAGTGTGACAAATGGCATAGATATTCCAAGATTCCAAGAGCCCTGCCTACCGAGCTAACTCAGATGGTCAGTCCTTGATTGTATGCTATGTGGGGAACAAACATTATCGGGAGATTATCGGGACTCTTCCTGTGAACATACATTATTGAGACTCTATCTATGTGGGGGAAAAGACAAGTGTTATGCCAAGTGGGCCAAAGCCGAGCCCCTTACTACAATTACTACTAATAAGGCGATCAACTTCATCATTCGCAACATCGTCACTCGTTTGGAGTCCCCCAGACTATCTTCTCAGACAATAGGACCCTACTTAAGAGCACTAAGTTTAAGACCTGCTTCCGACGACACAACATTGAAAAAGATTCTCGGTAGTAGCTCATCCTCAAGCCAATGGGCAAGTTGAGGTTGTTAACAAAGTGATAAAATCCGTCATCAAGAAGCATCTGGAAAAGCCTAGAGGCTTATGGGTAGGTGAGCTCCCTCTATCCCTCTGGGCTTACTTGGACCACCAATAAGTCAGCAACTAGCCATACTTCATTCGCTCCCACCTATGGATCTGAGCTGTCATTCCCAAAGCTCAAGCTCCAATCTCATCGGGTCGCTTAATACAATTCGAAGACCAACCGAGACCTCCTCTTGGAGTCACTCGACTTACTCGAAGAGGAAAGAAATGAAGCTGAAATCAAATTTGTTGCTTAGTGCCATCAAGTCGCTTGATTCTTTAACTCCAAAGTCTGCCTAAAGCACTTTGACGTTGACGACCTTGTCCTAAAGCGGATCTTTCCCAAACCGACTGGTTTCATTCCCCACTGGGAAGATCCGTACGTCATACAACGGAGGCTTGAAGATGGAACCTTCAAGCTAACGACCATTAATGGTGCCAAACTCCCAAGAGCATGGAACAGTAAACACCTTCGTCGCTACTTCACAAAATCTAGTTTACAGATTTACCGCTTTTCAAAATGTCTTGTTTTCTTCAAATTCAACGCATTGTAAAGTAAAGGCCATTGCTACCAAAGTTATAAGTAAAGAAAGTTTCAGATGTCCATGTACTTAGTGTGTTATTATCTGCGTAGTATGTTTGAATAACCATACAACCGACTTGCATACACGAGCGCACAACACTGGATCGACACCCTGAAGCTTGGAATAGATCCTCCCAACTTGAGTCTCGAGTCAACAATGAGGCCGAGTATAAATAACTCAACTCGAGCCTCGAATCGTCGACGATACCGAGTATAAATAACCCAACTCCAGTCTCGGATCAATGACGAGGCCGAGTATAGATAACTCAACTCGAGTCTCGAATCAACAACGAAACCGAGTATAAATAACTCGGAACACTCATTTATTTGAGTATCCATCCTTGCCTCTAGGTCTCCAGACTTAGGGGCAACCCACCAGTCGGGTAAGTGTGATTACGTCCGCTCACTTGGCTCCATTCGTCCCGAAGGGCCTGGATCCGAGTACCAAGCTGGCAAACCAAAGACACCCTCAACTCTAACCAAACTAAAGTGAAGGAAGAGTCTAAAGGATGAATCAACGATGTCTACGCCTTCTCATGACTCGGGATCATATTCCTCAAGGAGATCCTAGGAGGGAAGGTACCGAGCCTAGACTTTGCATGACTCGGAACTCCCGACTAAGGGAAACCCGGGAGGGAATGTGACCACGGGTACATTTACGTAAGTACAAATATCGTAAAGCGTAAACGAAAGTTTAAACACTCAGCATAATATGTGATATAAGCAAAGTCAACCAAAGGCTTTCATTCACATCTAAAACAAGCTATAACTATATATCTTTCTTTCTAACGACATGGTGCACATAAAAACCACAGCATACCTCCAAAAGCGAGGGTCATACTCGTGTATACTATAGACCTACGTAACCAAAAGACTTATAACAATCACTTCGACGACCCATCCTTTTCTTCTTCTTAGAAGATTTAGCACTAGTCGGGTCGTCACTAGTCTTCGTCCTCTTCCTCTCGGAGCTACCTCTTCCTCCCTTTACTTGAAAGGAAAATGGACTCCTGAGATACCGAGTTAGACTTCCCATTGTCATCCTCGCCACTCGTGATCTCGGTAATATCCCTGATTATGGGTGGGATGACTTGCAGAGGTTTAGGAGTGATGCCAATTGAAAGGGATAGCTCTTCCTTGGTACCCTCCTCCCTGGTCTCCTTGGCTTTCTTTGCCTCTAGCTTTGCTTTCTTCTTGGCATCCCTTGCACCTTTCTATTCAGCCAACATGCCATACTTAAGTTGTTTGGTCGCGTCCGCTTGTAGCTTTTTAAACGTCTTAGTGACTTTTTTCTTGGAAGCCTCTTCATCCTTTTTCTTCTTGGCCTCATCGTCGACCCTCTTCTTTTCAACTTCATCACCTTCCCTCTTCCATACCACGTCATCTTTGACCTTCTCTTCAGCCTTCCTTCTAGCCTTATCCTAGGATTCCTGTAGGGTTGCCTCATCAGCCTTCCTCTTCTCCTCTTGCTCCTCGGACTTAGTGAGCAGTTTATCCTTTTGTGACTCCACCAACTCATGCATTGTTTGCACACTTGCATCCACTAGCTCGGTCACCTGAAGCTCTTGCCCATAGTTATCTCCTCTTCCTCATAAAGAAGGTCCTTATAAACACTTGCTCCTCTCTCTACATCAGAAGATGTTTCCAGGGGACCAACTCCTTCTCTAAATTGAATTCCATGCAGTCCCAATCCAGCCTCTGGTAGCAAGGGAAGTGTCGGGGCGAAGCCTGTTGTTACTTCTGCTCCAGAAGGTCCTGCACAACAAAGAAGAAGACTAGTTAGTCTTCTTTGACTTAGTGCTTATTTCTTTTCCAAGCTTCGTGATAATGATACTTTACCTCCAAAAACTTGCAACGTAGGGACAATAGACACGGTGCCCTCGGATGTTTTTTGAGAGGAGCTTTCTAGTCCCAACCCCAGGAAATCATGGTCACACTCGGTAGTAGCGGGGGCTGGGTCCATTAGACCGCTGGTAGTGGTAGATGGCATAACTTGTTCTTGATGGGAACTCCATCCTACAAACTCATGAGCGACGGTTACGCTCTTAGTGGTCACAAGCTTTCCTTTGGCAGCAGCAAGTTTCACCAACCTAGCCCTCTCAGCATCCTCATGCAACAATCTCCTCCCTTCTTGCAACATCGAGCTCTACTCTTCGATCAGTTGCATCTCCATGAGCAGGAATTCATATACGACATTCATCTGTTGCCTCTGAGCCTCAAACTCCAATAGCTTTTCCCAGATTTAGGCCATCATCCATGGATAATCATCGACCCATGAGATTTCGCGGAATTGAAGTGCTTTAGCATACATTCCCCAAATGGATGGCTCCAAAGACTCCTCCACCATAGCCTCGACATCCTTAATACTTTTCTTATGCCTCTCCAACTCAGCCTGATGCTCAGCCTTGGTACCCTCCACTTAAACCAACACATCTCTACTCGTAGTCTCTGCGTTGGTTTTCTCCATCATAGCCTGAGAAATTTTAACATTCCCCATCTCCAGTGACTTCTTTAGCTCCTCGTTCCCTTTCATGAGACGTTGTGCTTGTTCGTTTTGCTCCTTCATCATCTTGTTCTCCGCGGCAAGAGCCTCAAAATTTGAGTGGAGCTTCTGCAGTTCCTTGTTCTATTTCTCCAGCTCAAGGTTTTTCCTTGATGTGATTTCATTATCCTGCTTGAGAGACATGTTGTCTAGCAAGACCCAAGCCACTGTATCTTTGTACAATTATCGAACCTGATTTGCTTCCTCTTCCACCTTCTGATACTTCCATTTCAATTGCGTTGTTTCAACAATAGAAAGTTAGAACTTAAGTGTGTTACTCATATACATGTAAACGTTTGCAATCCGAAGACTTGTCTCACCCAACTCATTATCCGATCCTGGACTGTATCCTGCTCGGCTTTGAGTGCCAGATCCAAATCTTGTATCCCTATATTCTTTTTGAAAATTAGTTGTGAGAGATTCCCCGCATACCTATGCATTTCCTGGTAATGGAGGAAGACGTCATATACTTTGTCAACCACGTCTTTGTCCACAGTCCAAGGGATCGGATGCATGTTAGGCAGCCACATATGCTCCCCAAAGTAAAACCCAGGAAACTCCTCCCTCGATAGCGCCTTTATCTGCTCGGGAGTAAGCTCTGGAATTTCTAACATATCGGGCAGCTGAGGCCCCTTTTTCAACACTCCTGTGTTCCCTGATCTCTTATCCCGAGTGTTGACTCTTTGCCTCTAAACAAGGCGACGAGGGTGGAATATAAAGAGGGATTGTTGATGTTGGCAGCCTGGTGCACGTTATATCTAGCTGTGAATCTTTTCCAAATGAACGGGTGATGGGTGGAAAGGATTTTGAACATCGAGGTCGATCTCTGCGACGACGCTCACTACCACAATCATGAGAGTGTGGGGGCTCATTAAACAAGTTAGTATCCCTCCTAAAATTCCTTATGAGTCCGCTTCTCTTGGCTCGGTATCTCCTAAATACTCGGCCTCGATTCCTATCGTCTTCTCGGACCATTTCACCTGCATGGAACAAATCCAAGGTTAGATTCGAATTCTCTACACACACAAATAAATGTTGTATTATGTAGTGTTTATGAGTGTGTGTCCTAAGTGTTACCTCAACAGACCAGATATCTGTCCGCTTGAAGGAGTGATCTCCCCAATGGTAAGCGATAAGCTTTCTATACTTGCGCCGTTAGGCCAAGACGATGTAATGCCAAGTGGGAGCTTATTCAGGTCATCAAACTGACCATCCTTTTCTAATGACACGGTGGCCTTAGAGGCAGTTATAGGAAAAACCGGCCTAGGCGACACTTCTGTCCTCGCCCAGTTGTCGCTGGAGGGACAGGAGTAGCCGACAGACACTCATTCTAGTGGCCGCCTCCTCATCACTAATGCCATCACCACCCCTTTTTTCTTGAGTCTTTGCGACCTTGACATGACAGGAGGCAAACTCATTTTGTGGTCCGGAGGACTTTATCCTTCCTCAGATTCCTCCTTTCCTTTTCCAATAGCATTTGGTTAAAACATTGTACGGTTAGCGAGGAGCAAGCCCGTTCGGCGAAGAACCTACTCATCCAAGATGTTCTCAGTAGAACGAGATCCGGCCAGGATAGCTCTCAATAGATCAAGATGTTCCTAATACACTACGCCCATGGGAGCCGAAGAAATGCCAGTTACCAAAGATCAAAGTTAACTTGGATCCCATAACTCGACTAACTTCAAGACTGAAGTAATAAAGATACTTACTTCCGACGAACCAGCGCCTCACGAATCCAGGAGGACAGCGGACGTAGAACCAATCATGCTTAAAAATACCAAGTCTACTCGACAACCCTAGGATGAATCGGGTGTTGGTCTGTGCCTCTAGGTAATACAGGGAAGGCGCGCTGGTTATCCTTCACTTAATCAGAAAAAGGGACCGGATGTCCTCTCCGGTAGGTTCTATGTGCAAACGCTTCCTGAATAAGACGCATGTACCAAGGCAGAAGGCATACACATTCAGATAAAACTACGTGGGCGCTAAACGAAAGTAACATAGCATATCTCGGGCAAAGTCGCAAGATGGGGGGAACACATCCAGAGATGCGCAAATGCCTGTTCCAGGCAGTATATCCTCCTGGAGGTGCGTGTTCCCTATCCCCTCCTGGGGAACGCGAACATCGTCCTAAGGTATGTTGAATCTCTAACAAATACACCTTAATGCACCTTCATCCAGATGCAAGGGCACCAAATCCGGTGAGCTGCCGACAATGACAACAATCGCCATCATATCTGATGCCTCAAGAACATCTCCCTCCTCAATATCTACATCTTCTTCCTCTTTCGGATTCACTGCAGTTGCAGCAGTCCCTTTTGGCACCGATGGTTCAGTCGGGTTCTTGGCTGTTTGTTGTTCGTCTTTTGATTGCAAACCCTGGTCGGGTGCTTTCGATAAACCTATGAGTTGGGAGTGAGTGGATACTTCGGAATTCTCAAGCTTGTAGTCCCCGAACTGATACTTCTTGATGACCCAGATTGAGATGATGAGTATTGTGAAGCTTCAGCTTCCAAATCCTGTTGTTTCTTGGACGATCTCGATTCCATTGCTAGTTATACTTTCAATATAGTCGCATTAGACATCGAATTGAATAACTTGTACCCCTTGCGTTGGTGTAAACTAACATGTATGTGCAGTGCAATGAGTTGCCGATACAATTATAAGAAAAGAATTTAGGACATGGCGACGATTACTAGTCCTTATGACTGTAACTATCGCCGTCATCAACTGATACTGTCTGATTCGCATGGACTCGTGGCTACATCATGATTGGAATCGGAAAACAAGCACATAGTTTGGTTATGTGTCCATAGTCCAATTTTATGCTCAAATCCTATGATCAAGTCCAAATTATCAACTTTGGTTTATGTTATGACCTAATTTCGAGTTCAATCGTATAAAACCGCGGGGACGATGCGAATCGAGGGATAGGTCTTCTGGGATTTGGATTTTCGATAAGGAACGTGAGATACTTCAAAAACATGGGTTGAGTTTGTCTAATTCCGGGGGATGCAAAATTTCGCATCCCCAAACCATGATAAACTTGCATCCTGTGTCCCCAAAAATTTTGCATCCTATGTCCTCTGCAGTAATTTGAGTCCCTCTGGAAATGTCTGCGTTGCATCCGTCGAATGCGGAAATCTGCATCTCTCCAGATACGAATTTTCGCATCCTCAGGAGGTGATGTAGCGTAACATCCCTCTCTTCTTCTTCCCCATGCTCATCTTCCTCATGACTCTTACTCACCTCCTCACCATTTTCACTCCCTAGAGAACTTAAAAATGAATCCCCAAAAACTCGACATCCGCTTCCAACACAATCTTGAACAATCCTATCACGAGGGAATAAGCTAAGTTCAATTCGAACAGTCACGATTTGGGAGTCGAGTTCTACTCGGAGGCTTACCTAGGTTGTTCGAGTTCGAATCGCTGTAGGAAAAATCAAAGGTCCTGGGATGCAAAAAAATTTAGGCAAGTGGAGGTGGAGGTTGTGGTTCGGGCTGTGGAGTTTTATACGCAAGAGCGAGGGGAACGGGTCGATCCCGTTTGAAACACTCGCATCTCACCTTAGATGCGAAATTTCGTATTCCATCCAGGATACGAAATGTTGTGTCCCAGTAGGATGCGAAGTTTCGTACCCTCGCGGGGATGCAATTTTTTTCCCCAAGAAAACAACAAATAATAAATATGTATACATACATATATATATATATATATAATATTGGAAAAAAAGATGGCGGGAGTGAAATTCCCAAATTTCGGGAAATTTTTGACTTGTGACTCTGGTTGCGACCGCATGAACGTGTCTTCAGCACTACGATAATCGACACCGATTCAGTTCGCTAACCATTTGTACACTCGTAAGTCTAGCGAAAAGCACGCCAAGCAATTTAATCTACGACTCGATATCATTCTCAAAGTCCAACGCACGCAGTCATAGACCAACGACATTTTCATTGTTTATATTCCACTTTCATTCTTCAATCACGTCGTGCGAACTCATGCGAACACGTGTGAGCATATAAACCACTCTACATCGACAATGACTCGTTTGCATTTCGGTGTAAATGAGAGTCAACAACTTACATTTAATTCCATGATTTGGCAGGAAATAGATGTTCGAAGGAACTACCAAAGAATCAGGGTTCTCCACGCTCAACGGAATGGTCACGACCAAGTGCTCGACAAATCTTAGTGATCTTTTCAGTCTCCAGAGACGATATTTTCAATTAAAATCACACCATGTTGAGACAAGAAATAATTCGAGGGCAACTATTAACCGACCTTTTGGTTCGATTCCCAAAAGCACACCAGGCTAGCTCAAACTCGACACATTGCATGACATCAAGGCCCGAAGTATCGCTAAAAACACTAAGGACCCAAGCCTAGGAGGAGTCGTGCAAGTGGGCCTCACAACCCCTCGAGTATACGATGTCACATCCCTCAAAATAAAGAACAACATTGCTTCTCCACATAAAATATTTCCTAGATGGGAAAACAAAACTTCACTTTTTCAAAACAAAACTTGTTTTCGTCGTTTTAGAACAAAATCGATTTTAACATCAATAACCAGTTTAACAAAATGTTCCTCTTTATGAAAGTTGTTCTATATAATTCCATTTCATTTCCCAACTTTTTCAAATTTGAAAATAATTTTTCAAACCAAATATAATAATATTATTTAAGTTTGACTATAGAAGAGATTTAACCGATTACCAATGCAATACCATAATTGTTGTGTCATAGTGTGTGTCGCACAACATTAACAACCATTATAAACATCCATAACAACCATTGCCAACATCATTAAAGAAGTAATAACTGTGTACAAGCATTATAACACTAACGTTTAATAGAGTGTTTATGTATTCTAGATGTAACACCCTGAATTTTTAACAACATTAAAGAGGAGAAATTAAATAATAATTAATTTAATATTCTAAATTAGAGGAAACGGACTGCACCATTGCGTTCGTCTCAAAATTCTGGTCAGGATAGACATTTAGTTTGCATAAAACGGACACCGTATGAAGAAGTTATGAGGGTTTTAAGTTTGTATACGCGTAGAAAGATTATATATATACGCATGAGTCATAGATGAGTCAAAATTTTATCCAGAACAGTTCGAATTTGAAAAATTCATCAAGGCAGCAAAAATCCCGCTCTAGGGTGTCGACCCCCCTAGAGGGGTGTCGACCTAGGGGTCGATCCCCCTTAAGGGGTATCGACCTATGGGTCGACCCACCCACAGGGGTGTCGACACCCCTAGGGCTGATGTGGCACTTGGTTTCAGGGGGTCTAGCAGCTATATATATGTGTCCTATTCTCCTATTTTCTTCATTGGAAATCATGGAGGCCATATGCTGCCGGGATACGAACTGTGATGGAACTATTTTCTTCAACAACGTACTTTGCAAATCAAATTCAGAAATTCAAGATCCGTTCTTTCTCAATTCTCTAAACCTAATGTTGTGAGTTTCTAGTTGCTTTTAGGTTTAGATAAATAAATTGTGAAAGACTATGAATTGGGTATGTTGTAAACTGTGGATCTATGTTGTTGTTAAATCTTATACTATGTCATAATAGATCTATACTTTTAGATCTAATGCAACTGTGATTATTCTATTATGTTACCTATGTGGATCTTGACTTATAACTATATTTTAGTGAATGTAAATTTGGACAGTTGTAACATTGGTTAGATCCAATTTTTTATGTAAATCACCTTGCACCTGTCATATAGCGATCAACTTAGATAAGTTGTAAATTGGACATGAGAACCCATATTTAGATCTAAACATGCTATTATGTCATTCTAATGGTGGTAGATCTACTTTAACCTCTAGATCTGAATTATGTGATCTAATTTATCTCCTTGTGTTATCATGTTAGATCTAATCCAATTGGACATCTAAATTGCTAGTTTAGATCTTACTATGCTTATTATGATAGCATATTTATGTTAGAATAAATTGACTGCCACCAGTTCATCAGTTTTATGTCCACCTTGTTATGATGTTAATTAAATGTCCATTCACCTTATTATCATGCTAGTTTATGTTTATGCCAAGATGACCACTTTAGTTATGTTCCCATTATCTTCCATGTTATCGTTAATGACTAGGCTATTGTCTAGTCTAGGCATGCCGCCAGTTTATGAGTACACTAGCTAGGAAACAGGGAAAAAGGGTTAATAATTGACATAATTTGAATATGAACATTTTTGGACATATAATTCAAATTGTTGGATAAAGTGGGCATTAACACTTATAAAGAGAAAGGATTAATTAATTAATTAATTAAAAATGGAATGTCTAGTAATTACAATTAGGAACTGTAATTGCACTTATGACATGAGGTTAGGTTGCGTTAGTGGTGGAAGTCTGCCCGGACCCGACTGGCATATCCAACAGCCGCTAATGTTGAACCTAATGTGAGAGGTATAAGTGTGCAAATATGAATCGGGGTAAGACACGAGGTTAGACCCAACTGTGGAATAAGACTGCCCGGACCCGACCGGCATATCCAGCATCCACACGTTGCAGGCCTAATGTGGGAGGTCTAGCCCATTATAACCATAATTGGACATGGTAATAAATTGGACTGCTTAACCTAATATATTCTATAAGTATTGTATGATTATGAACTTAAGTTAGGGTTAAGTAAAATTGGATGGGTAGCGGGTGGGTTAAGTAAATTAGAGGGGGTGGGTAGTATTTACATATTGGCCCATGAACTTAACCCAATAAGGTTATGCAATTAAAGACACCCTTTAGGATAAGCATAACTGACATAGGGCTATGTAATTAAAGATACCTAAGGGTATACATAGTCAGTGAAAAACCTAGTGGGGATATAAGACAACGGGGAGAGCTTGTATCATATTGTGTGGGACCCATTTCAGTCAGTAACCCCGAGTAGGTATCAAATAAAGTACTTCGTGCTAGGCGGAGAAGGGGCACGCTTACTGATTGATTATAAGAGATCCAAACGAGATGGATGGTGTGGGCGGCGCAAATTGACCGGGCCATGTGCGTGCATGAGCCGGACAGAGGGGGATAAGACGACCGTGACACTAGTAGATATGGTTGTGCACATCTTAAGGGTTGCCACTTTAGGAAGTGGTACCTCCTACTGTGGGGGTAGCACAGGATATCTACGGAGTAGGGAGCCGATCGATTAGGGTTATGGTTAGGGTACACTCGGACGTATGCCCTAAGTCTACCAACTTATAGTGGAAGGGTTCATCTCATTTTAGTTATACAAGGAATAGTGCAGAGTTATCATTAGAGAAGTGTATACACCTTACCCTATCTACCTTGTCACACCTGTCATTTATGTAGTGATCTCTCTTATCCACTTTATATGCCTATCATGTTACTTTTATTTATTTACTGGCTAAAAGTAACTAGACTCGCCAGACTTTATGTCTGACCCTTTTGTTTCTCCTTCTTTCTTCCGTTCCCCCCTCCCCCCAGGTTCTCAGGGAGGAAACACTCAGGCTTAGTTAGGACTCAGATTCATCTTGCTAGGAGCTACTTCTGAAGTATGGCTCAAGTTCTTATCTCTATTATGGCTTAACTCTTTCAATTAGGGAATTATGTTTTTCATATTCTTATGTACTCTAATGATGCAAGAAAGGAGTTATTTTATTGTAATGGTTTTTGGGACTTATGGTATTATGGACTACGGTATTATGATTTATGTTTGAAATAAAAATTTAAAATTTATGCTGCTATCTTATTTATATATGTCTTGTAATTATTCTGTGTCTATTTACCTATAACGCTTCATGAAACTTAATGCATTCCCTTAATGATTGACATTAACGAACATTGGGTGTCACACTTGGTATCAGAGCTGAAGGTTACCAGATTAGACGAAATTTTTTGAAATTTTATTTTTCAAAAAGGTTTTAAAAGAAAGTATTTTCAAAAATAAAAATATGTTTTGAAAATATTCCCCAAGAATCCATATGTAATATCCTTCGGTCCTTTAGCAAAAATTCTTCCTTTTTCAGCATGTCCAGGGAACAAATCATTCCTAATATCCCAGAGGGCATCACTGTAACGACCCGGATTTTGAGCGACTTTGGTTATCGACATAAGCTCGATGTCGATAACTAAAACATCGAAAAATCCTGGTAGTTAATGAAAGAAATTAGAGGGTGTAGACAAGATAGAAACTTAGAATAGAAGAAGAAAAGAACTTACATCATCAGAGTAACACGAATCTCACAGCGGAACGAACACATATAATATATAACATAACTTTGAAATATAACAGTTATGTATACAATAGCACTTATCAGAGTACAACACTTACAACACAGCGGAAATAAACTATAGCTATATGATCCAGAAGCCTCCTGCTCCAGCTCTTCAAGTATATCTGCAAATCCCGACTACTTGACTGCCCGTACAAATTTAGGCACCCAAGAGTTTAGGGAAAACAACAAAGTAAACTCCGGGTCAGTCATGGGACTGGTATGAGTAAAACAGTTTAAATAGGTATATGAACAAGTAAACGATATCTCATAAGACCACGTCGCAGAACGGAACGGGTTTTTCCCTTATGAGAATCCAAACATCTTTGAAAAGCAATATCATTCTAATATTATAATAATGTCTATGTACAAATAGATATCAACTAGCAGAAACGCTTTCATCTCACGTTCTACATATATAGTATAATCAAAATCGCAAGCGCGTATTGGATAATGGATTTCCAACTATGACAAGGTATGGAACCACCTTCCGATCAGTGTACTCTAGGAACGATACACCGGAGTTCAACAAGAACATCTTGTAACTCAGCCACACATGACCGACCACTCATTTCGCTTGAGTGTATCGAATGTACATCACCAACGGTTGGGATCAGCAACCATTCCCGTATATATAAATATATATATATATGGGACAGCATTGATAGATTTAAGAAACAAATGAATATTCTCTAGATAGGTGATTATACACCCTACTTCGGTGCGACCGACTTAGCCATGCTGCCTGCCCGATTTCTGCCATTTACCGGCTGATGAGGCTAGAAGATACGCTTTATCATCACATCAGATTCACTTCGAATGCTACATTGTCAGATCCATCGAAAATCACTAATTGACGTCTACGACAGTACATTACGTGTTAGCTAAAGAAGTTTCCTTCTCCGCTTCCACTCTTGGTACGGTCGAAGAAATCAATGTACGTGACCTTTCTGGAAATACTCTGTCTGACATTCATCCACACAAGTCATCCTCATTCATTTAGAATGTCACATCGTCATACCCGCCAAATCACAAATTGACTTATCCAAAAATAACATGGGTATACAGCTAAGAGAAACGAATTCCTCCGCCACCAAACGTGAATACGTTTGAATAGATCAACTTACGCGATTTATTAGATATACTCTGTCAGACCTTCATCCATACAAGTTGTCCTGGGACTGAACAAACCGAAGGTACTATCCAGTACATCCTTCTTAGGCACTGTTATCTTAGACTTATACAATAGCCCTTGCAATTTAACTCCGTCTTCAATTATCTTTGGCATATATGATTCGCAACGCTTATGCCAATACAGTGTGGTTCTTTGGATAATAATCTAACCGGTCTCTCCATATTAACAACGTTAAAATGGTCAAAAACTTCGATAGTCTGTGAGTTAACTATCGAAGAAAAACAAGTGTGCAAACAACGATATTATTTTCGAATGGAAATTATATCGAACAAACATCATTTAACATTAATCTCTTTAGTTCATTTTTACATCTCCTGTTTCCCTATATTCAACATTTGCTATTTTCTATATTTAGAAAATATACGTTATTAACACTGGAAACATTTCCATGGCTTGTTTCCTGTATTAGAAAACATTTCTGATTCTTGTTTGGAAAACATTTCCCAAAACTCCTACGTTTGGATTAAGTAGATGTTTAGATAAAACATCGCTATGCCAACTCAACCATTTCCATTAATTACTAAATTCACTTCACCATCCTTTACTGCCGAACCTTAACCATTCCTTAGTTAAAAACGAAGCCAATCAAGTTGGGGTAGAACTACCTCTCAGACCTTAACTGAACAACACTTCTAACCTTGAAATAGGCAAAGTTCACTTTATATTTCTTTAACTAACTTCCTTACTTAACCTTTCTTTTCAACAACTATATTCGATTAACTCTTTTCAATTAACTCTATTGGACTGAACCTATTGGATTAACTCTATTTGATTTAACTCTAATCGATTTATTCTTTTTCACTTAACTTCTGTCGAATAAACTATATTCGATAACTCCTCTAACTCTATTCGAATAAAGTGTATTCGATTAACTCTTCTAACTCTATTCGAATAAAGTGTATTCGATTAACTCTTCTAACTCTATTCGAATAAACTGTATTCGATAACTACTTTCAAATAACTATATTTGATAACTCCTTTCGAATAACTAGATTCGATAACTACTTTCAAATAACTATATTTGATAACTCCTTTCGATTAACTAGATTCGATAACTTCTTCTCGAATAACCAATATTCGATTATCTTACTTCGAATAACTTATATTCGATTATCTCGCTTCGAATAACCAATATTTGATAATTCTTCTCGAATGAACTATATTCGATTTCTCTTCTCGAATAACTATATTCGATTACTCTTCTCTTCGAATAACTTATATTCGATACATCTCTTTTCAAATATTTGGTTCCACCCACTCGATTATACTAACTTGGTTTGACTTACCATAATCGATTAACTCAACTCGATTTACTTAACTTATTTACTTAACTCGATCATCTTGACTTGATAACTTAACTTGCTAACTTAACTCGATTATCTTAACTCGATTTTCTTAACTTAATCACTTAACTCAATCATCTTGACTTGATATCTTAATGTGATAACTCATATCGAATAACTAATATTCGATTTAACTCCATTCGCTTGACTCTAGATCGCAGCGATCACAATGGTTACGCCCGATTCCCTCAGGAAACATCCGACCGCCTTAGGCTATTTACAGCCCTGCGAATTACGCTAGCAGTCGTACGAGATAACAACTCATTTGGATTAACCTTAACTGATCAACTCTAACTGATTAACCCTATTTGAATAACTCGACTCGATTAACCCCTTTCGAATAACATATTCGATTAACTAACTTCGAATACCATATTCGATTAACTAACTTCGAATACCATATTCCATTTCTCATTTTTTTGATAACGTTTATCCATTGAAAAGATTCCCTTTTAACAACGTTTATTCATTTATAAAGATTTACTTTTTCGTAACAGTTCTTCACTTTATAAATGTTCCTTTTTATAACGTTTCCTTTTCAATTCTATTTGTAAATGGTTTACAAATATTTCCTTTTCAAATTTATTCTTAAAATATTCTAACTCCTTAAATTCTCTGAAAAATTCGCCATAACCTCCTTTGTAACGGGAGCATCGGGAAAATCCCCAAACCCGCCACACAGGCCTTTCCATTCAAAAAGAAAATGGTTTGAAATTATTTCCTTTTTGAATATCTCTTATTTATAAATATTCCAATTTTATAAATATTCCTTATTTATAAATATTCCATTTATAAATATTTTTATTTCAATATCACTTTGAAATAATTCCTTATCAACATTTTGGTATGTTATGGTATTCAATCATATCAAATCACGATGTTCATTATCGTCCAAACACATATAATCATCACAGATTATATATCACAATATATAAATCACAGTAAAATAACTGTTGAGGAATCCAGTTGGATTCCTCCAACCTGTTTCCCTGCATCACAGATGTTAAACAATATAGATAACATCACCTTCAGTTCCATATGATATATTCTGTTAAACAGAATCAATATAGAAATTCAACTAACTGACTAGCAGTTCAATCAAACAGTCAACACACAGTAAATCAGACAATTTCTAACAGTTCTAAAAATACAACATGAAATTATAAACTGTTTAGAGTTGGTGAGATTTACTCACATTTGCGCGTTAGCCGTTAAATAACGGTTTGCATTATTTGATTCAGTCGGACAATTTATTTCGCCATAAATTGTAACGATCTCGGATTCACTCCCGGTCAGTCTCATTATGTTGCTCCCGTCCATACGATCCCAACGGATCTGAGTTTACGAAATTCTGATGACATATGTAATAGTTATCATTTTACAAGTGGATTGATAATTTAAATACACAACCTATTTTGATTTAAACCTTTTGGGCCTTTACCTTTCGATCATGGCCCAAACCATATCAACCCGACACCGTGCCCAGTCCTTCTTCCCCAAACAACTTCTGACGTTCCAGTAACTGAATAAAACATGGTGAAAACATTTCTTCCATCACAACTCTTCTTTTCCTCAACCAAAAATCCCTGGCCTCAAATAAACCTCTCGACATCACCACTTCATACAGTAACTCGTCAGCCTCCTCATTACTTCCTTTTCTAAAAGCAAAACACGCTCCAACATTTCAGACAACAACTATACGAACTTCACCCCCATCTTTCAGTCAACAGTAAAAATCAACATCCCTACACCGTGACTCAACATGTCTTTATTCCCTGATCGAACGAGACTCCAGTTCAAAAACCATTTCCGCGATGTTTCAGATCCACCTTTCTCCCTCAATGTTTTCACCAATTTCCAAACCGAAATCACTGTAATGCTCCTCTTCGAATCCTTCTTCTTGCTATACATAGTACGTTCAGCTCGAACTTAACCCTTTCGATATGCTCGCATCACCATCAGACCAGCTCGCGTCGAGCTCTCGGCAACTACAGGTAACGCTGATCGAACTTTTCTATCGTGAAACCACTTCGAACTTCATAAATCAACCTACTCGACGCCACAACCACAAACCGACCGTCGAATTCATGAATCATCGCTCCACTTTCCCAAAAGATCGAACCTTAGGGTTCGCTGTTCGCAAAATAGTGCAACAGGGACCTCGACGAACTCATTTAGAAGCACACGAGGAAGAAGCTGTCTCTCTTATGAATCCAAGAACAAGAGTTTTGGTGATTTAAGGATTTTATTTTGCTGTGAATGGAGATGCTGGCGGCTTGGATTTTGATTCATAGGAGGCTAAAAATGTTTTGGTCTTAAGGCTTAAGTGTAAATATAGGTGTAGGATTTTCTTTTTATTTTGATTTCTTTATGGACTTTTATGAAGCCACGCATTCGTTTGTGGACCAAGTGTTTTGGTGTGGCTGAAACAAAACGAAGGGCGTGGCCTTCTTTTAGATCAAAGAAATGTTTAGGATATTTTATTATAGTTGTAAAATTTAACGCAACCCATTATATATAATTATGTCCATATATGAGCTGCTTCGAACAGAAATAACAACACCGGTGAGACGAGCAATGTCACACGGTCTCAAAAATATAATAATATCGGTAGTTCAACTCATATTGTGAAACCCCAAAATCGCTGATTAAGGATGTAAAATACTCCAAATAAAAAGTTGCTTATTTAATTAATTAAAAATTACATTAAAATTCTAAAAATTTAATTATCACTACGTCTCAAAAGAATCTTGTCTAAATTCAACCCCGATATTCAAATATATTGAAAACCCTTTTATAACGTAAATAAAGAGTTACTAATTATAAAGGAATTCCACAGCGACTATTTTAAAATTTGATTTGGACGTATCTCAAAATCTACACGACGAAATCCCGATTTTTCTCTTCCACTAGAAAGATATACTCCACCAGCTCCACACGTTTCTTGTTTCACAGAAATCTGGCCTAAAACGAATCCTGTATACTTAGTTGAAGTTCGAATCGCCAAATAGCGAACTACCGCGCCATTTCAAGCTCTATTTTAATTATATTAAAATTCTACGTTCAAACTATCGTCGATTGAATATATTCGTCAATATAATTCAACTCTAAGCTGAATTAAATCTAAGGGACGACCCCGTTCACAGAATATTGTGATTCCCAATATTTTTGATCATTTCTGAATTAAATATATTATTTAATTTAATTAAATATTCCATATTATTTAATTAAACCTCTATTTAATCCACTACATCATGATATATATAATTAAATAAATTAATTATAATACCCTTGACAGTGCGGGTCATTACATTCTTCCCCACTTAAAATAATTTCGTCCTCGAAATTGCTAAGTTAGAGGACGACCCTATATATTGGAACTCCTAAGATTTGTTTACCCCTTATTTCTGATTTCAATAGAACCAATTAATATCGACTAAAATACTAATTCTTCCGACTAACTAAAATTTTCAAAAATTCTGAAAATTTTCTAACACTTTAAATTTCCAGAAAATTCTGCCATAACCTCCTTTGTACAGCCCTATCGGTAAAACCACAACTCGCCTCTCTGGGCCATCTTCCACCCAAAAGAAAATCAAACTATTTCTCAGCTTACGCTTATTTGGGTTAAAACGGATGTTGTGTAAAACATCATCACGACAACCCAAATACTATATTCAACTAACTCTTATCCAACATTGATCTTCGAGCCTGAAATCTTACTATTTATTTGTTAATAATGAAACCAATCTAGTTGGGCTATAACTACCTCTCAGACCTTGACTGAATAACATTTATAATGTCAAAACAGATAAGACTACTTACTCAAATAATCAATACCATACAACTAATTATTCATTTTTAAACATGTATACTCTTTCTCCTTTTAAGTTCGTTTCCTTATCGACTTCTCTATATATACTGGTATCTAGAATTCTACTTATCAGATTTTCTTAAAAAATATTCTAACTCCTTAAATTCCAGGAAAAATTTGCCATAACCTCCTTTGTACCGGGAGCATCAGGATATTTCACATAGCCTCTCATGGCCCTCACCAATCCCAAAAGAAAAAGAAAATCCAAGCGGCTAGCCGATTCGGCTCACAAATCTCATGCTTATATCAAATATAAACTTGTACCTTTTGTCGGCATATTAACTTTATAACCTTCACCTGTTATCAATCCACATATAATAATAATGTCATCTTAATCAATTTCCAATCTGTTTTTGCCCACACATCAAATCATAGGCTTACACTCAAGTCCAACTTCATTTCCAATTCGAGTTCCAATCTCGATTTCAAACTCTTAACTCCCCGACCCAATATCATTTCAAAATATCTATGTTACAAATCCCATTTTATCTTGATATTTTCTATTACAATTCAAATTCCACTTAACTGGGTTCCATTCCAGTTTGTCTCCCCAAATTTTTATTCAATTGCTTTTAAATCCAAACTATCTTTTTCCTGGGAGTTTCAAATCACTTTACCATATCAAAAATCACAGTATTTATTTCAAAGTATCAAAACAACTTGTTTTTTTTTTCTCAAAACAAATTCAAAACAAAATCCTTGGTAGTAATCCGTCACTTACATAGTCGAAAATGAACACTGATGATGCTGCAGTCATCATCAGAGTTTATTTTCCAGCTACAGAAGTGAGTTCAATACTATATCACTTCAAAACCATTTCCTAAACATTTCCAATTGAAATATATTTCAAATACCATTCCCAAGGCTTTAAACCAATTTAAAATCTCCCAGGATTTTGAAATTCTTATATACTTAATCCATCTCTGTTAACAAACCCTTATTCAAATTTCCAGGGTTCTTATTTCAATTCTGATTTGAATTTCATATTTAATTCATCTGATTTCACTTATATGAATTCTGGTTATATATAACCATTTCACATGTTATAATCTTACTCGATTATAATTACAACCAATATATCTAATATATATATTTCCTCTATATCAGAATATACTCTGGGTAAACTTGTTTTAATTTACCCTCTTTACAAAACATATCGTGTCGACCCATCGTATTCGAGTGTTTACAAACTCCTACCAATACAGTGGATCAAACTGATCGATCAGAACCCATAAACTACTCAACTAATGAATCTCCCCAATATAAAACCATTTTATATCAAATACAAATACGCACTCGTATATATATACACTCAAACTCAATCTAGGGTATTACTAACCCTATCTCTACCGAGTCACGCCACAGAGCCAAGTAATTCTTAACTTAAGCTCTGATACCAACAGTAACGACCCGGATTTTGAGCGACTTTGGTTATCGACATAAGCTCGATTTCGATAACCAAAACATCGAAAAATCCTAGTAGTTAATGAAAGAAATTAGAGGGTGAGGATAGACAAGATAGAAACTTAGAATAGAAGAAGAAAAGAACATACATCATCAGAGTAACACGAATCTCACAGCGGAACGAACACATATAATATATAACATAACTTTGAAATATAACAGTTATGTATACAATAGCACTTATCAGAGTACAACACTTACAACACAGCGGAAATAAACTATAGCTATATGATCCAGAAGCCTCCTGCTCCAGCTCTTCAAGTATATCTGTAAATCCCGACTACTTGACTACCCGTACAAATTTAGGCACCCAAGAGTTTAGGGAAAACAACAAAGTAAACTCCGGGTCAGTCATGGGACTGGTATGAGTAAAACAGTTTAAACAGGTATATGAACAAGTAAACGATATCTCATAAGACCACGTCGCAGAACGGAACGGGTTTTTCCCTTATGAGAATCCAAACATCTTTGGAAAGCAATATCATTCTGATATTATAATAATGTCTATGTACAAATAGATATCAACTAGCATAAACGCTTTCATCTCACGTTCTACATATATAGTATACAGTCAAAATCGCAAGCGCGTATTGGATAATGGATTTCCAACTATGACAAGGTATGGAACCACCTTCCGATCAGTGTACTCTAGGAACGATACACCCGAGTTCAACAAGAACATCTTGTAACTCAGCCACACATGACCGACCACTCATTTCGCTTGAGTGTATCGAATGTACATCACCAACGGTTGGGATCAGCAACCGTTCCCTTATATACATATGGGACAGCATTGATAGATTTAATAAACAAATGAATATTCTCTAGATAGGTGATTATACACCCTACTTCGGTGCGACCGACTTAGCCATGCTGCCTGCCCGATTTCTGTCATTTACCGGTTGATGAGGCTAGAAGATACGCTTTATCAACACATCAGATTCACTTCGAATGCCACATTGTCAGATCCATCGAAAATCACTAATTGACGTCTACGACAGTACATTACGTGTTAGCTAAAGAAGTTTCCTTCTCCGCTTCCACTCTTGGTACGGTCGAAGAAATCAATGCACGTGACCTTTCTGGAAATACTCTGTCAGACATTCATCCAAACAAGTCATCCTCATTCACTTAGAATGTCACATCGTCATACCCGCCAAATCACAAATTGACTTATCCAAAAATAACACGGGTATACAGCTAAGGGAAACGAATTCCTCCGCCACCAAACGTGAATACGTCTGAACAGATCAACTTACGCGATTTATTAGATATACTCTGTCAGACCTTCGTCCATACAAGTTGTCCTGGGACTGGACAAACCGAAGGTACTATCCAGTACATCCATCTTAGGCACTGTTATCTAAGACTTATACAATAGCCCTTGCAATTTAACTCCGTCTTCAATTATCTTTGGCATATATGATTCGCAACGCTTATGCCAATACAGAGTGGTTCTTTGGGTAATAATCCAACCGGTCTCTCCATATTAACAACGTTAAAATGGTCAAAAACTTCGATAGTCTGTGTGTTAACTATCGAAGAAAAACAAGTGTGCAAACAACGATATTATTTCCGGATGGAAATTATATCGAACAAACATCATTTAACATTAATCTCTTTAGTTCATTTTTACATCTCCTGTTTCCCTATATTCAACATTTGCTATTTTCTATATTTAGAAAATATACGTTATTAACACTGGAAACATTTCCATGGCTTGTTTCCTGTATTAGAAAACATTTATGATTCTTGTTTGGAAAACATTTCCCAAAACTCCTACGTTTGGATTAAGTAGATGTTTAAATAAAACATCGCTATGCCAACTCAACCATTTCCTTTAATTACAAAATTCACTTCACCATCCTTTACTGCTGAACCTTAACCATTCCTTAGTTAAAAACGAAGCCAATCAAGTTGGGGGTAGAACTACCTCTCAGAACTTAACTGAACAACACTTCTAACCTTGAAATAGGCAAAGTTCACTTTATATTTCTTTAACTAACTTCCTTACTTAACCTTTCTTTTCAACAACTATATTCGATTAACTCTTTTCAATTAACTCTATTGGACTGACCCTATTGGATTAACTCTATTTGATTTAACTCTAATCGATTTATTCTTTTTCACTTAACTTCTGTCGAATAAACTATATCTGATAACTCCTCTAACTCTATTCGAATAAAGTGTATTCGATTAACTCTTCTAACTCTATTCGAATAAAGTGTATTCGATTAACTCTTCTAACTCTATTCGAATAAACTGTATTCGATAACTACTTTCAAATAACTATATTTGATAACTCCTTTCGAATAACTAGATTCGATAACTACTTTCAAATAACTATATTTGATAACTCCTTTCGAATAACTAGATTCGATAACTTCTTCTCGAATAACCAAAATTTGATTATCTTACTTCGAATAACTTATATTCGATTATCTCGCTTCGAATAACCAATATTCGATAATTCTCCTCGAATGAACTAGATTCGATTTCTCTTCTCGAATAACTATATTCGATTACTCTTCTCTTCGAATAACTTATATTCGATACATCTCTTTTCAAATACTTGGTTCCACCCACTCGATTATACTAACTTGGTTTGACTTACCATAATCGATTAACTCAACTCGATTCACTTAACTTATTTACTTAACTCGATCATCTTGACTTGATAACTTAACTTGCTAACTTAACTCGATTTTCTTAACTTAATCACTTAAGTCAATCATCTTGACTTGATATCTTAACATGATAACTCATATCGAATAACTAATATTCAATTTAACTCCATTCACTTGACTCCAGATCGCAGCGATCACAATGGTTACGCCTGATTCCCTCAGGAAACATCCGACAGCCTTAGGCTATTTACAGCCCTGCGAATTACGCTAGCAGTCGTACGAGATAACAACTCATTTGGATTAACCTTAACTGATTAACTCTAACTGATTAACTCTATTTGAATAACTCGACTCGACTAACCCCTTTCGAATAACATATTCGATTAACTAACTTCGAATACCATATTCGATTAACTAACTTCAAATACCATATTCGATTAACTAACTTCGAATACCATATTCGATTAACTAACTTCGAATACCATATTCGATTTCTCATTTTTTTGATAACGTTTATCCATTGAAAAGATTCCCTTTTAACAACGTTTATTCATTTATAAAGATTTACTTTTTCATAACGGTTCTTCACTTTATAAATGTTCCTTTTTATAACGTTTCCTTTTCAATTCTATTTGTAAATGGTTTACAAATATTTCCTTTTCAAATTTATTCTTGAAATATTCTAACTCCTTAAATTCTCTGAAAAATTTGCCATAACCTCCTTTGTAACGGGAGCATCGGGAAAATCCCCAAACCCGCCACACAGGCCTTTCCATTCAAAAAGAAAATGGTTTGAAATTATTTCCTTTTTGAATTTCTCTTATTTATAAATATTCCAATTTTATAAATATTCCTTATTTATAAATATTCCATTTATAAATATTTTTATTTCAATATCACTTTGAAATAATTCCTTATCAACATTTTGGTATGTTATGGTATTCAATCATATCAAATCACGATGTTCATTATCGTCCAAACACATATAATCGTCACAGATTATATATCACATTATATATCACAATATATAAATCACAGTATAATAACTGTTGAGGAATCCAGTTGGATTCCTCCAACCTGTTTCCCTGCATCACAGATGTTAAACAATATAGATAACATCACCTTCAGTTCCATATGATATATTCTGTTAAACAGAATCAATATAGAAATTCAACTAACTGACTAGCAGTTCAATCAAACAGTCAACAAACAGTAAATCAGAAAATTTCTAATAGTTCTAAAAATACAACATGAAATTATAAACTGTTTAGAGTTGGTGAGATTTACTCACATTTGCGCGTTAGCCGTTAAATAACGGTTTGCGTTATTTGATTCAGTCGGACAATTTATTTCGCCATAAATTGTAACAACAGAAGAAAGGAGGGAAAGATGATAAAGGCAAGGATAAGAGAAAATGTCACAATTATGGAAAGGAGGGTCACTTGATCAAAGACTGTAAGAGAAGGAAGAGAAATTGCTTCAATTGCGGAGAGGTCGGCCACTTCTCTAAAGAGTGCCCAAAGAAACAGGGATCGCAGGGACAAGGTCAAAGAGCATGAACTTCTGGAGGGTAGGTGCATGCTCTCGCGATCAGTGCTCTTGAAAGAGTTAGAAAAATTTCTGTAGAAAGTTTAGTTTCTCTTTCAAACCATCCAGTTAGAACACTTTTTGATTCTGGCGCTTCACACTCATTTATATCTAGTTTTGTGGTTGAATCTTTGCACTTAATTACTAGTATGGTAGCAGATCCCGTAGTTGTTTCAAACCCCATTGGTGGTTCGTCTCATTTATCAATGATTTTTCGGGGTTTGAAAATATCTATGTTAGGCGTCGAATTTGAATGCGGTGGATATGTGCTCGGGTTTATGGGTTATGGGTTGATTCTAGGAATGGATTGGCTTTCCACATATGGGGCCATTCTGGATTGTGAGATGAGGGGAAGACCCTCGAAGTTTCTTGTGACCCCCAAGGGTATGTTATGCTTAGCTTTCTAGAGTCTCTAGATGCATCCATAGATTATTTGCTATCTATTCCAGTGGTTTGAGGTTATTCCTATGTTTTTGATGAGGTACGGGGTTTACCTCCAAGGCACGAGATCGACTTCCGCATATATCTGGTGGACAATAAAAAGCCATTTACATTACCAGTGCGCCACATGGATCCAAGGGAAAGGAGGGAGCTGAGTAAGCAAGTAGGGGAGCTACTTGAGAAAGGGTTTATCAGATGAAGCATATCTGAATGGGGTCCTCCAGTAGTATTCGCAACTAAGGCAGATGGTTCGCTTCGTTTGTGTGTTGACTGTAACAACCCGTATTTTTGAATAACATGTTATAACATAAATGGAGGCAGAATTAAACTGTAAAATCTGAATCAAGGGAAATGGGCTATGCCATTGCGTTCGTCTCGGAAAAATACGCGAAATAGAGTCCGAGTTTTCGAAAATCGGAGTCCGTATGACCAAGATATGGCCTCGCGAAGTTTCACGAAAAATTCCCAAATTAAAGTATACTTAATTAAGTGAAATGGGTTGCGCAGAGAAATATATATATATATTGATATATATACATATATATATATATTGATATATATATATATATAATTGAAAATTAAATAAATAAATATGCAAAAATGTTCAAAACAGCGAATTGGGAGATGGGAATAACCGAACCGGCCGATTTTTGAGGTCGACCCAAGCCCGCTGGGTCGACTAGGGGTTAATCCAGGGTGTTTGGCTGTCAACCCGTGGGCCGATTCGCTCAAATGCAGATTTTGCATTTGAATGGTTCTCATGGTTCATCTTTAATCTAAAGGCCCTAGATGGTTCCTACACTTGACTTCTTCCCCAAGACATGCTTTGATGGCTTGGATTGAATCTAGGTTTAATCCTATGGCCTAAAACACTTGCCTAATCTATAAATAAGCCCCTAACCCTCTCCTAAATCCTCATTATTCATTCATGTAACTAAACTATGGCCAAATTTCTACTCTCATGGCCTCCACTCAACTATCCTAGCCTCCACTTCATTTCTATGAGAGGTTTCATGATCATGAGAGTGTTAGAGAGTCCCTATGTTAGTATGAGAGCTTCTCAAGTTGATTTCAAGGCAAAAGCTTTGATCTTTGTTCATAAAGATGGTGTTTTGGTGGGTTTGGAGCATCCATCTTTGGGTTTTTGGGTGATGGCATGCATAGGCTTCATCACAAGCTTTAGTTTAATCGATTTAGGCCTTCGTAGCAATGTAAGCCCTTCTCCTACTATTAGATATGAACTTTAAACTTAATATGACATGTTGTAAGTGGGTTTAAACATTAGTATGTAGCATGCTATCATCTTATGCAAGCTTATAAAGTCATTACCTTGGTCTTGTGGTCATAAAGCTTTGACCTTTATGTTGAAATGTTGCATTATGCAACATGAGAATCTTCATAATCATTATGTCACCTTGCATATGAAATCATAATCCTTATATGATGATATATGCGAGTTTCTAGCCATCATTCCATGTCTTTTGTCACCATGATTCGCTTATGTACCAAGTTTGGGTTTATGCATGTTTTTGAGGCTTAAGAATGTAACATGCAAGCTAATGAACACATTTGTGCCTCATTTGCCACCATGATTAACTTGTGGCTTAATACCCATTTTTGTCATTCCTTTGCCAAGTCTCTTCTTTTAATCCATCACGTTGTTGCGAACGTATATGCTAGTTTAAAAAAAGTGTTGGGGTCACATTATGGGGAAACATAATGACATGAATATGACTTGGGTAAATGGGTATAAACATGACAACATGTAACGTTAAATATGACATGTGTTTATACTTGAAAACATGATTTGAAATATAACATGGAAGTTGACATGTAAGTATGCATAAAAACATAAGCTTGGGAATTTACCTATTAAGTTAGGTCTACCCATTGGGAATTTACCTATTAAGTTAGGTCTACCCAATTGCTTGAAAACTTGACTATGAACATGACACTAGACTAACCATGAAAGTGGCCAACTCGAGGTTGGGTTGAGTTTGCAACGTAAAACTACCCGGAACCGACCGGCCTAACTAGTAGTTGCAAACAATAGGACCCAATGTGAGAAGTTGGTCATGTTGTGCTTGAACCCGAGGTTAGACCAAGTTGTGGTGTAAAGCTACCCGGAACCGACCGGCTTAACTAGTAACCACAACAAAGTCTAATGTGAGAGGTTGGGGTGCATTAAGTAATTAATGCCACATAATAGGGTTAAGTTAATTTGATTAATGAGGCTTAACCAAATATGAAATGGACAAATGGGTTAAGTAATTTAATTTGACTAATGACACTTAACCGACATGACAGGGTTGGGTAGGTTAAGTAACTTGATTTGCCTAACGACACTTGACCATTTTTATACGACGAGGGGACGGGATTAAGTTAACCAACACTTAATCAATCCAACACGATAACTTGATAAGGTTAAGTAAATTTTCTTAGTAACACTTAACCTTTTAATACAGTTAATGGATGGGGTTAAGTCAACTCAGACCTAACTAATCTAAACATGGTAATTGGACGGGGTTAAGTTAATTTACACTTAACTAATCCAACTCGTTAGTTTGATGTGGTTAAGTGACCTATACTTAACCAATCTAACGTGAAAACATGATAAGGCTAAGTCACGAATCACTTGAATATGCTTGACCGATTTGACTCGGTAATTTGACAAGGTCAAGTTAATTTATATAATTAACCAATCTAAAATGATAATTAGACGAGGTTAAGTTATGGATTGCTTAATATACTTAGCCAACTTGACACATGGTTTGTAGGGTTAAGTCTTGGACTTGGATACTTAGCCAATTTTGACATGGTTTGTAGACGGGCTAAGTTATGAACTTAAGTGACACTTAACCCATTAGATAAACCCTAATTCGGAGGATTAGGTAAATAACCATAGTTAACAAGGATTATGGAAATAAGGCTAAGTGGTAAACCTTAGTTAAGGGAGACTAAGTAATAATTCTTAGTCAAGGAAATTTGGACCATTTCTTAGATAGATTAGTAACCCGATACGTTAGGTCAACGTTTAAGTATGCGTGTAGGAGCAGGCTATCTGATTTAGATAAAGGCTCCAACGAACTGGGTAACGAAGCAGCGGCTTCGGGGAACGTGAGGATATTCTTGGGATCCCTCTGTGAGCTGCCAGGTCATTATACTAGGCTCATGAGAGGTTGAGGTCTGCGGTAGAAGAACCAAGAATATGCCTTGGTTGCTATGCGAGCGACCTAAAGACCGGGGTGGATAGCAGTGAGTCGACGAATACATAAGGTGCCCGAGATAGCAAGTTCGTCGATCATCTACCATCTTGAGTCAAGTGTGTACGTACGGAAAGGCAGGGAACACCCAACAGACCATAATTGCTATCTAATTATGGGTGAGGTAGGCCGTAGGATGTGGGCTGGCCGGAGTGTAGTTCTCATGCAAGATTTTCTCTTGTGTTGCCTTTCACTAGTTGAGGGAGGGGTCTCGTGGGACCATAGCCACGTGTAGAAAAGCAGACCTTAGTATCTGCATCGGCAGATAAATCTAAAGCTCCCGACCGAGTCCTGTATTTCTTGTTTTGCCCTGTGACAGGACTCGGATGGCACGATGTGATACATGTGCATACAGTTATAGAAAAACGATTCACGATGAATGCGTGGGAAAAAGGGCGCGGTTGAGGGTTAGCGTAATCCCTAGTGGCCTAGGTGGTTTAACCCAAACCAAAATACGAAAGCGTGCAATAGGCAAGCGTAATCCCTAGTGGTGCTAGGTGTCGTAAGTCCTAGTAGTTCAAACGATGATTCATATGGAAGAGCCTAGCTAGAACAAGGGTGACAGTCCAAACGATTTCAAGGATAATATGACATGAGGAAGCCCGTACGAGGTACGGCAAAGGACTGAACTTATATACATGGAAAGAAACATATGATTTGAGTAACCTATATATGCGATATGTTAGGTTGACATGGACCATTACACGATTTTGAGTAAGGGACATTCATGGTTAACACATAACAAGGCTGGGATACTAGTACGGAGGGTGCAGAGCAAATATACATGTTAGATACAGGAAGAATATACGGAATAGATACCGTGGAATGTTAGACGGGGTAGATACCTTGGGATAGTATACTTGATAGAAGTCTGACGATATGATACCTTGATTTATCATGACACCATAGTTTATCATGATACCTTAGTTCAGTAGTTATCCTGTTATTCTGATTTAGCTTATCTATCTTGTTATCATGCTTATGTTCATCTCAGTTCCTCATGCCAGTTAACTTTACTAGTTTATATGCTGATAGTAGATAGGGCTTACCAGTCTTTATGACTGACCCCGTTTTCTTTCGCTTCTTGTCTTCCGTTTCCCCCCCAGGTTACAGGGAGGAAATACTGTTGTTTAGTTCAGACTTCTTCTGCTTGAAGGTCATCATGGATGGCTTGGACTTTTCTTGGCTATGGCTACTTTACTGTTTTATTTGGGGAATAATTTATGGAAAAGTCTTAATGCTTCTTTATTATTACAAGACAGGTTTTGATGTACTCTGATGTAGAAGGCTTTAGACCTTAATTATTAATGTTTATGAAAGTTCGATTTTACTTCCGCCATTTTATATGTTCTGTCTTGTGATATTTTTGTGCATGTTTACCAATAATGCCCCTCTAAAGCTAGTGCATTCCTTTGCGAGTGACCCTAGCGGAGGCGGGGTGTTACATTTGGTATCAGAGCAGAAGGTTACTAGACTGGGCAAAAGTTTTTAAAGACCTTCTGAAAATTATTTGAAAAACCGTTTACAAAGAAGCATTTTTCAAGAAAATTTTCTTTTAAAAAGAAAAAGGCTATTCCCCAAAGGCCATTAGCATTATCCTTGTTTCCTTGATTGAATCTCTTTTCCTTTCTTTCCTCCATCTGTAGTCACAGTGGTTTTGACTGCGACTAGTCTTTCTAGCTGCGTAAGTGTTTCCCGTACGATGGAGGTGGTTCTCGAGAGACCGTTGCAGAGTTATGCATGAAAGGATAGTAAGAACAAGGATAAAGGATACGAGCTCAGGGATAAGCAACATGTTGGTATGGCTGAGTCCTAAAAGGAGGGAGAAAGATGAACAATGAAACCCATGATGAGAGAGTACCTTTGGCATGGTGAAACGGGACGGATAGTTAAGTATCATGGAACAGGGACAAGATCATTCGGAGGGCAATAGTATGCTCTCATTTCTAGGGTACCTCAGAAGGAGGGTAACGATCTTGTTAAAGGTTTAGCTTTTCTTCTCTATCATCCTGTCGGGACTTTGTTTTGATCACCGCATCTTTTAAGTCCGCTTCGATAGTTGAGTCTCTGCACCTTAGTACTAGCGTAGTAGAGGATCCCGTTTTTGTCTCAAGTCCTATTGGAAGATCGGTCCATTTACTCATGGCTTGTTTGGATTTGAGAATGTCTATATCAAGTGTTGAGCTTGGAAATAATGCTTATGTTTATAAGTTGTGGATGGATTCTAGGGATGAAGTGGTTATCCAGTAAGGGGTGCCACTCTCGGTTTTAGAAGGAGGGTAGTTAGACTCTTGGCTTGCTTTGGTAATACCCTTGAAGTATCGCGTGACCTTTTGGGTTCTGTCATGATTAGTTACTTAGAATCCCTAGATGCCTTTATTGGAAATTTGAAGCCCGATCGGATGGTGTTCGCCGATAAGACGGATGGTTTATTTCACTTATGCATGGGTTATGGAAATCACCCTAGTAAGTGCACTTGATAACCCGGTTGGCATCTGTTTACTTTCAAGAGAAAGTTCTACTACGTGGAATACCTTATGGTACGAGGTCCGAGATTCACTAGTGAATTTTGGAAAGCTTGCATGAGATCATGAGTACGCAGTCATGTTTGCGCTAAGTGTGCAAGTGGAACGAGAGGCGACGAGGAAATGAGTTCCAACTCATGTTATGGAAACAGGAAATAAGAAGCTACGAAATCGCGAAGTTAAAGGACGGTCAAGGCACAATGGAATTAAGCTCAAGGAGATACGACTTTGATGGTCAAAGACTAGATACGCGCATGATATCTCTTTTTGAGAGTATATCCTTGATCCCTGTTTTCCTGTAGAGCTTGCTTGTAGGCTATCTTTTGTGAATATCCTCTCGGTCCTTTCTTCTGTTACAAACCCCGTAAGGAATTTGTCTTGTTTATCTTCTCGACCCTGTTTCAGGGAATCCTAGGTAGAACCCTATGGATGTAAACATGTATTTGAAACATGTTATGATTGATATGGTTGCAAGTGGTTGCAAGTGGTTGCTCGTGGATGCGCGAATACACATTAGATACTAGCTCGACTCGATCACATTTCATATTGCATATGCACGAGTATTTATACTTGTTTATGGTTGAAATCGAATGTATTATCATGCGGTTGTTGCATATGAATGAATGATTGTGCACGCATATAGTATCTATATGACTAGGACTATTTGCATACATGTTGGATTCATGGCACTATACATATTTTTGCATTAGAAAGATTATTCAGGCCTGATCATTAGCATTAGCTAAGGAACATGTACACATATGTTTTGCATATATTCATACAGCATTAGAAATCATATAAGGACAATGGTTGCTTATGGATGATGTTTTGAGTAGATGAATGATGGATGGTAGGATAGGTTCTTCCTAACTTGGAGATTTCGGGGACGAAATCCTAAAAGGTGGGGAGAATGTAACAACCCGTATTTTTGAATAACATGTTATAACATAAATGGAGGCAGAATTAAACTGTAAAATCTGAATCAAGGGAAATGGGCTATGCCATTGCGTTCGTCTCGGAAAAATACGCGAAATAGAGTCCGAGTTTTCGAAAATCGGAGTCCGTATGACCAAGATATGGCCTCGCGAAGTTTCACGAAAAATTCCCAAATTAAAGTATACTTAATTAAGTGAAATGGGTTGCGCAGAAAAATATATATATATTAATATATATATATATATATATATATATTGATATATATATATATATAATTGAAAATTAAATAAATAAATATGCAAAAATGTTCAAAACAGCGAATTGGGAGAGGGGAATAACCGAACCGGCCGATTTTTGAGGTTGACCCAAGCCCGCTGGGTCGACTAGGGGTTAATCCAGGGTGTTTGGCTGTCAACCCGTGGGCCGATTCGCTCAAATGCAGATTTTGCATTTGAATGGTTCTCATGGTTCATCTTTAATCTAAAGGCCCTAGATGGTTCCTACACTTGACTTCTTCCCCAAGACATGCTTTGATGGCTTGGATTGAATCTAGGTTTAATCCTATGGCCTAAAACACTTGCCTAATCTATAAATAAGCCCCTAACCCTCTCCTAAATCCTCATTATTCATTCATGTAACTAAACTATGGCCAAAATTCTACTCTCATGGCCTCCACTCAACTATCCTAGCCTCCACTTCATTTCTATGAGAGGTTTCATGATCATGAGAGTGTTAGAGAGTCCCTATGTTAGTATGAGAGCTTCTCAAGTTGATTTCAAGGCAAAAGCTTTGATCTTTGTTCATAAAGATGGTGTTTTGGTGGGTTTGGAGCATCCATCTTTGGGTTTTTGGGTGATGGCATGCATAGGCTTCATCACAAGCTTTAGTTTAATCGATTTAGGCCTTCATAGCAATGTAAGCCCTTCTCCTACTATTAGATATGAACTTTAAACTTAATATGACATGTTGTAAGTGGGTTTAAACATTAGTATGTAGCATGCTATCATCTTATGCAAGCTTATAAAGTCATTACCTTGGTCTTGTGGTCATAAAGCTTTGACCTTTATGTTGAAATGTTGCATTATGCAACATGAGAATCTTCATTATCATTATGTCACCTTGCATATGAAGTCATAATCCTTATATGATGATATATGCGAGTTTCTAGCCATCATTCCATGTCTTTTGTCACCATGATTCGCTTATGTACCAAGTTTGGGTTTATGCATGTTTTTGAGGCTTAAGAATGTAACATGCAAGCTAATGAACACATTTGTGCCTCATTTGCCACCTTGATTAACTTGTGGCTTAATACCCATTTTTGTCATTCCTTTGCCAAGTCTCTTCTTTTAATCCATCACGTTGTTGCGAACGTATATGCTAGTTTAAAAAAAGCGTTGGGGTCACATTATGGGGAAACATAATGACATGAATATGACTTGGGTAAATGGGTATAAACATGACAACATGTAACGTTAAATATGACATGTGTTTATACTTGAAAACATGATTTGAAATATAACATGGAAGTTGACATGTAAGTATGCATAAAAACATAAGCTTGGGAGTTTACCTATTAAGTTAGGTCTACCCATTGGGAATTTACCTATTAAGTTAGGTCTACCCAATTGCTTGAAAACTTGACTATGAACATGACACTAGACTAACCATGAAAGTGGCCAACTCGAGGTTGGGTTGAGTTTGCAACGTAAAACTACCCGGAACCGACCGGCCTAACTAGTAGTTGCAAACAATAGGACCCAATGTGAGAAGTTGGTCATGTTGTGCTTGAACCCGAGGTTAGACCAAGTTGTGGTGTAAAGCTACCCGGAACCGACCGGCTTAACTAGTAACCACAACAAAGTCTAATGTGAGAGGTTGGGGTGCATTAAGTAATTAATGCCACATAATAGGGTTAAGTTAATTTGATTAATGAGGCTTAACCAAATATGAAATGGACAAATGGGTTAAGTAATTTAATTTGACTAATGACACTTAACCGACATGACAGGGTTGGGTAGGTTAAGTAACTTGATTTGCCTAACGACACTTGACCATTTTTATACGACGAGGGGACGAGATTAAGTTAACCAACACTTAATCAATCCAACACGATAACTTGATAAGGTTAAGTAAATTTTCTTAGTAACACTTAACCGTTTAATACAGTTAATGGATGGGGTTAAGTCAACTCAGACCTAACTAATCTAAACATGGTAATTGGACGGGGTTAAGTTAATTTACACTTAACTAATCCAACTCGTTAGTTTGATGTGGTTAAGTGACCTATACTTAACCAATCTAACGTGAAAACATGATAAGGCTAAGTCACGAATCACTTGAATACGCTTGACCGATTTGACTCGGTAATTTGACAAGGTCAAGTTAATTTATATAATTAACCAATCTAAAATGATAATTAGACGAGGTTAAGTTATGGATTGCTTAATATACTTAGCCAACTTGACACATGGTTTGTAGGGTTAAGTCTTGGACTTGGATACTTAGCCAATTTTGACATGGTTTGTAGACGGGCTAAGTTATGAACTTAAGTGACACTTAACCCATTAGATAAACCCTAATTCGGAGGATTAGGTAAATAACCATAGTTAACAAGGATTATGGAAATAAGGCTAAGTGGTAAACCTTAGTTAAGGGAGACTAAGTAATAATTCTTAGTCAAGGAAATTTGGACCATTTCTTAGATAGATTAGTAACCCGATACGTTAGGTCAACGTTTAAGTATGCGTGTAGGAGCAGGCTATCTGATTTAGATAAAGGCTCCAACGAACTGGGTAACGAAGCAGCGGCTTCGGGGAACGTGAGGATATTCTTGGGATCCCTCTGTGAGCTGCCAGGTCATTATACTAGGCTCACGAGAGGTTGAGGTCTGCGGTAGAAGAACCAAGAATATGCCTTGGTTGCTATGCGAGCGACCTAAAGACCGGGGTGGATAGCAGTGAGTCGACGAATACATAAGGTGCCCGAGATAGCAAGTTCGTCGATCATCTACCATCTTGAGTCAAGCGTGTACGTACGGAAAGGCAGGGAACACCCAACAGACCATAATTGCTATCTAATTATGGGTGAGGTAGGCCGTAGGATGTGGGCTGGCCGGAGTGTAGTTCTCATGCAAGATTTTCTCTTGTGTTGCCTTTCACTAGTTGAGGGAGGGGTCTCGTGGGACCATAGCCACGTGTAGAAAAGCAGACCTTAGTATCTGCATCGGCAGATAAATCTAAAGCTCCCGACCGAGTCCTGTATTTCTTGTTTTGCCCTGTGACAGGACTCGGATGGCACGATGTGATACATGTGCATACAGTTATAGAAAAACGATTCACGATGAATGCGTGGGAAAAAGGGCGCGGTTGAGGGTTAGCGTAATCCCTAGTGGCCTAGGTGGTTTAACCCAAACCAAAATACGAAAGCGTGCAATAGGCAAGCGTAATCCCTAGTGGTGCTAGGTGTCGTAAGTCCTAGTAGTTCAAACGATGATTCATATGGAAGAGCCTAGCTAGAACAAGGGTGACAGTCCAAACGATTTCAAGGATAATACGACATGAGGAAGCCCGTACGAGGTACGGCAAAGGACTGAACTTATATACATGGAAAGAAACATATGATTTGAGTAACCTATATATGCGATATGTTAGGTTGACATGGACCATTACACGATTTTGAGTAAGGGACATTCATGGTTAACACATAACAAGGCTGGGATACTAGTACGGAGGGTGCAGAGCAAATATACATGTTAGAACCAGGAAGAATATACGGAATAGATACCGTGGAATGTTAGACGGGGTAGATACCTTGGGATAGTATACTTGATAGAAGTCTGACGATATGATACCTTGATTTATCATGACACCGTAGTTTATCATGATACCTTAGTTCAGTAGTTATCCTGTTATTCTGATTTAGCTTATCTATCTTGTTATCATGCTTATGTTCATCTCAGTTCCTCATGCCAGTTAACTTTACTAGTTTATATGCTGATAGTAGATAGGGCTTACCAGTCTTTATGACTGACCCCGTTTTCTTTCGCTTCTTGTCTTCCGTTTCCCCCCCAGGTTACAGGGAGGAAATACTGTTGTTTAGTTCAGACTTCTTCTGCTTGAAGGACATCATGGATGGCTTGGACTTTTCTTGGCTATGGCTACTTTACTGTTTTATTTGGGGAATAATTTATGGAAAAGTCTTAATGCTTCTTTATTATTACAAGACAGGTTTTGATGTACTCTGATGTAAAAGGCTTTAGACCTTAATTATTAATGTTTATGAAAGTTCGATTTTACTTCCGCCATTTTATATGTTCTATCTTGTGATATTTCTGTGCATGTTTACCAATAATGCCCCTCTAAAGCTAGTGCATTCCTTTGCGAGTGACCCTAGCGGAGGCGGGGTGTTACATTTGACTATAGAGAGTTGAATAAGCTCGCCAAGAAGAATAGGCACCCGCTTCCGAGGGTTGATGATTTATTTGATCAGCTTGTTGGTGCCTTGGTATTTTCTCAGTTGGACTTGGCTACGGGGTTCCATCAGTTGAGGGTGGCTGAGGATAGCAGATAAGACTGGTTTTAGAACTCCGAAGGGTTTCTTTGAATGGATAGTGATGCCTTTTGGGCTGATGAATCCATCCGCTTATTTTGTCGATCTGATGAGTAGGGTGTTTTGGGAGTTCCTAAACAAATTTGTCATAGTCTTTTTTGATGATATTCTGATCTTATCCAAAAGCGAAGAAGATCATGCCCAACATTTGAGAGAAGTTTTGAAAAATCTCCGTGGCCATCAAGTTAAGGCGAAGTTCTACAAATGCCATTTTTGGAGAAAAGAGGTAAGATTCTTAGAGAATTGGTCTCCAAAGAAGGGATAGTTGTAGATCCCACCAAGGTGGTTGCAGTGCAAGATTGACAGATTCCTAAAAATGCAATCGAGGTGAGAAGATTTCTTGGGTTGGCAGGTTACTATAGGAA